>CAWUFW010010473.1:0-692811 GCA_963921515.1 Calotriton arnoldi
GGACTCCGCGCCGACGACGGGGAATGATTCAGGCATGTGAATCTATGACAGATACCCCAATACTGGAGAATCATCAATTCTCTCTGGAGAGAGGAGGGGAAACAGCTGAAATGTTAACTTCTACAGCCTGGAAGTAGCTTCTTCCCATTACATTGGTCTTATGCCCAGAATTACTACACTTGGATGAGCTTTATAAAGAAACAGTCATCGCCTTAACAAATCAATAACGCTCTCCTATATATTATCAAAACCAGGCATGAGCACTAAATATGCAGTGGGGTACACTCCACCCCACATTCCCTCCAACCCCTGTCCAGCTGCTCGAGGGAACATTTTATGAAGATTCACTATGCTGTACCACTAAGCTACATTTGTGCATGCTCCTACAACGAAATTCCCACCCCAGTCTCGAGAACGTTCTCCCTAGATCCTGGTTATAAACCACAAGCAATTTGTACAGGCTGGAGGTCCACCCTTCTGTCCCCCCACATTTCTTTTCGGAAGGTGCTAGTTCCCATATGCTGGATGCTACTCTGCCTGGTTGCATTTCCCAATGATGAATCTGCCGAAAATGGTATTTTCCAGTTAGCCCATACTCCCTTTCACTATCTTCGAAGGATATAACTTTCAGTGTGGGACGTTTCAGAAATAACCCGGTATTCCCTTCGCTTACAGTTCTGAAAAGCATGACCATCGCATACTGGAGCAAACTCCATATATTACTGAATGAGGGTATCGGGAATAAATAGTACTTTATGTTCTGCTGGCTGAAACTGACGGGTGACTCCAGCAGATGCATTGCTGATGGGAAACTGAAGCCTAACTGGAAAGGATAACATTCTAGCTCGAAGCAATTAATAATGCAACAACACTTGGAGATGGACATTTAGCATCAACTTAAACGCTCGGCCTACACCGCCACCTATGCATCAAGTACGAAACTTTCCCAGCCCCCGTCTACAGCATTCATGTAGGAAAATAGGATGACTTAAAACTGTAGGCCACAGTGAATGCCAAATGTAAAACTGGTGAATTCCTGGATTTTACTCAACTAATAACGTCCCAGCCGTATTCAAGAGTTACCTCTCTACGAATGTACGAGTGTTACCCAGGAATCCAGCCCGGAGGACGATGAGGAGATCAGAGCTGGAAGCCCTGCAGCATAATGAAGAAATGTTCTATGAAAGGTACTAAAAACGTATATTATCTACATGCACATATAGAGATGGGCTGTACCATCTAGCTGTGGGACAGGATAGAGCAGGCCAGGCCCAGTCCTTCTGGTAAACAGATCTCACCTACGGATAATTCCGCTCTGCCTGTTACACACTTTCTGATGTCGTCCTCTGTCTTCTAGGCTAAAGTCATTTAATTTTGCGACCACAGCCCATCCATAACCAGATGACCTTGGGGGGTCTTTCAGTCTGCTATGACCTATTACTCCCAACCTGGTGTTCCCACATTGCACTACCCCATTGTCTAGTTGCAAATGGCCTCCTTTTCTTCTCAGATAATTCATTCAGTGGTCCGGCAGTCTCGTTTGGTCTCCACCCATTGAACCTCATTTCAGTTCCCTTTGGCCCTGCCTTGCCACTCTTGTGCTTTCCTGGTCCACGCTGGGGTACCCCACGTGGCTGCTCAATCTCCTGGATAATTCTGGTGATTTATCTCCCCCCCTAAAGCTTCATTCTATTCCTCCTTCCCTCCATCTCCCTTGATCTTTGGTTGCCCCATTACCCCTCAAATCCTCTTTTCGTTTCGCCCCCTCTAACCTGGCCTGAAGACTCCCACCGACTCAGCACCTCAGTCTTGAGGGATCTGTGTGACATACATCAAGGCGAGGGTCTCTAGAGCTCTGCTGAAATTCTGCCTACATCAAATGACTTGAAGCATTTAAGACCCACACCAGGAGTGAGACACTAGCTAAGGACTGGACCACCATGGGATAACCAAAGACCTACAGCTATAAAATATATATATTTTAAAAAAAACAACAACAAAAATCAATATTTGTTAACATGCCAACCTTAATTCCAAGATTGCTAGATTACCAATTTTGTGATTTGACTGCCCCAATGCTTACTGTATGCTTTCTCGTACTAGGCAATGCAGGTAGTTACAGATATACAATACATTTATTAAGGACCACAAGAGCTCCCTGAACTTACTTCTGTTCCTACATAAACAGTAAAAAAAAAACACCTGCCAGCCATTTAGTTGGGTGTTGGTCACCCCAAAAGCACATCCATATCAAGTTGCATTCCTACTGCGCAATCACAACCTAAACCCTGACACCACTTTGCACACAACACTACTCAAAGCCACATAGGTGGCCAAATGTTTGCCTCCTCAAGAACACTCCCATACACTCTAACCAATCTATACATCAGTCTCCAAGACAATGAACTCTATGAAGCCATATGCAGCTTACCTAAAAAATTACTTTTAACAAAAAAAAACTTCTTTTAATCTTGAAGTTAGTTGTGTACTTCCACCTTTTAAGATTACCTGTGCCATATTGCGTAATATAAACCTCTCAAGATCTTCAATTTCATGATCTTTCCAAAAGTGCACCACAGCAGAATACTTCACTGTTTTTATGGCATTCGTGTGCTCCTTCAGTCTTTCTTTTAATGAGTACTGCTTAGTACTCACTGAAGAATATAAAAAAAGATGATGGAATGCTTGAAGTAAACTCAACCATTTGCTTGAAGTAATCTCAACCACTGGTAATCACTCGGGCCACAAACAGCCCATTATTTTGCACACCATTCCACCTCGGTTTGGACCCAGCCATATGCTTATCAGTCTTGACCCCGCTCAAATGGGTGCAGTCCAAGTCAAATTGCCAGACCAGAGCTGGACATTTTCCATTGGAGCAGGGTCAAGACTGATTTGCATACAGATGGGTCGATGGACTGGGACGCAGCCTCGAGTGATTACCAGTGGCTGAGATTAACTCAAGTATTCCATCTATCACTTTGTTTTTGATTCCCCAATTGTGACAGGTATGCTCAAACATGGGTCCCATGCTCACTGTATCACTAGAACCAAGCTATACCCGGCTGATGAGGCCTAATAAGGGCAAAACCAATCCTAGGTTGATTGTGTTCCGGCTCAGGGAGGATCTAGGCTGGCAGTTCTGGATGAACTGTTTCCAGTGGAGCATGGTCAAAATCAGGTGGCATTGTGAGCAAAAAATTATAGATTGGGATGCAGCCCGACCCATTGGCAGTGGCTGAGATTCATTCAGGCATTCCCTCCATCACTTTATTTTTGTTGCTTAGTACTCAGACATTAGATCATGTAAAAACAGTACTTGGATTTAAAGTTAATGAACTCTAAAATGTTTGGTGTCTTTGTGGTGGTTATAGCTAGGAGCCATATAAGCAGTGTGCTTACAATCACAAGTACAACATTTATAAAACTATGTTGTCAATTGTGTTAACTACATTTTAAATACTGGTTTCATTTTACTCTTGTCATTTTGTGATTGAATTTTGTGATAAACCTTGCTGTGCAACACAGCTGGGTTGGAGAAACAGAAGTGCGCATGTCTGTTTGGCCGGCCTAAAAAGGCCGGCCAAACTGACATGCATACTTCTAAGTGGCCACCACTCCTCCCTGTCATGGCCCGGCCCCCCACTCGCGTCCCAGCCAGAGCCCATCACATAAAAATAAGATATGGTTTTAATATTTTATTTTTCTGTGACTGACTGACCAACCGACCGGTGGGGCAACGTTCCTCCACCATTACGGAGGAGCTGCACCTGCTAACATGATCAGAAGGCACCCATCTCCATTGTATGCGAACTGAAGACATCATTCTGTATTCCAATTAATGCGCTTTCAGAATCATGAAACCTAACTGTAAAGGGGAAAAACGTTAGTTTTTCAGGCGACACTGAAGTTGGGCGGGAAGATGTTTTTCTTTCTGTGGGAGGAGTTGTAAGCACTTTTATGTCATCTCAAGGAGCTTTCTCTCCAAAGGCACAGCCGTGTCCAAGCACACCTTATGAATGGAGGTGCCCACCGCATCACAAAAGTAGTCTGTGGCTGGGAAGTCAGAGACTACTTTTGAACCTACATAACCGCACGGATATGGTGGGCATAACATAGTAAATTGGATCACCGACTAAACCTATAGCCCAGAAAATACGCCCAGAAAACACACAACTATTTAGCAAATGAATGTAGAATGTGAAACCATTAGAAATGGGATCAAGTAGGCCGCAGTTAGGCCCATAACAGCAGGATGAAACACCAACTTTACAGGACATAAAAAACAAGCATTGGCATAGCCAATAGGTCTCGCCTCTGGGACCTTATAAGTGTTTTGCTAGAGGTGTTTGGAAGTTTGGTAAGAGATGCAATTTAGTATAAAGGGATATGAAAAAGGAAACCAGGAAAGTGTGATGGGGGGGAGGGAGAAGCAAAGGGATGAGGGAGGGAGAAGCAAAGGGATGAGAGAGAGATAAAGAAAAAGCAGATGGCGAGAAGAAGCGAGTAGGGGGATAAATATAAAATGGGTTTGGTAAATATAGAAAAAAACTTTAGTGGTCGCAAACCCCTTTATAGATGAGGAAAAGGTAAGGGAGAGGATCGATGTGGGGTTATATCAGAGCTGCTGACTTTGGTACTGGGGAACCAGGATCAAATCTCGCCGTCATCTCAAAAGCCTGTGATTCTGGGCGAATCCCTTAATCTCCCAATGCCTAAAAATAAAATGTGAAACTTGTGTAATGTAACTGGTACTCATGCAAAGTGCTCCAAAACGTTCGGGTCAAGTTCGTGTTTTATAAAGATAAAAAAAAAATAGGAAGCTTTAAAAATAAAAGATAAACGAACTTGTTAATAATTTCCTTCCTGTGACTCTTGCACATTTTCTTACATTGCTACGTTCGTGGAGCTGGTTAGCTCCGTTTCTTTTCTGGTGTGAGTGCCTAATAGTGCTTACAAAGAACCACTTCGGGTGGACATGATCCGCGCGGGGGGGGGGGGGGGAGCCTCAGCAGCGAGGATCCCTGGAGAGCATCTTCTGAGAAGAGAAGGTGTTTGGGTCACAGTAATGTTTGTCACATGCGCTAACATCAAACACGTAAGCCCTGCAGACGTGGAGAGGGGGGTAGGCATCACCTCTGAAAACCATTGTATAAATCACCGCCTATGCGATGCCTGTGCACTCCCAAACTCCCGCCCTCCCCTTCGGATTCAGAAATCAGAACAAATAAAGGCGCGTGTAAAATCCAACGGCCTGCCCATGGTCACAGGGTGCGCAGAGCAGCTGAACAGTTCCTCGTTCTAGTAAAGCAAGCACAAGACACCAGAGAAGACACGAGTCCTGCACAAAGCAAACACCGCGGTGCTTGTGCGGGCAAAACCCGCACGCACAAATCCGTGCCCTCCAGCTAGGGGGTGGAGAGGGAGTGATGCACGCACCGATCTGTGCCCTCCAGCTAGGGGTGGAGAGGCGGGGTGATGCACAAATCCGTGCCCTCCAGCTAGGGGGTGGAGAGGCGTAGTGATGCAACGCCGAGACAACACAGCAAGGGGGAAGTACCGGAACCATCTGCAGACGAGAGCTCCACCCAGAGCACACGACAGCTCCACCCAGAGCACCACCGGGGGAGGTGACTGGAGGGCCGGGGAGAGGCGGAGAGAGAGTCAGATGCAAGGGGGGCGGGTAATAAAGAGTGTAAGAAAGGAGAGAAGAGGGGGGTGGGGGGAGAGAGAGTTGGACGCAAGAGACAGAAATACAGTGTTAGAAAGTAGAGAAGAGGGAACGAGAGGGGAAAACGTGCGAGTGGTAATGAGAGGATTAAAAGGGGTAAAAGGACGCTGGATAGAGGGAATATGAAGTGAATGTAAAGGGGGAGAGAACCTCAGGAAATATCTATGACGAGGAAAAGATCCGAGGTGAGAGTAATGACGTCAGAGAGGGGGGTGAACGGGGAGGTGAGGGAAGAGCTGATGTAAAGGAGGAGAAAGGACTGAAAGATGAGTCCTGGTGAGTGATGGAGGGAGGTGAATAAGAGGCAGAGGAGTGGGGGCGGGGTAAGGAGGAAGCAGAGGGTGAAAGGGAAACATCCGGGTGAAAAAATAGGAAGCGGGAAGGAAGTTTTCAAACAATGAAAGCTCAAGTCTCAGATCTAACTACGTGGCCGAAGTTCAAAGTACGAGGGTTACCGTTTCTAGGGAAAGTGTAAATACAACCATTCACACACAGCAAGATTCACCACCACAAAAGAATGCGGCTTGTGGGTACAGTCACTTCTGCAAGGCGCTGGATAACACTACACTGGTGGCACCGAGGTCGGACCTCATCAAAACAAACAGAGTACATAAGGAACCTGGTCACACAGCAGCCCAGGGTGAAAACCATCATCTACCCGCCCTTCAAGCCTCTGACAAGTCTGAATGATTGAATTAATGCATCAACAATGCTGGTCTTTGCGCGGAAAGCACCCTGGGGGGAAAAACAGATTACACCACTTTCTCTTTCTTTATCTATGTATTGAAAATATTTGAGGAAGGTGAGGGGGCAAAATAAAGTAGGGTCACGAAAAGAAAACCAAACGAAAAGCAGACAGCCGTAAAAAACAAGCGCAGGCACGCAGAGCGTCATTCGCCGGCGAAAGAGTGGCCACTGCTGCGCATGTGCAAGCGTTAATGGCCTATTAGACAAGCGCTGAAAGACAAGCGTGGCCCTAAAAGTTAAAGTCCATCTACAGCGTTTACCTTACGGGAGCGAGCAGCGGCGGGCGCGATAATTGCAAACAGATGGCGCCGCTGCTCGCTCCCGCAAGGTAAACGCCGTACATGCACGAGGGCTCATTGGAAACAGTGCAGTACATGCACGAGTTTCCAAAAAAGTACAGAGTGATTCCAAAAGGTCACTCCAAAGTAGCGCTTGCGCGCTGCGTAGGCGAGACCTAAAAAACTAGATGTGGATCCGGCAGCAGCATCAGGCTCAAGTCCACTAAACAGGGCAGAGTGCTGAGGAGTATGTTGAGGTCGGATTTGGAGGAATGGGCCCACCAACCAGAAGACCGGGCCCACCAACCAGAAGACCGGGCCCACCAACCAGAAGTGACAGCAAGATAAAGACAAGTCCTCCGACTTGTCCTAAACTTGGAATGGGAACATTTCCTCAGGAACCAAACAGGCCCTAAGAGGAAACAACTGGGCCAGTCATCACAGCCTACAGATGTGGAAGGTGGTCCCCTCAGGTCATCAAAAGCAAGAAGTCACAAACTGAAGCAGGCACGTAGGTAAGCACAGGATGAGAACTCCTACATAAGGTTGCATGGAACCTCTCAGAAGGGACATTTATGGCAGCCTGACCTCTTCGATACACTGCCCTAAAAGCACTGCAAAACAACTGGTTTCGAACGAACTGAAACGGAGAGCAACAGCGGATCCCCATCAAAGGGATCTGGGGGAAAAAAGGAATTGATGTCAGCACGCCAGAGAATGCACCATATACAGGTATCAGTGTCTGATTAGAGCTGTAGCACTACCTGCCAGCGTTGTAGAGCTATTTCAACTTCGCTAGATCCAGTTTGTCCCCATCAAATAAGTAATCTGTAGACAGAAATAACCATCATAATGTGCCGATTTAAATCCCTATGGAGGTAGGCTCTTGCTGCCCCCCACTAGATGACAATGCTCCCACAAGTTTAGAATGTGAAATGGCCAAGATTTGAGCACTCTTTTACACAACGCAGTATGGCAAGCAGCAAAAGGAGTGCTCGATAGAGCTAAACAACATACTACTAGGGATGTTGCAACGATTACTCCGGATGACTGGGCCAATGCGAAATTTTACTGATCTCCAAATGAGAAAAATGCCATGTGAATTTAAAGTTTACATGTCATGCCCAGATTCCTTTCAGCCACCCCTACCCTCTCATTTACTCTGGTGTACCAATGCAATTTGTGTGTGAGCATGTCACGGATTCCTCCCATCTTGTCCATTTTGTCTTTTGCCAGTTGAATTATTCCACCCGCTAAGTGCTTGCATTGATCAGACTAATCTCAAGCACAGGCAAGCCTCATGAACACTTCTCTACCAATATTCTACCATTTCTCAGAAATGCATCTACATGGGTTATCTCCACCCTCCGGTTTACCGGATATACCTACCTAGTGACTACAATTACAAGAGGTGATGTTCTCCAATAAACAAGCCCGAGAAAACACAATCATAATGTACCCAAACCTATTACAACGCAATTCAGGGTAGTCATGCAGAATTCAGGATTCTGTGCAACCTCAGATCAAATTCAAGAACTGTTGCCAATCCTTTGTAGGAACGCAATACGAAGAAAGGTTGCCAGCTATTGTGGATCCATCACAGACATAGCGCAGACTGAGAATGATCTGTGGAACATCTCTAATTAGCTCCTTACATGTAAACTACCACGGTCCAGGCCTTTCTAACAATAGCTCACATGCACTTCTACTGATCAAGTGTCTTCGGTACTTTTAGATTTATAATTGCATAACTGTACCATCGCATATTTGCTACTCAATTTCCTACCAAAAGAGAAACATCTAGCATCGACTGAGAAAATGAGGAAATGTCAGGGTCATAAAGAGAAACCAGTGACTGTTGGAAAAAAGCTTACATTTTCCCCTAAAGTTTTATTTTAGAACATATCTGAAAAACATCCATCAAATTCAATGCATACAGGCAACAGTTATCCAAAGGAAGGAGGCAGAATGTGGGGAATAAGACTGTCAAGTGGCAAAACTGAAAAGCTACAACATGTCTCGTCAACGCAATAGAGCTCAAACAGTTTAGGTCCCACTGCATCAGCAGTCATGTGAATGGAAAATATAGGGAGCATACCCCGAGCAACAACAAAAGGTAATACTAGCGGCCATGAGCCGAGGCAACAGAGTATTCTGTGAAACACCTCAAGGGAACTCAGAACTCTGCCATCATTTACAAATTAGTGTTCGACAGGTTGACAGGTACAGGATTCAGAAGGCAGACAGGTATGTGTGGCTAGAAAAGTGGTTGTCCCGTTGTGGAGGATGGTTGGAGGCTGTCTCGGGATGGGTGTGAGGCTAGCTGTGGCATGAAGAGTGGGATAAGAACAAGGGAATATTGCCAAATCAACAAGTCAGTTTGTTAACATAGATAAGGACTGCTTTGGTACGAATCAAATGTGGAACAAGCTCCAAGCTGCAGAGTGGAGCAAATACCATGTTTGTTCACTAGACCAGGCACTGCCTAGGGTACAAGGAGTCTTAAACTATGTATTTATGTTTGGGAGGAATCAGAGGGAATCTCAATCTTCGCAGAAGAAATGAGTTTAGAAAACGTGCAGATTACAAACAGTGACAATTGCAGGCAAGACAAACCCTCAACCAGATGTGAAATGGCAGAGAACGAACAGTCTCTTGCATAGTGGCACTACAGATTGTCAGCTCTAACAAAGATTGAAGCCAACAGCACCACAAACATTGGCATTGAGTTCATCCCACTGAATTAAAGAAAAATTTACATGTAAAGCATATACTAATTTAAGTAATCTGGTTGAAAACCGTATAAAATGGGCTTTGCCGGTGGTCACTTTTTTTTTTACTGGTTTAAGCCAGATACCAAAGTTCAGTGAATTATGCTCCAGAGCCGGAGACACGCACAGTGCTACCATTAACATTGATGAAACATGGTCATTATCCCCACCAGCGCAGTGACCTGCAAGCATGATGGCACTTTGGCCATGTAGTCCTCAAAAAGCTTCTTCTATTCCCCATGTAGACAGCATTGGCACCTCACTCATTCCTCGACTTCTAGAGCATGGCAAGCAGAACTGCATGAAGAGGCTAGAAAGAGCCAACCCCATCATACCCCATCTCTAGTAGTCACACAAGGCAGCATTACAATAACTTTTCACCCCATGAACTCCCAAGTTCAGCAGCACTAGGAGGGCCACATCCAAGGAAAGAAGAGTTTGTGCAGAGTCAACTTAGGAAAGAACATCCACGGTGTGTAGACACTGGGGGGGTGGGGGAAGAACAGGGGGGAAAAAAACCAAGAACTGAAGAAACCTCACCTTTCCCCAAATGTAATGTTACATAAAACCCTTGCCTGCACCCCAAAGACCTTGTCACCAATATCTGCACCCAGACACAATGTGGTAAAAGGTTTCAGAGCCGCTGGAATCTCTCTTCCATGGCAGTTTATTTACTGGGCCGGGCACAGAAGAGGAGCTGGGAGTCCATAAAAAGGCTCTGGGCAGTGGCAAGTCTCTTCCTCGGACTCTCCATGGGAACAGGCGAGAGGAGGAAGGGGAGCCTCCCCGCCTCGGATGTGCGCAGGTCCATTCACTCGATCAGTTTCTTCGCTTTGAAAAAGCGCCGCAGGTAAAACACCTGCCAGGTGGCCAGTCCGATAAGACAGCACATGGAGAAGACGCTGAAGTACAGGACACGGACGTTCGTGGACTCTGTGGGAGGAAGGAGATGGCTTCAGTCAGAATCATGTACCAATACAGTCACAGGGCAAAGTGGGCGGGATCTATGGGGAACAACTTTTTTTTTTTTCTTGAGAGCACGACTAATTGCAATAACCAACATTTAACCACTAACCGTGGGTTCCGGAGTAGCGTGCTACTCACCCTAAATCCCGTCAACGCCTCGTAAAGGGTAGTGTTATATAAATGTAATTACAAAAACAGTTCCTATAACACCACAATAAAAATAAAACAACTGTTCCTGAACGGTTAATCCTGGCCTCGACCTACCCGGAGGGGGGGAGTGTGTGGAGAGGAAAGACCGCTACATTAATACTGTAAAGTAACAGCAGCATGGAGCCGCCCTTCTCATTCCCTGTGCACAGGGGTGCTTTCCTTCTGGAAAAGGAAAGAGCATGTTGAATTGGTTATTTGCCGGGCTGGTAAACATCATATGGTTCCTATTAAAACTGAGGCCACTGCACCAAATCAACTGACCCCTTCGTTGTTAGAAACTGGTCTTTGGGAGCGCCAGTCAAGCTTAACCTCCTACGTTTTGAAAAGCTTTTAAATAGTGTTTGTATGTTGGGGGAGGAGAGGCGGGGGTCCGTGACATACAATCGGTTGCTACAGCATGTGTAGCCTGCAAGTCTTGTACTCTAAAACCAGTCTGAAAACTCAATTGCTAAATTAACATACTGCAAGCCAGAACTTCGGATCTCAATTAGTAAGTATAGAGGGTTAATGAATCTATTGCGCAGATTTGTGTCGCAATTTTACCACAGGTTCTACCCATAGGAAAAAGGGTCAGTGCGTCAATAAACCTATTGTGGAGATGTGTGCAACCCATATGTCACAGGTTCCAATCCCATTAAGACAGATCCCTCCCAGCAATGCACTGACCAGGATTCTGTGACCTGTGAAATCTGAGGAGTTTAAATGTCAACGATCCATGTTTAAAAAAATTAACAAAAAAAAACATTCAGTGAAGTATGTCCTTGCACCAAATATTGTATATGCAGGTGCCGAACGGTGAAAGGACCACAATGTAATTACAGTATATTTTGCTCTTTTTAACCACATTTGACCCCAAACCCAGACGCCACTGCACTCTGTCACAGTTCCTATGCTTTTGTATACCCTTGGACAACTGAGTGCTTAACAGTACACTCAGCAGCATCGCTGGGCAATTCTCTATTTCCAGGAACCATTGTGCTCATTCTAAAGCACCTCCCCAGAGGCAGCCAGCAGGGGGAGCCCAAGGACACTCCATGAGCTTCACCAGCAGTACCTGCTCTACTGGTCCATATAGAGTTCACCGCTTGAACAGTATTATTGCTGCTCAGGAAAGTAACAAATACATTGACTGAGCAAAACATGCATACACCAGATGTGTGCTACATAAAAGGAAAGTCACCAACACGTGGAGGCAAGCAAGGGCGCAGGGGACCCTAACAGAAAGAAGGGAGGGAGGGAATGGTCGCCCCACATCCCCTGGTTTAGTAGTAAAAACAGGTTTTAACTGGCTGAAGTTGGCCCTTAGACCCATGGGCCCCAGTACCTCTGCACCTGGGGAGAGCTCTTCACCACCGGCGCCAGCTCTCCCACCCCTGATATTATGAACGCAGCTGCACACCCCACCCTCACCGTTTGTGTCCCTCATCTCTTCCTCCCTCTTCTTCATGTAGGCGAAGTCGTTGACGATGGACTCGGACAGGTCCTCGAGGCGACGCAGCTCCACCTCCAGGGGCTTCAGCTTCTCCACCTTAGCGATCTGCAAAGAAGAGAGGCATCCATGAGACCGCAGCATCGCTGTGCCTCCTGCCTATCTCATAGGCAGGCACCCCGCATATACCCCCTGGGCACGCTGCAGGCACGTCGCCCAACAGGACTCGCGGCAGCACAGTTCTGTGCTGGGCACCGGGTTACAGAGGTAGGTATCCTGTCTGGATGACATCTTGCGAACAAAGACACTGCTGATCTAGGAACTGGCCACCCTGCCTGCATATCTCCTCTCTGGGCCTCTTGCATGTATAGTTCACCGCTGGACACTACCTGCTGTCCGCTCAGTGGGCCCCCTGCCTGCAGATCTAGGTGTTGGACACTCACTACCTTAACACCTCTGGGCTAGGCACCCGGCCTAAAGATCACTGTGTTGGGTACGTTGCTTAGGACATCTCCCCACCAGCACAATGACACTGCCTGCTGGTATCATTTCCTTGTTGCCATCCCGCATGCACTCAATACCCCTCTACAGGGCACCCTGCCTGCAGATTAGGGCACCAGAACAGTCTCCAGATCTGTGTGCTGGTTACCCTGCCTGCCAATGCACTTGCTGGGCACCTCATGCGGACATCTCCCAGCAGGACATTCTGAATCTAGACCCATCAGCTTTGAACCCTGAGGTGTATGATGCATTGCCCCACAATGGTAAGAAGATGGGGTTTTCTCCCATTCACTCAATTTACATCTCCCTCTTTAGGGGGCCACAAAGTGCTCCTGCTGCCATCACCACGTCCAAAAAGCAAGTTGCCGCCACCTGACCTAGCCTTCACAATGGACCTCGGACCCAGATACGCAATCATTTAAACACAAGGAAGCCAGGGGACGCAGTGCACCAAGCACGGGGTTTTCACCCTCTCCTCACTCACTATCCGTCCACCCACAAACGTGCCAGACTCCCTCCGGGAGATCAGATATCCACTGGAACAAGCCATCAATTGTCACGTGGAATTCACTCCAAGGAGGACACACACCCAGGGGTAGTGAACAGGAGGAGGATGGGTGGTGCTCACCTGGTCTTAGGCCAAACCTTCACTTGTCTAACAAGCATTGGCATAGCCAATAGGTCTCGCTTTTGGGACCTTCTAAGTATTTAGTTACGCAGCATAATATCCTTGGTGCAACAACATTAACTTTTGCATGGTTAAACACCTATAAGGTCCCAAAGGCGAGACCTATTGGCTATGCCAATGCTTGTTATTTATTGCTGGCGGGCCGGAGGGAGGGCGGTGTAGGAGAAAACACGGAGGGAAGGAGGACGAGTGTGGGGCAACACATGCCTGCAAAGGAACCGTGCAAAAAGCAAGCACCTTCAACTGAAAAATACACGAGCCAGGGAACGGATTCTGGATTGACATTAAAACTTTTTTTTATTTTTTTTATCTGCAACAGCATAGAGGGTCGTCATGCATCAAAGAAGGGCGGAGGTGATCACACTGAGTAAATTCTAGAATGCTATCGACAGAAATGAGTGAGGCCTAGGTTTATCATGTATACCAGGTGTCTCCAACGAGTAGCCCGCCAGCTTCTTGTGAGTAGCTCTCCTGTGTGCAGCCCTGCCTCAAACAATAGAAACTGTTGCTTGGTTGAATTATTGTTTGTATGCCAAAATTAAAAAGCACACATCCGGGATGAAAATCTGTGTATTTTCAGAACTCATAAGCTGTTTGGAGAAAATTTTTTTGAATTTTCAAAATGTATTTAAAGCTATTATTTGAACTGGAGAGATGTATTGCTCCCATTATTGCTTCTGGGCCAAAGGGGTGCACTTCTGGCTGTTCTGTATTACCCATGTGGAGGGAAGACTTCTGGTAACCCTGCGTAATACGCGGATGTGATCGCTGCTGACCGTCTTGTTGGAGGTGGCCACTACTACATCACCAATATCAGGAGCTAGGGATCATTTTCATTGACCATAATTAAGGCTCCCTGTTTTCCGTTTTACAGATTTTTACAGATAAATACAGAGAGAAAACCATTTATTTTCTTGTCTGTATTTATTTTTTAAATGTGTATAAAAACGGAAAGTGGGTGCTTTTTGAGTGATTCTGCATACACTTTGCCATGACTGCCAGGCCAATAACTGTGTGGATTGATAGGTAAGAGGGTTAAAAAAGGAAATCTCAGTAAAGAGGCTTAAACAGCAGTAGATATGCGTAAGGCTGATACTTCGAAATGTGCATATTTTTATATAAGTGCATTGATTTATCTTCTGCGGGTGTTCATATCACTGAAACCTGGCAGGCTTTTAAGCATGACTGCATATTTATTGGTTAAATAAATGTGGAAATACCAGTTTCAGCTTTATTTTTCACAAAACCCATAATAAACATGGATAAATACAGATAAAGTTAACAAAAAATAAATATGGATTAATAGACGGAAAGGTAAAAAAAATACCATAAAACCGGGAGCTCTTAAACATAATTAGCTAGTTACAGAAAAGGCTGGGAGACAACTGATGTTTACTAAGCAGTCAAGTCCGTGCCATGACCTTACATGTCCAGTGCAGAGAGCATTCGGTTTGGTTGGTGTGCTCAAAAGGCCTTGCAGGTAAAGTCATAGCTCTACTGAAAGGACTTCCCCTTTGGCTTAGAACCGGATGTTTAAGACTAGTCCCCCAACAGCAGCTTTCCTAGTGGCACCCTACATGCAAAACAGAAAACTACGGAAACCCACAAGGTTTGTGCAAACCTGTTATAAGTGCACATCTGCAACTGTGCCGCAATTGAACATCTGGAGACGATCTCAAATAAGCAGTTGTTGGAATGTTACAATGTGCTTAATCCCATATATTTTTAACAAAGAGATGCAAATAAAATTCCAGATTTCAACATCCTCCAACGTTACTTCTCATGAAGGCATGAAATATAAACGTACTAAAAAGGCCGCATCCGCATTTACTACTTCTTGGTCATAGTTGCACAGACAGCAATTCAAGGGCTTGTTGGCTCAGGTTACTCCTATAACAGCCTCATTTAAAAGGCTCCCCGTCCATGAATGCCACAATGAGATGAGGCCAGGACAAAGCACTTTCATTTCAACATACATTTCCCAGAAGGCGGGCTAAAGCAAAGAAAGGAAACGTGCCAGCCTCTTATGTGCGAGCCGAGATTAACATATTTGGTGAAAGGAAGAAATAAATTGGTGGTTTGGGGGGATATGGGGGGGGGGGGAGGGAGATGAAGCAATTCAACTCGACAACTATTTTCATACAGTTTGAGAAAACGTATGCCAATGAACTTCCTTCTCAGAACGCCCCCTCCCGCCCCCCTCACTTAGTCTCCCCCCTCTCCACGCCCCCTCCATTAGTCTCCCCCTCTCCCGCCCCCGCAACCATCAACAGCTGACATATCGGGTAAATGGCTGGGCAAATGAAAATGGAAAGATAGAAACTGA
The DNA here is from genome assembly GCA_963921515.1 of Calotriton arnoldi. Classification (NCBI taxonomy): domain Eukaryota; kingdom Metazoa; phylum Chordata; class Amphibia; order Caudata; family Salamandridae; genus Calotriton; species Calotriton arnoldi. The sequence continues at coordinate 15,648 of CAWUFW010010473.1, forward strand.
TGTAAGGACCGCCCGATAAAGGATTTAGGAGTGCAATTCAATATTCAAGGACCACATTCAACAGTAAAAATAAATACGGATCCTTAAAACACATTTCCTAGTAGGGATGCGTCTCTATCAATGGACAGGAATGGTTGTATTTGCTTTGTGTTCACTGCAACACACACCTCTACGTCCCCACCTACATACATCTCCGTTCAGTGAACCCCCACAGAAACTGATTCAAAGCAGCTATCACGTCACAGAGAAATAGCAAACAAAACAACACCGAATACAAATGAGATTTGAGTGAAAGAAAGCAGTCCAGGGGCATAAAGCAGAGACGAGCAGCGCAAAGCAGTGGGACGGAACGAACAGACGTGCAGACCATACAGAGAAAGGGAAAGCACGGGGAGACGCTAGCCAGAACAAGCACGCGAGGTGGTGCGCGCGCGCAAGCAGCAGGCGTGACCACACACGCTCGTGCACCATGGCCTTTTGGTTGCAGGTAACCACAGGGAAAAGGCCATTGTGCACGAGCGTGTGGTCAGCTTTCTGAAACCCCAAACAAAGTCTTGCCAGAGCAGCGCTTGCGCGCTACTCGAGGCTCGACCTAAAAAGGCCTAAATATGATCATGCAAGAACGACTCTAGAGAGACGGATTTAAAACCTCTTCCCTTTTTCAGGGAAACAGAGTGAAACTAAACTAAAACCATTGATTAATTCTTTTCGAAAGAAATGGGGCTGAATAAGGACCAATTTGGAACACAGGAAGAAATAAAAGAGCATGCAAAATAAAAAGTCAGGACCACAAAGAACCATGGAAATTCAGCAGTTATACTTATGTTAAGAAACTATAACTCGTGGCCTAAAGTTACTTAATGGCACAAATGATAGTTATACTTATACGGGGGAGGGGGGAGTTGGCCCTAACGGCTAGAGCAGTCTACCTCGAATCTGGGGAACCGGGTTCGAGTCTCGGCAATGGCGCTGAACATCCTGTGATTCTGGGCAAATCACTTAATCTCCCCGTGCCTAACAAAAATGAATGTGTCCTCATGTAATGCAACTGGTGCTATGTAAAGCGCTCAGATACCAGATTCGGGTCAAGTTCGCGCTATATAAAACTCAAAAAAAAAAAATGTATCCGAAGAAACTAGAACTGCTGAATTTCTATGGTTGTGTGTGGGTAAAATGCGAACGTAACTAGAACGCCCCTGTAACCTTTGCTTTTTTCAGTGAATCTGTATTTTGTTTTAAAGTAAGGTAATATGTAATTACTGTACGTCAATACAACCACCGCCTTGGCTACACGCAACCCCACGCTGCACATGGTCTTTGGCTGTGCACGGGCGACGATTTGGTGTGTGGGTGTATTTTTTTTATTTATTGTGCTTCAGATCCGCGGATCCCACGCGAAGTTTCACTGTGGGCCTTACTGGGCGCAGAGGTGGATCCGCAATTTGGCCCCCCCAAAAAAATTGTTGGGGCAATTTCTTGCCAATGAGGGGTTCCTCAAAGAACTCTGTACGTGTCCTATGGGATCAGGATACCTGCATCCTTCCCCTTGTGTTTTCACACTTTATTTTTCCCTCTTCCAGGCCAAGCAACAAAAAAAAATGGCAGCTGCAACTTTCCTTTCCGATTGCGGCGAGCCAAACCGGGCCTTGCTTGGCACCCAGATTTGCGGATACCCGCAGGTAGAGCCACATCCCTAGATGTACAATTTTTTCCCCCTTTAATTAGTCGGAAAGTACTCAGATTTACATCAATTTACAAAAAGCACTCTTTCTGGACCAAGATCTAGCTTTCTTCCAAATTTGGCTTAATTTCATTCAGCAGTTCGGGCTGTAGTCATGGTGACAAAACTGCAAAATCCCAATAGACATTGCATAGGGGAAAAGCCTTTGGGGGGACCCCCCCTTTTTTTCCTCAGCCCCCACTTGACAAATTAGTCTGAAACTTTCCAGACAGCAAGTGAACTAACTTGTGCACTAGTTTAACATTTCGGGAAGATTCGTCAAACAGCGCCAAAGTTATTAGCAAAACAAAAAGCGCTTCTCTATGGGAAAAGTTGGTCCCAACCATAACTACCTACTGGTTATCGCCAGTAGGTACGATAGATATATAAGGAAATATCAGGGTTAACAATATAGTAGGTACAGCTTCACCAAAAATAAATATATAAAAAACAAACAGTTCGTAGATAGCACATTGGACATACAGCAGTAGTCAATAAGCACAATTAGCAACAGAAGATTTAATATAAAAAGTTACGGATAAGCAGCTGGCACTGGGAAAGTGTAGAAGGTAGGAGTAAAGGGTTTTTCAGCTGAGGGAGTACAGGTAAATTTGCAGAACAGGTTGTTTGCAATACGCCATTGATCATGAATTTCAGAGCGAGTTAGAGTGCACAGAACGCATATAAAGAAATGTAAGAATCATATATAACAAGCGCACTCAACTCAGAGGCATCAGTGTATTTTACACTGGAAACAAGGTGCCCAGCAAAATGCAAAGCAGACAGGAATTGACGATGGTGCTGGTGAAAATGGGATTAGGAGGTTCAAGTGTTTCTCAAGCAGCAAGTTCTAGAAGCGGATCAGAAGTTTTAAGAGGTAGGAGCATTTTTGAATATGGAGAGGGGAAGTGTTCCATACTCTTGGAGCATTGCCATGCCTGCCAAGTATCACGCTTCAGGTGTGACGCTCACGCATTTCAGTGTGGTGCTCCGCATCACCGCACTGAAATGCATTGTCACGCATTTTATGCCACTCGCCAGCGCGCGCCACCGGCGGCTCCTGGGCACCTGTGCACCGGCTCTGCAGCTCCGAGACATGCTGTCAGCAGCTGCTTGCTTGGCTCAGTAAGTAAATAGTTAAAGATTGTCTGCTCTCAGCTCTGGAGTGGCTGAGAGCTACAATGTAACAAATGTCTGCCCATATTAATTCCTGCAGCGCCGGCGCCGCGCGGCTTTGACACACTGCTGGCGCTGCCAATCAATTACAGACGGGCCCTGCCCTCAGCAGTGGTTGCTACTGGTGCACACCATGTGGGCCCATAATCCGGATGTGACCCGTACTAGTGCCGTAGGTCGGAGGAAGTCAAGTGAGGCAGAAGCAGCGGGGGACTTAATTCAGTCGATGAGTCTCGGGTGCACTGCTGTCACTGTCTGCGGTGCGCAGCGCCGCAATAAAACCCCCGGCGTGCGGCGTTAGGCTATATACAAGATCGGGAGGACGAAATCTAAAATAATTTGGCTGTTTTTTCCAGCGGGAAGCACAAATTTCACTCACCGATATGCATCCCGGTCGCAGGTGGCTTTGGATCGTGACAGTCATCGCCCTCGGCCTCCTCGCTCATTTGTGGGAAACAAGAGCCCAGTCACTAGCTGTGGTCAGCAGCCTGACTCTAGAAACCCAGAGGCGGCAGAGACACAGTCAGTCCCGGGAGGCCCTGGAGGGTGCGGGTGACAGTGAAACGTAGCACCGACCGGGCCTGCATGGACAGAGTCGGACCCTGGGGAGAAGTCTAGAGAGGACACTGGGATTGTAAGCGAGGGACTGCCTGCCCGGTACACTACGCTGGCCTAAACCATGTGCCAAGGACGCACAGACAGTGTCATTAGCCGTTTGAACGCCACTTTTCAGTCAGGTAAGCCAGAAATCTGACTGAATAAGATTTACTATTCTAAGTTTTGGGTTATTTCACTGCAGATTACGATATGTACATAAAATAAACAAAGCACAACAAATAGTTCTTTTTCAAATTATGGTTATGTGCCCAATTCGTAGTAAGAAGGCGTGCTAGTAAAATTTGTTTGAATGTCATTTCTCCATTTAAAGTCAAATTTAAAGTCAACTTCTTTATAGATTTTATTGTAAGGTTGAGGAAAGTCGCGCCGGCCTCACCAAATTGCTCCTCTCGCCTCGCTGCTGAGAAGTAAGTGTCTCGCGAGTGTCGACGACTTTTAGTATCAGTTGCTGCTTGTTAATGAATGCATTTGCGCCCGTCACTAAAGTTTTTAGCAGAGGCGAGCAAGTGGCTGCTGGCGGCTCTGTGCCTGCAGCTTGTGTGATCTGGTGCAGTTACGGCCGGGCCTCTGTGTCTGGCTGACTGCCTGAGCCCTGCAGCCGTGAGCTGTGAAACAGGAAACAACTTCGGAATTTTTTTAATACAGCCAGCCTGAGCTGTGACCTATAATGTAACTTAGTGACGGTGTTGATCAGTGTGTCTTTAACCTCGTCGACACTGACTCTCTGATGCTTAATGTCCGGTGCCTTATGAAGCGCTGGGCGGCTCGAGTAAGTCTGCTGACTTAGTCTGACTCTAATTAGACAGCAGCTGTTGATGAGATCAGACCGTGACCGTGTTCATAGCTGCCAAGGTTTTAGATTGCTGTGTGACATTTTCATAATTTCAGTGTAGTTGGGGCCTTTAACATCTTCTTGGAGTGGAGACTCGATTGTCAGAGAGCGGCCTGGAGTTTAAAGTGCTGTAATGCATGATCATGCCATTATTATTATTAATTGCCAATGCCAGGGTAGGAGCCAGGGGCCCAGTTGGCACAGGCTGGCTTAAAGGAAGGATGGTCTGATGCACCGTCATGAATGATCAGATTAATTAGATCATATTCAGACCAGTTGCAGTGCCAGCCTGCCCTCTTTAACTTATAACAGCAGTCTGTCTCCAGGCAGTGCCCTTCCATTTCTGGTGCTTTTCAGCGGTTTTAAGTTCTTTTAGAGTTTCTTGTTGCTCAAATGGATGCAATTTCTGCTATTTATATGTTACCCTTGTCTTCATTGCTTGATTTTGCTTGCGAGAAAGTGTCACTCGTAGTCGTTGAAATGTCACTCATAATTACACTGAAATTATGAAAATGTCACTCACAGCAATCTGAAACCTTGGCAGCTATGCATTGCAGGAGAAGGATCTGCTAAATATGGATATTTTTCTTTCCTTGGAAATGTGGAGTGGCAGACTGTCAGGCATTGCACCAGAAAGAGCAGGAGCCTCCAGAAAATAAGGTTTCTGAGAAAGATAGTTTGGAGGTTCAGGGCTTATAATGTTCGCGGTAGAAGTGCTCATGGTGCAGTTCATCTCAACTGGGAGCCATACAATAAAGGCGAGCGTGAGATTAAGGTGTTCCCATTTTCATTTTTTTATTGATTGTAAGGAACTTCGCTGTAGCATGTAGCACTGCACTGAAAGGGGCCAGTCTATTTTTGGTAAGCCAGCGAAGACAGAGGACAGAGAAGCACTACTCAGGAGAGGTTACTAAAGCCTCCATTGCCAACTGCAGATCTTGAAAGGAGACACTGTTTAAGCTTACTGAGTTTGTAGAGGTGGAACCTCACTTAGTCATAACCTGGATGTGACTTATTTGATTAGAAACAAACAATGAGGATATTCAAAGATTTAGCAGAGATAGCAAGTTTTGGGTGATGCCAGTCAATTTTAGGATTTCAATCCAGAAAAGGTAGATTGCTGGGTTATGTTTCAGTATAAGGAGAAATTCAATTGTTAGCGTATAACATTTGAAGTACTGTTGCTTCATGAATTTGTAGATGCTCAGAAATTAAGATTTTAATTTGGAGACACTGCCCTAGGAGTCCAGTTTGAGACAGACCATACACTTCTATAGTCTATATTAAATTATAATGTGCTCTTGAACTATCATAGTAAAACACATTTTGATAAACTGCATGCCAAGTCAGCTTTTTAATTATTCCAACTACTGCACTCATGACAGAGTCCAAGAATTGAAGTATCTCTCTCAACAATGTGTTTCACAAGACAGTTACGCACAATCCAGAAGAGGAACTAACAAGCATTTGCAATGCAATAGGTCTCGCATTTACGCAAGTTTGAGCTATTGGCATTGTAAATGACAATGCCTAAATAAAAGACATTGTCAATTACAATGCCAATAGCTTCAACTCGCGTAAATGAGAGACCTATTCCATTGCAAATGCTCGTTTCATCCCAGCTACTTGGCGCCGACCAGAACTGCCCATTCCTTCCTGACTTCAGTGACCTTGCATGGCCTCCACTTTTACCCTTAATTTATCAGTACCACAGAATCAGTACTTCGAGGTTATTTTTTGCCCAAATATTCTTCTGGGTGACAGTTCCATGGATTTACAACAGTCAGTAAATCAAGGCCATTACACTACAAGTCTTTGCTCATAGGCAGGACCACTGGCATAACGCAATATTGTGGCCGCCATGTTCTCTGAGTATTTACATATTTTCCACACTTGCCGCATGATTCAGATCTTCTGTATCAGTTAAAAACATGGATTCTAGCTCAGATGGATCAAAAGAGGCTTTAAAAAGCATCAGCCGTGGTTCCCCAGGGGGACAGACGATTTGCAAAGATTAACTGTCACCATTTCGTTGCGGAAGGCTGTATTCGGGTGCTAGAGGGCTGCTAATGAGGAGAAACGTTTGCCCAGACAGTATTACTGTGTTGTAAAATGACAAAATAGCAAAATATTGCGACAGAATGTGCCACATTACGCTGCATCATTGCACCTCTTCTGTGTCTGATTACGTTTGTACCCCTCCAGTCCCTGCAGCACCTGATCTGACCTGGGTCTCAGGCTCTACAACAGCTCTGCTGACCCGGTTCTCAGGCTCTACAGCGGCTCTGCTGACCCGGTTCTCAGGCTCTACAGCGGCTCTGCTGACCCGGTTCTCAGGCTCTACAGCGGCTCTGCTGACCCGGTTCTCAGGCTCTACAGCGGCTCTGCTGACCCGGTTCTCAGGCTCTACAGCGGCTCTGCTGACCCGGTTCTCAGGCTCTACAGCGGCTCTGCTGACCCGGTTCTCAGGCTCTACAGCGGCTCTGCTGACCCGGTTCTCAGGCTCTACAGCGGCTCTGCTGACCCGGTTCTCAGGCTCTACAGCGGCTCTGCTGACCCGGTTCTCAGGCTCTACAGCAGCTCTGCTGACCCGGTTCTCAGGCTCTACAGCAGCTCTGCTGACCCGGTTCTCAGGCTCTACAGCAGCTCTGCTGAGCCCGGTTCTCAGGCTCTACAGCAGCTCTGCTGACCCGGTTCTCAGGCTCTACAGCAGCTCTGCTGACCCGGTTCTCAGGCTCTACAGCAGCTCTGCTGACCCGGTTCTCAGGCTCTACAGCAGCTCTGCTGACCCGGTTCTCAGGCTCTACAGCAGCTCTGCTGACCCGGTTCTCAGGCTCTACAGCAGCTCTGCTGACCCGGTTCTCAGGCTCTACAGCAGCTCTGCTGACCCGGTTCTCAGGCTCTACAGCAGCTCTGCTGACCCGGTTCTCAGGCTCTACAGCAGCTCTGCTGACCCGGTTCTCAGGCTCTACAGCAGCTCTGCTGACCCGGTTCTCAGGCTCTACAGCAGCTCTGCTGACCCGGTTCTCAGGCTCTACAGCAGCTCTGCTGACCCGGTTCTCAGGCTCTACAGCAGCTCTGCTGACCCGGTTCTCAGGCTCTACAGCAGCTCTGCTGACCCGGTTCTCAGGCTCTACAGCAGCTCTGCTGACCCGGTTCTCAGGCTCTACAGCAGCTCTGCTGACCCGGTTCTCAGGCTCTACAGCAGCTCTGCTGACCCGGTTCTCAGGCTCTACAGCAGCTCTGCTGACCCGGTTCTCAGGCTCTACAGCAGCTCTGCTGACCCGGTTCTCTGGCCCAGTTCTCTGGCCATAGAGCAGCTCTGATGACCTGGTTCTCTGGCTCTACAGCAGCTCTGCTGACCTGGTTCTCTGGCTCTACAGCAGCTCTGCTGACCTGGTTCTCTGGCTCTACAGCAGCTCTGCTGACCTGGTTCTCTGGCTCTACAGCAGCTCTGCTGACCTGGTTCTCTGGCTCTACAGCAGCTCTGCTGACCTGGTTCTCTGGCTCTACAGCAGCTCTGCTGACCTGGTTCTCTGGCTCTACAGCAGCTCTGCTGACCTGGTTCTCTGGCTCTACAGCAGCTCTGCTGACCTGGTTCTCTGGCTCTACAGCAGCTTGCTGGCCTGGTTCTCAGGCTCTAGAACGGCTCTGCTGGCCCGGTTCTCAGGCTCTAGAACGGCTCTGCTGACCCTGTTCTCAGGCTCTAGAACGGCTCTGCTGACCCGGTTCTCAGGCTCTAGAACGGCTCTGCTGACCCGGTTCTCAGGCTCTAGAACGGCTCTGCTGACCCGGTTCTCAGGCTCTAGAACGGCTCTGCTGACCCGGTTCTCAGGCTCTACTGACCCGGTTCTCAGGCTCTAGAACGGCTCTGCTGACCCGGTTCTCAGGCTCTAGAACGGCTCTGCTGACCCGGTTCTCAGGCTCTAGAACGGCTCTGCTGACCTGGTTCTCAGGCTCTACAGCAGCTCTGCTGACCTGGTTCTCTGGCTCTACAGCAGCTCTGCTGACCTGGTTCTCTGGCTCTACAGCAGCTCTGCTGACCTGGTTCTCTGGGGTGGCAGAGAGCCACAGATACTAACCAGCTTCTCAGGCTGGGCAGCCTTTACTTTCTCTATTTTCTAGCTTTTCTTTCCCCTTCCATCTTTTCCCCATCAAAACCGGGGGAGGCACCGCTAGGACACGGCGATAAAGGGGGTCCAGCTCGCTTTTGCCAACAAAAACACCAGGAGTACCGCAAAATAGACAACTCAGAAGTTACAGTAGTCAGAGGGTCGGCACACCAGTATTACGGTTAGGGAGGAAGGTACACCCACCTAGTGCCTCACTATCTCCCCAGGGTCCAAAAAAGAAAGAGGGAGGCCCAAGAGAAGTAGGGCTAATGAATCTGACATTTGAACACTATAACGAGGACCACAACGATGACCTGCAATAAAAAACCCACCCCGACTACCGACCTTAACATAGTGTCCCTAAATGTAAAGGGGCTTAACCACCCAGTCAAACGTCGGAAAATTTTAGATTACCTAGCCAAAACCAAGGGGGATATAATACTAATACAAGAAACTAAACTATCAGAGGAGGACACAAACTTATTAGGGGAAATTGGATATCACAGATAGCATGCTCACCAGCTGTTAAAAAGAAACGGGGGGTAATCACCCTGGTTTCAAGGAGAGCCAACATAACTATAGAATCACAGACCCAAGATAAGGAGGGCAGACTTCTAATCACACACTTGAAAAGAGGTGAAGAGTCAATACATGTAGCAAACATATACGGCCCCAACACGGACAACCCGGGCTTTTGGACGGAGGTGTCCAACACCCTGGAGAGATTCCCCCAAAGCGAGCTCATGGTGGTAGAAGGCGATTTCAACATCCCCTTAGACCACACAATAGACAGACAATCCACCTGCCAATACCACACTACCAGCTCACACGCTGTACTCAAGAACCTATGCTCTAAATACAACCTAAGACGCCTGGCGCCTCCAACACCCAGACACCAGAGACTATACCTTCTACTCTAACCCACACAACTCCTACACTAGGATAGACTATATCCTCATATCCGGGTCCTACACACGGTTAATCGATACTACAGACATAGCTCCTAGACTGGTGTCGGACCACTCGTGCATCAGTCTAAAACTAGCGGGGAAACTTAACGAGGACGCCCCAAGAAGGTGGCGCTTCAACAGCAACGTACTCTCAGACCCTGAGGATAAAAAAAAGAATAGAAGAGGCCATAAGTGACTACCTTGGACACAACAACAATACGTATACCAGCACGGAGACACTCTGGGATGCCATGAAAGCGACCGTCAGGGGCACACTAATAGCAATAAAAACAAAAATCAATAGAAAATCCAACCTAAGGCTAAACGAGCTAGAACAGGAAATCAAAACCCTAGAACAGGCCCATGCTAACTCACTACAGAACAGCGAGCTCCTTGCACTCTTAACAAAAAAAAAATACGAGTACAATAAAATACTGAGTGAGAGGGCAGGTATATGGGTCAACAAATTTAGAGCACTTAACCTGTGCAAAGCCAGTAAGACGGGGAAATTGCTCGCATCATATCTCAAGCATAAACGCAGCCAGTTTGTCATATCAGCCATTAAAGGCCCGGACAACAAAACATACACCAGACACAAAGACATCCTGAGAACCTTCAAGGAGTTCTATCAGGAACTCTATAGGAACGAACAACCACAGAACTTAGAAGATGGTACCAAGTACCTCGAAAAACTCAACCTACCTCAACTAAACAGGGAGGAGAAAAGCAAACTAGGCCAGGAGATTAGTTACACAGAGATAGAAATGGCAGTCAGATCACTAAAAGACAACAAGGCACCCGGGCCGGACGGATATACAGCCTCCTTTTATAAAACCTTCTTGGAACAACTAAAACCAACGATGAAACTAGTCTTTAACCAAATAGCGACGACAGGCTCCACACCACAAACTATGACAGAAGCCAACATAATAGTCATCCCGAAGGAGGGGAAAGACCAGCTCTCTACAAAAAACTATAGACCTATATCGCTGATCAATGTAGACTGTACAATCTATGCCAAGATTCTGGCGGCCAGATTCAACGCAGTTCTGCCCAAGCTGATAAGCAACTCTCAAGTAGGCTTCCTACGCACACGCATGTCTAATGACAATACCCGCCTACTATGCCATATCATAGAGCATGCCGCTGTTAAGACAGAGCCGCTAGCGGCTATCACACTGGATGCCGAAAAGGCCTTCGATAGGGTCTCCTGGGACTTCTTGGGTAGCTGCATGCAAGCCTTTAACCTAGGAGAAGAATTTACACATATGGTCATGGCCCTCTATAAAAACCCCAAGGCCCGCGTAGCTGTGAACGGGTCGCTCTCTGAGCCTCTCAACCTACAACAAGGTACGAGGCAGGGTTCCCCACTATCCCCAGCACTATTCCTACTTGCACTAAAACCACTCATCAGGGACATTAAAACAAACGCCAGCATTAAGGGGGTGGACATCAATGGGGTCCAAATTAAACTCGCCGCCTACGCAGATGACATCCTAATGGTAACAGAGCAACCGAAAACATCAATTAAAGCACTGATGGACCAAATAACTAGATACTCGAACCTCTCAGGATACACACTCAATAGAGACAAGTCAGAAGCGAAACCCCTAAACATATACTGCACAAGAAATACCCTAGGTGAGTCGGGCCTAACATGGCAAACAGGCAGCATCAAATACCTAGGCATTGACTTCAATAGCAATATGGTAGACACTACACCAGAATGAGAAAGCATTACTAGAGAAGGTTAAAAAACTCCTGGAATCTTGGTCACCAAAATTCATCACATGGTGGGGCAGAATTGAAACCATCAAAATGATGATCACACCGATGGTGAACTACCTCACCAGTATGCTCCCGCTCACCTTGACAGATGATTTCCACCGCAAAATAGATAAACTCATAAACAACTTCCTATGGCGAGGGAAGAAGCCAAGAATCAGCATCAAAAAACTAAGACTTGATAAGACTCTGGGAGGGGTGAACCTAGCTGACTTCAGGATATACCAGACGGCCTACCTAGCTAAGCAAGGCTCATACTGGATCTCCCCACCGGCCGAGTATACCCCGGCTTGGCTAGAAGTGGAGAGGGCCATTCTAGATAATCTAAGCCCCCTGGCCCTGTTAACAACAAACAGACTATACCCAAACAGCTCCAAAGCAATCTTTAAGAACACAAAGATTGGACTACTTAAGGTAGACAAAAAATTGGAGATAAGCATTAAAGGGTCCAAACTAGAGTCACTTTGGGCCAATAGCAAGATAACATATAAGGGCAAAAGCCTATCAATGGACGCATGGATAAAAAAAAGGTATATTCTTCCCTCATCAGCTACAACACATACCCAATTACTTTCTCAGCCCTCCAGACAACTCATGACCTGGCAGACATGGAATTCTATAACGTCCTAAAAGTTAGAGCGGACATAACAAAAGCCAAACTTTCTAGCGCCCAACCGTCAATCCCCCTATATATGACAACCATTAACAAAATGGAGCACCAAGTGTCACAGATATACAAACTCCTCCGCCCAAAAACCTCAAAACTTAATAAGGTCACTGCATTCTGGGGGCAGAGGCACCCGGTACCGCTTGCAGAAAAGGACTGGCTCGCTATATGGAGATCCGTCTCACGCAACAAGATCTCCCCGGTCCTCTCCCAGACAAAATTCTGGGTGCTCCACAAGGCATTCTGGACCCCGGCCCGGCTGTATGCACTTGGGCTTAAAAAGGACGCAACTTGTTGGAACTGTAATAGGGAGACAGGGGATCTAGTGCACCTTATCTTCCATTGCAATACACTCAAACAGTTCTGGGACAAAATATTTAATTTCATAAATGGTATATTCGGGGGGTCATGGTCAGAGACTCCTTCAACCTGCCAACAGGTTGTGCAAACTCAAACATAAGAGACGAACCAGACAGAGACCTGCTCGACATCCTACTCACCACGGCAGTCAAAGTTATTCTTACCAATTGGAAAGACAAGTAAAGCCACATTCAAGAACTGGCTAAACTGGATCATTCATCTCAGGGGGGGCGGACAACATAGTCCTACAAAACTCCCCATGGAAACCAACTTCAAGGCCACTGTGGGAATCACTGGACTCATACCTAGACTCATACGAACCCCCATGATCATAGCTGGCAACACAAGAATAGACCGCTAGCCCCAGGGCCGGGCAACTGTGTCACTAGGGCTAACCTAACCACACACCGTATCCCGGGAGATTACCAGGCCGCAGACCAACCAGTAAATGCTCCTGGCCCGCCCCCCCAGCCCCCCACCCCCTCCCCAGCTCTAAAACATATTTAAATGCACTTCCGTCATATTTCTTCTCGCATAGTTCTAGGGCGTCCGTAATGATTCTGGACTAATAGTTTTAAAGTAAACAGACGGAAAGCTCATGCCTCAATTGATTAGAGACAGTAAGAGGGCTGAGGGCACTGCACTGAAGAGAGCAGCTCCGTCAGTCCATGCTGAGAGAGAGAGGGCATCTGAGGGCAGTCCATCCAACGGGTGAGTGTTGGATGTTGCAGCTCTGTCGTTGGGCAGAGAGAACAATCAGGCTGATGCTAGGGAAAGCTTTTGACGCTTTGCATAATTTCTGTTCAATAAGATTTCTATTTTGTGCCACGTTTACTGTGCAGGGCTATGTTTACACAAGCATTTCTTATTGCATAACTATTTCTTAGTAGCAACAATAAACTCTGGGCAGTAGATAGATATCCTGATTCCCATATACAAATAACCAGTCAACCGCAAAATATACCTATGCTTTTAAGCACTCTGAGAAATGCAATACTTTTTTTCAATTATGTCCAGCTGCCTTTACTTTTATGTTGCACGGCTACGTTATGCAGCTCTCTGATCGCTTTTTCTACCTCCCCCTCCTCACTCTTTCCATCCATCTCTCCCCTTCTCCCCTCCCTCTTTTCACCATCTCCCTCTCCCCTGCTCTCCTCCCTCTCTTGAAGCCTCCCCGTGCCTGCTGCATTTACCCTCCAGGAGCTGGGGCAGACAGAGGTACCAGGGGCAGCCTCCAAAGGCTCCGGCCCACCGGGGAAATGCCAGGTGGAATAAAAGCCAGTCCGCCCTGCCCCCAGAACTCAATTCATGCAGTGCCATGCAATTATGACTTTTCTTCAACGGTCCCACCTTTCTACCCATTTCACCTTGCACTCCACGCTTTGAAGTGACATTAGGTTTGCACACAACGCTATATAAATACGCTCCAGACTAGCTTCCATCATTGAAGTTGCCACAGCTCATTTACACCTCAGATACAGAGGTAGGGCACGTTTGTAAGATGTAGCAGCTCTAGTAACTTTCTCCAGCCTTACAGCCTCTCTCAAGGCAATCTGGTGCGTTGCAACAGTAAAATTTCGCTATGGTTCAACCTTTTGATTCCGGTTTTCTCTAACTGGGGTGTAGGTGCTACTTAACAGGTCATATCTGAGGGGTGAGCCACTAGGTCACTAAACTGCCTTAATACCTTATTATATGGAGCAATGTTTCTAAAAAATACCCCTTTTATGTTTTAGTTGTAAAACAGAAGTTTAGAAAGGCAAATGCCACTGATTTTGGTAGGTTCCCACTGCATTCGCATAAATGGTCATTTTCTTGCTGCACATACCCTTGGGTTGCAGCGCACACAGAGCCTGCACTGTAGTGCACAGTGGAAAAAAAAATTGAGGGGACACTGGTCTTAACCTTTGGGATTTTTTTTAAATGCTGACACCTATGTCGCAGGGTTCTTTTAGTTTAGGTTCCAAGTTGTTGGTGATCATATTTACATCAGAGCCCAAGAGCTGAAGGACCTAGCTTATGTAGCATTTGAGGAACCAAGGTAGACGCCTCCATTTGGGCTCTAGGAGACCAGCTTTCAAGACGACATGTGCAGTGGAAGACCACATTTTAAATCGATATAATTAGGGTTTAACACCAACATTTTATTGTACTGGATCATGTCCCACAACTACATACACCGGTAGTAGAAGATCACTAAGAGGAAGGCGAAGTAACCATATTAAAAATGCATTCTATGCAGTTGTTAGTTTAGTGATGTTGGTGTACACCCATATCTTGGTGTCATATGTTACATATGTCATATGTTAGCATGATAAAACTTTGGTACGATAGCTCTACTCACAAAAAGCAAGCATAATCTCCTGACTATAACCAACATACGTCGCAGGGAACACTAACACTTTTTTATTTGATTTTTCCGCCTAACACTGGTGGACTATCCTTACCACTAGGCAATTAAAGTGTGTGACCCTCTCTATCATCACTTGATCCAGAGCTAAATGAATTATGGGTTTTAAGTGCCAAGGACTCGGTCTTAATTTTCATTATGGTCAAGCCTCTATTCCGGCAAAACTCCATTGTAGTAACTGATAAAACAAGTGTTGTCTGCAAATAATAGAGTGTCTATAACCTGACCCCTGAGTTTTGGGCATCTGAAGGCTCTTTACAGAGATAAGCAGCATATACAGAAGAAAAATAAAGCTGCTACTAACAGCACTTCATAACCCCACTAGGAACAATTCCTCTTGTGAACCCCATCTAATTTGTTGGAATGGGATAGATGAATTTGAAGTGCAAAGGAAGAGAAGGATAAGAAAAAATACTTTTGAGTGATGGCGATGCCATCCCCTTTTTCCACCTGATGGTCCTGTCCGATGATGGAGCATTTTGGTGAGACAAGGAAGTCTGCAAGGTGGTGAGGGAAGTACTTCAGATAGGTTTCAGTAACAAAAAAAGAAATATCACGGTAAGTCTAGCTATTTATAATTGTCACTTTTGATATTTGTCACTTATCTTTCCTTTATTATACCACTAAGCTGTGACCCAAGACATAAGACCACCACCCTGGTTACTCTGGCATGACCTACAGCACTTCTATACAGAATCATGGCAAGCACAACAACCTTCCAAGCAAGTGCTCCCAATTTGCAGCATGATTATGCACCAAGGCACCCCACAATGGGGTATGAAGTGATATACCAATGCAATAACAATGCAATACACTACACAAGGAAAGTGAGAGACTTCAGGCACATAGTGCCTATATTTGGCAGGGAGAGCGATTACATTCAGTGGGTGGTCTGTGTGAGGATTATGTTCAGTGAGATACTTCTGGATGGGAATAATGAGGGGATTGTGTGCACACAGTGCATGAGAAAGTGAGGGCTGTGTATGATGTGCCCATATAGGATTAGAGCTCCCGGTTTTATGCTATTTTTATTTTTAATCAGCCTATTTATCCATATTTAATTTTTGGCCATCTTTTGGTATTTATCCATATTTATTTTATATTTTGAGAATAAATGGAGTCGTAAAATGGTATATTTCCACATTTATTTAGCTGATAAACATGCAGTCATACTTTGATGCCTGTCACGTTTTAGCAAATTAAGCAGCCAAATATAACAAAACACTACAACAGTAGGTCAATATTAGCATTATATACAAATATAGGTTAACATATGCCTGTATTTAAGGAAATCTCATCCTTTTTTTTTTTTTACTTCCCAGGTTGTCTAGTTGGAGCATGGAGAGTCGCTCCAAAGGAGCACAATTTTCTGTATTTTTCTGCTTTTAAAAATAAATACAGACAGGAAACACATTGATTTCTGTCTGTATTTATCTGTAAAAATCAGTAAAAACAGAAAACTGGGAGCCTTATATATGATAAAGTGGAGGGAGTTGAGAAATTGAGGTTGTTTGGTAAAAAGAAAATGAACTTAAAAAGACAAACAATAAGACTTCAGACCCGCTGAGGACTAAGCAAGGAAGAAAGTGCTGAGTTAGCAGTATGCATAAGTGATGTAGTCTTAATCCTTGTAAAGAACACAGCAGCCCAGAATCATGATGCAACGGTATGCTTGCACGTCAGCCTGGCATGTTACACAAGAACACAGCTGCTGCATTTTGTACAGTCTTTACCTCAAAATCAGAAAGACGGAAGGAAGGAAAGATGAGAAGGAACTCATTCACGTCAGTGGTGCGTAGAATGGGTAAATGTGGGACTTGCACCATTAAAGCAGGTGCTGACAATTTTGAGGATGTGCTACACCTGGTTGATGCGCCACTGATGAGACCCAGCTAAGAACAGCTATTTACAGAGAACATCCAATTCACAACTCGAATCTTAAGACCGTATATTTTGCAACTGTCATCCATGAAACAATCGAAAAAGTGAATAAGAGGGCTATGGAAGAGACCTAAAGAATTTATATTCCTATTTATCAAAAGAGGGGGACGCTAGGAGCTATTCTAAAAGGTCCGAAATTAAACTTATACCAAAGGGAGTCACCGTTCCTGAGTGGAGATGGAAAGTAGGGGGTACTCGTGTGCTACTATGCTTGTGGGAGGCAGGGTGTCCTCTTGATGCCCTCACACACCCCGAAGGATGTCATGCTTCATCATTGGGCTTTTGCTCCACGTCGGGCCGGCGCTGCAATGCCCTACGGGTCCCCGAAGGGTCTCTTTTTCGGAGATCTTTTGATGAAGCCGTATGGGTGCGTGGGTGTAAGTGGCAGTGAAGTCCTAGAAAGTGTATTAAAAAATGGCTGAAGGGAGAGTGATTATTTTTAATAAAGTGATCCCTCTGTCATTATTAAAACTTAAGTGTATGGAGCTGCTCTAAGGGGTATTATGTCCCACAAGCAGAGTACCCCCTACTTCCCTTCTCTCCAAAATTCTAAAGAATTTATAGACTTGCGCAGTTTAGAATTTTTAGCTGGCCCGAGCAATGTGGACTGCAGGAACAAAATAGGCAGCGATAGCACAAGATGGCCATATTAGGAAAATCTTTATCATCTGTTCGGTTAGTCCACACCTAGCACTGAATCAAACCTTCATTCTGTTCCCTGAAGTGGGCAGTCTGTGGATGCCAATGGAGAGTAGTTTTCACATGCAAGTGCAAGTTAAAGCCGTTGTCATGTGTACCCCAAGAGTTGTGCAGATTCCTCTCTGTCCAAACCTGGAACCATAAATTTACATCCTCTGGTAATAGCTGAGAATATAGAAGTAGTCCTCATGCAAACTAGCACTTTGCTTGGTAAGGAGGGGAGCGCACATTTATGATCCTAAGCTCTAGTATGCTCTCTGCCAAGCTACTAAAGAGTCACTTGGCAGCAGGATCTGAGCAGTGAAGTTATTTACACATCTCTGGCATGTTTGACGCTCAGTCTTGAATCACCATAACACTTATTTCTAAGGTGGTAGTAGGGATACTGAATGCAGAGCTGCTCAAAGTACAAAATGCCTTTGCTACACCTCTTAGTTGCCCTTCTCTTGAACTTCATAACAGAAGTGCAACGTGAGATATGCATATTATGTTATTGGCTTTTCAAATGTGAACATTCTACACTGGGGTGGCTTCATAGTGGTTTCTACTGTACAACAACTTTCTACATAATCTCATGGTAACCATTATTTAGGATATTTAATGGCCACATTTGTGTTTTAAGGTCTCGTTGAAAACATCCCATCACCAAGAAGGAAAAAGTATTGCTTCTTTGATAGCTTATTGAAAAAGGACTTCCCTTAAAACAATTGGCTTTATCACCATTATAGTCCCATTCATTCGCTAATCGTGAAACTCCCAGAAAGGCATCGGATCACTTTCGTTTTACTAAGTAAGAAAACAATAAAATATAGAGATAATGAATATACATGTCAACAAGATGGGGCATTGACCTGCAAGTTGCGAGTCTAAATCTTGGTCAGAAAAATCTTTCATTATATGGATGTTGACTGCCACTCGAAGTGGAACAGGAAGACATTACATCACTTAGAAAGATCCCAAACTTAAACTCAAAGCACTATGTCAAAAAAGAAGATACTGTACAAACATCTACGAACCTTAAAGATAGAGAAAGTCAGCAGAAGCGGTGAGTAAGACGATAGTACGGTCATCAACTCACCCCCGCATTAAACACATCCCATCACTGCTTTTTTCAATAACCCAGTGCCATGTCTTCTTTGTTCTTGGCCCTCACATGCTCCTGCAACCCTTTTGCAGCCACTGCTCTTTCCTGCTCTTGGTCTTTTGTGCCACCCATCTCTTGCCTCGGATGATCACAACATTTCTTTCACCATCCAATTGTACTGTTTATAGATTTTGTCCTTGCTCCCTGTGCCATCCATTGATTGGGCCCAATTCCCACTGTGTCCCCCCCCTACTCTTCCCTTCCTTCACTGGCGTTTTTTCACTAGAATGAGGCTAGTGAACAGAACAGGAACTGAAAAACACTTCTCCAAAACCTTTATCAGGGAAAAAAACCTTTATTTTACAACACTTGTGGGCCATCGCCCGTCCTGCTCTAAAGTGAATAAAAGAAGAAACTTCCTTTTTAAGGTGAATTCCCTACGAGCAGATCTGAAACAGGATCAATAGACTGAGGTCAGGAGGTTCGCTGACCTCTCACTCATCCGGTTGCGAGTACACAACTTGAGTTTTTCCCCAACAACAGGTGCTCCCTGATCTTAACTCAGGTTGTGTCTGGGCGTCACAGAACTTAAAGTGAAGTGGAAGGATGAATAATGTGGGATGCAACTTCAACTTCAGAGTAGAGGGATGAATGGATGAGGGAAGGCCATGTAGACGAGAGCGAGAAATCACTTTGTCCTGATCTGAGGTAGGCATATTTACTTGCTTTCCAATCTCTCCTCAGCCAGCCATCTATCTATGATGCCCCTTCTTTGCCCCATCTCATATTAACAGTATTTCTGGCCCTAATAAGGGCCATTCCGTTTTTTCGATTCCCTTCGAGACACCGTTCATTTATCCTAAGTCCACACCTACCTCTTCATAATTCTTAGCTTCCACTCCGTGCTTCATGTCTAGAATCACAAGCTGGTCCGGCACTCTGCCATGTCCTGTAGGCCAATGAAAGAAATGTTTAAACAATTAGCAACTATCCCAGGACGTCACTACCCTTGTCCTGTGGCCTCCACCCCAACCCACTGCAGAATACAAGAAGCACCTTTGGATAGCATCAGAAATACAGCTCTCCTCCTTCCTTAAAAGCTCCCTCTGAAGTGCTTAAGATGACTGGCCTATAATCGGACAACTGCTTGATGCATGTTCAGGGCTGAAAGTGCCCACAAACAGATATGCTGGAGGTGAATAGCTAATAATGCACCACAGCTAGAGAAACATAGTTGGTGACTGATTATTACGTCCCACAACTGCATATACAATGTGAGTGAATGATTGGTAAGGCAAACTGGTGTAAACGCTGGAGGACTGACAACTGACTTATAGCTGAAGTTCTGTAGGTGGCTGGCCAACAATGTCTTTTGCAGGAAAGGACCGATCACTGATCTTCCTCTTTCTTCTCTTCCCTGTACTGTATTTGTGGCGCTGTGGTTTTGAGTAACATACACTTGTCATCCTCACATCTGGCTGAACGGCCCTTTCCTTCCTGTCGGCAAAGCGGCCACTATCTAGTGCTTCCCCCTTTCAAGTGTTCCTCGTTCTGCAAAGCTTCAAATCATCATTTAAAAAACAAACATTAGCAAAGTCAATAAGTTGCGCCTATGAGAGATCTATTGGCGTTGTCCATTATTATTTTTAATCTGGCACAGCGGTGCAAGCTGCCGTGCTACATAGCTTAACGTAATATATAAAAAAAAAATTTTTAAAAGAGCCCGATGATGTGGTCAGATCATGTCATATCGTTTTTTGTTTTTTTTTACTTTAAGCTATGTAGGTACAAACCAGTTTAAATTGTTATTTTCCCAATACTTAATATGTAGTTTATATTCTTGAACAAATGCCCAGTGAAGTTACTAGCGTGCCTAAGTGTAGCTAGCTGGAACACTGAGCATGGGCAGACTGGCGTTACAGGCCACAGGTGCGGACTATGGAACTGGGGAACCAGATTAGTCTCGGCACCAGATCAACATCCTGTAATTCTGGGCAAATCAAATAGTCGCCCCTTGCCTGAAAATGTGTGTCCTTCTGCAATGTAACTGGTGCTCATGAAAACGCTCCACGTCCTTCCTGTGGACTTCGCGCTATATAAAACAAGCTATGATGGAGGTAGGCAATTAGGGGTGGGGAAGGGGCATGCAGCGACAGGAGCTAGGTGGTGAGAGAGACAGGCCAGCAACGAAAGGGAAGAAGCATGCAGCCACAGAAGTGAGGCGGTGGTAGGGACAGGCAAGCAAAAAAAACAGAATGTGGACGCTGAACAGTAAAAAATAAAAAAAATAAAAAAATGGATATTACAAGTGCGGGGCCAGCGGAAGGACACTGGATGCCGAAAACATTACTTGAGCCAGGCTCCACAGCAAGGACAACGACGTGAAGCCGAGCAGGAAGGTGGAGGCAGGAGGAGGCACTGACCAACAGGAAGAAAGGAAACACGAGTAACGTGAGAACCAACCAATGGTAAGTAATGCCCAGGCTCTAAACCCCTTTTAAGATTTTTTTTTCTCGTTACAAGAGATTTTGCAAGCGCTGAATAGGCTGAACTCACACTCCTACCACACAAAGTAGAGTCAAAGCTACACACATTGCAGCTAAACTATGCCTGTGCAGGCATTAGGAAAAGTCGAAATCCACATACAAGGATAAATACGTAAAACTTGCAGTCAGAAGAAATTACACATGCATATTAAGGCAAACAAAATCTATAAACACCCCGGTGATACCTGCAAACAAAACAGCTATACAAGACTTATGTAAGCACATCCGTGGGCCAAGCAAAATCCACGATAATGGAGAATCTCCATGTGCATGGAGCCAAACATAACTACACAAAGCAATGCTAAATCTGTAGGCAGCGAAGTCAACACTGTACAAATGTAAAATAGGATGTGCAAGCAAAACCAACACGTGAAAAAAACGAGAAAAAAAAAAACACAAAATGCACCGACTTATAAAGACTAAAGCAACATCTGCAAAAACGCACACACAAGAATGCAAACAAAGCACAGCAACACACAAAATAAGGCTAAATCTATACAAATAAGTTATTTTGAGCCAAGTCTACATTTGGGCAACGTATGCATTTATACACACAAAAATCTCTCAAAATCCAATTCTTGTACCTTTCTAAACAAAACTCTCTGTACTATTAGTAATTATAAAGTTACAATGTCCACACACTGTTCCTCCCTATCGCGGATTCCTATTGTCCTTCCTTTCTACCTTTCTCATGCTTGGGCTACTAGTCTGCCCTTATCCACTCAGGTTTCAGACGTCCTAATAATAATAATACTGAAGCTTATAAAGCGCGACAGCTACCCCAAACAGGGGTGTCCCGGCGCTGAAGCAGCAGGTAATTGCGACCGGAGTAAGCACTGGGGTCCAACGGACCCTATTAGTCTGCCAAAAAGAGCCATGTTTTCAGGGCCTTTCTGAAACAGGCTTCTGACTTGGCCTGTCGCAGGAACCCTGGTAAAGCATTCCACAGAGAAGCCGTTCTAACCGTGAATGCTCTACCGCCCAAGCGTGATTTCGCAAAGCGTGGGGTGCATATCAGATTGTGGGAGTTGGAACGCAGCGTACGATTTTGTTTGTAAAGGCACTGTCTGTCTTTCAGATAACCAGGGCATTTTCCGTAGAGGGCCCAGTAGGCCAGTGTCAAGGCCTTAAACTTTATTCTCCTCTCCACTGGAAGCCAGTGAAGCTTCTGTAGGTGCGGAGAGACATGGTGTCGAAAAGGTATGCGACGAACCAGTCTCGCAGCCGCATTCTGTATCATCTGAAGGCGACAGATGGCATAATTGGGGAGGCCAAGATATAAGCTATTTACGTAGTCCAGCCTAGATGCAACTGTGGCGTGGACTACTGATTTATGGCAATCTTCCGGTAGAAAGTGTAACACTTTCCTAAGGTTTTTTAATTTACTGAAACAAGTTGCAGAGACCTGCTGTATTTGGGCTGAGAAAGAGAGGTCCGCCTCCCATCTCACCCCTAAATTACGGATGCGTGTGGCAGGTGATGGAGGTGGGCCCATTTCTGACGGCCACCATAAATCAAAGTCTGGCACTGGGCCTTTCCCAAAGAACAGAACCTCTGTCTTCCCAGCGTTAAGTTTCAATTTATTTGAGTTCATCCATAGAGCTATATCGCACAGACAGCCCTTGAAGTTCTTGAAGGCCTCGGTCGACCGCTCTTTAAACGGAAAGACCAACTGGGTGTCGTCAGCGTAGGAAATTGCCTTTACACCCCAGTTGGCAATAAGGGAAAACAGTGGAGCTAAGTATAGGTTAAAAAGCAGAGGGCTCAATGCTGAGCCCTGGGGGACGCCGCACCAGAGCGGTTTTGGTTTAGATTCAAACGGTTGAAGGGCAACTCGCTGAGTACGCCCGCTCAGGTAGGATGTCAACCAGGACAGCACTTTCCCACCAAAGCCCACCCCTTGTAGTCTCTGGGTCAATATGGAGTGGTCGACCGTGTCGAACGCGGCGGACAGATCCAGGAGCACCAGCAGAGCTGATGCTCCTGAATCCAATGACCATCTTACCGACTCTGCCACCTCAAGGAGAGCGGTCTCCGTACTGAAACCAGCCCAGAAACCCAATTGTGTGTCGTGCAAAGCACTGTTCTGCTCAATAAAAGTGGTCAGTTGGCCAACTTCGAGCATTTTTCCTGGGGCGGGGAGCAGAGAGATGGGCCTAAGATTGCTAAGGTCGCCTGGGTCTCCATTTGGTTTCTTTCGCAAAGGGAGAAGTGTAGCATGCTTCCATTGATCAGGGAAGATGCCTGTATCTAGAGAGGTGTTCCAAATATGAAGTAATCCTCCCAACAAACAGGGGGCCAACATTTTCCACAATTTGGGAGGGCAAGGATCATCAGGGGCGCCAGAGCGGCATTTTTGGATTTCAACTAGCGCATCCTGAGGCGAAATTCGGTGAGAAGTTGGTGAATGGGAGAACCTCACCCATGCCCTGTGGGAGATCCGATTTCTCAGTTGCCTCTGGGGGTGAAAAGGAGTCGTAGACCTTTAGGATTTTAGTATCAAAATGACTTGCAATTTTTTCACATAAGGCTAGGGACGGGATTATTTCAGTCTCTATTGCCTTGGGTTTGAGAAAGGTTTGAACTACTTTAAAAACCTCTGTACTGGCGTGGTCCGCATTATGGATGCGTGTCACAATATAGTCCCGCCTGGCTGCTTTTAGGGATTTATGAAAATCTTTTAAAGCTTTTTTGTAGCTTACCTTAGCTAGGTCACAGTAGTGTAGCCTCCACTAGCGTTCTAATTTTTTGCACCTACTTTGTAACTCTTTGAGGGCATCGGAGAACCAGGGAGCAGAAGGGGACAATCTGGTAGATTTTACTACTGTGACCGGCGCAACTGACTCCACCGCAGTGGCAATCCATTGATGTATAGCAGCTGCATCTACATTGGGGTCAGAGGATAGGCGGGGGTAATTGTCCTGCAGAATCGGGCTTAATGAAGCTTCGGACAGGTTCTGCCAATTTATTTTTTGAATAAAACGCGAGTTTTTAGCTTGACCAGATATTGGCAGAGTAAATGAGAAGGGGATCAGATAGTGGTCTGACCAGACCAGCGGAGAGGAGGTCTCTATATCAATGGTAGTGATATTAGTGAAGACTAAATCCAAGGTGTGTCCCGCTTTGTGGGTCGGGAAAGACACTTGTTGTACAAGATTGGCACCTGCTAAGGAGGCAACCAGTTGCATTGCTTGTGGACAGTTCGAGTCGTCCACATGCAGATTAAAATCTCCCAGGACTATAAAATTGGAATACAGTACCGATTTTTGAGCAACATAATTGCACAGAGCCTGTGATGCAGTCGTTACACAATCAGGTGGTCTATAGATCAGAATGCCCGCTATGGCAAACGAGGGGTTAATTTGTATACAAAAATTAAGCCCTTCGATGCCCTGAACAAGGAGAGGGGCCGAGGACACAAGCTCCCAAGAGTCTTTAAAAATAATAGCCACCCCACCTCCCCTTTTTCCGCCCTCTCGATTGGCGTAGCACATTTTGAAACCTGGTGGGGTAGCTAGTGCAATAGTAGACATTGCGTCCGTGTTTAACCAGGTTTCCGTTAAGAACATAGCATCCCAAATAGCCTCAATTAAAATTGACCAGACATCCTCCGCATGCTTGGGCAGCGATCTGCAATTGATAAGGCACGCCTTGATTTTAATGTTGCGCTCGATCCCCGCGCCCCGGGGGATTACCTTTCTAAGATTAGAGGCCTTACCCAGGTTTAGAAGCTGCACGCATGCGCCGCAGCTATGCGGCAGAGAGGTTTTAGCTAAGTCAATCAGGTGTGCTTCTGGGCAAGATACGTCTTGTAGACACATCAAGTCATCTCGCGACCAACAAATGGCCTTACCTCTTCCAAACCCAGCAGCATGGCCGGCGCCGGCCGCGATCCGGGCGCAGACGGGCGCGCCTTGACTCTCACTCCTAGCTATTTCAACTCATGTCTTTATAGGGCGCCACACAAGTTATGCTCGCATTACTGCTTACTGTCTTTCGCGGCTGAATCATGAACTAGTCAAATTGTGTTGCACTTACAGGTTCGTAAGTAGTCCAGCTCTGCATAGCGCAGGGTTGCCATTTCATGTGTCTGCTGCTACAAACGTGTACATTACATACCAAAGTAATCTGTAACCGGGCTGTACAGCAACCTGGAAGCTTTGTCAGGGTTTTAGCAGTACAGGAGGCGAAACATAAATCATTCGCAAAGCACCCTTTCTCCAAGGCTGAAGCCAGAAGAGTCCACTTAAAAGTTCACTTCAAGGGTTAACAAGTTGCTTTCGGGGGAAATTCTCCACTCTTACAGATTTCCCAGCAAGACCAGAGAGAAAAACAAGACAATAAAAGTCTGGGTATAAAATGAAAACACATTTTTTTGGGGCTGTTAAATGCACAAGTGAAATAGGGAGGAGAAAAACTCAATTGCTTTTTTAACCAACGCATTTATGAAAGTTGCGTTTCTGCACAGGCATCTCTAACAATACGGAAAATCCAAGTGGTGAAGTTATTGTCTCACGAAGTTCAAGTACCCTTTCTTGCTCCATTACATTTTAGCTTTGCATTCTATAGATGCAGTTTCAACTGTTAAGGCTTCTAGGAAGTACGGACTAAACACAGAAGGAGCGTCGTTGTAGGATGTATTGCCTTCAATTATTTTCTACCGATTGAAATGGGCAAATGAGGATTTAGCTGCACAAGCTTTCACCAGTTATTCAGCTAGTCCTATGAACGAAGGCTCACAAAAAAGTTCAGAATTAATTTTTCTTATAACGTAAAAATAACAAGCTGTGATAACCTTCATCTCCCTGCACTGCCCGCCAAGCATTCAAACAGGCACTGGCTTAGCGAACAGGTCTCACTTACAAGAGCAACACACACAAGGGCTGGGACAGAGGGGCTGGGAGCAAGCATACAGATAATGGATGGTGAAGGGGCAAGTGACGGAAAACAGGGTGGAAGTGGCTGGGGCAAGAAACATGGAAAACGATGGAGGAGGGAGAGTGGTGGCAAGCAACACCACAAACGACAACTGAATAAGGAAGGGTGTGAAGGATGCAATCAACACCACGGACAATGGAAGGAGGGCAGGTGGTAGCACGGAAAAAGGGCAAGGGAGCAGTACACAAGGGAACCAGTTGAAAAAGACTAAGCACTCTACCAGAGTTGAGCACAAAGAAAATAGAGCCTAAAATATTGAGCAGGTGAACGGCAGGTAATGCATCCATGCTCCAGGCGAGTGATAAATCCACGCAGAGGAAGGAAGCCTATGGCAGCTGACCAATAAGCAAGCAAAGGAGTGGCAAAGAAGCAAACTCAAAAAGACCGCATGCGCCATCAATGAGAGGCCTAAAAAGCAAACCCTGTGAACAGCCCTCTGCAATTTAAAGCACACCTGGCAGGCCCATAAAGACTCAGACAAGACTGTATGTAAGCCACTTCTTAAATACTAAAGAATGACTGCTCTAAAAAAAATATACACTTGCCACACGACAAAAATGTAAATCTTTGATGAACAGCATTTATCTTAGATTTTCATGCTGTGATATAAAGTCTCAAATTAAGGAAAGGAGTGAAAGCTTTCACTGAACCTCCTGGAGATCCGAGTTTCTTAATCTTCCATCCCAGTGCAGTTGACTACACAGTTCCTTGAAGGTGCCCTAGGCCCATATATGGTGCTCTCAAAGTCAGTAATAACACTACTTACCAACAGGAAGCTTGCTCTCAAAGCACACCTCAAACATGTCATATTCTTCTGTGGTGAAGGCAAACTTCCCTTTCGAAGCATCTTCCTTGGAGTAGAGGATGTGCCCAGCAGAGTCTGTAATCTGAAATAAAAGATAAAAAACTACTGTGAAAAAGAAAGTAAGGAATGTGGGAGGGGGGGGTAGAAGATAATGCGGTCCATTTGCCACCTTTTCACTCTTCTCAGTGAATTTCAATTTTACCCAGTGTCAAGTCAGCAGAAAGACAAGTGTGCAGTGTATAAAGACTGTCCATCAAATGCGCTAGGTGGCCCACATAATGCCCAAACCATAGAGTTTGGCTAATGCAACACATTGAGAAGCAACACAAACTGCTCAGGAAACAAGCATTTGGCAAAGTTAACAGGTCTTGCCTTTGGGACCTACTGGATTTACCAATGGTATTTCACCATGTTGTTCAACATTCCTGATGCTGTGCATAATTTTTAGGCACGCTTAAGTCTACAAAAGTACGCAGGCTTTTTAAAAAAAAAAAATATTTAAACCGATCAGAGTTGATCAGTGGATAAAAAGAAAAAAAGTAAAATAAGTAAAGTAAGTGGACTAACACGGGTAAAGAAAAACACTGAGTTGCCGATAGAGAAAGAAGGATACGAGATAAGACAGCTGGAAGACACACTCATGGAGTACTTAACAAAAAGAAAATAGTGCTTAAAGAGCAAGCAGTGGAATGACGTGTAATGCGTTCATGCTCCAGGGAAGGGACAAATCAGAAGAGGAGGTAAAGCTCACACAAGCTGATGGATAAAAAGCAAGCAAATAAGAGTTCAACAATAGTAATGGGCAGACCCTAAATTGTGAACTGACAATAGGTCTTTTGGCCAAGAGACAACTTGCACTGTTTAATCGGAGACCTCTAAAAAAGCACTAGCAAACCAAACCGGTGTTACCTTTCTGATCTATTGTTTTTTGCCGATGCTGTGTAGTAGCATCAACCAAAAAAAAAATGACAGACACCTTCGTCGGTGTGTCTAGGGAACAACTCGGACGGAGATGCCTTTTTCGGATTTATTTACCCATCCAAAATGCCAGACGCTACTTTGGAGCAGTTTATAAAATAGAATGTTAGGTGTGTGAAAGCGCTTTTATGCCGCTGAGAGAGCCATCAGTAAATTGCAGCTGTGCTAAAAGAAAAAGGAAAAAAAAATCCCTGAATGCGAAAGGTGGAAGGACACAAGTCACTCAATGAAAAGGATGGCACAGAGGCTATGCTCCAGAACTACATTTCTTTCCTCCCGGCGAAAGACATACCATACGAACATTTTCCAGACGGGGACAACTGCAATAATGGATAGTACCCCTCCCATACAAACTTACAAAACTATGAGACTATTCCTATCTTTTCATCTTTCTTCGCATGAGGAGAAAATTCTCGGAGAAAGAAATTTCACTTTTGAGCCGGGCCTGCCTTTTGTTCAAACTGAAAATTGATTTTTGGACTCTCCATTGCAAATGGGTTTCTTTTTTAGGAAACTGCCTTTGAAACCTTATTTCCTTGGTAAACCGGACCCCGATATTACTATTCATACTAATCTAAGGCCATCCTCTACATTTAAACCCACACAGTGCTGAGATATTGGCATTTGAAAATACGATATTGAGAAAACTACCAAAACTCAAAGACTTGCGAGTACATCCCTTACAATCTAATCCTTGATGAACGAAAAGCACTGTATGAGCTCAAAAGAAACAATCACATTGTGATTAAAATTGGCAAACAAGGGTGGAGGCGTTGTAATCCAAGTTCTGCTGCAATATAAACAAGAGATCTACAGGTAATTTGACAGTTCATTATGCCCTATTGTTATCTAATCCACTGCAGGAACACTAAAGAATTATCAGGGAGATTACTACCAAGGCTTGAGAGGATGGTTTTGTGAGTAAAAAGGAATGCAATTTCCTCAACGCTATCTATCCATGAACCCTGGTACTGTATAAGCTACCTAAAATGTATAAGGATCCCAACAGGCCACCAGGTAGACCAATTGTCTCAGAGTGTTTCTGTCCTGGAATCCCTTGGTAAATACACTGACTTTGAGAGACTGTCACCAAAACAGAGCGATATAAAAAAAGGACAGCAGTGACCATTACCAAAATTGAAGAATGTAGTTTCGATGGGAATGAGGAAACTCTGCTATGTATGGATATAGAATCGCTATATACGAACATGCCTCAGGATGAGGGAATTAAAGTGATTTTGGACCATCTACATACTCATCCAGAATCCACTGAGGTTCCCGCTTAGTTCATTATATGTCTTCTTAAGAATTACTTGGAGTTTGACAGCACGTTTTTTGTAGACTGAAGGGACTTTTATGGGACCTTCTTTTGTCCTCAACTTTGCCATATTGTTTATTAACAATTTTGAGGGTTACATTTTTGATCCCATTTCTAACCTTTACAATAGCCACATTCAGCAGTGGAAACAATTTATTGATTGCATTTTTATGATTTGGCGAGGCAATGTACATACTCGGTCTGAATTCCTAACCTGGATTGATTCCCTCATTCCAGATACAAGATTCTCCAACACATATAACAGGAATTCCATTGATTTTCTTTACTTGACAGTCTGGGAGGTGGATGGCCAGCTGGGTACACCAAGCTATTTCAGAAGCGGATAGAATGGAATACACGATTTAATTACATCAGTAATCACCCATGGGTATTTCAGGCCTCTTCAACTTTTGGTTAGTTCCTATGTATTCGTGGGAACTGTAAGTGAAGAGCCGTCTATTTTAAGAGAAGAAAAAAATCTTAGTAACTAACTGTTGGCCCGTGGTTACCCAAAATAATTGGTGAAACTATCCATGACAATAGCTTGGTATTCTCCAAATGAACACCTCCTTGCCTTCAAGGCCAAAAAAAGAGAGACTGACTGCATTGTCTGTGTTACCACATTTTGTAATAGGAGTAATGCCCTAACCAAAATCATAAAAAGAATAGGTCTTTACTCACCTCTGTAGGCCTCACTGACCAGATTCCAATGTTTTCCTTTTGCAAGGGTAGGACTTAAGGGACCATTTTGTTCATACCAGCATTTAATCTGAACAGCCCTGCACTGACCTAGGCCCCTATTTGGGATTAAATTGCCTAGTAGGACATTAGAGGTGTGGAAGTTGTTTTATTTGTAACTACACTGATTGCAAGGAATTTGTTCATGGTAACATCAAACCGACATTAAGGGACTACTCCAATTGTAATACGAACAAGGTCATCTATTCTATCTGATGTCCTTGGATTTTGATCTATATAGGCCAAACCACTTCAAAAGTCAACACTGTAGTTGTATCTGATGTAAGAATCGGACAGCACCACTTGTAAGTTACTTTGTGGAACAGACACACAGAAAATGATATATTGGCAAGTGTTGGAGACAGCAAAAAAAAAAAGAAAAATACGAGTTAGTGATGTGCAGACCTTGCTGAATAGAGAAGAATGTAGGTAGATCTTCATATGTAACAGCATTATCAAGGGTCTTAATACCATGAAAGAATTCAGCCTGGTTGCATGAGCATAAGCTACCTCTACGACTGTTTCTGTAATAGCTTGTGAGAATTGTTGTGATCTTCTGTGCATACAATGCACTTATATGTACACTGACTTAATGATCGATACATATGGACCTTTAGTATTTTTCAGTATGACTCAATTTAGCAGTACGCATCTCTATTGGTTGTATACTTCCAGTAGATGTATTGATCGTAACTGCATAACATTTTATGAATTATTGAAAAATATTTCACCCCAAAAGGTCTATAAATATGAACGGGCGACCGTGTATCAATAATTAAGTGTATTCATTTTGGCTCATTTAGCTTGTTTCCTTTACGATTGGCGACTCTGGACTGTTTTCTATATATGGAATTTTGGCAAACGTTGCCTTTTTATAAATTTGTTTTCAGTTGTCCCACGCCCCCTTTTTTTTTTTAATCTACAAATTTAAAAACGATTTAATATTTCTTTCCCAACTTACATTTTTCTCCCTTTTCCGAGCAGGTTTTGTAAACTATACCAAACTGGCAGCTTTTTCTGTTTTTCTAACCGGTTTTGAAAACTACTGTATTGGCAGTCCTTTTTCCTTGTTCTTTTTTCTAGTCCTTCTTTACCCATGAGAGTCTAGTCCTCCTTCAATTTTTACTGAGGAGACTTGGGTCGACCAATTTGTATTTAAAAGATGGTGTTTGAGCCACCCGCTTCTTATCTCTGCTTATCTGGACGCACACTGCTGTCGCGGTTTCCATAAGATGCCCTTGCCGCAGTCTGGCTAAACGTTCATTAGATGCGCAGCGGGCTAATTCTTGAAGCTTCGCTTTATGGATTGAAGTACCTTGAGGTAGGGTGAACAGATTTGTTAAACGAACAGCTTTTATTCATTTTTCGTGAATTAGTTTCCCCTGATTTTTCACGATTCAGTTAAGCTCTATTAAGCTTCCCTCCAAAGTATTTTTCTTAATGGTACCACACTTCCTGGTGATAGGATCACAGTTTTATTTTTATGCTTACCGATTCTTTCTGGCTCATTTATAGATTCAGATTGCTGTACCGGTTTCAGTGAATAGGTGAGTTTACCCCTTTCCAAAAATATTTTTGGAGACAAATTGACATGATATCCCCTCAACATATACTTTTCATTTTTTTTTGCCATTATATGGCTTGCTGCTCTCTGTCAATCTCAACAGTCCTGATAATGACCCATGGCTAGGATCGAAACGTTAGACAAAGGGCAAATGGATAAGATTGTATCCACTAATGGACTGATAATTGAATGGACATTAAGAACCATAGATTATTTACTCCTTTGGTTCATTTGCACGTAGTGTACACAGTATTTGTTTGCCATTTATCTTTGTGTGAATACTCAAGAGCACTGAGCACTTTTTGCATATCAGTAAAAATGTTGGATAGTGGTTTGTGTCTCTGCGTCATAGAGTTTAAAAATTTTCACAATTCATCTATTGATGGCTGCTGAATTCTGTAAAAGAACCAATTTCTTATTATATGGAACAGTTGTTTGTCTAACAGGGAAACGACCAGCACCAGAAAAGAAATGCAAGCTATTGACTAATAAGCAAGCAAATGAGAGTGACAATAAAGTAGACAATGGTAAGCAATGGGCATGCTTCCAGGCCCGCTGTTAAGCTTTTGGTATTATACACAATGGGTGTTTGCCTACACACAGCAAAAAGCTGTCTGGTAGCGGACACCTTAAAAGAATTCCAGAGCAGATTATTTTGTATTTAAAGCATCATCATGTTGATACTGCAGAAGCTAGATGAACTATGGACATTCTCCCTACGTTCAAAAAAAGCATTACAAAGAAACAATTTCACAATGCACTCCCACCGAGAAAGGACAATAGACATTCTCAGTATAGTTCAATTCTAACTCTGTCAGAGAGGCTCAACTAAATCCTATTAGAGACAAAATAAAATGGGATTGACGATAGAAGGCTTTAGCATGCCATAATCATTCCAGATTGTTTCAAGCTGTGTCAAAACTCGAAAAGTTACTGCCTTGAGGTGGTGCTACTGTCGTGAGCTGGCACTGAAATCTTTGGATAAAGTCATTAGTTGAATAACCTCAACGCTATGGGGACTTATAGGGCCTAGTTTTATTATACTCCGTACATGTCAACGGCTCCTCCTGAGGAAATGCAAGAGCTTTCTTTCTGCAAAACACACCTCTGCACAGGGGTGCTCTAAATCGAGTTCTTTTTACAAGTTAAGGACAGAGAAACTCCATGAGTAGTAATAGGCAAGGGATACAAACTCATGGCAGAATATAACCTTGTTTTATTCTGGTCATATAGCAGTGCCATTTGTGATCACTCTGTAGGTAAATAAAATCACATACTCATGAGCCTTCTACGCCAGCTATTTAAAGAATAGGGATGGCCCACTGAACTAAACGTGGTGCAGTGTTACTGATGGGTTACTGTACTTTCAGCACCGACACTGAGGAACAGCAGTTTAGCTTTAGCGCCATCAGCCTTTCAAAACACTTGCCTTCCATAATCTGATAACATAGGCAACAGAGGCATCCTCTCCTCGGCTTAGCTGCAGCTCAGAAGGCAAATGCTTTGAAGTCTAAGCAACCCGTACGTGAAACATGCTCCAGTGACCAAAGGTAGTAAAGGCCACCAGAGGTTTAGAAAAGGATTATTTTTTAAATCCATCTCCTTCGATTCCACGACACTCGCATGCACCGATAAAGGAGCTTGAGGTAACTCCGCGAGTAAAACTGTGCTTCTAAAAAAAGTATTCGATTTTGTCAGCAATATGGACCGGCCTATGGAACAAGGCAGCGGCGCCATTTGTGGTATCGCAGTCCCCAAGTAAAGCAGACTTGTACTACATCGGTTTTTAACGTGAAACGCCAACTACTGCGCCCACTACTCCACGAGCTCTGCAGTAACTGTCATACGGGCATATTTTAGACACGACCCGAGGAAAGACGACAGGCCTCCAAACTAATAAAATGCCAAAGACTGCAAAGAAGCCGGTTCAGCGTATTAAGATTCAGACGTCGGTGTGGTACCCGCAAAAGTAATACTATCGCCATACTCTCCTGCAGCCCGGAGGCAGACCAAATATTCCAACTGCAAATAAACCTAGTCAAAAACGTTCACTCAACCTTCTAAAAAGGTCAGCATAGTGCCCATTAACAGACGAACCTAAGAGCCAAAAGACCAAACACACTTGGGTGTTTTCATGCCGCCTGCAGCACGTGATAACTCGTTGCACTAGTAGCCAGGTCTGGGTCAGAAGAGAAAAGGGGTAGAGCTGCATGCATTTGTTTAAACTCGCCGTCTTAGAGAATTCATTGCATGATGAGAATCTCACATTGGAGTGAAAATTACTTCGGTGGAGGTGTAAAGAGGTGGTAAAACGCGAGTTCATGTATGTTAAAATAAACTTTCAGGATTTAAAACCCGGCTTTATATTATTCGTGTGATGAAATACGATTTCCGCAAATGTCAACATCTTCGAACAGACATTTTGACCAAAAAAATACGGAATTTAATTTCCATATTGATTTGCACTGAAGTGGAGGGAGGTTTAGCAGGCGAAAGCCAACATTAAGGGACCAGCATCTCCAAATCAGGAATGTGCGCGATCATAAAACAGATTTTTTTTTTTTTTACATTACACGTCTGTGGCAGGCAACCATATAAATCTGCGTTTGTAAACGCTGTGGGAAGTCAGAACAAGATAATGTGTGTCAAGAAAGTGATATCACTGCTAATGACTGGCGTGGGCGCACGGTCACACGAGACCCGACAATCCGCTGTGGGCAGAGGCGGGAAAGCCTCTCGGGCAGACTAAAAGAGGACTTACGGTAAACGCGCCGGGCGCTGTGTATACACCCCCGCACGGGGAGAATAGTCCACCCTTCAGCAACACGTCCATCTGTCTCACATGGCGGCACCTAACAATGAGGTCGAGGCACGCGGCCGGACGGGGGTGACATCACACCCTCAGCATTGAGCCGATGCTGGGAAGCCCGCGCCCATACCACAAAGATACAGCCCTTCGGAGAGGCCTGTGCATTAACAAGAGCTGGCATTGTTTGTGGTACTGAATAACCAGCCCGCGCAGTACAAATGGGTAGTAGTGCCAACAAACATAGCGCTTCCGCCTGCCAGACGGCGCCCGCCCACCTGTACTGAGCCAGCCACCAGGGGCATCCTAGTTTACTCAGCCTGGAGAGAGGGAAGGAGCCGGGTAAGAGATCGAGGTGAACTATACAACTCGATAGTTAAACAAAGCACGGAAGGCAGATCGCATTAGGGAATGTCACCAGTTAAACAAAGCAGCCAGAAAATAATCCCAAATATTAATCAACTACACGCATCGAGACGGAAGGTTTCACCAAGCCTTCGATTTGTAGAGTCGGGTAAATAATTGCAGGGTAACTTCGTTACTTATATCTTTCAAGTCACATTCATCACAACGGGTAGATACAGATAGGCAACTTTATCAGAAAGGTCTAGTTTGTTTATTTTGCTTATCAACAAATATGACTTCTTGCTAGCATCAAGAGTACCGATTCTATCATGTCTGTTAGTAGTAAGGATGAGAAGCATGGTGGTAACATTAAGAAACCACAATCTGAGTGGTGTGTGCGCTTTGGAACTATACGACAGGCCACCACTTTCATTTCACACTGAACAGATGTTGAAAGGCAATTAGCTACAATGCCAGCAAACGCCAAATTGACTGGACTGCTATGAACAGTGTTTTAATTTAAAGCAGTGTTTAGCTAACTATGGGTTCCCAAGAGTAAACACACAAGACACAAACTTCTACTAACACAATGGAGATGCTGAAGTCTGTCTTGAATTATGTAGGAGGAACATCACAAGCCCTTTAAGGCAATACTGTGTCTGCACTCAAAAATTAGGTGTCAGACTTTTCTGGTTACAGGTGTTTGATGATTGTCAAAAAAAGTGGGATACTCACTGACCAAACTACTGAGCTGCAGCTCATCAATTCATATGATAAAATCTAATGAATGAATAGCTATTATTACGGAAACCTATGCATTTTTTAAATGTTCCTGAAAAATTGACTTTAGGAATATTGGGTAAAAAAAATTGACTTTAGGAATAATGAGTAAAAACGCCCATTATTCCTAAATTTGCCTTGCAAATGGAAGCCAAAACTACTAAGAGAAATTCAATTAATAAGAACAAATATTCTACTATTCAGTGTTCCCACTTTTATCAGAAGCGTCGGAACACAGCCTGTCTGGTTGGGCCTAGAAAGACATTAAAATGCAACTTGGAGACAACATTTTCACTATCAAAGTTGACCCGTTTTGGCATTGTGGGTAGCAGAGTATTTGGGCCCAGTCTCAGCCGCCAAGTAGGGAAACGTACTAAACCCAGACATTTCTGAAAAGTAGACACCCAGGAGAGTCCATGGAGGTGTGACTTGCATGGATCCTACTACATTTTCTTACCCAGCATGCCATGGGACCCTCCAACTTTGGCTCAAATTACACATTTTCATCACTATCTGGGATCTAGCAACTGTGACGAAAATGGATTAAGCCAGGGACCATGCAAAGACCACACTGACTTTGTATGGTCATGGTTTTCATCCATTCATGTTGCAGACACACTAGCCCCAACCACACATCAGATGTTTTTAAATCGGGAGACATGTGGAAACACTGGGTAGTATGAATTGTGTGGTTCCCCGCAGGTTCCATTAAACAGTGGGCTCCACGCAAGCACAGCACCATGGATTTGTCTGAGTCTCGAAGTTTCATAAATGCCCAGGGTTGATAGTGTTCGCCTGGTAGCGGGCTTACCCAGAGCCCAAATGGTATAGCCATCCACCACGGCAAGTGAGGAAATTGGGATTTACCCCGCTCAGCCCTAGCCTGCAAACCAAATCTACTCCTGTATGGATGAGAAAACTCTAGGCCGTAAGGATGAGAACACTTGGGGGGGAGGGGGGAGGGGGGGGCCGGAAAGGGGCAGACCTGGGGCTAAACACACCTGAATATGCTCCTGAGAGTGGGAGCAGAAAGACTGTTGGGGCTGTTTTGCAGTAGGGACACGACCAGATGCCTCTGCAGGCAGCCTCTAGCCACTCATTTTTTTGACCATTTTATCCTTTGGGTCTACTGAGGTTGGCTCTTCGCCTTCTGAAATCATTTTGCGAAAAAGAAAATGATTCTAGAGCAATCATGTGAACATCACATCTTCTGCATTTAAGCGGTTAAGGCAAATAAAAAAAATGTCTCCCTATAAATGACTAGTAGAAGGATACAAGTCAGGCAATCAAAAGGACAGGAAAGAAAATATACTTCAGAGGAGGGACAAACAAGAACAAGCATTGGCAAAGCCAATAGGTCACACCTTTGAGACTATTGGCTTTGTCATTTGCTTTTGTTCATGCTGGACAGCATGGGCATTACCAACTTGCAACTATTTGTAGCCATGCTATATATCAGCATGGCTGCCGTGCAGGATAACTATATATGTTTTTTTTGGGGGGGGCGTTTGGGGGTTGGGCTGGAGAGGAACAAAGACTGAAGCACCCAACAGTCTTTTTAAAAAAGCGCTTTAGCCTCGACTACACCACAGCACTTTTTTAAAAATTAGTTTTAGCCACACTGCAAAACATCCATACTGCTGTACAGCATGGCTACAAAACATTAGCAAAGACAATAGCTCTCATAGGCAAGACCTACTGGCTTTGAGAGGGGAAAAAAAAGTAAAGGAAGAAAAAAGTGAAGAGGTTGTCAGCGCGGATCATTTTTTTTTCTTTACTTTCAGAAATGCTGTCCAACATGGCTAAACAAAAACACTGACAAAGCCAGTAGCTCTGGAGTAGGCGAGACATATTGGCTTTGCCAATGCTTTCCCCCCCCCCTTGTGTGTACTGGTTCGACTAAGGGCTGGTCAAGAGATTCCGATTAACCTTTTTCTTGCCTATTAAGGGTAACCCTAAAATAGAGCAATCACAATGTCCAGTTGGTTTATGCCACAATATTCCTAGTGTAAACGATTGCAACCACAGTTTCAAAGGAGACAGCCACCAAAGTATCAACCAGTTATGCAAACCAAGTACTCAGCAGCGATTAAAATTTAATGTTTCGGGCCTTTATGCATTGCATTGCTTTTCATTTCAACAGCCGAGCCAATTAATTTTTGATCTTGTACTTTTTTGGGATTCATTCTGTTAAGTATTAGGGACCAAGTTAATCCTAACAGGATAAGTGACCACTTTGGCTGAATGAGCAGCTGTTTGTGCCCCGTCATGCTTTATATAGATCTTTGGCTGGCCGACAGTTTATATTGTTGTAGCTGTTAACACTTCCTGAAAGGAAAGTTCATGGAAGAAGCAGTGAAGCACTAAACTACTTAAAGACTTCACACCAGGCAATCCAGAGGAATGTGGCTGGTCACCGACTGATAGATTACATACTTTGTGTGAATTAGGAAATATGTGATTGGAACTATTCACTTATAGTCCCAGATTTCTTACTTAGAAATAGAGTGCCAGGGCCTACATCATCACCAAAAGAATGTAAATGACAGGCAAAGATTTCGTGCAGCTGGAGGGCAGAACCCCAACGCACACCTTTTGCAAGTCAGATGTAAACTACTAAAGACAATTGAATACGGATGTCTTAAACCACTGGATTCACACCCACCCAGTCGACGGGCAGTCGCATAGAATTTAGCGATGAGGGAATCAAAAGTGGTGGGCGGTGAAGATGGCCAAAGACAACAAAAGGGGCATTCTTTTAAGTTTTGCTACAGTGGACATCCTGATGAAAAAAATCTAGACTATTAAATGCCCTGTGTCCCATTATAAGCTTACTTCAAGAGTGAGTAGTTACCACCAACAGGGGCAGCCCTAAGACCTGAACCTGGGGCAAAATAAAGACTAGAATCTTAACAAAAGGTCCAAGTTAAATCTCATATATAGTGTAAAGTACAGAACAACAATACCAAAGAATCAAACAAAAAATGGTAAGGCGGAGAGAAGAGGGAAAAAAAGAAGAAAAAGAAGAAAGAAATGTAACAAAGTTACAAGAGATTTTCAAACATCAAGTAAAAATAGCAAAATACCTAGAAACTTTCCAACAAGTGATACCCCTGCACAAATTTGATTGATTATATATATATATATATATATATATATATATATATATATATATATATATATATATATATATATATATATAGAAAATTTATTAGTAAGACAATAATAGCAACAGTAAAACAGCAATGGCGCTCAACAAGTTACACAAACAAACATAAAGACAAAACACTGTGCAAACATAAGTGGCTGAGGAAATTTACATATATGTAGTTTGAACAAGACAAAAACACAGCAAAAATGCGTCCTCTTCAATCAAGGCCACATGTAGACGTCGACGGCGTTTCGACCATATTAGAGTTAGATGGTCATCATCAGGACAAACAATAATGAATACAGGAGCGTCCAATTGGAAATTCAATAAAAGTCTAAAAAAACGAATATGAACATAGGGGTATCAGAAAAATTATGTAAGTGCCGGGGTCATATAGCACAAGATCAGTCATTTCAACTAAATCAAGAAAAAAGGTGAAGAAATTAGCTAAGAAAAAGCAATTGCCAATTAGAAGAAAAAAACAAAAGAATTGGTAACTAAAAAGCCAGTGATTGTGATAAGTATTAGATCCAAACACTGCCAAAACAAGCATTGGCCTAGCCAATAGGTCTCGCCTTTGGGGCCTTATAAGTGTTTAGCCAGAGCTATTGACTTTGCCAATGACTTTAAGCTGTGCTGTAGAGAAGTGTGGCTGGTGGTGGGAGAGGGCTGCGGGGCAGAGAGAGGTGAGGGAGGTAGAGAGGTAGAGAGGTAGAGAGAGAGAGAGAGAGAGAGAGAGAGAGAGAGAGGGAGGAGAGAGAGAGAGAGAGAGAGAGGTGAGGCAGAGAGAGGGGTGAGTGGAGTGAAGTGGACAAGTATGAAGTGATCGTGAGGTAGATTGGTGGTGGGAGAGGGCTGCGGGGCAGAGAGGTGAGGGAGATGTGAGGTAGAGAGAGAAAGAGGTGAGGCAGAGAGAGGGGTGAGGGGAGTGAAGTGGACAAGTATGAAGTAATCTTGAGGTAGATTGTTAGGAGGTGGGAGAGGGTTGTGGGGCAGAGACAGGTGATGCATTGAGGCAGATGTGAGGCAGAGAGAGAGGTGAGGGGGGAGTGAAGTGGTCAAGTATGAAGTGATCATGAGGTAGATTGGTGGGAGAGGGCTGCGGGGCAGAGAGGTGTGGGAGATGTGAGGGGGGAAGAGAGAGAGAGAGAGAGAGAGGTGAGGCAGAGAGAGGGGTGAGGGGAGTGAAGTGGACAAGTATGAAGTAATCTTGAGGTAGATTGTTAAGAGGTGGGAGAGGGCTGCGGGGCAGAGACAGGTGACGCATTGAGGCAGATGTGAGGGAGAGAGCGAGAGGGAGATGTGAGGCAGAGAGAGGGTGAGGGGAGTGGCGATTTTGATAAATCGGTAGAGGGAAGTGCGGTAGTAGAGACAAGGACCGAGAGACGGAGGTGACGTCAGTGTGCAGATGGGGCTGAGTGAGAAGTGAAGGAACTGGACATACAGGGAAGACGGATGGAAAAAGGCCAGAGAGAGGCGGCACTGCGAGTATATGAAGTACAGGAAGAGAGAGATGACGGTGACTGTGTTGTACCGAGAGAGGGGTGAGGTAGCCCAAGCTACTTGGAGGGCTGAGATCGAGAGAAGATGAAGGTGAATAGAGCTGTAGAGAAAGTCAAAAAGCGGGTAAGAGAGAAGAGTAAAGTGCAAGAGATACGATGAAGTAAGAAAAGAGACTTGACACAGGAAGATTACATTGCAATTACCTCCCCCAGCTGCCTGAGTGCAAGGGTTGAGGCTGGGTCGGCCAGGCGTGCCCCCCCAAGAGCCAGGTTTGACAACATTTGAGGCAGTGAAAAGTGACTCAAAATAATGCAAACCCGCACAAAGTGTCGATTTGGGATTAATGTTCCAATGCAAGGGTTGATTTGCACTGGAAAGTTATTATATTGCAGAGCAGCAGTAAGAACAAGACGCGCGGCCGCGAGACGCACTCTGTGGTAGGGGGAGGAGCGTTGAAGCGCGCGCTTGGGAGAGCAAGTGAGAGGAAAGCCAGATGGCGCCTGATCGAGCGATGCGAGGAATGCGCATTTCTGTGCGCGTAACCGCACGCTCTAGGCCACACAAAAAGCTGTGGTCGGCTTTTTAAAGCCCACTCACTAAATGTCTCGCCAGAGTAGCGCATGCGCTGGCTCAGGCGAGACCTAAAAACAATAAGAATAGACAAGTGCCAACACCCCGTGAAAGAGAGTGCTAAAAATGAGAACCAAAATTAAATGCAAAAAAAATATTTCCTATCCCAAGAGAGGAAAGTAGCCAAGAAAAATCATTCACCTATAAATGATAAGTGCACAGCAAGGAAATAACCAGGCTCCACGTCAAGATGCTCCAAAACGAAAATACAGATGCATCCTATACAAGTACATAAAAAGCAGAGATTAATCTATTGTAACGACTGACCATGGTCTGTATAAAATATACTCAATATATACTCACACCCGCTATAATTTGTGGCGTTTCAGGGTGTGTGTATATACACACACACACACACACACACACACACATATATATATATATAAATGTCTCAAGATCACTATATGGCAACACCAAATAACCAAGTGTTGAGAAGCTGGTCCTCGAATCAAACCAGGCTAGAATTCAAACAATACAAAATTGAAATGGTTTACCCACAAATGTCGCAAAACAATGCCAAAAACAGGAAAAAGCTTTACCTGCTCGGTCTTCGAGCAAACCAATGGGGCGGGCCACATTATTAGTTTAAGGTCCCACCGAGCGAGCCGAATGGCAGGAAAACAGACGAGAAGGTATGTATAATATAAAGAAGTCCCGCAGCGAAAATAGGTGAGATCCAGAGAGGGAGAACAGCTGCAAACGCTTACCTGCTCCAGCCAAGAGCTAGTCGGTCGAAAATACACCATGCCGGTCAGGTAACTGTCCGGACAAAAAGCCGGAAAGTGCACGGCGTCTCCGACACGTCATTAATATAGCGGTGTACGCCGTTCAGAAGCATAGAACTAGAAAGCGGACTGCCTAAAATACAAGGCAGTCACCCTAGCACATCGCGGCCCATCTATGTCGGCCATCATGGAATCGGGAATGATTGGTAAAAAACCACATTAGGAGAAGTGTTTCAACTTTTTTGACCACAAACCATGGGTATGTATAACAAGCATTGGCATAGCCAATAGGTCTCGCCTTTGGGACCTTATAAGTATTTAGTTATGCAGCACAATATCCTTGGTGCAACAACATCAACTGTTGCATGGCTAAATACTTATACGGTCCCAATGGCGAGACCTATTGGCTATGCCAATGCTTGTTTTGTTTACTTCTATGTGAAAATCTTAACAGTGTCCCCCTTTAGCTGCTACATGAATCCAGTAAAGAGACAAGGAGGGGATAGTGCTGAACCTGCGGTAACCCAAACTGATGGTTCTGACCAGGCAGAGAAATTGTTCTGGTCTAATTGGTTACATCCATTCTTCAAGCAATGCTTTGACCACGGCTCAACGCCAAGACTTCTTCAAGTCTATCCAGCAATTTCCCACAGTCCACCACATCAAAGGCAGCCACGAGGTGCATTAGGACTGCCGGCACCCCCTGGTCACTGGCTTAGATAAGTTTATCCCTGGTACCCATGGGGGCAAATTCGAATCCATGGCCTGGTCTAAACCCCAGTTGATTTCTAGTCAAGAGATCTGTTGCTGCCTCTGTCCCACTCCTCCATTTGACTTTCTCACATGAGACACGTTTTATGTTGCCTAATGTTTGTGCAGTTGAAACCCAATATTTATATAATTAGACTGTAAGGCACCTCCTGTTTTTAAGAGTAGCTCAACTTTGATTCCACAAGCAGATATCTTTGTGGAATGATGGATTCGTGCAGAGCAACAAGCACTGCATAGCATAGAGCTTTGGCTAATGTTGTCACACATCCGGCCTCTATTTAATTAAAAAAATTGCACAGAAATTTAAATTTTCTTTTCATGTTGCAATGCGGCATGAGAGACCTCTCTTGGCCCTTTGCTGCTCCCCTAAACGCTGACCAGGTGGCTAAGGTTTGTTGCAATACACTGCCTCATAGTCTGAAGATCTACATGTGATTTGGGGGAAGACCACGTCAATCATAGCTTTCCTTCCTGGTTCCCTTTATCGCGGCCTCTCTTTAGCACTCTTTAATCAGAGCGGCAGCAGCAGACCTGTAAAGTCATTGCAGTGCGTTTCATCGACAATATCTCCTTAACCAGTCCGAAAATCAATGCCTCATGCCAACCAGCTGCCTTCAGATGGTACAATTAGAGCACAGCGCTCCCTGGACCCCGGACAGTATTAACCATTCCAGTGCATGGAGATTTATGATGACAAATTCTACGAAGCGGTCGATAATGGGAAAGCAGTTGCATGGGTGTCATTTCAGGACTGCATTCCAGAAGTAAAAGGTACCGGCCACAATCCTCCTCCCCCACGCAGCGCGAGCGCACACGACATTTATTCAACCTTTTGTAGACTCGAAACCTCCTGTGAGGTCCAGTTCGGCGGGAGAACATATTTGCGAGACAAAGCATCGCTGGGGTCCAGGGGAGGCCTGTGACGCGCCGAGTGAATTATTCACCGCTTTGCTGTGGTATGCATGCCTGGTCACCAGTCTGCGCAGCAGGGAGCCAGGCATTATTCATTAGCGGCCCTCGGATTTCTATTTTCGGAGCTCCTTTTCTCTCTTGATTGCTCTTTCAGATTTTAACAAGACATTGCATTCTTTTTACACTTTCCCTGGACTGCGGTC
The DNA here is from genome assembly GCA_963921515.1 of Calotriton arnoldi. Lineage (NCBI taxonomy): Eukaryota > Metazoa > Chordata > Amphibia > Caudata > Salamandridae > Calotriton > Calotriton arnoldi. The sequence continues at coordinate 58,715 of CAWUFW010010473.1, forward strand.
CTTGACGTTTGGAGAAAGAGAAAACAAGCACGCGATGAGTGGCTTTCATTTCGAGAACATTTACTCTGAGACGCGCGAAAGTGAAAGCAACTAAAAAAAAGGAGCGGTGCTGAGCTGACCACACGCTCGTGCATCGTGCCTGAAACGTGCGGGTAACCGCACGGAAAAGGCCATTGTGCACGAGCGTGTGGTCAGCTTTCAAAAGCCCCTAACAAAGTCTCGCAGAGCAGCGCTTGCGCGCTACTCGAGGCTCGACCTAAAAAGAACTAAATTTAACTGTGGTGCACAGAAATTAGAAGTGAGATGAAAAAATAAGGAAAAGATCAAAATAAAGATAAAAAGCCACACGAAATGCATTGAACAGATCCTTTGCTCTGTATAACTCCCAGTGGCCAAATCATATTAGCAATAATTAATTAGCAAATTCATGTAGAGGAGACTCTCTCTCTCACAGTATTCATTAATGCAGCAAAACGTACAAACAATGTTAGAACCAAACTAGGAGTATCAAAAGCTGACATTGATTTGATACAACATTTAGCCCAAAAAAGCAGGGGGGGGGGCCCTTACAATATGTTTACCCATACCGACCTAATAAGCGATACATCAACATTTAAATGCAGTCTCATAAATGATACATCAACAAAAATTACAATTTCATGGGTTTAAGGATACGACTAAGCTCAATCCCAAACTTGCTTAAAAAAAATAAGTTGTCATAAATGCATAAATTAAGGTTGAACACAATGTTGTCAAAAGACCAACACTACATTTTGCATATTGGATCTTCCCAAGTCAAATCCATGAGTACCTAATGGTTAAGTAATTACATGGTGAAGATATACACTAGAGATTTTTATGTTTACACAGAGTATTGTCTTTATGGTTGTTTGTGTAACTTGTTGAGCGCCATTGTTGCTTTACGGTTGCTATTTTCTTACATATATATATATATACACATATATATATATATATATACACATATATATATATATAAAATCAAATTTGTGCAGGGGTATCACTTGTTGGAAAGTTTCTAGGCATTTTGCTATAATTGTTACTTGCTGGTTTGAAAATCTCTTGTAACTATTATATTTCTCTCTTTTTTCTTTCCCTCTTCCCTCCACCTTACCATTTTTTGTTTGATTCTTTGGTATTATTCTGTACTTTACACTATATATGAGATTTAACTTGGACCTTTTGTTAGGATTTTAGTCTACTTCAAGAGTGAGACATGATTGGAGAAACAAAACTGTTCACGTAGGCTGCCCTCTCCTCCTCATTAATTTATTTTTGCAGTCAAATATAGCACAGCCTCCCCAAAAATGTTGGCATGTGCGCCATCTAAGGTACAGTGGTTTCCAGCCAGTGTAAGAATGATAAGAAAAGCAACTGCTACATAAACGAAAGTGTGTCAGTACTTTAAAACACACATGGTTTTACACTGTCTGGCAAGACGTCACTTCCAAGATGGCATCGGAGCTTGGGAAGCTCCATAAGAGTACAGGCCTCGCGGCTCAAGTCAGTTCAATACTGGTACAAACAAATCACGTACATGTAACAACCAAAAAATCACAATGAACACAAAAGGATTTTAGTGATTTTTCAATTGTTTTTATAAGTGTAGCTCATAGTTAACCTAGAGCCCCAATTGACATCATTGGTAGCTCTAGTGAGCATACAAATACATATATTGTGCCCCAAGTGCTAACAAACACAAGACACAAACAGAAAAATATATTCAAAAAGAAGGAAAGTTGTTGTTGGACAACAGACAACTTAAATTGATTAATGGTATCAATAGCTGATAGGAATTAGGCAAGTCTGTGTTTATAGTCCAGTGATACTCAAAGTACGGCCCGGGGCCGCATGCAGCCTTCCTGACCTTTACATGCGGCCGTTAAAAAAAAAAGTTAAATAAACAGCAAGCATTTATTTTAAAGGTTAATTACAGTTAAAGAAAGAAGTAACTAGGGTGCACTGCAAACCTTAACTTTAGGAACACCTGCATCTTTAAAGACAGCAAACGTATAAAAATGATAGGCTCTTCAAAATTCAAAAAGTGTATTTCATTAACCTGCAGAACCGTTTCACCTTAGTAAATCAGATTTTAGCAGTGCATTCATAAGTATTTTTTTTAAGTGATAGTTTTCAAAAATGAATTTAGAAAAGTCATGCTCTCCCACTCCCCCCACCATGACAACAATGCCATAAGTGATTAAATCCAAACACAGGATACGTTTTTGTACAGCAGGCATCCTGAAGTTATGCACCCTGAAGTTGTGCCCTTGTAGGTCCTCTTCTGTGTAATAATGAAGAACAAGCATTGAAAATGTAATAGGTCTCGCCTTTGATTAAGTTAAAGCCATTTGCTTTGCTAATGGTATTGTATTCTAGCTTTGCATTATTTAGTGTATATTTGTGATATGTGCATATATTTGCTTTCCCCTCGCCCCTTTCGTCTGCCTCATGCTATTGTAATCCTCACTATACGAAATTAACACATACTATTGATTATCCACGCCTGTCTGAGTGAGTGTTGACGGCCCCACTTGTCTGAATGGATTACTACGAACCTGTTATAGATGGGGAATGTAAATATTGATTCTGTACGTTTGCTTGAGAGGGTATTGGTGATCCTTACATGTTTTGGTTTATGTTAACCCCTGCACCGAGTCTGTGGGATTATTGATGATATAGGACAGTTTGAATGGCTATTGAAGCTCTGTACCCGTTTGATTAAGTATTGATAATCTATTCCATAAGTAGTTTATCGATAGGCCCCGATACCAGTGATTATTGATGATATGCACTTGAGCTAGTTTATAAATAACCCCCGATTGCAGTGATTATGTACGTATACACCTGCGCGGGTTTATCGATTAGCACCTGATACGAGTGGTTATTGAGGGTCCGTACCTGTCTGAGTGGGTATTAATCATTAGATCCCATGTATACAAGAGGATTATTAGTGATCTATACCTATGGTTGTTTATCGATGGGTTCCTGATATGAATGATTATTGGTGGTCTGCTCCTGTGTTAGTTTATTGATAAGCCCCTTATACGAGTTAATTGTTGATGACCTGGGCCTGAGTTCGTTCATGGCTAAGCCACTGGTACAAGTGGCTGTTGATCATCTACACCTGCGTTAGTTTATCGATAGGCCCCCATACTAGTGGTTATTGATGACGTGTACCTAACTTAGATTATCGCTAGCCCCCCCAATAGTAGTGGTTAATGATGACGTGTACCTACCTTAGCTTATCGATAGGCCCCATACTAGTGGTTATTGATGACGTGTACCCAACTTAGATCATCTATAGCCCCCCCCCCAATATTAGTGGTTATTGATGACATGTACCTACCTTAGTTTATCAATAGGCCCCATACTAATGGTTATTCATGAGTGTAGTTACTTTAGTTTATCAGTAGGTCACAGACTATTGGTGAGTGTTGCTACTTTTGCTTATCAATAGGCCACAGACTATTGGTTATTGATGTGTAGCTACTTTTGCTTATCAATAGGCGCCATACTATTGGCTATTGATGACGCGTACCTACCTTAGTTTATTTATAGGCTCCCCGTACTATAGGTTATTGATAATGTGTACCTACCTCAGTTTATCAATAGACCCCCTCCACACTAGTGATTATTGATGATCCACACATGCGTTAGTTTGTCTCTAGGCCCCATACTAGTGGCTATTGATGACGTGTACCTTACCTTATGATCTACACCTGCCTCGGTGTGGCGATAGGCCCCTGATACGAGTGCTTGTCGGTGGTCTTCACCTGTCATTTCTTGTGCTCCAGAGTGTTGTTACCTGCCTCCGACTGTGCTCTCCCCCCTCCAGGACCGCCCTGATGGACTGAACAGCTTTTCCTCCAGGAGCCAGCTCTCCCAACTCTCCTCCCTGAACCAGGCGGGCTACTCGTCACCGCCCCCGCTCTGCCACACCCCAGCCTCGGACTTTCCACCCCCCTACCCGCAGCCTTCCTTGTCCTACTCCCAGAGCCAGGAGTCTGGCTACCCCCACCTCACAGACCCCTACTCGGGCCTGGGGCCCCTACACCAGCAGCAGCAGGCCTGGCACTCCCAGCGCGCCCGCCAGGAAGAGGGGGTGCTGCTCTCCCAGACCCACAGCGCCCTGGGACTGGACCCCTGCCGGGACTAGGGCGGGGTGCCCCGCCTGCTGCACGGCCTGGGGGACGGAGGCCATGGGCTGACGGAGGGGCACCTGAGTCTGCACGGCCTGGGCCACCACAGCATCGAGGCCATCCAGGTGGGTCTCAGCGCTGCGAGCCTTGTTTCGGCACTACAACCGTACAGAACGCGCTCACCCTGCTGAGTGGCAAGTCTTTAGTGTCTCCAACCTATGCTCACAGAGCCTGCATGTGCATAGCGCTACCAGCCTCTTTTGCGCGCTGCATGTGCCTCTTCTGCGCGCTAAAAGTGCTTGAAGCGGCCCCTGTCTTAGGATCACACTAAGCGTCACTATCACTGTGCCTTTGAGTTGAATCTCCATGAACCGCCTAGCTTGTACCCTTACAGAGAAGAGACCCGGAAGCAAGGCCAAACTGCCACGGTTCTGAGGTTGGCATGAAACGCTTCTGGGCTCTGCATTTGTAAAGACAAGATCACACTGCGCGTCTATAAAGAGCCAGGAATCTGACGCATGTTTGCAGACTGACTGTATTATTCACCCTCAGCTTCCTCATATTGCCCTCCTATTCCAGAAGTGGAGGTAATTAACCTACCCTTTCTCCCACCCCATTTGTGGTCAATATGCACAATGTTTGCAGCTTGAGCGGACAGGCCCAAGCCAGACAAATGCACGCGGTACTTAGAAGCAAACAATGCTTAATCCCCCCACTAGAACAAGTAGATCATAATGAAAGCATAGGATGTGCCCCGCAGATGCGAAAATAAATGAATGTAAGGCAACATGGCGTATTGTAATGTGGGACAATACACTTTAAAATGCTCCGACATAATAGTAACCCTTTAATAGCGCCTTTAAAGCGACAACAATGGTCATCCGCCCTAATAAATAGCAACCAGTCATAACTTGCAGCCAAGATGATATCAATAAGTAACAAGAACAGCCCGGGCCCAGCCCGGCCACCGCTGGCGTTTAAATCTGAGGCATCACCACTGCTGGCAGAACACTGCCACAGCCCACGGCAGTCGCATTTATCGGGACCAAAATAACCTGTAATACTTAGATCTGTTGCGATCAGACACCAAAAAGGCAACAATACACCTCATTGTGCTCTTAACATTTACACGCAACTGTGCGAGTTTTTGCTTAAAAATATTCGAATGCAAATGTTAAAATCTCCCCTTGATTGTGGTTTCATGTTTGTCCACGGACGAAAAATCCAACGGCAAATTTAACTGCTAATTGTTTCAAAAATGTTGTTCATTTTTTGTGTTTAGATCTGCAAGGCGGGTGACGCGTTATGCTTTTTTGTTCTTATTTTCGTCTCCTTAATGCTCACAATGAAATCACTTTTAATTGCTTTTTAAAGGCTTTAAAAACAAAAAGATAAAAAAGCCTCACTTGATCTATAACTTTGAGAGCTCGCGTGTGGTTTTCATTCCTTTTTAGTAGAGTGGGTCTCATTCAAACTGGCCCTTATTAAATGAAACAAACTCAAAAGGAAACACGTCCAAGAAATGGAAACTGGGAAGATTTTAAAAATAATCTGGAAGACCCAATTCTTCTACCCGCTGTTCAAAAACTTTTGCGTGTTCCTTATTAATTAAATGACATGAAACGCGTCATCATTACCTACAATTACAATTTCCGAAATAAAGACAATTTTGTGCGACTACGATACATGCCTGCACTATATATATATTTCCCTCTCATCTGGTGGCGTCTTCACTCAAGGGTAACTTTGGTTGTTGGTATATATATATATATATATATATATATATATATATATATATATATATATATATATATATATACATACATACACACACACGACTCTTTGATATTTATGTAGGGAGTTGGTTTCGTTGTCGCTTAAATACCAGTATAATATTTATATTTTCTTATTGCAATTACTTCACAATCCATGCACAACGGAATATAATTAAAATAATTGTTTTAAAATCAGAATTCACGCAGGACTGGGCAGGTCCCAACAAGGAGCATTCCCAATAAACCCGATTTTATGCCTCGTCTTATCCAGACATGGGCGCCCGATAGTGAATTCCTTATTTTACAGAACCTGCGACGGGGAACACGTCTCCAGTTCTTAGGAAATGCTTTTTTTTTTTGTAAATATATTTTAACTAATTTTGTCGTAGACGTACACTGCACCATTACCATAACCCCCCTCCCCCCACCCCGTCGCATCTGTAAATATGATTTTCCATTTTATTCTTCGCTGTGGAGATTTTGACGCGTTCCTTTGCAAGTTGTCGGCCTGTAATCCACACCGTGGGTTCCAAGTAGAATTTGTGAACATCTCTTACCGTTAATTTTATTTTTACAGTTTCTTGTTCTTTTTGGTGTAAAAACTTAAATTGTAGCAACAGTTATACGAAGGATATTTTTGGCGTGTTTGTGCGCGTTTCTGAATGGTAGCACGTGTGTACTCGTGCTTGCACGTAAGAGTTACTATATATGTATGCAGTAAACATTTCTATAGGTTTAGTGTGTGCGTGCTGTATATATGTTTTGTGGGGGGTGGGCTGTGTGCTTGTATAATTTGCATTTGTGTGCGTTTAGCATATGTCTGCGCGGTATGCATATTGTGTGCGTATTCGCACGTGTGAGTCGAATGGGTGTATTCTGCATATTTCTAGACGTGAGCTTCTATTTATGTGCGTTTGTCTGCTTCATTTGTGTGTGCGCATACATTTGCTATTGTCGTCTGAGGTGTGCTTGGAGCCATGCCACCGCCCTAGGGTGGTTTGCCTGTCTTTTGCATGGCTTTGGGAGCAGTGGGTCTGTTTCCCTAAACACCCCCCCGCACATCTGTTACGCAAGTCTGTAATGCAACTCACGAGAGCCCGTTTAGCCTCACAGCGCGCTCCAAAGCGATTGTTAAACCGCCGCCAGATACAAACTGTGTACAGACAAAACTTCCACATACTGCCACCTTGCAACACCCATGTTACCACACAAACAGGACGCAAAATTACTGCTTTACAGACAAACCAGGTATTACCGCATTACACGATTACCAGCGAGAGCAGGTTACATGGAACCCGAGCAGAGCACATCACCCGGCACCGGGAGTCCGCACTTGGAGAAGCTAGAACCAGGGCTGAGCATCTGGGGCACACAACAGCGCATGCGTAAACAGAGAACCTGGAGTGGGAGGGCAGTTGCAGCCGGTGAATCCAAAACGTAGCGCCTTGATTAAGAGCACCTTGAGGCGAAACAAGGGCAGGGCTGAGCATTTGTGCCAGAACGCAAACGCACAGCACCCGAATAGAGGATCACACAGATCAAAAAGCTTAACAACAAGTCGTCTAGAACTGTAACACAGTAACTAGGAGCAGGGTGTCTAGACCCGAGAGCAGAGCAGTTAAACAAGCATCGATCTCTTGTCTAATTAGAAACACATGGCCCCATAAAGATAAGTGCTTTGCGACAGCAGCAAAGCAGGCCACCGAGTCGGATCCGAGGCGAAAGGGCGTCCACAAAAAACCCTCATTTCCAATGGCAGGCCACCGTTTACCATAAACAGTGACGCCAGCCAATGGAACTGAGGGGCGGGGCTTCAAGCCCCCTTCTCAAAGTCCTCATTTACAATATATCTCACCGGGCGAGCAGCGCATGCGCTGCAACGCCAGGTGAGACCTAAAAAGGAGGGACATTGAAATTGCCCAGGATCACACAATTTGGTCAAGTGAGGAAGCAGGGATACATCCCAGGTCTTCTGGTTCCACATTGTGCACTTTAGTTCAGCCACTAGTTGTGCATCCTTCCCTTCCCCTAAACCCACTTTACACCCCCCATTTGCCACCCGAACTAATGTTTGAGTACACCCATGGTTTAAACGGTCATCGTCGTTTTGACCCACAACTTAATGTAGGGGTCGCATCAGGACTGACAACATAGGGACATCCTGTGCGAAAAATGAAATGGGGGGGGGGGGTGGGAGTGGGTCCCTTGCTCACTTTGCCACTGGATTCAAGCTAGCCTGGCTGATGACGGCTGTTAGCCAGAAACCGGTCCCAGGATGCTGGTTTCCGGTCCTGGGAAGACATGGCTTGGTAGTTCGGGCTGGACTGTTCCCATGAGGCACAGGGTCAAGACTGATTTGCATTTAGCTATGTCTGAACTGGGGTGGCAAAGTGAGCTAAAGAAGGATGATGGATTCAACCCAGATCTGTGACTGGGGGTGAGTGTCTGAAAAGTTTCAGCGCTCCGTCCATCATCTCCTTGTGTTTGCTCTATGATCTACACACAAAAAAACAATAGAAAAATCACAAAAATCCTTTCGTGTTTATTGTAATCATTTTTTGGTTGTTTTGTACGTGCAAGTATTTACCAATGTTTGGTGAGTGTATTCAAGTTTTTTATATTTATTACAGTTTCTACTGAATATAATATACTGTATGGTTACCTGGGAGAACCATTGTAGCACTTAAGAATTGTATACCCAGATTCCCATGGGTCATAGGGTTGCTCTTGTATCTATAATCCCACATGTTACAAAGTGGGGACTACTTTAAATCTGCAAATACCTGATGCAATAAACTTATGCAGGATAAAGATTCAATGGGTACCCTGGCAAGGCCTAAATGACCATGTTGCTCATCAACCATACAGAAAGAAAACTGGTTAAGCCGCCATGCACTGCCCAAAGAAACTGTACACACACTTGAAGTAACTTAACAGCTGACTGCGAATGTTAACTGCCATTTTCAGTTGCTGTCTTTCGACCTTACTCTTACTTCGCCACTGTATACATTCCTCTATACTTAGCATGCTGAAGCTGCCTGGAAGTAGCAAGTGGTGCTTACCATTACATAAAATAAACTTATAGTAAGAAGGTCCCTGTAGTGTGGCAGTAAAAGTGCAGCATGCTTCCATATGCCATTATCTCTGTAGCTCTGGCTGGTAGCTAGGATATACCCCATCCTACCCAAGGCTGACTTTTTGCACTGGATGAGATGCTGGTTTAGGTAGACATATAGCTCTTGGATGGGTCAGATATGAGTCATGACGTCCAACACGCACAGGTGGATTTTCCATCTCAGAGATCGCTAGTTATAGCCCTAAACTGCAGCTGCCTCTAGCAATCATCAGAAACATCAGCCTCCTTACTAGTAACAGTAGCTCACAAAGTTGGACTATTTTCTAGAAATGCTCCAGCTCCCATCATCCACTACAAGGTAATCAATAGGCTCTTCAACAGAACGTCTTAAAGAGGAGAAAAAAAAAGTAGATAAAACAAACCATTACGTGTTCGGAGACTGGATTGTGTCAGTGTTTGATAGTAACTTGACATAAACTGGTTCCTTTGTTACTAATAGAACCAGGCTCCTCAACTGGTGAGGATATAGGTGGTCCGATTGTCCCAGGCTCTGGCAGATTTCAGAAACCTACAGCTTTTCATCATGTAGCACAAGAGCAAGAAAACAAGGACCAGGAAGTCCAAGCGGAAGACTAACCATATGGGCATCTATTAGTGTAGGAATGGCGAAGAGGGGGTTCCGGGAAATCAGCCCCAAAATCCAGTTGCTTTGAAACTCTTATACAAGGTAGAAACTACACATATTAAAAGTCTACTTACCACACGGACTCCCGTTTTTCAAACCGCAACTTCAGGAATAGGATAAATTTGTCTGTACCCTTCGTTATGATCCTATGCTGCTGCAGCACTCAAGGACTGGGAGCAAAACACCATATCATTTAGGTATGCAGAAATTTCAATACTAGGCCAGATGCCATGCGGACAGAGCGCGCCATCCCATGGGCCCTTAAGGTCAGTATGCCAGTTTATACAGTCACATAGCCGATTGTCAAGTCCAAGAGAGGAGCGGCCTTCTATTTCTTAAAGAAGAGTAATTAAGTTCTCACTCTAATGGTTGCAAAGCCTCAGATACACCTGCTCAGCACACTTTTTGTTCCAGCAATCGTAAGAGCTTGACAGTCTACATTTTAGTTATTCTAGAACCTGGAAAATAGACGACCTAGTGATGGAGCAGAGGATTGAAAGCGATCAGAAGGCTCCCTGTTTTCCGTATTTACTTTTTTTTTTTTTTACAGAAACCCATTTATTTTTCTTCTGTATTTATTTTTAATTGTGGATAAAAACGGAAATTGATTTTTTTTTGTGATTCTAAATACGGTCAGTCATGGCTGACAAGCGAATAGCTATGCGGATTGACAATCAAGGGGGTTAAAAACAGAAAGGAATTTTAGTGAAGAGGCTTAAGCAGCAGCAGCAGATATGCACAAGATTGATACTAAAGTGAATATGTTTATATTTAAGTGCATCGATTTATCATCTGTAGATTTTCATATCTTTGAAACCTCTCAGGCATTCAAGCACGAGTGCACATTTATCGGTTAAATAAATGTGGAAATACACTAGTTTCTGATAAATTCCCCCCCCCTATATAAAATGGACAAATACAGACAGAAAGGTAAAATAAAAAAAAATAAAAAATAAAAACATAAAACTGGGAGCCCTAATCATGATCCACTGATAGCCTGCCTTAACCTCCTACGAGGAGCATCAAAATAGAGCGTTGCTCCTCTCAAAGCGTTTTCTTATCGACTACATGCAAGGACAAATTGAAAATCAATTGTCAGGCACAACCCCAGCAACACCTGTCGAGTAAAGGCAGACCATTGTGCAGGTTTCCAACTGTGGCAAATAAAATGCAAAGAATTCCTTTAGTACAGTGTTAAACCAAGCAAACAGTATCCCAAATTTTGATAACCAAGTAAAAACGGCCAGCGAACTGAGCGCCCACTATTCAATTAATTGCACAAGCATGGAAATAATACAAACTTCCAGGTGATTGAGTGGTACGACTCAGATTGTAATAAATTGAAGCAAACACTGTCTAAGGCCTGGAAATCTGGACATCTGGATTCAGATGGGGAACTCCATTTGAAGTCTCCTAGACAAGAGTACAAACGACTAATAAAACACACAAGAAAGATTCCATGTAAATAAAGGCCTTGCATGCTCTTAAGGAATCAATTAGTCTAAAGAATATTAAGTCCTTTTGGGAGCCATGTCAGATGGGGTACAGAAGGTAAAAAGAGACCTCTGAAGTCGAACATTTCACTGGAAGTGTGGTACAGTAACTTCGCAACGATGTACAATTCAGCTTATAGCGCACCACCATTGTGCCAAGACTTGCCGAGTCTTAACTTTGTTAAACAGTGCCCGTCAGATCCCCCAACATTCTCAATTACTACGGTGGTAATGAAAGGCGTGTGTAACGAGGAGTTCTCTGAGGGGAGAGATCCGCAAAGCCATACTTAAGCAATAACAGAACAAAGCCCCAGGTCCCAATGGATTAACAGCTGAGACCTTTAGAGCCAACCTTCAGGTCTGGGTACCTATAGTAACAGCGGCCTATAATAATTCAATCTGGGCAAAGGAGAAGGTTCTGTCCTCATGGAAATCAGCATTCACTGAGCCTCTACATAAGAAAGGCCCAGGGAATGATCCTTCAAATTATCTCGCAATCTCCCTGCTTGGTGTAATTAGCAAGACCTATGCCAAGCTGCTGCTTACTTGGCTAGAAGATTGGGCATCAGAATGACATTTTCATCCTCACCCAGGCTGGCTTCAGAAAATGTCAAGGAACAACTGACCAAGCAATGCGCCAATACAACATGGCTCTAAAATGCACCCATCTAAAACAAGTCAAGGCTTTATATGACATTTATAGATCTAAAAATAACCTTTGATACTGCTGACCTGCATTTGTTATGGCAGAACCTATCCTCACTTGGCTGTCCGAAAAAACTGGTATCTGCAATTAAGTCACTTTAAGCTGGAAACAGGTCATTAGTCAGATAGGGGCCTAGAAGCGAAACAACTGATAGTATTGGCATGAATGTTTAAGTCAAGCAGGGTTGCATCCTGGCACCAGCTCCATTTAAAATCTTCATCAGTGGTGCCAACATATGTCTGCAGGCATGAAGTCTTGATGTGCCAGTTTGCAGTGGACAAAAAATGGCAATTCTACTGTTCGCCGAGGATGGCATCTTATCTTTAAAGAAAACTGACATGCACAAACTCCTCAAAGGATCTGCGGCCTACTGTAATATGAAAAATCTCCAGATCAGCACTCTCAAAACGAAATACATGGTCCCTAACAGAAGAGCAAACAGGAACGCATTTAGAATTTATGGAACCCCCCTGGAGTGTGGAATGTTAAGACTATTTGGAATAAAATTTGATGTGGAATTGTCTTCGTCTCCCCGCCTGTGAAAAAGCAAAGCCACATTAACCAGTACGCAAATGCAATATTAGGATTTTTCAACAACCGTGGGCGTAGGCTAATTGCCCCTGCTATCGAGGCTTATCGAGTGCAAGCAATAGCTGCCGCAAGATGCGGGGCTGAATTGTGAGGCACCAAGAAAGTTGCAATCTTAGCAAAATCTGAGAATCGTTTTTTGCAAAGGTTCTTCACCAAGGGCCAGTGACCCCCTACAGATGTTCTCAGAAAGGAGGTAAGACCAGCACGTAGCCCTACGACCGCTTCTGTAATGGGTCACAATTTGGTTTAAGCCAGACCTGAGCAACTATTTGAAAATTGTGCGCGGGTTTGGTTATGAACAGAATAGTCAAAGCTACCTTGGTATAAGTACATAGCTGACATGTCCAACACCTTAGGGTGCCCAGAGATTCGGTCAAACCTGGAGAGCCTGACCGCAGGTAGTCGCAGCAAATCCTACCCAGTATTTGAACCATATCTAGCCAGTCTTTACCCAAAAATGAAAATAGTTCTTTACATTAGATTCCGAATAGGAACTTTAACACTGAAACTACATCAGCAAGTGGTCCAACTGAGGGCCCACAACAGTGGCATGCAGCTGGGAGACAATTAATCTGTTGTGCACTTTAAGCTCTTATGTAATTTTTCATTGCCAGCCTGAAGACAATATTTTTGTCCTCCTTTTATTAAGCATAACAGACTTTATAAAGAAGCCCTGGACTTATGCATGCGTACTGACTGATGAATCATTAATGAGCTCTCTGCTTATATTTGCGCTGCGTGGAACGTCACTAGGTCTCTACATTCGGATAGCGGCACTATCAAGGGAATTTGACAAGCAGTTATTATAGTTATATCTCCTTCTTGGCATCTCTTGCATTGGCACTTTGCATGTAATCTTTGCCTAACACTTTATGGCCAAAAGGGTGTAGGACAAAGTGTTTGATCAAAAGTGTGCAGGCCTTTATTTGCCTGTAAATGGCACTTTCACTTTATGGAATTCTCAGGCACGGCACAGGCCTGGATTGCTTTTCGAGGAGTAGATGTTTTAACATCGGTTAGTCACATTACCCCCAGGCAATTTAACCATCAGTTACTATACACTTCCTCTCAGCACCTTGCACTCTCTGAATTCTTTGTACTACCACTACATTGAAACTTTTTCGTCCACTGCTGTTACAAGGGGGCCTGACCTTATCAATTCTATTTAACGGCACTAAGAGCGTGGACCATATTTGTTATCAGAATCCACGCTCCATGGATATCCTTAAGCTTAGAATGGTAGCCCTGGACCTGTTGGCCAAACAGGGCTGAAACAAGTCGACCAACAGAGCATAGGATCATTACTTCCACAGCCTTAGGTGCTGTCTAGGTATTTTTAGTATAGGACCCTGGCAGGAGAAATTATCTTAAGTGCTCCCTGAAATATGGTTTTAGGGACCAAGATTAGACCAGATGATGAAGCATGACACCAATTAGGTGGGTGAGAGTCTTTTAAACTACACCAAGTTATGTCCCGACTGAGGACAGAGCTCCACTTTACGAAATGTAAAACCCTCTGCTGGGAAGAGTCTATATTTGTAGGACACTTTAGGTGAGATTTAAATTAAAAGGGAGGTTGTATCCTATACCTCCTCTCTTCAGGGCTTCTAACCTTTGCTCTAGAAATTCCTAGACATACATGTTGGTAGTACAACCAAATATAACCATATGATATCACTAGAGCACTCTTAAACAGTCATAAAAAAGCAAGCATTCCTTTGCACAAATGTCCAGTCCAAGAATATTAGTTTTCTTCCAGATGCTTATTCTTTATGCTTCTAATTCTCAGTAAGTGTACAAAACGAGCATTCTTTGAAATTCCAGTGTTCAGAAAGTTTTCACATAACAGACAAGTGTTTCCTCAGATACAATTTAAGGCTATATTATGTGTAAAATACATAATATAAATGAACCTGAGTGATGCTACATCACAGTTTTTAGAAACCAGCCGACAGCGCCACTCAAAATGAGTCTAACAGAAGGTCCTAATATTTTGTATTAACAAGGAAGAAAGAAAAGATGCATGTGTGGGCAATTAACACCTCGGTGGGAACCAATCAATGGCTATTACGTCCATCAAGGATGTAGTCAGCCAAGTACGGTCAATCAAGTGTTGGACCGGCAACGTGAGCCATAAGCTACAATGACAAATGAGAGCAATGCTCAGTAAATGCAAACTCTCAGCATAATGCAAGTAGAGCGGAGTTGTTGCTTCCCTAAGAAACTGACCTGTAAACTTTGATATCACCCCGCGTGGCGTTTGCTTTTACTAGCATAAAACAATATACCATGCCCTCCTCCTATGTTTGGGGACCACATTATTTCGGCGTCTTCTCCCTACGCACTCAGCAGAACACTGCATGGCTCATATTGCTGGTCAACACTGGATTGAACATACTTAGGTGATTACGTCCTTGATGGGTATACACTTGTGTGACAATACTATTGTATTATATACACCTTTGACTGGCTTACCGTCAGATATTGGGTAAGTCTACTGGAAATCGTATTTGATCGGTTTTTCTCCAGAATCCTTAGCTTTTATCACATTATAATACTTACCAGAGCTGCCTCTAAATGCATTTGATTTGTAGGGCTCTCATCCTGGATTCCCATTATTGAACATTTCAAACAGGAACTTTCAAACATACAGCTACGTTGAGAAAATGGTATTTTGCCTTGAACATAGAAGCCCAACTTTTACCTACGATTCCCCTTTTTAGGTCTCGCGCCTAGCGTTGCAGTGCGCAGCGCGAGACCTCTTGAATGGGGTTTAAAAACTGACCTAGGAATTGCACACGCTCGTGCGTGTGCGATTCGTTTTACCACCCGGCTATTGGGCTTTGCGTGCGTCTTTTTAAGAAAATAAGCAAAGTGGTAAAGTAGGACTGCGCACACCGGAATTGTGAAGTTGTAGCGTGCTCATGGGGTTTCACCCTCTGGTCAAGGGGTGTGCAGAACATAAAAAAGTGAGCGTCACCTGTGTAGGGAACGTCCCCCTAGGCACAGCTAATTACCACAATATTGTGGTTAGAAATTGTATACACTTTAGTGTCAAACAATGGATGAATCCAGAATGTAAAGTTGAAATCAATATTTTTAATGAGATTGGGTCATTGATATTATGTGATTCATATCATTCCCATCCAAAAGTATATGTTCATCCAAACTTATAACAGGGCATTTCAAAATCCCAAATTTTCGAAATCCCGATGCATTTCGGGCTATTACAGCCCTTCATCAGGGGAAAATGATCTGTAATTAATAAGCAAAAGATACAATAAAAAACAAACAGTCCTTCCAGTAAGAATGTATTCAACATGAATGAATATGTTTAAAACGGGAAATAAGATACTAATATAGGGTGATGAAATAATGAGTAGAAAAGAAAATAGACCACACAGCGTCGGAGGCTACACGATAAAGTCAATACATTGTTACGAGGTGTGTAAGAGAAACGAATCGGAAACATGCTGCGGTCAGTGAATGCAGTGAAGAATAATGCGAGTGGGAAATACTCCAGGTAAATCAGCTCAGAACCACGAAAAATAAGTTGAAAATCTAAAACCCTGTGCCTGATGTTAAAACCAGTATTGGTGATTGTGCTGATGTGACGGATACTATAAGAAAAAGTGCATCAAAATGCTCAGAGTGTATGA
This sequence comes from Calotriton arnoldi, assembly GCA_963921515.1. Lineage (NCBI taxonomy): Eukaryota > Metazoa > Chordata > Amphibia > Caudata > Salamandridae > Calotriton > Calotriton arnoldi. Next base: position 74,860 of record CAWUFW010010473.1, read on the forward strand.
GCTTAAAGAAGGCGTCTAGTAAGTTGGAAAATGTATAAAGTCCGGTGCCTGCGGTTGTACCCTGTTGTTAGTGGCTATGCTAACATAGCGAGTGACCCGAAGTGAAACTGTGCAAGCAATCATTATGGACCCGAAAACAAAACAAGAACGGAAAAAAACTCACCGGTGCTCGAAACAGCTACCGCGTCTGAACGTGTTGATCAGCGATGTGAGAGCGGCCATGCACGAAGGTGTGGTTAAATGAATAAAAAACAGACTCAGTTACGAGCCAAACTGGAAGAAAGTATAGCGGCCATCTTGTAACGTCCAGGAGGGACGCGTGCTAATATGAAATGGCTCAGATTTAGGAAAAGTAAACATGTCATCCCAATGAAGATAGAAAGTTGATACAAAAATAGAGCGCGGTGAAACGACAATAAAAAATGATGAAATCATGCAGAAAGTATAAATAGAGAGTGAATGAGTACGAGCTGAGCAATGGTGACGCAAGGATGGAAGTAGGCAAAACATTGGTGATACGAGAATAAGGATAGAGAGTAAAACAACCAGTATATGTAGAAGATAATTCTCGTAAATCAAGAAATAGATATGAGATGAATATTCAACACTGTGAGGTTAATAGAGTCTGAATGTGTTAAGAACATAAAAACAGCGAATGAAATGAGATAAATTGGAGGGTAAAGGATGTGACTTAGATAGCAACCCAGAAGAATAAGGGGGAGCTAGAGATAGCAAGCAAACTCCATTCTGTCATTTAAACCAAAAGGTTTGGAAGAGCTCAAAGCCTTGATCCAGTAGTTCTCTCTCTGGAGCAGGTAGTTGTTGTTTCTGCCTTCAACTTTCTCCACGATCTCAAGTACGAGGAACTTTAATTGGCTGATGTTATGATTGTTGTCCATGAAATGGGTGGCAACTGTAGATTTGGTGTTTTTAGTTCTAATGTTACTTTTGTGCTCGTTAAGTCTGATCTTGATCTTCCTTTCAGTCTTACCCACGTACGGCAAACCACATGGGCATTTGAGCAAATATACCACGTTGGTGGTGTCACATGTAGCTGTAACTTTGAGATTTATGCGTGTTCCTTTCATGGGGTGTGTCATCCATGTGCCTTTGATGACATTGTTGCAATTGCTACAATTTAAACACGGTACAGTGCCCTTGTAAATCTGCGATGAAATGTTAGTTTGAGGTTGTGTTAATAGTTCCTTCAAATTCTTTCCTCTAGTATAAGCAAAAATGGGTTTGTTACAAAATAACCCTTTGAAGTCAGGTTCCATGGCCAGGATAGGCCAATGTCTGATAATGGCGTTTTTGTAGCGTTTGCTCATGGTTGAAAATTTGGATACCATGCGGTTTTGGCACGGTTTGTTGGTTTTAGTTAACAGTTCAATGCGAGTTTTAGATGCGCATCGTGTCTTGATCTAATATCTCAGTGGGATATCCCCTTTCAGCGAATCATGTTTTGTGCATATTTTAGATTGGGAAACGATGCGTTTCACTCAACAATTGTGAATAAGGTAAATGGTTCTTCAAAGATTGTTGGTGAAAGCTGGTAAAATGCAACAGATTGTTCCTATCTGTGTTTTTTCGAAATATGTCTGTCTCCAATCTGTTAGCAGTTCACTTGATTTGTACATCCAAAAAGGACATGGACTCATTGTTGGTTTCAAAAGTAAACTGTATTCATTCATTGATTTGATTCAACACGTTGAGAGAAGTTAACAATTCTTGATGTGGTCCGTGCCATAGAATGAAAATGTCATCAATGTAACGTAGAAAGATTCTGGCATGTTCAATCCATGTATTTTTGTTCAGGATGTGTTCTTCTTCAAATTGTTGCATGAAGATATTAGCGTACACTGGGGCGGCACAATTGCCCATTGAAGTGCCCGATAACTGCAAGAACCATTGTTCTTCCCATTTAAAATAACTTTGATATAGAGTGAAATTGATGGGAATGATATCACATAATATCAATGACCCAATCTCATTAAAAATATTGATTTCAACTTTACATTCTGGATTCATCCATTGTTTGACACTAAAGTGTATACAATTTCTAACCACAATATTGTGGTAATTAGCTGTGCCTAGGGGGACGTTCCCTACACAGGTGACGCTCACGTCTTTTTAAGAAAGACAGCACGCAATTGGGCAAAGGCGGGCGCATGTCCCGCCTTTGCTCCGCCCATGTCTAGGACGCGCATCAGCGCGCGTGGCACGGACAGGCTCCCTCCCCCGCCCTCCTCTGTGGTGCACGCGCACCACGCGCAGCAGCGGCATCTGTTTTGCATTATCATGCCCGATAATGCAAAACAGATGTCTGCACGACGTGCGCAGCAGGGACAGGGTCTTTGTTAATGGCGGCGCGTGTTTATTTTTTTCATCGCGCTTTCACTCAAACTGAAAGTGCGATGCAAAGATAAACTCAGACCCGCTTTACCTCCTGTTCCGCTTGTTTTACCTTGGTGTCCCAATTTTTCTTCTTACATTTTTAAGGGCTGTGGGCTCACTAACTCTTCCAAACACTTCACTGTTACCTAAAGGAACGAAATCTTTATATTGGAAGCAAAGCTAAAATCAGTTCTAGAGCGAAGTTTATATGACTTTGGCAGAGAATTTAATCAAATATATTTAAACGCAATTACAAGCATGTATAGCTCGTTATTCCACGAGACTACCGAGGGAGGAAGAACGTCCACAGACTTCTACGTATATTTTGGTTATCGTTTTACCCGGACACGAAATGTGAGCATTGACATCAAGAAATGTGGTCAGTAGGCAGATTTCTGCATTGGGAAACTTGGGTTTGAATAGACTTTTTAGCTTGACCATGTTGTGTGATTTTGAGCTAATCCTGTTATTTCTCTTTGCCTTCGACGGTGCCTAAAGGCGATGCAGTTGCTAATGTACGCTATGCCAGGAAATTCATTAAGTTGCAAGGTTCTTCTAGTCAAGCGGCAGGTATAAGCCGCAAGAGTGTGGGGATGAATGAAGCCGTTCCGACAGATTAGCCTGTGTATTTCTCTTTTCTGATTTGATCTTCTGGCAGTTCTAAAACATTCACTTTATTTAATTGTTAGCTGGTCGTCTGATTATAACACGTGACTGGAAAATGACAACAGAGTAGTTTTGCACACTCGTAAAGTTAGACCTTCATTTTAGCGTGTCACAAGCCGCAGTGTAATTCCTATTAGGGAGAGGATTTTTGTACCCCCCCCCAGCACACTGGTATTAAAATAACTATTTTTAATAATGTACTTATAGAAGCATGGTTCCTTGAGCACAGCTTTTAGGTTTTTTTCCGGAATTTGCAAAAACAATGTTTGTTTGTATTCTGCTCCAGATGTCTGGCTCTGAGTTGCAAAAGCGTTTAATATTTATTTTTTTTTGGATCGGGTACAGTGCTTATATTTGCTTTACTTTGGCAGTTTTAGTACACTCTTCCAGTGATATTTGCCACCTGGCTGCTGTTTGTTGCCAGATAAATTCCGGGCTCTTCCATCTTCAGGGTCCATGATACTCATCCTGCCGGATGATGCCTAGTGCCTTATGCGAACAGGTTTCCCTATGCGAAGACCCCCATGGATATGTCATCAGAAATACATGAACAGGTTAAATAGGTAAGGTTAAATAGTTACTGTTCCAGTGTGGTTCCGGGTTGACAAAACCTTAAATAACCAATTGTAAGTTTTCTGTAACGTTAGTCGCTGCGTTTTAGGCTTAACTAGACCAGAATTAAATTGCATTTTGTTTCTTAAAGAAATGTCTGAAGGTGAAAAACGATTTGCCGGGGAAATTGGAAGAGGTTTTTAGACTGAAAGCGACGATAAATAAAAGGCTTAAATAAATTAATTTACTTCTGCCCAATTTGGCGAGTTTTTGGACCCTAAAGAATTTGACTGTCTGAAGAAGAGTTAATGGGGCAAGCTAATCTAGGTGCTGTGTAGCGATTTAGAGGCCCCCTCCCCACCCCATCCTTCAGGGCAAAAGTCTGTGTTCCTTTTTTGGGGGGGGGGGGTGTTAAACGTTTATGCATTTTGATCAAATCTTCTTTGCCTGGGCTGGCTGCCCATTGGATGCATAATAGAATGGAGGGCTTTCGTGGGGAGACCATAAAGGTGGTGTTGTAGAGAGGATTCGAGTGCCCATTCCGAGGTGAGCTGGAAAGAATACAATGCAGGTAGGGTCGCTTTAGGTGACAGACCTTTTTGGCGATGGTGTTTCCTGCATTGGAGCAGTGTAAAGTATGTAAAGGCGGATATTCGGTGAGGTGATGCAGTGAAATATGTGATACATGCTGAGTGGTTAAGTGCACTACAGTATGCACTGGGTGTGGTCTGTTTACCCAGGGAATTTGTGAAAAGTTCACTAAAAATGTGTGTGTGTGTGTGTGTGTGTATGTATGTGTATATATAATTTATCCTAATGGTGGTCACCAGTAGGTAGTTATAGTTAGGAACTAATTACCATAGAAAGAATGTTTTTAGGTCTCGTGCCTAGCGTTGCAGTGCGAGACCTCTTGTACGGGCTTTAGAAAGCTAACCACACGCTCGTGCGTGTGGTTAGCTTTGTGAAGCCTGGCATTGGCTGTAGCGTGCGTTTAAAAAAAAAAAACTGCACGCAATTGTGCAAAGGCGGGCGCATGTCCCGCCTTTGCTCCGCCCATTCCCGTCCGTGTCTAGGACGCGCATCAGCGCGCGGCACAGACGACAGGCTCCCTCACCCCTCTGTGGTGCGAGCGCACCACAGGTTTCGATTCCGTGCTTGTTTTTTGTAGTTCCTGGTAGTTTGTTGTAATTTGACTGTAATGAGGTACCACTCGTAAATTACATCCACATAACGAATAAAAGCAAAACGCACGCCCACTCATCTTTAAATTGGTGAGAAAACGGGCGGTTTGCAGGGTGACTGGCTTCGAAGAGTAAGCGGGGGTCGGAGGTGCGCATGCAAATTCAACATCTGAAGGCATACACATCTACAGGCAATATTGCACAATGTGAAACCTGAATGCCTGGGCTCAATCCCCCCTTCCCTTCTTTAACAATTGTTATACACTGAATAACAGATGGCTAAAATACAATACCATTAGCAAAGCCAAAGGCTCCAACTTAAAGAAATGCGAGACCTATTGCATTTTCAATACTTGTTTTGCATGCATACACTGGTATTTGAAGGTATCACTGGACACTCAAATGATAAATATGGTCTACATGGGTGTGGTGTTGTTTTTTTTCCATTAAATAATTGGTTCGCACCAAGGTATTAATTGCGCACACGCGCACTTTTCTGTCTACCTTGTGGTTAAATAACATTCTGTGCTTCTCTCCTACTTCACTCATTTGGCGTGGCACCGTTGGCTGTTTTTTTTTTTTTTTTTTTTAACTGCGAGGTAGCATCATCCAGGTTAATTTATATTATGTATTTTACACCTACTACAGCATTGGAAAAGCCTGTATCAGATGAAACACGTTGGCTGTTTATTGTATAAAAGTTTCTGAACACTGTGAATTCAAAGACTGGTCGTTGTGTACACTTACTAGGAACTGGAAGCTTAATGAGTAAACATCTGGAAGACTTACATATTCTTGGAATGGTTATTTATGCGAAGAATGTCAACTATGCAAGGACAGAAAGTCCCGGTGTTATATGGTTGAAGTTAAGAAACATATCTTCTTCCCTCGTTGACTTCGACCCTCCTGCTGTTTGCTAGCCCTGACTTAGAATAGAAAAGCATTTGATAATAATCAAGTATGTGAGTTCAGGCTTTCTCGGCTAACTGAAGCATTAGATCATGGGCTCAGTTGCTATCCGTCGCTCACAACTTGTCACTCGATTTGGGATACACATTCCGGAGTCTGATGAACTAATTCTCCGTGAACCTAGAACACTCCACCCCATCGGGTCTTACCTTCAAGTGGGTCTTAACTCCGGGTTGTTCGCTCGCCTCGTATTCCCCAGTCACTAGCACGTCCCGGTGGATCTCCTCTCGCAGACACTTGCGCCCGTTGGACGGAAGGTGAAATGATATAGGCTGCACCGGCACGAAAAGAAGCAACAGCGGCAGCAAACGAAACACGGCCATGGCGGCGGCAGTCAGAAACCAGAGCACGCACGGCACGTACAGAATCGCACGACACGTATCGTACGCACATGACGTAAGGACGTCTGAAGCCAAGATTGCCATGCTTACTGTGGGCACTGGCTCGTTCCCACCTCTTGGATCCTTGTTGAAGCGCAATGAGTCCCTTCTGCTAAAAGCAGACACTTTTACTAACACGCTTTTTGAGCCCAAGCCACGTCTGGGCCGATTTTCCTGGCCACAGTGCGCTCGCGGCTCACCGACGGCCATGTTGGATACTGGCACAGACAGAACTTCCGGAACAGAAACAGGGGAGGTGGAGAATTGTAATAAGCCAGGAGAGGTGTCCATCACTACTCTTGCTTCCCTCCCCTCTACAACATATTGACAGTTGGCATAGGCGGGACTTCCACAAGCTTAGACGCTGTAGGTGGAAGACTTTTAGAGGGTGAGAGTGCTGTCCGTCTCACATCATCTTTTATTTGAAGACTTGTTATATTTCAAGTTGCGTATAAGTCTAGAAAAAGAGACATGGAACTTGTGTTGTGGGGAGGATGATAGAAAGGGGTCGTGGTCAGCGGACGCGGCGTGGACAGAAAGGCAACGAGGCTGACTTGATTATAATTATTTTTTGTTATTTTATATAGCGTAGTTATGCCCGGGGCCATCAGAGCGCTTTACAAAAAGTAGAACGTATCAATAACATATAGAAAGCATGTAACATTAAATGTGGAGCGAACACCTGGTTAACCTCCCGTGAGGTAGAGCAGTACACACGTATTTATTTATTTATGCAATTTTATACAGCGCGGACTTTACCCAAAGGTGTCAGAGCGTTTTACAGTAGAATCAAGTGCGTTACATGAGGATATTTACAAATGTACACGTTACAGAAAAAGTCAAATGAAATAAGAGGTGTCAATCACAGCAATTTATCGCAAAACACAGCAGTTAGCATTAACTGACTGATGTCTAGATTTTAAAAACGAGACCACCTAGAAGTTCTAAAATTAACGCTGTTAGCAAAAAATCCAGACCTGGATGAAGGTATCCGCTAGGGTGCCATCTTTCCCAGAGAAAAATACATTTTAAGATTCTGCAAACGCCTGGACTTGTTCGTTATAAAGAACTGTATCTAAAATAATTTTTATTAGTTTTTAACATGGCCTTTCAGTTATTGTTTAATTATAAATCAAGGATTATTAAGTCTGCTCTAGAAAACATTTTACAGTGCTGTCTTATATTTACTGTATAAAAGGTAATGAAAAGGGGGGGGAAATACCAGCCTAGGTACTTTTCATAATTTTTGTAGAGGCCAGGACATCAAAATACTCGTCAAGGCGGTAAAAAAAAGGGCCAGGTGGTAACCCAACCCCAGAACTATGACATTGGCCTTCCTGCAGCTTATGTTACTTTCGCATTTGAAACAAAAGTGAGTATTTCAAATGGACATATCACATCTCTGACGAACTCCAGATGATTCAGAGTAGAGGGGGAGATGGCAGGGAAGGCATTTAAAAATGTTAAGTGTCGATGGTGGCGTGGCCAGTGTCCGCGCAATATGGCAGCACCCTTCTAAGCTCTGTTGAGCCCGCCACATCGTTAGTCTGTTCCTGCAGCCCTTAACATTTCCACTGCCCTGATGTCCTCAAGCACCAGACCTGCAACATCATCAGATCCAGGGAGCTTTAGAAACCGTTCTTCCCGCAACGCTAGGGAGCAACTAATTGACGAGATGGCGGCGCCCAAATATCAGAACAGGAGACAGGCACGCTAATAGCCTGCTGATCCTGTGGTACATTACTCGACCTCAGAAACTACGGTCCTTTGCACCGACGCCCGGGGTGCCGAACTACAACATCAGCAGGCCCAGGGCTCCCTAAAAAAACTCCACGACGTGAAAAGAGCCAAGATGGCGGCTTACTTTCAGCAGATTGTGTTTCGGGCACGCTGATAGTCTCCTTGAGCTCAGAAAACCACAGACCTCTGCCGGACGGCCTGGGGCACCACACCTGCAACACCATCGGGAGCCGGGGAGCCCTAAAAACTACACAACGCAAGTAGTGCCAAGTTGGCGGCATCCTATCAGTAGAGCGTGAGTTGTGCACACTGTTAGTCTGTCCATCAATAGTGGATCCCATTGGTAGCCCTTGGGCAAAGTTTAACCTGTGGAGTACTGACCCGGGGAGCCCTAAAAGTGTAAAAGCCCTGAAAGCTTTCTCCTCCACGACGTGAGGCGGGAAGAGACACTGAGCGCCACACAGAAACAAGATGGCGGCCACAGGTGATCAAAACACCAGACGGCTTGTTGACAGCCTGTCTCCACCATTTGCCCTTGACCATGTGGGGCGACCCTCGCCTTCATGAACGGAATACTCTGGTGCCTGTGGAGTACCTGACTCGCCCGACTCCAGGTACCATCTGGCCATTTCCATAACAGAGTGACTGAGGCCCCTGCAGAGTGCCTGTGGAGTACCTGTGGAATTCATGTGGAGTACCTGACTAGTAGTGACCCTTCAGTGGCAGTCTGACCCTGCTGCATACATCAAGACGGGCACATTGGTGCACTCATAGCTTCTGAACCTTCGTCGCCAATTCTGCCTTTCAAGTGTTTTAAGCGCTCTACAAAGCTGGAGTGCCCGACTGATTCCAGGTACCATCCTCTTATCACTGAGTGCCGTTTGCTCCCTTGTTCTACTACCTGGAGGGTGTACTGTGTGGTAATTGGTTCGGGGTCAGAAGTAACTTCTTTGGAACGACTGTCTAAACTTGGTGGCCCAGTATCTTGAATCACTGGCACTCTCCCATTGTGATAACCTACGCAGCCAGCGGTGGCTGCAATAAACAAAAGGTGGTGGGGTGGGTGGGATCATGCAGGGGTGAAACAATACTTAAAAAAAATATAAAACGTACCTTATGCCGCCGCGGCCAGCTGCCTCCAACGTTGCATTCGCTGCCTCTCCTCTTCCTGGGTCCCAGCAGCCCCTGGGATCCAGACTCCCATCCAATTCCCGTGCTGCAAAGCATCCCAGGGATTGGTCTGAGCAGGCAGGGAAGACGCCCTGCTCAGACCAGGGAGTCTGTGGGGTTTCTCCAGCCCGGCTGCTCAATGCTGCTGGGCTGGAGAAACCCTAAGTGCGCATGTGTGTTTTGGTTGGCCCAAGACGGCCGGCCGGCCAAAACACATATGCACGCTTAGGGAGTGGAGTGCACGTAGCACTCTTCCTCCCATGCCTAAGCCCCGCCCCTCCAAACACCGCTGGCGGAACCTGCAAATATAAAAAAAAACGATGCAAGAGCATCGTTTTATTTTACATTTGCTGGCTCTGAACCAGGCAGTGGGGTGACACTCCTCCGCCATTGCGGAGGAGCCGCCACTGTACGCAGCTCTCCGCTACGTAGCGCACAGTTCCTGACTCCAATAGCGATCTGATATCAGGTAAGTATGGCGCGTCACAAAGAAAACAAATTCTACAAGGAGAAGGAGGGCAAGTGCGGCCTGAAAAGATCCAAACAAGATCGCACAATTCTGGAATCACCAGTCAAAGACAAAGAGGAGAACTATTCCACGCGATTAGGAGAGACCCCAAGGAACTGAATCTGCGAGTCACAAAAGCTGAATAAGCATGACAGAGAACCATGTTACGGCTCAGTCCAATCACCTGCTCATAAATGACTCCATGTTGACATCTCTTAGAAGTGAACTAACAGAATTGGAGGACTGCAACAGGAGAGGTCACCTTAGAATCTTTGGCCTTCCGGAGGGAGCAAAGACAGACAAGATGCCCTAAGCGACTGCCTTCATGGAAGCTTGGATCCCGTCAACCTTAGGCATTTCGTTTAACAATGACTTTGAACTAAAGAGAGCTCACAGAGTACCTACCTTCAGGACGAAGAATGCCACATCACCATGTGCTATGATCTTCAGGCCTTTACGCTACCAACACTCTGTCATAAAGTGCCCAACTGAATCCCACCTGAGGACGAGGATGTCGAACTGTTCCCCCCTGTTATCTCTCCTCTTCTCTATTCGCTGTCCCCTCCGGAGACAGCTCTCAGACACAGGGACGATGCCTTTAAGGACCTGCCTGTGACGGATGAGACTTCCGCTCACCTGACATGGTCACATGCCCCAATGGACGCGGGGTATCTGCCGGAAAACAACGTAAAGTGGGTGTGGTTTCCTCAGGAGAGCCCGGAAGCGCCAGCCCCGTGTAGCGACCAGCTGGAGGAGGAACAGAGGAGAAGCCCCGGAAAGCACGAAGCAGCCACCGCCTCACGGAACGCCGTGTCCCCCGCTCAGGAGGAGACGAGCACCGAGGATACCGGAACGGAGCCCAAGAGGGAGTCGGACCCTCTCCGACATCGCGAGTTGGCCAGCCACGCTCCTGGAGGAGCGTGGCTTTCTCAGGTACGAGCCCGTATCAGAGGCTTCTGGGGTAGGGAATCGCGAGCGCATAGATCGTCGCTAATCGGAACGGGAGGGGGGTTGCCCAAGACGGGGTGACAAGTGCTAAAATGCAGCGCGCTCCAAGTACGCTGATATTGCGATGCGCCGCATGTTGCACAGCCACTGGTGACGGGCAACGGGTGTAAACTCCCCCACTCCTTCTCCCTTCTAGCATTAGTCCAGATCGGACGGTACCTCATTGGGTTTTCTTTTATTTTTATTCATTTCCCCTATACTTGGAGGACTGCCTGCTGACGAGGGACCGAATGAAGGCTACCGCACGAAAGGGTACAACAAAAAAAGGACCAGGTCCAAGAAGAAAGAACATTGGACAAACAGTTATACCTCCTGTGACTCTTGCTGGAATAAAACACTCCTCAAAACCTTCATTATTGTCCGTGTTGTTTGCTCCCAGGCCCACACACTCATAGCTCATCCTAACACAAATGAGAAAGATTAAATCACTCTCCTGGCAAGGAGTCAAGATCTCTATCTCTCAAGACTACACCAAAGATACTGTCTCTAGAAAAAAGGTCTTTCTAGCACTCAAGAAAACACTGCTGTACAGAGTGATTCAACATTCTTTTTCTGTCCCATCCAAATTTAAAATCATCTACAATGACAAGACCCACGTGTTCCTGCAACCTGCAGAATTTTTGACTTTCTTGGACAACACCTTAGAGTCTCGAATTGAGGACTCCCAGAGTGGCCCTGGTTGATCCCTCGGCTAGGCTTTAAACGCAGTTAAATCCAGTTACTACTGTTGCCCATTGGGCCGTGTACCTTGTAAATGTGGTATTTCCATGATTCTACACATTACTATATGCTCTTACTCTTCTATTTTCAGGGTCATCCTTTTTGCAGTTTTAACATGTTTTGTTCAGCTGCAACACTACTTAAGACTCTTTGACAGTCTAGTAGAGTGCTATCACGCATGCCATAACTAAGTCAGAAAATGTTATAAATATGCTTGCTTTACATGGTACAATATGCTCTTAATCTGCAATTTTAAGGGTCGTTGTTTCTGCTGTTTTGACATGTTTTGTCGCTTAACACTCTTCGACAATCTATTTGAAAGCAATCCAGCAAGCCATAATTAAGTCATATCTATGCTCCCACAGGGTTGTCGTCCTTTCTGCTGTTTTGGCATGTTTTGTTGTCCTTGTTTAGCAGCACCAGGTTTAGCAGCATCAGTCCCACGTGCTTCTGGAACCACCAGAATTAATGACTCTCTGGACAACACCCTAGAGTCTCAAATGGAGGACTCCCAGAGTGGCCCGGTTGATCCCTCGGCTAGCTTTAATCTGAAGATCAATTCAGTTACTACTGCTGCCCATCGGTAATGATTTTACTCTGCATTTTTCAGGGTCGTCTTTTCTGCTGTTTTGACATGTTTTGTGGACCTAGTTTAGCAGCAACACTACCTAAAACTCTTTGACAATAGATTAGAGTGCAATCCCGCAAGCCATAACAAAGTCATATCTACGCTGCCATAGGTTTAATATGCTCACTCTAGTTCCCTAGCTCACCCACAACATTTTGCATTATTTGTGTTTGCATACTAATTATTGCTAGAATTATGTTATAAATATGTTAGCTTTACATGTTTAACGCCCAGCAGGGCTGTGTTCCTCACCTATTCCACCTACTGTTCGACGTGGCGGATCCCGAGCCCCCCTCCTGCTTCTTGTGTGCAATACCCATTGCCCTGTATCCCACACCTCGTCTTTTAGAGACCTTCCTCCTCCAGTGGGGGCCTTTTGTATCACAACACTCTATGGTTTTCTGTTTTTTTTCCCTCTATTCTCTCTGTTTTCTTTCCCTCACCTCCCTTGAGTCATGTGCTGGCTTTGAGTTCCCTCTTACCCTGCCACAAATAGTGGCCTCACTCCAAGACATGTTCACTATAGGTTTCCCCCACTCAGATGGCTGACCAACGTACCCCAATGCTAAAGATTGTTTCCCTTAATACCACAGTACTCAACCACCCTGTGAAACGCAGAAAATTCTCTGGATACTGCCAATCTCTTAAAAGCTACTTGGTTTTTCTACAGGAAACTAGGATCGGCTACACAGAAGCACTGTCCTTGCACTCTGGTTGGGTTTCTGATAATGCCTGCTTTGCAGCAATCTCTAAAAGGAACAGTGTAATCGCCTTGATTTAAAAAAATTGAGGTCTTTCGATCATCACGTCAGAACCAGATAATGATGGCAGGAGGCTGATTTCTCACCTCCAGAATGGTACTACAGAATTCTATGCAGTAAACATTTATGCCAACACCGCAGACAAACCCAAATTCGGGGACAGCTTATCTGCAAAACTCTCCCCTCCCCCCCCCAATGCCTGGATTGTCCTAGGCAATGATTTCAACCTGCCGATGGATGCCACCTTAAACAGACAATCTGCCTTTTGATATAGGATCTCCACGACCCATTAAGCAACGCATTGCCTATGTACAGCTCATTGTCTAACCAATGTCTGGAGATTGCATAACCCCTCAGGAAGCGGCTTCACCTTCTTCTCCCCACCCCACAATAGTTCTCGAGAATCAATTATCTCCTGGTCATAATTTCCCTGACCCTCTTTTGCGTCGTCGCGAACTCTGGCAGAAAGACCTTGGGAGCCTAAAAGATGTGGACTGGCAAGAAGCACTTGCCTCCCCAAGGGAAGTAGCCATAACATCAAGACTTAGGCTAATCCAGCTTAAGATACTCGACAGATCCTATTTTTCCTGTGGCTATTCTAACAAAAATGGGAAGGAAGGAAGACCCTAGCTGTAGAAGGCTCTTCGAACAGGAGGGTATGTTCTAAAACATACTGTGGGAATGGACAGCCGTCAAACTCTATTGCGAATCTGTAGTGTCTCAGCTGCAGGAAGTGTGTGGGGGGGGCTTCATTCTGTGCCCAAACTATGTCTCCTCAACGTATGGGAAGCGACTGACATGAATCGCATGGAGCAGCTCTGGTTCACCATGGGAATGACAATTGCGAAACAAAACATTGCTCGAAAATGGGGAGCTAAGGATACGCCAATGCTGGGGGAGTGAGAACAAGACATGGAATGGTGCATGATAGCGGAAAGGGTCGTCTACGAGAGCAGCGGGTGCCCCCGGAAGTGGGATCAGATATGAGGTAAATGGGATGACCACAGGGGTAATATATGTGTCTCCCCCACCAATCAGATAGGCAGAACTAGCTTTAAAGGGACTACTGTGGAGAGAAATGGTGAAGAATCGGTATGGGGCGCTGATGGTTCGAACTGAAGACTGTAAGGTAAATCATACCCAGACAACTTGTGATAAATGTTGTTATACTTTAACAACTGCTGTATGATTGACTAAAGTTCAATAAACAGAGTTAAAAAAAATATATATCTCCTGCTCGACCCCTTTCTACTTCATGACACATCCTCTGCATCCATAGAACCCACCACAATTTCAGACCATGCAGCTATTTCAATAACTCTACAGATCCTCTCCATTCATTTAAGGGGCAAATCTAGCATATGAACACATAGGTTCTGGAAGATGTTGACACTGTGAATGAGCTACACAAAGAACTAGCCTAATTCATACAGGAAAACAAAGACTCAAGATCCTCACCGATAATACTATGGGACACCCTGAAATGCTTTTTCAGAGGTCGTCATAAGCCACATGTCCAGGAAAAATAAAGTAATTAAAGCATCCCTAGATAATTTAAATTCCGAGATCAAGGCCAACGAATTGGTATATATGTAAAGCAATGACCCTTCAGACATGGCAGCATTAAAACGACTCAAATATGAATTCAACTCCATCATCAGTAAACACGCTCATCTATAAGTACATGCCCATAAGGACAAAAAATTGTTTTACTTAAGGCAGGTAGATCACTAGAGGCATACCTGAAGTTTCAAACGCAATTCTAATCTCATCCAAAGTATCAAAGATGACCAGGAAAAACGTCGACGGATGAAATCCTAAAAGTCTTCCAAAAATTCTTTACCAAACTATACACCTGACTGTTAATACTCCCAAGGATGCCTGTCTAGAATTCCTCTGTAACCTCCCAATAAAGCCGATTTTGATCAATGAGCAACTATCCTTAAACAGTTCAATCAACAGAGACAAGATTAGACTCACAATAAAAAGTATCCCAGCTGGTAAAGCACCAGGACCAGGCGGTCTCCCCATTAAAGTCTATAAAAACTTTGCTCCCAGAATTATAGAATCACTGGAGTCTGCCCTAAACCATTTTACTACCTCTGGTTCAGAGTTGGGTTCTGCCTCCGAGGCCAACATCGTGGTCATCCCCAAAGATAGGAAAGATCACTCCGACCATAAACATTTTAGACCCATCTCCCTAATAAACATGGAGGCGAAGATTTCCGATGAAATCCTCGCTAAGCGCCTTGCCCCCTTGATAGCCAAAATGGTTCACCTAACCCAGACAGCCTTTATCAAAGGCCACCTGGCCTGTGACAACATCCGCTTGATTTTCCCATGTGATCGAAAAAGCTTTCTGCCCACTCTACGCACCAGCAGCAGCAGCTACAGCCTTATATGCAGAGAAGGCCTTTGATAAGGTTTTGTGGCCATACCTTGAAGCCATCCTACCCACATACAACCTAGGTGGCCCCTTCATAAGAATGGCCATGGCCTTAAACGCTAACCCCTCAGCTAGAATTAAAATTAACAGTGCCTTATCACAACTCTTCACCCTACAACAGGGCTCTTACCAAAGCTGCTCACTATCCCCTCTACTATTCCTTTTGACCATTGATCCCCTTCTAGTAATAGTAAATGAGTCCACAGGCATACAATACAGTGACATAACCCATAAAACTGCTGCATAAGAAGATGACATTAATATTTATGAAATCCCCAAAGTCAGCCATCACAGCGATCCTGGATATTATTGATCATTTATCCTGCTTCTCTGGTTATTCCTTAAACAAGGATAAAACAGAGATCCTGTCTCTGAACATCCACTGCCACCCCTCCACTGTTGGCACCTCCAACTTTCAATTGAAATCGAATATTAAATACCTCAGCATCTGGTTCTGCAATGATCTCTCAGAATCGGTTGGCATCAATGAAAAAAAGACGATGGGTCAAATTAGGGATCTGTTGTCTGCATGGTCTCCCAAACATATCTCATGGTGGGGCAAAACAAACTAATCCCCTCACTGATGCAAGCAAATTTCTCTGCTGCCCACTTCCTCTACTGGACATCCGCTAAACTCTTCAGATTAAAACTTAAAGACACTGACACCTGCTAGGCGTGTAACTCAGCGCCTGGCGATGCTGAACATTTGTTCTTTTCATGCCCCTGCCTGTTTTCCTTCTGGTTAGACATCTTCCAATTGCACAACATTTTCAAAACCAACACCCCTCTATACTTCCTATTGATAATTCTTGGTCCACATTCAGCCGAGCCACCAATCAAACTTCCAGATTCAGGCCTTGCTTTATTAGATATACTACTCACCATTGCCCTAAAGGTAATTCTGATTGACTGGAAATCCATTAATAATGTTTTGTATCATTCATGGTGGACATGGGTCCCTTATCTTAGAAGTACATATATATCCCAATCTCTTAACAAAGGCAACCCCACGATGTAGTTGCGAATAAAGATGTCTAGTGTTCCCCATATATGTTGCGATGGTAACATATATGGGGAACACTAGACCTCTTTATTCGCAACTTGCCATAATATGGAACTCTCATACACTGTCTCACTGCCATGGACTCCATTTGCAAACTTGGCTATGGCAGTTTACCATTAACTCACATGACTCCCCCCCTTACACCCTCCCTTCTACTCCTATCTACTCACTTACTTCATTTTAGTGTTTTGTTTCTAGTTATGTATTCTATGTCGATTACTCAGGAGCCAATCGCATCCCTAATGTCTTCTAGGAATAGACCACTCCCAACTGTCTTAAGAACTATAATTCCGTCGCCAAATATTTAGTCCCCATACACTAATTCAACATGACTCGCATACAACCCCCTGACATTCCCAAGATTATCATTGTTGTGGTTTTGTGATTACTGTGCTCCTATGCTGTCTCCAAGCATGCATGTATCGACATTTTGTGTTATTTTGCTTTCATTGTTTTACTTACTAATGCTAATAAAATATTTAAAACAAAAAAAAATTTGTCAGCCCGTACTTTCATTTGGAACAAGGCCTGTTATCAAGCGCTATTGCTCAGCACAATGAAAGCCCGTAGCGATTTGACGATTTGACCCCAACTATATATGTATTTTAATTATTGCACTATCAATAAAAACCATTACAGGTAATTTCATAATATGGACAAAAACTGACAGCGTCAGATTAGGGCATTTTGATAACTAAATAATAAATCATATGGTAATAGCAAAAGAAACGTTTTTTACAGATGACCTCGAAATATAATATAAGTGTTCATTGGCCATAAGGCATGAGACTTGCTTGATCCATAAATTTTACAAAATTACAATTTAGTTGAATGTGAGAACTGTTCAGACACCGAATCAAAGCTTGCCTGCAAGTTCGTATTTGCAGGTTATTAAAATGAGGCTGAAGAAACTGTCTTTGTGCTTTTAACAAAACAGGACAAACACAAAAAATATGTAACGTAGTTTGGTTGCTAAATGCGCAGAGCCTGCATTTAGAGATGGCCCATGAATTTTTCCGGGGTGGAAGTAGATCCTTCATTGGAAAACTGTGCATTCTATGAGAGATGTACTTTAATCTGATGTAAACGGAATAGTTTGGACTCAGGTATTGTGCTGCAAGTCGATCGTAAATGTTTACCACCATACAGGCGTCGCACCTCCCAGAGAAAAGGTGCTGATCGTGTAATTGCAAATTTTTCTTTAAAGAAGTGTTTACCAGTCTTTTTATGTGTACAAAAAACAATGTCTCAACTGGAAATTATTTCACATGGCAAATTCAGAAACAGATTTAATCATAAGGAAGGATGGAAATAAGGGAGACCCAAAGAAATTCGTGGAGAAACAAAAATGTTCTTATTTGCAAGTAGTTATAACAGCACTACAGTACATTGTATGTAATAGTAACCATAAGTGGGTTGTGCACTGAACGTGCTAGTGATAGTGAACGGCGCAGTGACACAAGAGAAAGTGAACGAACAGCGTGAACGGTGCAAAAATGTCAACAAAATTGTGGTCATTAACAAAGAAAGATATATACAAGGAAAATTATTTTAGAAGTTGTTTTAAATTATTTAAATTGACCACATTGGGACCAAAAAATGACGCTGGGTGGTCAACGGCGTTTCGACCTGTCTGACTTCAGGTCGTCATCAGGACCAGGTTACTTGATTTGGTGATAGTGCTGCGTGAGTAAAAGAGAAACAAGAGTAAAGCCCAAGAATGGCCGGGTAGAAAAGAGAAGATGGCCAAGAATGGCCTGTAAGACAAGAAAAAAGTAAAAAGTGGCCCAGAGTGAATCAGGCAACAATTACCTGAATGGAAGGAGTAGGCGTCCCAAGCGATGGGCGTGGAAACGAAGGTATGCCAGGAAAAATCTGGGGGTTGGGGGAGAAGGGTAAATTGTAAATTTGGACACGGGTGCCAGGAGTACAGGAATTGGGCAAAACCTATAAAATCATATCTGCAGGCGAATGAAGCAGGTAGAGAAATGAGGGAAGGTATAATCAACCGTGGGTGATGGAAATGCTTGGATGAGCCAGTGCTTGTATTCGGAGCGCGTGATCAGGAGGCGTCTAAAGGAAGCAAGGGAGAGCAGAGGCGAAAGGGTTAAGTAAGTGTAAAACAAATAAATGAGCAAGCAAGTTAATGAACCGCGATGCCAAAGCGGAGGCCGTGAAGTATCACATACCTGGTACGTGTTGAGGTCAAAAGGATCTGTTAGAAATGGGATTTCTGGTCGGCTAGGGCAAGCGTCTAAGCCAGGCAGAAACCACCACTCTAGTCAGGGCAAGGGAGTTACACGCTGAAGATAACTCCTAATCACCCCCTTGGTAGCTTGGCACGAGCAGAGCAGTCAGGCTTATCCCAGAGGCAATGTGTAAAGCGTTTGCGCAACACACACACACCGCAGCGACACACTAGGCACACCACAAAAGAAACTCCACACAAGGTTATATATAAAAAAGTAGCCTTTGTATTACTCAGAAACACATTAGATCATAATCACAATTATACACTGTGCCAACTGGCACTGGGTAGTACTTTACAGGGGATTATATACAGGACAGGGCTAATCGGGCCACTGTCAGAACCATAAGAACAGGTAAGTAATGAATATAAAACAACCAATAACTACTGGCAGTAGCACTTAGGCATAACCATCATATCACAACACTTAGCATATCCAGAACATATTAGGCATAAACCATATTATGCATCACATTAGGCATAGACACATTATGCATCACATTAGGGCCTTGCGCCCTACCAGCACCTCAGGTGCTCACAGGCCAACTGGCCTTCCTCGGGGGCCCATCTGGGACTTCCCCGCAATGCAATTCGTCCATCAAAAGTCAGGGCTCTAAGCTGCCACAGCAGCAGGGTGCAGGCCCAACAGGCCGTCGCCAGAAATGGGGGCGCGAGGGTGTAACCCACCCTTGTCTCTCCTGAGACCAAAAAGAAATGCCCCCTCAACATTGCAGCTGCCCGCAATCTGGCGGTGCAGCTGGACTCTTCAAAAACCGGCACCAACAGTGCCTCCTCAGCCCCCCTCACCGGGGCTTCTATGGTGGGCCCAAAAAGGAATGGCCCCGTCGTTGCAGCTGCCCGCGATCTCGCGGTGCAGCTGTGAAAATCAGCACTGGCACCAACCGTGCCTCGAGAGCCCCATTCACCGGGGCTCTTCCGGTGCCACTCACAGGCACCAACAATGCCCAAATTTCAGCCCCACTCACCGGGGCTGTTCTGTGCAGGATTCAGGCACCGACAGGGTGCCTGGCAGGCCCCCGCTCACGGGGCCTCTTCTCACTTTGCCTGGTCGTCTCCGCTACATGCAGGATTTCAGCCAGGAGCCCGCGAGGCTCCAGGTCTTCTTTTCCCGGGGTCCAGTGAGCCAGCAGGGCTCCACCTCTACATGAAGGCACACGGGGGATCCCTCAGCACGGAGCGGAGTCTCCGTCGATCCCCTTCTTCTTCCCGGACAGCACGAGGGGCTCCCACCAGCACACGGGGGCCCCTCCCACCTCCAGGCTCACTCGGGCCTGACTTCCAGCAGCTACGTCCGCCCCGATTGCTTCACCGTGACGCGGCCCCGCCCACAACCAGGCAGCTTGCCTGGCTTCCTGTACGCCGCCGTGGTGCGGTGGCTTCTCAGTGCCACAGAAATGTGGGGTAGGCTCCCGCTCCACCTCTAGGGATCACGGGGGAATCCCCACACCGGGAATCCCTTGGAACGCTTTGCAGCACAGCGCTGCCGGGCCTCAAGACCCCTGGGGCACTCCTCACGTCCTCTGAAGCAGCAATAAAGATGTAGCGCTCAAGAAGCGCTAGGATCCAAGTTTTTAGAGGGGCAGAGCTGGGCCCAGGCAGGCCAGCACGTAGGGACCCTCAGGAAGCAGCAGCTGGGTCCCACGGCGGTTCCTCCTTGCCCAGCAGTCCTTCCAGCCCCTAAACAGGTACAAGTAAGCACTAACAACCTTACATGGGGTCACAGCCCCAATATTTATCCCACATGTGTCTTTGTTCTTAGGGCTCTGCGTCCGGTCCAAACCAGTTCTGGGGGCACTCACACCTTTCTCTAAAGGTGCACCACCACCCCCTTTGTCAGTGTAGGCTCTGGCCCCAGACACACCACAGGGGGGCGGAACCAGCATTGTACAAGGCAGGCACAGACCTATTCAGGGTCAGGGACTATTCCTCCCACTACTCCAAATGCAGATCTGCCTATTCAGCCTAGCGCTGACTCACCCTGCCCCTCTGGAGCCACACACCTCACCAGCCCCTGTCACTCCAGAGCCAGACATGCAATACACATCAGGCAGGCACAAAGACACATAGCACACAGAAATGCCAACTTCTAAAAGTGGCATTTCGAAAATAGTGATAATAAATCTGCGAACACCATTACGCAGCATTTATTATTACTATTCCAAACATACCAAACTTGACCACGCTGCTCCTCTCATATCAGGAATTAGCACTGAAACACTTCTCAGGGAATCCCCAATGCATTCCTATGAGAGGGCAGCCTCACAGCAGTGAGGAACCAAAATGGCTGTTTGTCACTACCAGGACATGTCACACAGTTCAGGCACATGTCCTACCTTTTACCTACAATGCACCCTGCCCATAGGGCTAGCTAGGGCCCACCTTAGGGGTGACTGATATGTAGTAAAAGGGGAGTCACAGACGTGGCACCCACTTTATGTGCCATGTCACAGCGGCAGTAAACTGCGCGCACAAACCCTGCAATGGCAGAGGCCTGAGACAGGTTTGAAAGGCTACTTTGGTGGGTGGCGCAAGCAGCGATGCAAGCCCACCAGTAGCATTTAATTTACTGGCCCTGGGTATCTGAGATACCACTTTACAAGGGACTGACAGGTAAATTAAATACGCCAAACAGGTGTAGACCAATCTTACCATGTTTACCACAGAGAGCACACGCACTTTACACTGGACAGCAGTGATAAAGTGCCCAGAGTCCTAAAACCACCAACACCATGTCAGAAAAAAAGAATAGGAGGAAGGCAAAAAGTTCAGGGATGACCCTGCAAAAATGGCCAAGTCCAACAGGATCCTCTTAGGGAATGAAGCCGCGGGGTCCGTCCGTACGGGAGTACGGCAGGCTGACTAGGGCGCTGAGCCGCGAATGGCGGTCACGGCGTGGGAGCAGTCAATGCTCGAGTAGAAACGGGAGCTGGCAATTCAGCCAGTCTCTCTGCCAAGTTGAATGAAGCCCTTGCGGCGGCCGGCAGGGGAGGAAAGGAAAACCAAACGGGTCACGTGATGTGGGGAGACTAGCACGAGAGCTAGCAGACATTACGCGGTGCCACGGCGGGACAGGAAGGAGAATAGAGAAAGAAGTGTCATAACGCACCGTGGAGCGTGCCAATTCTAAAACCATAGTGCAGCAATAAAAACAAAGTATTGAATACAGGGCACATCGTAGTCAGTTTACAACAATAGTATGAAGGATTCGATATCACACTGGGAGAAACGTTATAAATCGTTCAATTGAGACAGGCAAGTCTGTAGTTCCTCAGGGGAGACAGGA
Organism: Calotriton arnoldi; assembly: GCA_963921515.1. Classification (NCBI taxonomy): domain Eukaryota; kingdom Metazoa; phylum Chordata; class Amphibia; order Caudata; family Salamandridae; genus Calotriton; species Calotriton arnoldi. The sequence continues at coordinate 96,598 of CAWUFW010010473.1, forward strand.
AAGAGTGGGCAGAGGTATGTCATGCCACATTATGAAGCTTGTCATTACTAAAAACATAGTGCAGCAACTCAGTGACGAACAAGGTATTAAATACAGGGCGCACAATTGTCGGTGTACAGCCAACTTTAAGGAAAAAACATGTATAAAGGATGGATACAATATCACATTGGGAATAACATGTTATAAGAATCTTAAATTGAAACAGGCAATAGACAATTGAGCAGTCATGGCGGAAGAAGAGACTGGTACATAGGGTTACATATAATACATGTCATATGGAAAATGGCTGTGAAAGATGACTCAAATTTTGAAGGAGCCAGTATAAGAGGGGGACACGGAAGGAGAACGGGAAGACAGGGAGGGAGAAAAGGAAGTGGTCAGAGCATGATCATAATGCTTGATACTTGGGTTAAAGGAAAGTGAGCCAGTAACTCTGGCAAAGTACATAAAAGGAACAGATTAAAACAATGTGTACTAGTCTGAGGGGACGGAATATCAGTGGGAGTATCAAGATGTCTCAATGGTGGTGTTCCACTCATCAAGTGTGTTTAACCCTGTGGACAAACACGAGGAGGCCAGAGTAGGAGAGGCAAGTTCAAAGTATTTATTGTGGATCAGACCACTTTTAACATGCAATAGACTTCCTTTGCTCCTTAACGTGAGGGGCCCGGCAGGAGTCGAAAAATGGTTCTTCCTTCTCTTCCGGCAGATGAAGGCGTCAATTCCAGAACCAATAAACAGAAAAAGAAAGAAAGAAAAACGGGGTCAGATCGGGATCACTGAGCAACCATCATGACAGGGAAAAGGGAGTGGGGAAGAAGCACCCGGACCGTCACCAAGTGGGTTGTGTTTATAGGACAAGGAACCCTGGGACTACCGGAGCCCTCCCTCTAGCCCTGGAGGATTGTCCTGTGAGGTATCGATGGCCCTTTTAGAAAACCACCCTCAGACTCGAGCACGTACCTCAGGGAGCCACGCACCTCCGGGGGCGTGGCTGGCGTTGTCGCGGTCCCGGATTGGGTCTGGTTCCCTCTCTCGGCGATGTTCCCGGTTCCTCCGTTCTGCCTCCGTCTCTCTCTCCCGGCGATATCTCCAGTTCCTTGGATCCCCTTCGGAATCTGGTGCTCCTGCTTCGGGCGGTTCACGAGACGCGATGGCTGGAGTCTCTGGGTAACTCTCGACTCCTTCTCCGGTATCACCTTCACTCCGCAAATCCGGAACAGCAGCGCGCTCCCTGTCTCCTTCCTGCGATTCAAATAGCGGCACTTCTCCACACGTCATCCCGAGGGAATCATGTGACGAGGTCACATGGGTGGAAACTTCATCGCGGTAGCGATCTGACTTAAAGGGGCCGCTGGTTTCCGAGACATGCGGTTCCCACGGGGACTGTAAACAAAAAACAGGAGAGAGGTAAGGGGGCAACTGTCCATCATCTTCTTCCTCCATCCGACCATGGAGGGGCGCCTCGTGACACACCCCTCCCCTAGACAGTTCACGGTCGGGGAACTGTGAGACACGGGACAAGAAGTCAGCATTTGCATTACAGCGAACTTTTCGGTGTCTAATCTCAAAAGAGAAGGGCTGCAGGGAGAGGAACCACCTAAGGACCCTGGGATTATTACCCTTATTGCGGGCTAGCCACTGGAGAGGAGCATGATCAGTGTAAAGCAGAAATGGGGCGCCCTCCAGGTAGTAACACATCTTCTCCACCGCCCACTTAACCGCTAGGCATTCCTTCTCAATGATCGCATAGTTCTTCTCACGGGGGAATAGTTTGCGACTAATAAAGGCCACAGATTGCTCGACCCCGCCTTCCGTCTCCTGGGACAAGACCGCCCCAACCCTGTGTCTGATGCGTCTGTCTGAAGGAGGAAAGGACGTGAGAAGTTGGGGGAGGTCAACACAGGAATAGATGTTATAGCCAGTTTCAGGTCCTGAAAAGCTTGGAGAGCCGTCGGGGAGGGTGTGAGGAGATCTTTCTCTTTTACCCCTTTCTGGAGGAGATCAGTTAGGGGGGTAGCAATCTGGGAATAGTGGGGAATGAACCTGCAGTAGTACCCTAATAACCCTAGAAATGCCCTAACCCCTTTTTTGTCGTGGGGAATGGCGTATTGGTGATTGCTTTGATTTTCTCTTGTTGGGGTTCAATCACCCCGTCTCCTAGAAGGTAACCAAGGTAGCGGACTTTGTGATAGGCTACTCTAGATTTCTTGGAATTAATGTGTAGTCCCGTGTCCTGTAGGGCGCGAAATACCTCTTGACAGTGTAGTAGATGTTGATCCCAGTCTGGGCTGTATATGATGATATCGTCAAGATAGGCAGACGAGTAACCCTGATGTTGTCTCAATACTACATCCATTAAGCGCTGGAAAGTAGCAGGGGCCCCGTGTAGCCCAAAAGAGAGGACTGTGAACTCGTATAGACCAGAAGGAGTGGAGAACGCAGTTTTGTGTTGGTCTTGGGGAGAGAGAGGTACCTGCCAATAACCCTTGGTCAAATCTAAAGTGATTATGTATTTGGCTTCCCCTAAATGCTCTATCAGTTCGTCCACTCTTGGCAGGGGGTAGGAATCAAATTGGGTGATGGAATTAACCGCTCTAAAGTCTATACAAAATCTCACAGACCCATCGGGTTTGGGTAGGAGGACCACTGAGGAGGACCAATCGCTCTTGGCGGGTCTTATGATGCCTGAGGTAAGCATATTCTGTATTTCACTTTCTATGGTAGATCTACGTGCAGCAGGGATACGATAAGGGCGCTGTCTTATAACCTTCCCGGGTACAGAGGGTATAGTATGTTCAATCAAATGTGTCCGACCGGGTACATTAGAAAAGATGGAAGAAAAGGTGGACAGCAAGGTCTGTAACGACTTCATTTGACTTTCCTGGAGACTTCCGTTTATATCCAGTGACCGTATGGTGGTCATGGGTGTTTCGGGTTTGGCGGTCAAAAGTACATTATTTTTAGGAGGAGTACCTAACCATTTTTTTAGCAGGTTTATGTGAAATATCTGGGTCTTATGTTTGGAAAGGCGAAGACGGTAGGTAGTTAGCCCGATTTTCTCTATTATTTCGTAAGGTCCCTTCCATTCCGCTCGATGTTTGGGGAGTGATGATGGCAGAAGGACCAAGGCCCAGTCATGCAGTTGAAGATGTCGCCATTTTTTTCCTTTGTCATAAAAGACCTGTTGTCGTTGTTGAGCCTTTTCGAGGTTGTTATGAGCGAGCTCCCTTAGCTTGGACAACTGTGACCTCAATCCCTTTGAGTAGTCGAGGAGTGCCTGGGTCTCCTCGGGTGCTTCTCTTTCCCAGGCTTCCCGCGTCATCTCCAGGAGAGTACGCGGTTGTTTGCCGTATAGGAGCTCGAATGGAGAACAACCAAGGCTACTTTGTTTTTGACAACGGATAACAAACAATGCCAAAGGCAACAGGGCATCCCAGTTGGAGCCTTCAACAGTCATCATTTTTTTTAAAGTGAGTTTGATGGTACCATTGTAGCGTTCGCACAACCCGTCCGTTTGCGGATGGTATACTGACGTTCTGATTTGTGTGATATCCAAAGACTTACACACTTGGGCCATCAGTTTTGAAACGAACGGGGTGCCTTGATCCGTGAGGATCTCGTGTGGGAAGCCAACACGTGAGAATAGCTCCATCAACTTCTCACAGATAGAGACTGTGTTGGGGGTTCTCAGGGGAAAAGCTTCGGGGTAGCGAGTAGCGTAATCGATAACGACCAGTGCGTACTGATTACCCTTTCGGGACTTAGGCAAGGGACCAATAAGGTCCATCCCAACACGATCAAATGGTTTGCCTATGATTGGTAAGGGTTGTAATGGAACAGCAGGAGGGCGATATGGATTTTTTCTCTGACACACTTTGCATTCTTGGCAGTACTTGGAAATGTGTGCATGTATACCTGGCCAATAGAAGTGTTCGAGGATTGTCTGACTAGTCTTTTGGGCTCCTATATGACCTGCTAACAGATGACTATGCGCAAAAAACATGACCTGCTCTCTGAAACTTTTGGGCACAAGCAGTTGTTTGGTAGCGGTTGGGCCTCCTACCCTATAGAGAAGGTCATTTTCAATGATAAAGGCAGGATAGGTGGTAACAGTCAGGGAAGCCTGTTGCCAAGCGAGTTGGAGGGTGGGGTCATTTTTCTGCGCATACCGAAAACTTCTGTCGCCCTGCCAGGGAGCTTGACTGATGAATACTGCTGATCTATCTGGGGTCCTTTTAATTTTGTTACGAAGTAGTTCCATGAATTCGGGATGATCGGTTCCTAAGATAAGCTTTTCGGGTAGACTAGGTAATACCCCTACGATAGCCTGTAGGTCCCTCCTGTCGGGTAGCCTTACTTTCACCTGGGCGGCTGGATAGGCTTTTACATCCCAATGAACACACTTAATGGGTATAAGTCGGTGTGGAATTATGTCTTTTGGTTCAATGAGGGTGCTCTGTATGACTGATTGTCTCCACCCCGAATCAAGTAGTGCCTTCACATAAACCCCATCCAGGACCAAACTTACATAATACCCTGTGCCGAATTCCTCCGTATATAGGACATGTCGGGGTAAGTAGTTTATGTCCATGGGTTCCTCGGAGTATTTTTTCAACGGACAGAAGCGGGCTATGTGGCCCCAAGTACCGCATTCGAAACACTGTGGTCCCTTCCCAGACACAACCTCGGGTTTAGGGGGTCGGGGTTTAATGGCCTCAGGCGGTATTCTCAGTATCTTTTTATCCGATTTCCCTACACCCGGTCGTTGTTTGCTCTCCCCCTCCCAGATTGGTGTCCGTGGTTGTGCTCGGGAATAGGTGGTTGCCATTTCTATCGTTTGGTCAAGAGTAAGGCCAGTATGTTGTTTTAACCACCTTTGCGTTGGATAGGGTAAGGCCTCCAGGAATTGTTCAAGATAGATCATGGCCATTATTTCTTCCTTGGTATGATCTTGGGGCCTTAACCACTTATCTACAGCAGATTTCAGTTTATGAAATAAGGTTTTTGGCGTGTCTCCAGGCTTCCCTTTTTCCTTTCTAAAGCGTGTTCTATATGCTTCGGCATCCAACCCCAGGTGGTCCAATATAATTCCCTTTATTTCTATATAAGAGGAAGTACCCATAGGATTGGCCGCCTGATAGGCCTCCTGGGCCTCTCCGGTCAATAATGGGGCTAAAAAAAAAGGCCACTTGGCTTCTGGCCAGCCTGAGGCACGAGCCGCACGTTCAAAATTGAGGAGAAATGAGTCGGGATCCTCTCCCTCATGGTATTTCTGTAGGGGAACAGTAGGGAAAGTAGCGGGAGCCCCCTGTCTCACGGGCAGTGCTTTAGCGAACTCGTCCTGTCTGTCCGACACTTTATAGAGGCTCTCTAGCTGTTGATTTATCGAGGTGCTGAATAGTTCCCTATCGTCCTGGGCCGATAGGGAACTCCACCCCGAGTTTTTCTTGTCCTGCAATGAGTTGTTGGATAAGGTTCTCCATTATGAACAGTCTAATGGACCCACGATCCCACTTCTGACACCACGTGTGGACAAACACAAGGAGGCCAGAGTAGGAGAGGCAAGTTCACAGTATTTATTGTGGATCAGACCACTTTTAACACGCAATAGACTTCCTTTGCTCCTTAATGTCAGGGGCCCGGCAGGAGTCGAAAAATGGTTCTTCCTTCTCTTCCGGCAGATGAAGGCGTCAATTCCAGAACCAATAAACAGAAAAAGAAAGAAAAACGGGGTCAGATCGGGATCACTGAGCAACCATCATGACAGGGAAAAGGGAGTGGGGAAGAAGCACCCGGACCGTCACCAAGTGGGTTGTGTTTATAGGACAAGGAACCCTGGGACTACCGGAGCCCTCCCTCTAGCCCTGGAGGATTGTCCTGTGAGGTATCGATGGCCCTTTTAGAAAACCACCCTCGGACTCGAGCACGTACCTCAGGGAGCCACGCACCTCCGGGGACGTGGCTGGCGTTGTCGCGGTACCGGATTGGGTCCGGTTGCCTCTCTCGGCGATGTTCCCGGTTCCTCCGTTCTGCCTCCGTCTCTCTCTCCCGGCGATATCTCCAGTTCCTTGGATCCCCTTCGGAATCTGGTGCTCCTGCTTCGGGCGGTTCACGAGACGCGATGGCTGGAGTCTCTGGGTAACTCTCGACTCCTTCTCCGGTGTCACCTTCACTCCGCACATCTGGACCAGCAGCGCGCTCCCTGTCTCCTTCCTGCGATTCAAATAGCGGCACTTCTCGACACGTCATCCCGAGGGAATCATGTGACGAGGTCACATGGGTGGAAACGTCATCGCGGTAGCGATCTGACTTAAAGGTGCCGCTGGTTTCCGAGACATGCGGTTCCCACGGGGACTGTAAACAAAAAACAGGAGAGAGGTAAGGGGGCAACTGTCCATCATCTTCTTCCTCCACCCGACCATGGAGGGGCGACTCGTGACAAACCCATTGTTAACAGAGTCACACCTTGTGATGCAGCAGCATTCACACTTGTTAAGGAGCAGACGTAGGTTGCCTCCACGCATTGGTAATATTGGCTGATCGATGACTTGCCACACCATATCTGTTTCAGAGTGGTTATGGTGTTTCTAATGTGCAACGAGGGGAGCTGACTCAACGTTGCATCTGATTCGGCTTTTGTGCTGTGAGATCCGTTGTTTGACCATTTGGGTGGTTTGGCCGATGTAGACAAGATTGCAGTGGCATTTGGTTCCACAAGAGAGCTGTGGCGTGCACAAAACTTCAGGCACCCCAGGTGGGTTTGCAAATCTTAAGGATGGTCTTAGCAAAAACAGATCGCAAACACCTTCTACAAGTATACTTGCTGAACATTAATATCAAAAACTGACTAGATGGTCACCAACTTGGGATGGGAAGCTTGAACGCCTGCATATTCGTGTGAAGGTTGAACCCGTTATTTCCCATTAACGTGCTATGGACCTCTTGCAGGAGTATAACAGTTTATCACAATGATACCAATGTACAGAAGCCTTTTATATTGTGTTGTCCCTGCAATCTATTTGTCATATTGAGTTATTGTAAGATTAAATTACTTATCTTTTATTAATTTATTGATCTATTATTTAAAATATTTATAAAGCGCACTGTCACCAAAATGGTATCCTGGCGCAAGAAGCTACCAACCAGGAGTAGAAAACTGCACAGAAGATAAAGAGAGAACAGCAGAGTTAAGAAGGGAAGAGCCAAGTTTTCAGGGCTTTCCTAAAATGCAAAAGATCATCTGAGAATCTAAGAGAGGCAGGAAGCTGATTCAAAGCTGGGCAGCTCTCACTGTGAAAGCACACCCACCCTGTCTTATCCTCTTAAATTTAGTGATGCAGATAAGATTGGCAGACAAGGAGCAAAAGCATCTCCCTGGAGAATATCTTCAAAAGCAATTTTGTAAGGGGAGTGGGCCTAGACCCTGAAGAGCTTTGAAAACGATGCATAGGGATTTGAAAGTTATTCTCTGTTTAACTGGTAACCAGTGAAGCTCCTTCAGTGCATCTGATGCAGACTATCTTCTAGACCTATCCAGAGCCAGTTAGGCCGCTGCGACTTGAACTCTATATAATCAATGTATCAGAGAATCTGGATCTCCTAAGACTCCATGCCCTGGTCTAAAGCCCAACTGCTCCTTTTCTAGCAGGGTGTGATGTTCCAAGTAATGAGATCGTTTTTTACTGACATAATGTTCCAGTAGTTTTACCGGAAAAGGCAGCAGTGAAATTGGCCTGTAGTTGCTAGGGACCATCGGGTCCAAAGAAGGTTTCTTCAAAATAGGGGAGGCAATGGCTTTTTTTCCAGGTCTGTGGTACTATGCCAAAGTCCAGAGATTGATTGCAGATCTACCATAGCAGCGGAAATGACTCTTCTGCTAGGTCTTTCCAGACCCTAGGAGGAAAAGGATCAACTGGTGAGCCAGAGGATGTCGATTTGGCTAAGTAACAGAAACAATCATCTGAGATAGGTTCAAAGTTATTGAGCCTACACCTGGGGCTATCCAAGGGATTGACTGATTCTGGTAAACTGCAGGCAGAGTGGAGGGGAGACTCAGTGATTGAATTGCCACCAGAGAGTACCCCAACCTGAAGGTGAACCTGTAAGGCGAGAGAAGTCGTTTATATCAGTCAGAATGTTGTCTATCTTTTCCTCAAAACACATGGCAAGGTTGCCACATAGTTCCTGGGATGGAGTGATGTCCTTTTTCAGACAATCAGGATTAGACACCTCACGCATGATGTCAAAGACCTTTTTAATATTGTTGGGCGCTGTGAGAACGGAGGTGCCATAATAGTAAGCTTTGACTTTGTTATTCGCCTTCTTATAAATATTAACTAAATGTCCCACTAGACCTGTATTACTTCCTAAAGGGCTACAAGTAGCTCCCAAAGCTGGCCATGTGTAGATTACTATTAATGAATTGAACCTTGTGTCAACTAATCTCTATATGTGAAGAATATTTCCCAAAAAACGATACCTCATATCAACTTCTTGCAATCCTGTTGAGCACAGGGATGGCCTCTTCGTCTATTATTCTCTATTGGTGAAGGTTTTCTCTTGTGTAGGAAAAACACTGGAGTTTTTTCAAAAGCACAATTGTTGTTTATTGAGGCTGGTCTTCATGGAATAGCTATGTTATTTCAGATTCCCCCCATTGTTGATCCACCATTCCTGAGCTGTTACCCTTGGTGGTCCTGAAGAAGGTGGATTTTCAATATATTTTCCACTGAAACGTACGTAGACCGGAGTATAGAAGATCCCGATCTACGACACAGCAACGGCTGAAAAAATAGCCATTTTCCTGCTAGTGTCTGGATAGTGATTGTATTTTGAGGTTTGGATAGGTATGAATGTTAAAAGTGATTGAATGAATGTGTATGTGTGTGAGGAGAGAGTGGAGTCGAATGCATGGGGTATGAAATTGATATGAGTTATTGTTTTTTTGGAAATATTGTTCACATATAGAGTCTTGTGTTCTTTAGTCAGAAATGTTCTTGTGATTGCTTCCGAATATGAAATTTAAAGAATTAATTAAAGAACCGGCACCACATATTGGACCAAACTGTATAGTAATGTACATATTGTATATATTATCTGAAAAAGCTCCCTCATGACATGAGGGAGTTTTTTCAGATAGTATCGTTTTCTTTCCCCTCTTCTCCCTGACCTTAAATTATTTTTAGAGAGGGGGTCCCCAATTTTTGCTTAGGCATATTGTATATATTCACATCATATCTTATGTAAAATCCAATTGAGAGATCAAAGAACCGGTACTACAGATTAGAGCATATCGTACAGTACTGTATATATTGTAGGTACTCACATATCGTTTTATGTATAAGTTAATTGAGAAATGAAAAAGGTATCAAGAAATTACAAATCAAGAAATGAGTATTTAAATAAAAAAAAAAAATTGAGTTTGGCACAAGGTTCAATTTATTAACAGTAATCTACACATGGCTAGCTTTGGGAGCTAATTGTAGCCCTTTAGGAAGTAATACAGGTCTAGTGGGACATCTCATTACTATTTATTGCTTTGTTTCCCCCTTTGTCCCAGACCTCAAATAACGTTAAGTAGGGGGTACCTTTCTTCTTGCCTTCTTATATTCATTCAGGGAGGATCTTAGCCATATTTTATCCTCCTCCTTTCGAGAGCTACGTCATCTCCTCTCTGCTTGCTTACAGGCTGCTTTGAGCTTCTTTATGGAGGGATTATACCGGGTAGAAGAGGGTCCACTACGCTTTTGCATGGCTTGCTTAATATCAAGTATTGTCTGCAAATTGTTATTATTGGCGGGTTACTGAGTGCCTTGTACGGTTCTGAGTCTCTAACCCTACACCGCCCACCTGAGTAGGCTTTGAAATGCTCATCTACCTCTACCATTGAGGGTCAAGAGTTAAATGGGTGAAGTCTGTGCTCAATTTCCAGGGGCATTGTAGGCCCCCGGATAGCAGCGGTAAACACCTGTACACCCACTGTTGTGGCCTTGTAGGCCCGGGACCCACCGAATTCTATGGCAGGACCGGAGGTGAGGATTATGCTCTGCTTTCTTTATTTTCCACAACCAGCAGTGTTTAACTTTTAATACAAAAAACTATCTTCCCATGGATCCTAGGGAAAGGTCAACAACAGAGGTGAACGAATAGGCAGCTTCAGGCTTCCTGAAAAGCACGGGCTGCTGGGATACGTCCTCTTTCTGTTCCTACTCCACCAGCAGTTCCTTGTTCATATTGCTATTTGTGCTCAGCAGTGCTTTAAATGGGCCGGTACTCACCGGTACTGAGTACCGGCACTTCTTAAATTTACCGAGTCGAGTACCGGCACTTCTCCACTGTCAAGGAGAGTACCGGTACTCAGGGTCAGATTAGAAGGTGGGCAGCTGCGTGCCGTTTGTTTGGCAGCATGTTGGCCGTTGCCTTATTTATTCAGGTTTGGCAAGCTGCCCGATGCGGCCTCTGCTCCCTTCCTACCCAGATGGAGGCTCTCCTTGTCCTCATCACCCCCTGCTAGGCATCGATGCTGGGTCCGTGGAACGCAGACACGAAGGGTCATTTTCAACCCTTGGCCTCCCACTGGGGTGTGACTTTCTTTGTCCGGACTCTTTTGCCCTTGCGATTCCACCCACCCCGCGCGCTGGGACATTAAGTCCATGATGGGCGGTGATGATCGAGGTGGCGAAGAAGGCTTAAGCAGCCTCCCTGGTACCCAGGTGAGGGGGGGAGTTCAACTGACCTTCCCATCGGAGGCCAGTACTGTCAATTATCTGAAACTGTTAAAGGTTACCTTCGAAAGGAAGCAACGTTGCTTTTCCATTTCCCGCATGAGGCCCGTACACTTCTCTTTATTTTAGCCTCTGCCAGATTTTGACACTAACAAAAGAGACAGTTCTACCCATGTCTGTACGCAGGGCCGGCTCTGCATGGCGTTCCTGATTGCTAGTTTATATTGTTTTTAGAAGCACCCGCTGCAGTGTTCCTGACCTGCAGCAATTTTTAGCCAACAATAAAAATGTCAAGTTAACTCCGGTGATTGACGCTGTTCCTGGAGTGAGAACGAAGTTTTTGTCTAGTGGAAGTTTTGACTGGGGGATGTTTTGATTCATCTTAAGGTAGTGCAGAGGGTTAATGTGCCTGGGCAAAGAATGTGTACCATGCAAATCACGAAGTGAACATAACATAAATCTTTCGTCAGAGACTTCCTTTTGTTACTTGCAGCTTATAAGATAAAATGCTAAAAAAAAAACGGAGCTATTTACTGTCATCAAAGAACTGAAATGCAGACTTCAAGTATAGATTAGAGCGTTTGATTTTTCCCCCAGACTTTCAATATCCTAATGTTGTACAAAGTGTTGATTTGGGTGTAAATCAATTCCAATTATTAAAGATAATCGCCAACCATGGTCTTACATTTTAAATTCTGAGTTTGTGCTTCTCCAGACCAAGCACCCGTAACTATACTACCTACCAGTATGGATGACATATAAATCCTACCACTCTGTCATATGGAACTTTTCCTATACATTGATTTACATACATATGATTGAGTAATGGGTGTGCAATGTAAAGTGCTCGGACACCCTTCACTTTTATGAGTGACACTATAAAACTAACTCGATGCATCTGAGAGAGAGTGGTTATGGAGACTATTAAGGGGTGGTGGTAGTGTGGGAATCCGTTGCGCAGGAGGTCATTGGGGGGGAGCGCCAAAAACCATTGTCGCACTGGGCGCAACCAGTGCTAAAGCCGGCCCTGCCGTATTGTTCTTCCCCTGCTGGACTCTGCACATACTCGGGACCCTCCAGTGCTCACTGCATGACACTGCAAGCTCTACGGCCGTGGGGCCTCCTGCCGAGGGGAGAGGAGGGAAAATGGGGGTGAGTGAAGGTGAAGAGTGAGGGGGAAGGAGCAGCGTTTAAAGTAGGAAACGGTAGAGAGGCAGAAGGGGTAAGTGCAGACAGAGATATGGAAGGGATCCAGACGGCTGTGGAAAGAGGTAGAGAGGCGCGGAGAGGGCAGATTAGAAATAGAGTGATGAGACAGAGTGATAAAATGCAATAGGGGTAAAGAGAGTGGGTCAGAATTAGCTACAAACGGGAGAGAGGTGAGTGCGAGAGGGATCTCGAGGTTAGAGATGTGAAAACAGAGAGTGTGTGTTTGAGAGGAACAGAATCAGGAGGTATTTGAAAAGAAATGCGTGTAGTGCTTGCTTGTTTGTGTGTGTGCACTCTTGGATATTTAAGGATTGCGCCAAATGCAACCAAGTAGGAATATTAGAAATATTATGATATTAAGAAGCTGCAAATATTAGAAAACAAGGAAACATGAACATTTGGTGTTTCACCTTCATTTTGTATAACGAGTTAACACATTTTGTTTGGATTGATACATTTCTCACATGTTTTGTTCTGTCCCGCAACCGGTGTAAGCGCCAGAGTCTCTCTCGTCCTAGAGCACATTGATTATTAGCCTTAAAGTGCTAAAAGTACTGTTGATGGCTTGGCTCATTCATGGTTTTAGTTGTTAATCTGCACATATGGAAAGTTTGAGACCACTATCCAGGACAATGCAAGGACAACATGAATACTCAATAGAAGTGTTTTTGTTTCATGTCTAACTCCGCCTCTAACCCCGCCCACTAGCCACGCCCCTCGCTCAATTTAACGAGTACCTGCACTTATTTTTTCCCATTTAAAGCACTGGTGCTCAGTAATGCTTTAATGTGCTTATGGGCGTAAATGTTATTTGCTTGTGTATGCTGTAGGCTTTGTTTATTTGAGGCAGCGATCTCGCCTCAACCTTGAGTCCGCGGGAGCGTCCCTCATCGCTCCATTCACGGCATCTTGTAGCGGGCAACGCAGTAGTGGCAGAGGGCCGCTAGTGTGCGCACGTGTAGCGCGAGCCGCGTCTCGATGCTCTGCGGGGATAGCATACTTTCCTGTCAGGTTTCTTCCTGTCAGCAGTGCGTTCCCCGCCGAGCAGCAGCCCATGCCGCCTGGAAGCCTTACGCCCGTGTATCACGGGTCTGTATTTATGAATTTTCAGAAGCCTGATGCCCGTTTTAAAGGGTCGGTATATTTCTGTGTGACTCACTTTCCTAATAAGGCTGTCATTTGGGGCCCGGCCCAGGCGACTGATACCCCCCCTTACAACTGGGTGAGTTAGCCCCAGGGGTCCTAGTTCCCCTAATTCCCGCGCTTGCGCGGCCAAATTTCAGGGCTTCTAGACCCGCCAAAAGCCTTTAGAACCTCAGGTTCGCCAAAACTGTGAGGCAGAGAGAGTCCAGCAGCCAGGGCATAGTCTACCATGGAGGGGGATTATGTTGAAGAGGAGTCCCTGCAGGTCCTGCCCCTAGATGAGTTTTGTGAGGCAGTGGATGCCTCCATCCACCAGGCAGTCGCGGCGGCCATGGGCCCCTTTGAGAGACACCTCATGCAAATAGCGTACTCCTACGCTGATTGTCCCCCCTCAAGGGGCCACGTTCCCCCCCTCACTCGTCCCACTAAACACAAGCAGGAGTCAACTGTTGACCTGGGCGCCTTTGAGCTCCTTAAGAAGGCTTTTCTCGCCCGCCCCTCCCTTGAGCATCCAGGAGCTTTAGATGAGGTTGCTCCCTTGTACCCGCATGGCGGGGGGGGGATGAGGAGGGTGATGATTCCCCCGCCTAATCCACCAAAGATGTGCCCCCCTCCCAGCCCTGGCGCCCAGCTGCGGGTGGTACGGACCCTCCCTCGGACATGTTGGTCCCGGAGGGCCTCCTTCACCCTCGCTCGACGGAATGGATTCCGGGTGATAAGGTCACTCAGTTTGTGGCGAGCCACCTGAGGAAACTTCTGGAGAAAGAGGTCAGGGCTCGCCTGAGGGCAGAATGCCCACGACCCGCCCTTGCGGGTAAGGTGGCGGTCACTCCTGAGATAGACACTAGGATTGCCACATTCCTTCAGAAATATATCCACAAACCTAAAAAAGGGATAGATAGGTCCTGGAGGTCATGCCAGGACAAGCTCCTGGACGCTTGTGGGCCCCTCACTAAGATCTTGGATCTTGCGGAGGAAGCTAAGGCATCTAATACCGCTCTCTCTCCCGAGTCAGTATCCGGCTGGGCCCAGCGTGCCATTGTGTTTCTGGGCAACGCCAACTGCGCCCTCTCGGCTGAGAGGAGACGCTCTCTATTGTTGAAGGTGGACCCCAAGCTTGGGGATCTTGCTTACTCTGAGGCAGGTGCTGTGGCTGATGGGGGGCTCTTCGGAGAACCTTTTGTTAAGGAACTCACTAAATTTGTGACAACCTTCACCACCTTAGATAAGGCGCAGGCTTCCATAAAGAAGGTGTTTCACCCAAAGGTTTTCGTCGTGGCCGGTCGTGGCAGGGGGCGCTCGACCGGCCGCATCTACACCCAAGCCCCTCCCAGAGGCTTCAGGAAGACGCAGGAGCAACCCAAGCAGGAGTTCTTCCAGTCCAGGAGAAACAACAGGGGCAGAGGCACAGCCAGAGGTCACTTTCAGACCCAATCAGGTGAGAATCTCCCTTTACCCCCAGTCACAGGTAGGGGGCAGGCTGGCTTTGTTTGCGCACAATTGGGAGACTATCACCTCAGATTCCTGGGTTCTACAGACCATCAGGGGGTTCCACATAGAATTTTACGGGAACCAGGTGCAGGAATTCCACCCCATCCCCTAGTGTTTACCGAAGCCCAGAACGACCTGGTAGACCGGGAAGTGCAAGATCTGTAACGCAAAGGGGCGATCACTCACTCCTCCATCCACCCAGGGGTTTTCTAAGCAACATCTTTTTGGTGGACAAAACAGATGGGGGACAATGCCCGGTTATCAACCTAAAGGAGTTCAACAGCTGGTTGGTGTACCGCCATTACAAAATGGAGGGGGTCCACCTCCTGCGCGACCTCATGTGCCCAGATGACTGGATGGTACGTCTAGACTTAAAGGACGCTTCCTGGCGGTTCCGGTTTTTCCCCAACCGCCGGTTCCTTCAATTTCTGTGGAAAGGGCAGGTTCACCACCCTTCCTTTCGGTCTATCTTCCGCACCTTGGTGCTTCACCAAAGTCCTCAAACCCACCATAGAATACCTCAGAGCTCGGGGTTTCTGCCTCATCATATATCTCGACGATCTCCTTCTTCTGGCTCAATCCCCAACACTGCTGACAACCCAACTGCAGACGACTGTGGCTTTATTGCAAGGCCTCAGCTTCATTATCAACGAGAAGAAATCCCTCCTCACACTGGAAAGACAAAACTACATTCCTGGATTTTGCATAGACTCGGTCAGCAAGACTTTGAGTTTACCATCCAGGAAGGTTTCGAAGATTCGTCGGAGCTCAGGAGAACCCTGGCCAGAACTACAATTTCTCTCCAACAGGTCGACAGGATAGTGGGTCTCCTGTCGTCCTCCATAAAGGCCATCTTCCCAGGCCATCTCCACTACAGGGCCCTCCAGAGGCTCAAGGCCACCTACCTGTGGAAGGGTCTGCAGTATGCAGAGCAGGTTCCCCTCACGGATGAGGTGAGGTTAGAGATGCGGTGGTGGTTGGACCATATGGAGGCTTGGAACAGGCGAGCCATCTTCGGCTCAGCACCGGACATGGTTATAGAGTCAGACACCAGCTGGCCAGGCTGGGGAGCACGCTGCGGGGATTCCTTTACAGGAGGAAAGTGGTCCGCAGACGAGCAGCGGCTTCACATCAAAAGATTGGTACTCCAGAGTATGGTCGGATGTGAGTCTCTGGCAGCTGGAACCCAGAGTTTTCCAGAGATTGCACGCCCTTTGGGGCCCGTTCTCGACAGATCTTTTCGCCTCTTGTCTGGACCATCAACTTCCCAGATTCTTCAGCTGGTAGCCGGACCCCCTGGCGGCGGCCACGGACGCCTTTCTCCAGGATCGGTCGAAGGAGGCGGGTAATGCCTTTCCTCCGTTCGCCATGATAATGCGCCTCTCGGCACAGGTTCGCAGACAGCAAGCAAAGGTGGTGCTGATCACGCCTTATTGGAGATCGCAAGTATGATTTCCAGTTCTTCTGGAACTTTCCTGGGATTCTCCAATCCTTCTACCGCAAGATCGGATGATTCTCCGGGATCCCCAGGGAGATCCACACCCCTTAATCCTGCAGAATCGAATGCCCCTCATGGCCTGGCAGATTTCTGGTAACGCTGGAGACTCCAGGGCTTATCAGGAGAAGCTCAGAACATCCTGGCAGCAGCATGGGCAGAGGGCACCAACAAACGATACAGATCAGCCCGGTCCAGATGGGTGTGTTGGTGCCTTGGGAGGAATCAAGATCCCGTGGGGTGCAAAGTGGTCCACATTTTGAATTTCCTGGCCACTGAAGGTTTGGCGTATTGCACGATTAATTCCGACAGATCCGCGATATCGGCGGGCCATGTCCCAGTTCAAGGGAACGCAGTGGGCGAGCACCCGTTTGTTTGCAAACTGATGAGAGGTATTCGCCTGTCGCTGCCTCCAATGCCCAGATATTCTAAGCTGTGGGATGTCAACAAGGTGTTGACTCTTTTTAAGGCCTGGCAGTCGAATAAATATCTGTCTCGAAAGGAGTTATCGGCGAAACTAGCCATACTTCTGTGCTTGGTCTCTTGCAGGAGAGTGTCTGAGGTGAGGGCCCTGGACCTCCACGGTCGTGTTTTTACCCCCCAAGGAGTCACCTTCCATATCTCCCGGTGCACAAAGTCGGGCTCCAAGGTCATCTCGTACCCGGCCTTTGATAAGCATCCCAAGTTGTGCGTTGTCTGAAAGCTTACAAAAGTATGACGGACGAGCATCGCCCTCACGGAGAGAACCAGTTACTGATATCTCTCAGGAAACCCTTCAAGGCTGTGTCTTCTCCCACCATAGCAAGATGGATCAGATGGGTCATGCAGGAGGCAGGCATTGATATCTCGCACTTCGGTGCCCACTCAGTCAGAGGAGCAATGGCCTCTAAAGCCTTTTCCCTCGGGCCCGCCTCAAGGATATAATTAATGCCGCAGACTGGTCTTCAGATTCCATGTTCAAAAGATTCTATTTCAAGCCAGTCGTGCACATGGCCTCCCTGGTGGTGGACCAGCTTTGAAGGAGCATAATCCTTGCCTCCGGTCCTGCCATAGAATGAAAAATTTCCTAGTAAACATGAAGGAAAGTTTCAATTCTATTAAGGACACGGAGGCGAGGATTATTCCCGCCCGGAGTTTTTTTCCTGAGGGTATCAATCATTATTCCCACCCAATGGAACAAATATGTGGAACTGGAAGGGTTCTGGTACTCCGTATGGGATAAGTATGAGCCAGCGTTTTTTTTCTTGGTCCTATACAATGCTGTATCTAATGAGATGGAAGATTCTAATTGAACAATCCATAGGACTATATCCTAATGTTATACTGTTCCTCTGTGTGCTATGTTCTTTTTTCTACGAGATTCCAGAGTTTGAAAGTTCAGGTTCATCTCTGTATCCTCTGGCTTCTTATAGGGTCTGAGCCTGCTAAACTGACTAGTGGAATTTGATGAAGGCCAGACGGTCGAAGTCAAGAAAGAGGACGTATCCCAGCAGCCCGTGCCTTTCAGGACGCCTGAAGCTGCCTATTGGTTCGCCTCTGTTGTTGACCTTTCCCTAGGATCCTTGGGAAAGATAGTTTTTTGTATTAAAAGTTAAACACTGCTGGTTGTGGAAAATAAAGAAAGCAGAGCATAATCCTCACCTCCATGTCCTTAATAGAATTGAAACTTTCCTTCATGTTTACTAGGACATTTTTCATTGGGTCTGACAACTGGCTGCAAGTGCTGCGATCTTTAGATTCCAGTTCCAATAACACTGAATAAGTCCAGGTTTTTTTTTTATCTATCCTGCCCAAGCATGAAAGATGGCAGTTACAAGATGAGAAGGAGAGTTGAACAACCTATCCCTAAATCAGTTAAGGAAGTTGTTGTCACAACTATTGCAGCATCACAGTTACATCACAGTTCTGGACGTGTTTCGTTATATGCTCATAATTTGTGAATTTGGTGTAAGCATATCCATCTGCTTTGGTCACGGAGAGTGCGCCACTAGAAGAGGCTGGCTACTCTTGGTGATATGGCAGAATACAGGAAAACAGAGTCAGTGGCAACTTCACCCGTCTACACACAGCCGGGTCTGACTCCTTACACAAAGTAAAAGGAAGTCCTTCTTAAATCTTGGTGACCATCTTGGATCGGAGTTAGATTATGTCACTTGAAATCTTACATATTTCGGTGGCCATCTTGAATCTGATCATTATATAAAGAAGCACCCTGTATTTTTCTCTCGCTTGTCAACAGGTAATATGAACAGCAGTGAGAACAATATCCCGAAGACTTATCTGAAATACTACAGATTCCAGTATGTTGCTTCCGTTCCCTGGCTGGAAACTTTTGAGAATTTGCTCAATTTGGTCCTGTGAATTTGTAACAAAATGAAAGACTATTAGACAATATTTATCCCTCCACATTTGGAAAGAAAATTGTTGACTTAAAGTCATGCAAACGTACTTGTATATCAAATCAAAGAACTCCACCATTAGTTTAAAATGTGCAGATATTAAAATTAGAAATGATTTATTTCAAGGCAAAAGCTTCCTGTGATGGAAGACTGGAGGCGGTGTTATAAATGCTGCGCTATCGCAGTTGCTATGCCTCACATCCAGGTTATGCACCATCTGCCTACTATTGAGCATGGTACTGGGCTAAGGATAGTACTATTCATCACATAACATAAGTAGTAACAATGTGAGTCACTGGTGCAAGGGGATTAAGGGGTTTTCCACTGAGTGTTGCTAGCCTTTAAGTTCATTGGCACGTGTCTAGACCGCAGTCATCCACCACACACTAACCTCAAGCGGCACCTCATCTTCCTCTTTTCCCCGGACTTCCTCCCACAGTACACTGATGTTTATATTTGGGGTTTATGTACGTTTGTGGGATTGGTGCCAAGTAACAGTCTGGTTAATGCCAGCTCTGCAAAAACAAGGGCATAGTCTGCATTCCTTGAAGTCGGTTTGACAGGCCTAGCAAGGGCGTAAGAGTCCTATAAAGGCCCATAAGAAGCAAGTGAGGAAAACAAAAACGTGATGGATAAATTGCTCAAATTAATCTCAGCCAGTCCGGGCTACAATCCAATCCATCGTTTTTTGCCCACTATGCCACCTCAGACAGGGACCAGCCATATGCGCATCAATCTTGGTCCTGCAACAGGAACATTCCAGACCGAGCTGCCGGTTCAGGTCCCTTCTGAATGGAAACACAAGCAACCCCATATCAGTTTCAGCCTATATGGGCCATGTCAGTAGGGTGCTGCCTGAATCGTATGACACAGTGAACATGGGACCTACGTCTGCCCATACCTGTTGCAAATAGGGTGTTGCACTGAGGAAAATAATAAAGTAATGGATGGCTTGATTGAATTATTCTCAGTCATTGGTAATTACACCGGGTCGCAATCCAGTCCATCGTTTTCTTGCCCACCACGTCACCTCAGACAGGGAGTAGCTATATGGAAAAATTCATGAGATCCATCAGAATCAGCATCAGTCTAGTAATGAGCATGTGATAAACCAATTAGGAAGCAGAGGAGATTGTCTCGGTATGCTCATAACCCCCGTGTCGGGGAGGGAGAGTGTCTGTCATTCCTGAGATGAGTGGAGATTGTCCTGTCATTCATGATGGGGGAAATAGTATATTCGGTTAAGGTGAGTAGAAAATCTCTCCTCAGTCACAGTGTGTGAGAAGTTGGCCTGGTATATGCTGTCCACTAATTAAAGTGGGCACCCTGTACCAGTCCAAACAACCCTTATGGTGATTTAAGAGGTCAAAGATAACCTTAGAAAGCTATCCAAGTGGTAGTTGTGGAGAGCAGCCTTCAGGCTTAGTCTTGAAGGAATGTTAAGCAGCTTGTTTTACCAGAATGCAACCTTATAGTATTGGTTAAATGAAAGGAGAACCACACAGTAGCTATAAAAATATTTTAAAATGTATTATTATAACACTCTTTAGTACTATAAGGTATCTTCTACACGAAGATAATCACAAAGCACACAATACTGTAGCACAGAAACAATAGTAAATAGCACTAATACACAGTGGGCTCCAGGGGGAGATCAAACCATTTGCTAAAATAGTGGCATAAGAACCACGGCTCGAGTCTAGACAGTGTCTAGAGGATGTAGAATCACTTGGACCCCAACGAACCACCTAAGGTGAGTAAGTAGGGACCCCACGGAGGACGGGTGTAGTGTGGGAACACGACCGCGTGCTCCGTACAAATCTATGGGAGAGTCGTGGTTGAGGTTTTAGAGTTTAAGGACCCTTCCCAGTGGACTTCGAAGAAACCCCGTGGAAGTTAGGAGGTTGGAGAGCCACCCCACTCGTGGATACCGAAGTGCCAGAGTTACCTATCCCAGGAGAGCCAGGTGCATTGGTCTGAAGTGGCGTCGGAAATCGCCGTTGAACCCAATGGAGGACTTCGAAGAAGAGCCACTGCTGGAAGGAAGAAAAGTGTCAGTTGGAATCCAAAGGAGGATTCTTGTTGAAGAGTACCTGAAAGCAGAGGGGACAGAGTCTGGGTCACTCAAGAGTGACCAGGGGCTCGGTAGACGAATGCCCACGGGTGCTTCAGGTGCATTGAGGAGGTTCTTGACTCTGCAGCCACTTGTACCAGGAGATGTCGAGGATGACCAGGAGCCGTATACAAACTGTCCTACGGAGGATGTCGAGTACTGAGGGGTCGGTGTCCGGCTGGAGCACCAACTAGCCTTGGCAATGGCAACCCACATAGAAGGTCAAAGAAGGTTACGGTTCGGACCAGCAAGGTCCAAGAGATTCACCAAACATAGGGGAGTCAGGGCAGGCCTGGAGCAACCAGGGGAGCCCAAGGAAAATAAAGTTGACCCTCAAATGGACCCACTGGTCGGAGGCACAGGAGTCGCAAGAGGACCTCGAGCAATTTCACAAAGCAGCAGCCCACAGAGCACTCGGTGCGAGGAGGCTGGAGTTCTTTGTAAGAAATGGTGCCAGAGGTTGGGGCTACTCGGAGCCCAATGCACTTGCTCGGGAAACGCCAACAAGCATATGCACTTGCAAATGATCACGGTGCACAGGGGTACAAGTATTGCAGCTCCCACGAGGGATTCTGTCCTCAAACTTGGTGAGAGGACAGCTCAGACCTTGAGGGACGTAGAAACCCACCTCCTGTGTTGCTGGACCCTTCAGAGTCCTTAGGAGCACAGGATCAGCAGACCGGTCAGTCGTGATGTGGTACCTGCGGTTGCAGGGGAGTGACTCCTTCACTCCAAGGTAGGTATCTTCAGATGTCCTTGATGCTCCACAGGTCCTGCACGGAGCCTGTATGGTGCACGGGCCCAGATGATGATTCAGACTGAGAGGGAGACGAAGTCGGGCCCAAACGAAGACCAGCGAAGTCCAGCGTGTCCAGACAGTCGAAGTTCCGTGATTTCTGGTTCAGAATCTTGTACACGTCAAATCTAGGGTCCTACAGCCAGGTAAGTCCTTTTGAACCCACGGGAGAGGGTTGGACAGATTCAGGGGACCCTCCCAGGGGAGGGTCTGGACAGTGGGGAGGTTACTCCCATGTCCTTTGTCTAGTTTCGCGCCAGAGCAGGAGCCAATGGCTCCCAGGACTGGTTGGAACGGGACTATGCACAAGGACACCAAATGTGCCCCTCATGCAGACTTTCGGTCGCTGGCAAGCGCACCCACCCAGGCCTAATACACTAAATCCTGTCTGGGAGGTGGTCACACCTCCCTGTGACAGGATGCCTATTGTTCGGCCTTCCCCTACTCGAGCTTGGCTCAGCAGCAGGAGGGCAGAAATGTGTCTCTGGTTTGCAGCAACCATTTTGTGCTGCTCTGGACTAGAAGGCTGGTACCGGGAACACCAGGGACCTCACAAAGCTCGTTTCTGAGGGGTGGAATCATACCTCCTACACCGGTTACCGGTGTGGGGGTATGATTCCACAATGTTCAACACCAAACACGATAGGGTTACTTTCAGCCGTTTTAGAGTTGGTAATCACGCGGTCGCATAATGCCACTCTATATGTCGTAAATGGCTGAGGCACTGACAACCCGGGAGAATGGACTCCGTAGGCTGCAGGGGTGTCCTGCTCATGAAGTGGCACACTCTCACTTAGAACCAAGCACCCTGCCTTCAGGATTGTTAAGGCCTGCTATAGGGGTGACTTATAGGTTTTAAGTGCAGTGACCCTTAGATATAGTAAACCTATATCTTAAGTAAGTGGTGCATGCACCAACGTACACAGGCTGCAATGGCAGGCCTGTAGGTTCCATTTTGCATAGCCTCTCATGGGTGGCATAATACATGCTTCAGCCCATGGGAGGCCTCTGGGGTACCTATGCCCTGGGTACATACGTACCATATACTAGGGACTGACAAGGGTACCCCAGTATCCAATCTGGAGTGTACCAAAGTACATAACCTTACAGTTTAGGGAGAAAGCAGATAGACTGGGGTCCTGATTAGCAGGATCCCAGTCAGACTAGTCAAAAACAGTATCACATTTAGCAAAAAGTGGGGGTAACCAAAAGAAGCAGATCCTACTTTCCTACACAGTGAGTAGAAAGTGTTTCTTCATCAAGATGATTAGAGAGGTTCTCTTAAAAGTTACAATGAGTGGAGGGGGTCTTGTCAGTCACAGCGAGTTACAAAGCTCTGTTCAGTCTCAGTGAGTGGGGAGGCTTTCATCGGGTATGGTGAGTGGAGAGGGCCTTTTAAGTCCTGGTGAATCAAGATGCTTTCTTCAGTCACTGTATGTAGAGAGGGCCTTATCAACCACTTGAAGTTAAGACACACTATTCATTCACAGTGAGTCAAGAGGTTCTCTTGAGTCCCAGTAAGTGGAGATTTGTCTTAAGCCACAGTGACTAGCCATGCTCCTGTCAGTCACTGAAAATGGCGATGCTGTTTTCAGTTGAGTGGAGAAGCTCTCTTCATTCAGGAAGAATGTGGAAGATCCCTTCAGCCACAGTAAGTGGACAGATCCTCTTTAATCATGGGGAGTAGAGAGGTTCTCTTCAGCCATGGTGAGTGGGGAGGGTCTCTTCAATCACTGTAAGTGGAGAGGCTTCCTTCTGTCATGGTGAGTGGAGATGCTCTTCAGTCTCAGTGAGGCTGTCTTCAGTCACTGTAAGTGAAGACGCTCTCTTCAGATGACTGCAGAGGCTCTTTCAGTCCCAGTGAGGGTCTCTTTAGTCACTTTAAGATGAAAGACTCACTTCATATGATAGGAGAGTTCTTTGAGTCCCAGCGAGCCTCTCTTCGATCATGGTACATGGAGAGGTTCTCTTCACACATGGTGTGTGGAGAGGCTCTTTTCAGACATGGTGCGTACAGAGGCTCTGTTCACTCATGGTGCATGGAGAGGCTCTTTTCAGACATGGTCCCTACAGAGGCTCTGTTCACTCATGGTGCATGGAGAGGCTCTTTTCAGACATGATCCGTACAGAGGCTCTGTTCACTCATGGTGCATAGAGAGTCTCTTTTCAGACATGGTGCGTATAGAGGCTCTGTTCACTCATGGTGCATGGAGAGGCTCTATTCAGTCATGGTGCATAGAGAGGCTCTCTTCAGCTACTGTGTGTAGAAAGGCTTTTCTCAGTCATGGTGCCTTGAGAGGCTCTTTTCAGTCATGGTGCGTGGTCAGGCTCTATTCAGTCATGGTGGGTGAAGAGATATCTTCAGTTTCAGTGAAGTTCTCTTCAGTCATAGTTAGTGGAGACACTCTCTTCGGTTATGGTGAGTGCAGCGTCTCTTTAGTCACAGTGAATGGAGATTATTTCTTGAGTTGAGTGGAGAGGGACTCTTCAGTGACAGTGAGTGGAGAGGGTCTCATCTGTCACAGTGATTAGAGACGGTGTCTTCAGTCACCAAGAATGGACAGTCTCTCTTCAACCACAGTGAGTGGAAGAGTACTCTTCAGCTGAGTGAAGGATTTGTAAGTCATGGTGAGTAGAGAGGGTCTCTTCAGTTATAGTGAGTGGAGAAGACCTTTTCAGTCTCAGTGAGGCTCTCTTCAGTCACAGTGAGTGGAAATGCTCTCTTCAATTGTATGAATAAGCTCTCTTCAGTTGAACAGAGAGGCACAGACCCTTCAGCACAACCCGATAGGCAAACATTTATTGAAATACTATTGAACTACTGCTGCAAAACCTAGTATTTGTGAAGTCTCTTGAGAACAGGCAACAGCCTAAATGTTAACTCCAGGCCTATAGTTTTCTGCAGAGCAGCATGTACTCTTTGACCAGCTTCTTTGCTTCCTCAAAGGAGGAGGTGTAACCCAATGTTCAATTCACTCTATCCAGGTAGTGATTGACAGAGTTACCATCTTGATAAGACAAACTCACCTGGATTCTTCTAGGATACTTAACCCAAAGGAGATAACTTGAAATGCTGAAAAGGGTTATCTTCGCAAAAGCCATCAACCATCCTCAAAACCCTTTCTTTCATTCCTATCAAGCGACACCATCCCTGTTTGACCCCATGGCCAAATGACCATGCTTTTTTGCGCTGGTACCCTCTCTAAGTGGGCTCAGTATAGACTGAAGTATTGAGGCCCATAAGCAAAAGAAATGCTCTCTGTCCACATCACACATGCTAACTTACTGGTGATACATTTCAGGGAGAGTGCGGTGATGAAACATGGAACCATTTGAACTGCCGCTCCATATTTCACTGCAGGACGTCCCCACCCTCTGGGGATCTCATGGTCTTCTTCAAAGGCCAGTTACAAGGGTGAATATGCAGCGACACCTACAGCAGTCCTCTGCCTCCCTGTCAGTGCGTTTCTCGGCACAACTTTGGTCTGTCTTCGGAAAACATTTATGGAAGGCATGTACCTAGGTTAGCGATAAGTTGCAAGCGCACAGGCCAATGTACTGGTAAATGTGTGAATGCAGTTTTGTCACTTCCTCCACTTGCTTCTATAAGTCATGAGGTAAGCAAGGCATCTACTACAGATTGCTGAACTCGACCTCCAGTGCAAAATGTTCTTTGAATGGGTTGCTTCATAGTTGTTTCTTGGTATCAACTCACATATCTCCATTTTGTGAAGCGCTTGTTTTACCTTTTACTGTCAACAAACCAGCAACATTACAAGTGCTCAAACCCTGTGGCATATGCTCCACTATGTCTTCCTCGATCTCATCAAACCTCAACTACGATTGTCTCTCTCCCAGTTTAAAGAGAAGATTGAAATCTCGCTCTGCATCTTACACCAACTGCTAGGCACTTGTCTACCCAAGTTTTCTTAACTCCTTTCTTGTCCTTCTCACCTTCTTCTTTCCTTAATATTCTTTATCCCTAACTGCAAGCTACAGCATATCTATGGAACCGTTGAACTTCTGGAAACACAAATACTGTTTCTATTACAAAAGAAGTAAAACTGACTGGACTATCTCATTTATTTTGTAATATTTAAATAATGATTGTAGCAGAGCTCCCAACCCCTCAACCAATCTTCAAGAGCAGGCCTTGATTGTGCAAACTAACTACCCCTCAAAATCAAAGACTAAAAGGGAGGTACTTAGGTATTCAGTGAGCTTGCAGTAGTATGGAATTCCTGTGATTTCACTGACAAAAGGGGATACCTCTGAGAACTGGCTTAATGCCCTGGTTTTTTCACCTATGTTTCAGTCATCATGGTCTACAATCATGCCTGGATACTGTTTGAGGACTTTGCTTTGTGCAAATTCGGGGCATATAAATCGCTCTCTGATGAATCTTAATTTTCAGCAGAGGCTAGTCACCAAAATCAATACATTTCAATAACATGAAGCACGTTAGGCTCCACAAGAAAGACAGGGAGTAGTTTAAGTTTCAAACTATATGGGTTTATTAAATGATTAGCAGAGGTATACATTCAAATCAGTTATAAATTAATAGTTAATACAAGAATGCATTGGTGATTGTATAATTCCAAGCAATTCAAAGTCCTAAAACAAAGGCAAACTATTATAAAGTTGTCTCAAAAAGGAAAGTTATGAAAAGTCAGTTCTCCCATGAAGAGAGCAACCTACTCTAATCTAAGTTGTCTTGTGAGGAGACAGAAGCATCATCTGAAATAAGTTCTGCCCTGCCGTCCCTTAAATCACACAATTCTAACAATTCTACACATGGTTCCCATATAACAAACCAATCAGGTTAGGGCATACACAGATAACATAAACACATTTTATTCTCAAACTTCTACTCAATGAAGTACTCGAAACACCCCTCAGACTTAGAGTTATCCGCAAAATAATGAGATACATTTGACCAAGCTGTACTCTGTAGGTGCATAAAAACATCTCATTAGTACAAATATCACATAAAAGAAAACATTTCACATGAGAACGAAAACAAGGACACATTGACATTGTAAATGTGGAGTCAGCTTCTCCTTGAATAAAAGCACGTGATATGAAACAAGATGGTATCCAGACATTAGCCATCTTAAAATGCAAGCCTACATCAGCTCTGGTAAGTCTAAATGTGAATAATGCACAATCAATACATCTGCATGTTACATGTTAATGTCGATAAAAATGCAAAATGCTTAACGTGAAAAATATCTTCACTAATACCTAAACATATTCACTTCCTATTTTTAAGGTAGCATTCCTTGCTCTGTTGCAGATCTCCTTCTCAATGCCTCCACTGGGAAATACAGGATTGGTCTCGGTTTTTTAGTTGGCAGCCATCAGGCCAAATAATTCTACTGAGTAATATGAGGGTGCGTACCTACCACTGTAATCCCCTCTCTTCAACATGCATACCAGTTGTTCCACTGTTGGTGGAACAAAATCTGGACAATTGGCATTATTTTCTGGTTTCTGTCTGCATTTCCCATTGAGTTGGGTGAGCAGTTTGTCAGAATAAAAAACTGGAACACAGCGAAAGAAATAGAAATAGGACTATGTTTTGGCCAGGGCCGGATTATGGTCACAGAAGGACTACTATATATATATATATATTTATTTTTCACTGAAAAAACAAAAGACAAAGGTTGCAGGGAAGTTATAGTTACGAAATAGAATTTTTAAAAACCTTAGAAATTCACTGTAAAAACAAATCTTACAGGGACGTTATAGTTATGCTCAGATTGTACACACACAAAATCATAGAAATTCAGCAGTTATAGTTACCTGAGCTAACTATAACATAAGACCCCTCAGTGAACTGCTTATGACCTCACATATTACATCACTCATAGTGCTGGTAGTGTCTTGGGTATCCAAAACTCTTTCACTTCACTAGCTATAGTTAATCCTTGCAGGCGGTGATGTCTAACAGGGACAATTCTGTTAGTTATATTTTTTTTCTCCTGAGTTGTGTGCATGTCTGCAAGGACCTTAGGTATTTCTGCAGTTGATTGTTTTTTGCTTTTGTAGAATCCTTTGTCTGTTTCCAGGCTAGTTCCACTTCACTTTTTGGTTTGAGGGACCCATATCTAGTTTGGATTGTTGTTTTTTTTGGTTTTCCTTTATCTTTCATCAGACAGTCTGTCACTAACTTTGTGCATGGTAGTCTGGCACCTGTTCGTGCTTCTCTAGGACACTGCTTACTCCCTCTCCTCCCTCAGTGTCTTTGTCTCCACCATACACTTTTGCCCATGCCCGTGCTTTCCATAGTCCCAGCTTTAATGTT
Source organism: Calotriton arnoldi (assembly GCA_963921515.1). Classification (NCBI taxonomy): domain Eukaryota; kingdom Metazoa; phylum Chordata; class Amphibia; order Caudata; family Salamandridae; genus Calotriton; species Calotriton arnoldi. Next base: position 124,278 of record CAWUFW010010473.1, read on the forward strand.
ATTTCTGATTTTGTGAGCCAAAGAGAGTGATCTCCCCTTGGCTACAGAAAGCTGGACCAGCTCCACTCCACTGTAACAGTTCAACACTTCCTTTAGTGTCTTCATGCCTCTACCTTGCTAGGATCTCTTCCACACACACCACTGCCGCCTTAACCCCAAAAGGCATCACAGCTTCGGTTTTATCCCGTAACTTAGCAATAACATGTCTTCAGGAAGTGTGAATTGATTCCCCTCTCTGTTGTTTACATTAATTGGTTCTCTTGCATATGGTCCCTGTAGGATAATTGGCAGGATCGTGATCAGAGACCGCTGGTATAATTAAGGAGCAGGTTTCTAAAATGCCCCCCGTGCCCCAAACAAAAATATTTACTTCTGTGAAATAAGTGGGTGATGGACATTGATCGGGTATTTCTGTGGTGTAGATTTGTTCTTTAATTGACTTCAAATGCATATGTTTGGCGTGTTAACATTTCGGCGTTGCCAAGCCTGATGTCTGCATTATTTAGATTTTATGTCCCGTTAACATTGTTCCCCTGTCCATGATCCCTTCCACATTGTCCATTAGGCCACTGCCATGGCCTACGGTGGCTCTTCGGGCTGGTATGTCCTGTGGTCCCTCCAGGACAATCCACCCCTCTCCCTTTGCCCATGACTCAGAGAAGATAATCCATCTTGCACGGGTACCCATTTCCCGAAGAGCAACTGGCATGGACACGACCTCGGAGCTCTGACCACTGTGTGGACCTAAAGTGGGAGTGGTCAGAAGTAGCTTTTTGAATTATCACCTAAAGTATTTGCATTTGTGATCTTCAAAAATAATGTGTGAGTGGTACAGACTACTCTACTGTTGATGTTACATACAGATAGGTAGCTGTGAAAATAACTAAAAGATGTCACACAGTACTCAACTGGTCAGGGAAGAAAGCCTACAGAAAGAATACTTGTTCAAAGACTGGTGCTACCAAAGTATATGCCCCTGATACCTGTAAGGGCAATGATTGTGTTACTCCAAAGAATAACAAACCACTAAATCATAACACTGTTTGAGGACAAATAACCAGAAACGTAAGTCCATAAGTCTAAGGTCATGTGATATATTTTCATTGTCTTTACTGTTTACACACTTCCAACTATGTACATGATCATCAGCCAACACATTTTTTGTCCCCAATGGGACTTTTTCAAGGTTGTGTGTAGTAAACAAATATGAAAACAGTGTAAGTTTCACCAACGTGACACATGAAACCTGTTCATTTCATGCACTGGTGCTGGGAGTTGACCTGAGGTTCCGTGACAGGCCGGACTTCACTGCCACAGAACACATGCGGATATTTTAAAGTCTGAATATGTGCTTCAGCCAACATTTCGTGGCACCAGGAGGTTGGGGCAGGTACACACGATGTGGCATAATGATTCTGCCCCATATAGCCAACAAAGTCTCCGGGCTTGACTTAAATCTACCATACCAATAAGCCCTTAGGGGAATTAGGCCAACTGTATAGCGCGTCCGCTGCCTTTTTAGTTCCAATGACAAAGGCTGTTTAAAATAGTCTGTAATATTGGTGGAGTCATCAAGTGCACGTCCAAGATTACAGTGCTACTGATTGCTGAGTTCTTTCCTATCCTGAATACCAGATAACAGTTTCACTTGTTTACTCAAAAGTTTGCTTAACAGCTTACTTGGCTGGGCAAAGGTCTTCCGCTTCTAGAGCCCGTAATGAGTCCTCCAAATATAATTTCCAAGGGGAACAGCCGTTAGTCACGCAGGCCCATAAAGTGCTTTTTAAAGTGCCGGAAAGCGCCCATTTGAGTTTCAAACAATAAAGAAGGAATCTGGCTCCGAACATCAGTTGACATTTAGTAAGATTAAACTCTAAACGAAGTTGGGCTTGAGATGTTGCATCAGGTAGGTGAAATATGTAGCGATATGCGCTACACTGGATGTTATCAAGCCACTTTGCAAGGTTTTGTCTGAATGCCACCATTCCACACAGCATGGGTGGAGTTAATTTACAATCAATAACCTAGTACAATTTGCCAAGATCAACCCTGTTTAGCTGTTTTAAAAGTCTCATGAAGGATATATTCAATGACAAAGTAATATTTTTGGTTTCCAATTTCTGCAGAACAGGGTGGTCCCTTTCATTATACCATAAACCAAGGTGTTTATAGGGTACCACTCTTTCAATTGTTTTATTATCTATGCACCACTGTCCTTGTCTATGGTGCTTCTGACCAAACAGAATTATCTTAGTATTGTTGGTATTACTCTTGTTCCTGACAAAATACCCAGCTAAATCATCCAGTGAGATTGTAATCCTACTGCAGTCTGATCTTATATAATATTGTCTTCTGCATATTGTATGTATCAAAGGATTTCCTAAAGAAAGGAGGTGGGGTGACTAGGAGCTGGAGGAGAGGTCCAGTGCCCGTTCTCCTTGGTTTACGACACTAACAAAAATTAGGGCCACTGTTCCTAAAGAGAAAGAGGAGATATCGACAGGCTGTGCAGGACTAAGTGATGTCATGCTTCATCATAGGAGCAATAGCCCAATGATGAAGCATGAGATCCCTCTGGGATGTGCGAGGGCAACATGAAACAGTCTTGCTGACTACCACCGTGCATATGCCCGAGTCCTGCACAACCTGTAGATATCTCCTCTTTCTCTTTAGGAACATTGGCCCTAATGTTTGTTTGTGTCTACATATTGTAGACATTTGATGCTTTTCCCAGCCAGATGCTATTCCCAGCCAGTTTCACAGGGCATACTCTAGAGGATCTGAAAGCCGCAGGTATATCTGCCAGATATAGGTTAAATGAGAGGGGTGGCTAATATACATCCCTGTTGCAAGCCTTTTTTCGTCATGATTTTTTCAGATGCATTTCATTTGGAAGTAAAATGTTATCTCAGCCCATATGTTGGAATATAAACTTATTACTGCTTGTAATAGCAAGGGTGGGATTTCCCATTTGACTAGTTTAGCCCACAATGTACCTCGATTCATTGTCGTATGCAGTTGTAAAGTCAATGAACGCAGCATCTTCCTTTGTCTTTCGTTGATGGATCCATCAGGATCGCTAGGGCGAGCAGGTTGTCATCCATGTTACATCCTTTCTGAAAATCCGGTTTAGAAGGACAGGATCAGATGTTTTTCAGCCACCCAATGCTCCAGGCCTCAGAGTATGAGTTTTGCATTGTATTTCCCATTGACGTCTATGAGCGCGATTAGCCGATAATTAGCCAGATTTTTATGGGTTCCCTTTTATATGGGTGGGGAGTAAAAGTGAGACCCACCAGCTCTCGGGAATAGGAACTTGTGATTAACCATGGACTATACAAGGTGGCTAAAAGGGTAGTACAGTGTAACTCCTGTAATTTAAAAATGGCTGCAGGAATGCCATTGTGCCCAGCTGCCCCATACCATTTAGAGGATTTGATGCTAACCTCAACTTCAGCTCTAGCTATTAGATTTTGGTCAGAGGTCGATACTACCAATTGTAAATCCTTTGTGGATTCCCATGGTTGTACTAGCACAGAATTATCCACATACAAGACGGTTATATAGGCTGACCACTCTAATGATGCAATATTAGTTATTGTTGCTAGTTTATATTGTGAAAAACACTGACTGATTACATTCCGAAAGTTTCTGGAATCATTTTGTTTTTTAGCCTCATGAAGCACTAGGAGTTGGCTGACTTCATAATCCTTTTTAAGGGACCAGAGCTTTTTCCTATAATTTGCTCTAATACTTTGCATGCCTTTCTTTATTGAAAAGTCATCCAGGTGGTGTTTCCTTTGCCTCATTAGTTTGTCAAGCTGACTTTTCAGGAGATTAATATCCAGGTTTTGCGTTAGGTTATATACATGTGAGTCGGGTGGACCTGGTCAGGAGCTCAAACACTGACTGGTGGACACCCTTGGAGACAGTTAGGTAAGACAGTTGGCAAACATTTGCCATTAGAAAGAAGGACTGACTCCCCAGACTTGAGATTTGACCATGTAATTCCTTACAGTTTTTCTAATCGTCTCAGTCGCCTGGAGCTCCCAATTAATTCTTTGTGATGATTCGATATTTGGCTGCAGGCCTATTGGGACTAGCGCATCATAAAACCTACAGTTGAAATTAATAAAAAAAATTGATAGGAATGGTCCCTTTTCAAACACAGGGTAATGAATAAATCCCTAATTGCTTGAAAATCCATAATGGTAAACCAGGTATAATCCAAGCTGACCCATGGGTACAGTGAAATGTGTGGACTCTGCAGGCTGATCTAGTGAGAGACGGTCATTTAAATGAAGTAATCCCAAATTTCACATGTTTTTGGCCAGAATTAACACTTCCTTATCCTTTCTCTGACTGACGTGATTGCACTTTGCAGTAGGCATACTCTAGTAGTTGATGCACGGACCTCTCTGTATCCGAAAGAAAAAGATTTGCATTAAAATCGCCTGTGAGAATCCACATGACATCTGAATGGACTGCAACTGACGATTGGATTGACACTAATAAAGCTTCAGCTGTATACTCTTTCTTCATTGGATTTTGATTGACGTAAACATTGAATATTATTAGGGGTTTGACTTTATTTATATCCGACTTACTTGGACTTAACAGGACCAGCATGATGTAAGCACTATCTATTGGAAGTTTTGTTGTTTCCCATGCCATGAAGTTATGGATATATGTTGGGACCCCTCCTGGGTGGTCTCCTCCGCACTTCGAAGGAGTGGCAGCACTGGAGAACTCTGTGTAATCTGCTATTGGGGATGAGACTGTTGACCATGTTTCTTGAAGACATATGATATTAAAATCCTTTAACAACATAAGTATATCTAGGTTATTTCTTACGTTATTTATGCCCCTAATGTTACAAGACCAGAGATACGTACATTTCCATAGTTTTGCATCATTCTGATTAGGTGTGATTTTGAAGTGTCGACGGAAGACAGGTCCAATTTTGTGGGGCAGTGGTTGAGGTACATGTTCTTATATTATCTTTGGCCCAAGTAGTTACTTTTAACCTAGGGTATGCTCTAATATTCCCTTCCACCTCCCTAGCATCATATAGTATTGAGATATTTACGGGGCTACTGATGTCAGATGGGGATTTATGAAGTGTGAGTCGAAGAGCTCTCTGCTGCGATTGGGCAGATATTGTAGGGTATTTTGAGGGGCAGGGCTATTTTGATTCCCCATTCAGCTAGCTGTTAATGTTTTTTTTTTTCCAATTTAGAGACCGTTCTCACCTATTGCTGAAGGAATAAAAGCAACTGCCACAATACCTTTTGGGTAGATCGAGCGCAGGCCTGGGAAGGCATTGCAAAGTTTAATTAAGTTCCCTCTGTTAATATTATCCTCCCATTCTTGAGAGCAGTACTCTGGCCACAAGAACACACTGGCTTCCTCAAGGCATTCACTGGGATTCAAGTCCATGGCCCCCTCCTTGTCGCTATGATTTGAGGGACTGTGTATCCTAGTTGTTGGAGCTTCTGCCACTACGCTTGCTCCGCCCGATGTAGCTGGGTCTGATTTCCCTTCAATTCGGGTCATTATGGTGGGGACTGGCCTACGCATAATCTGTGTGTTTCCTTATGATGCTGCATGTTTACTGGCATTTACTGTTGTTTCCTCAGTCATCTTATGGTCCTTCACAGGATTATTGGTGCTCATTCCTCCTTTAACTTCCTAATCTTCTCTTGTAATCACGGAGTGATTACTCTTATGGGTGGAAAGTGCTGTTCCATTAGCTCCATAAACTATTGGCCAAGATGAAGTACTGTAATTTGTTTTTGTGTTTGTGTTGTTTTGCAAACTGATGTGAACTATTTGATAATCAATGACAAACTTGTGAATGGGTTAAAGCAGATACAGATATTGATTGCCATTACTATCATCCTGAGGGGTGGAGGAGTTAAGAACCTGTACTTTGACCTCTTTCTGCTGCCTTGTTTCGGTTATTCTGAGCCAATTGTTTTAAATCCTGGCACCTTTAATTTGTTATTACCCCCCCTTGTTGTTTTTCAAGATTTTCTGTTAAACATTGTTCTCCAGTAGGTTTACTTGTTTGATTGAAAATCTGGGCGAACTTCTTGTCCAGGAGCAATTGGCATGATTTTTCTTTATAGCTTTTTTAATCGCTTCCTGTTTTTCTTTGATAAGTTTAGGCCCTCTCGTGTAGCTTTACCACCATTCCCATTTTGCAACACTTTCGTTACTGAGGTCTCAGGGGGAGGCTTGTTCAGCAGTTTTGTTCAACGCTGTGCTATTCAATCCAATTTGCCAGGGGTTAACCTCTAATAAATCTGCAACCTCCTAGGACTTCACTATGTCCCCATTTTTGTTCTACTTGATGCGACTTCCCCCTTTAAATCTTGGGTTATTGTTTCCATGATGTCGGGTAGTGTATATCGTTTACCAATCACTCGTTGGCAGTGGCGATAGTCCTCACGCCCCCTAGTTTCAGTCTGCTCTTTGTAAACTAAATTATTCAGATTGATCAGTTTTTGATACGTAGACATGGTGAGCGAAGCGAAGGAGTCAAGCACAGCAATCTGTGTTTCTAACTCATCTGCATGCAGCGGCCACCACTGGGCTTGATGATCTTGATCTTTTCCGATGTTACTCCATTAATGTAGTCCTTCTCGCTCCGCATTGCCTCTTATCCTATTTAGGATGCTTGGGTATATTTTTTTCTGCATTTTCCAGTTGGGATTTATTCAGACGGAGGTTATTCAGGCTGACCTCCCTGGAACTACACAATGCATCAACTTGAGTCTTTTGCGGGGTTCAATTTATGGCTGAGCCTATGTCCATACATAGTTTCCCTATTTTTGCTTGACGTTCCGGTGTGAAGGAAAATGCTGCCCACTGGTCATCGAGTTGGTCATTTTTCCCCACCCGATGGGCATTTCCCCCTGGGCTAGGTGGTGGCCCTTTATTTCTAGGACCCTACAGGTCTCTCCTGGATTTTCCATTGCCCCTTCTTTATTTAATGTGTTACGAGTACTGATAATCTCAGGTGCATGTGTTAGAGGGCCACTATATTGCACTGTTAGGTTGGAGGTCAAAGACTTTTCTAGCTCTAAAGTTAGAATCACTGACAAAATATCGAAGGTCAGAATATTGACCTACAGAAATATCGACGCAAGAATATCGAAGTCAAGAATATCGACATCCTATCTACATTATGGTAAGTACAAAAATATCGGGAAAAAAATATCGATGTCAAAAATATCGTTGTTAAAAATATCGTTTTTTATTTAAGTTAAAAAAATAATGTCAAATAAAGTAAATAATACATATAATTAAAATAAACATAGTTAAAAATATTTTAAAATGTTTAAAAATTATAAGTAATATATATGTAATGTAAAAATAAATTAAACATATACATATAATATATAATATATATACTTACTAATAATTTTTAATAATTATTTTAATAACTTATAAAAAAATTAAAATATCATATAAATACATCTATACACATAAAACAATAATGTAAATAAAAATTAAATAAATATATATAACACATTAATCGCCAGAACAGGGAATGGGCTACAAAGGCTGATAACCGCGTATGTCTCCTTTATGGATTCACTTCAGTTGAAAGTGAACCAAACTTAGGGGCCGATTCCGATCTCGGCCGGTAGGGCACCGAATCGGATTCGGCTTAACCGGATCCGATTCGGAGGCCTAGTTTCCGACCGATTCGTACGGTCGTCCGCGCGAGCAAGTACGATGCGAGCGTATGCGAAATCGTCGACCGACTCGTTCCCGGGTCCGAACCGCTATGACCGACTCGTACGGACACGACTCGCACCACGCAATGGAGACGTTACCCGACCGAGCAAGTACGATGCGCGCTTCGAACAGCCTGACCGACTCGTAGCGTCCGGCTCCAAAGAGCTGTCGGAGCCGGACTTCGGGGGTCCGTGTCAGACCCCCCTGCACACGTAGCCGCACGAGTCGCACACAGGGGGGACCCAAGGGTCCGCCCTAAACATGCATGTAGGGTGCGAGTCGCACCGACGCGTACCCACTGTAGGGGGCCCCCCTGTTCACGACGTGCCCATTCAGTCAATGGGAGCCCGTGTACGCGTTGTACGACCGGCTCCCATTGACTTCAATGGGAGTCCGACCGAATCGAGTCGGGCAGCATACGGCCGCATCGTACTCGCTCGGTCGGACTGCGGGAGTCCGGCTCGGTCGGAAATCTCTCCGGATCCGGCTCGGTCGGAGAGATTTCCGGCCTGAATCGGAATCGGCCCCTAAGTCTTTTGTATTAATAGCAGGGGCCACAAAAAGAGAAAAGGTACCGCACTTTTGCGTGGAAATGGAAAAAATTGAGGTATTGGACTCTTTCCCCTACTTGGGCATTCTTTTTGATAAAGATTTGTTGTGGGCGAAACTGATGGAGGGAAGAAAGATGGTGATGGAGAGGGGTATTGTTGCCATAAAATCCTTTGCTAGAAAATTGGGTGCTAAACCCTTATTACCGATAAAAAACATTTACCAGGCTAGAGTTAAAGCAGCAGCGACGTATGGAGCTGGGGTGTGGGGTATGGTTGCATCGACACCACTACAAACTATTGAGAATATATTTTTCAAAACCGTAGTGGGATTACCTCTCTCTTTTACAAATGGTATTTTACACTCGGAATTGGACCTGCCTTACATCTTAGACTACACACAGCTAGCCCCACTTCTCCTCTGGCATTCAATCTGGAGGAGAGATACAGTCCCATTGAATCAATCAATACTAAGGAGCTGCCTAGCAATGGAGAAGTGGAAGCGGTCTAGGTGGCTTAGCTACGTAGAGTCAGCCCTAAGGGAGATTGGTCTCCAAGAACTTTTTAAAGACCCCCTAGCTTGTAGGAAGGTCTCTAAACAGAGGGTTAGCGATATGTTCATGCTGATGGCCGAGTACAAGCGCAAGGAACACTGTAAGAGAAATTTGCAGTCCGGGCATATGGCCTCAACCCACCAATAACTGAAGGAGGTTTCTCTTATCTAGTAAATGTAAATAGGATGCAACACAGATTTATATTATTGAGGTTTCAGCACTAACCTGATTCCCCTCATGTTAGGTTACCCTGAAAAAACATATAATCACGCCGATCTAAGTGCGTGCCCATGTGATAACCTATCACCTCAAACAGAATAGCATATACTTTTATTCTGCAGCCTATATGAGAAGGAAAGGAATGTCCATCTTAAACCAATTTTAAAGAAAATGAATTTTAAGCAGTGTCGGGTAGCATTATACTTTCTAAAAACACTCCTGACCCTTTGGTTTGTTATTCAGTTGCGTCATTCCTATGGGCTTGCATGAGGAAGAGGAAAGGGACACCGCGTAGATTGCTGAGTTTGTAAAACAATAATACAAGTATCTAGAGTTAGTATATGAAATGGTTCTCTCTTTTTTTAAACATTTTTATGTATCTTCATCTTTATCCTAGAATTGTGATGAAATATTTGTTATCTTAATGATAGAGTATTGAAATAATTTTAATGTGAATTATTTATATGTGCTTTTATGATCTTTTTTAACATGATCGAATAAAGATGAATTGATTGATTGAAAAAAATTACAATTATTTTTAATCTTTTAAAAATTAATTATATACTACATTAACTAAAATAATACAAAAAATATTAGATAGCGGAGGTAATAAAATTACTATTCCAACTCCAAACAGTGCAACAGTAGGGAAAAGGTTGGATAGCGTAGGGGTAAAAATTACTATTCCCACTCCAGTGAGTGCAACAGTAGGGAAAGTGTTGGATAGCGTAGGGGTTAAAATTACTATTCCCACTCCAGTGAGTGCAACAGTAGGGAAAGTGTTGGATAGCGTAGGGGTAAAAATTACTATTCCCACTCCAGTGAGTGCAACAGTAGGGAAAGTGTTGGATAGCGTAGGGGTTAAATTAACATACTTATTAATTAAGTAATTTTTGTATAATAAATAACAAATTAATAATTAATTAACTAAACAAATAATAATAAATACCAATCAAATTAAATTAATATTTACTTAAATGACATTAAATTACTTCCCACCCTATTCCCCCATAAACACACAACCCACTACACATAAAAAAGAACACAATTAATTTAATTATCAATTAATCAATTAATAAAAATTAATTACCAATTAATAATAAATGAACAATAACAATAAATAAAAAATAATAATAAATTAATCATAATTAATATAATTATAAATTAATCAATTAATAAAAATGAATGACCAATTAATAATTAATTAACAATAAATTAATTATCAATAACAATAAATAAAAAAATATTAATTAATTAATTATAATCAAATTACTTCTCACCCTGTTCCTCTATAAACCCACAACCCGCTACACATAAAAATTAACATAATTAATTTAATTATCAATTAATCAATCATTAAACATTAATTACCAATTAATAATTAATTAACAATCAATTAATTAACAATAACAATAAATAAAAAAAATATATAATTAATATAATGATAAATTAATCAATTAAATTAATTACCAATTAATAATTAATTAACAATAAATTAATAATCAATAACAATAAATAAAAACATATTCATTAATTATAATTAAGTTACTTCCCACCCTATTCCCCTATAAACCCACAACCCGCTCTGATACTAAAACGCAAAATTTACTTTAAAAAAATTACTAATTTCTAAACATTTAATACATATATTTAAAAATAATAAAAATACATTACAAAAAATGTTAAACATACATATAAAATACATACTAAAATATATAACACTAATATAAATATCGATATTAACAACAATATTTTTGCTAACGATATTACTTAACTCGATATTACTTACTTCGATATAAAAAAAACAATATTACTTACCTTAAGGTCGATATTCTGGTCACCGATATTCTTGACATCGATATTCTGTCCCTACGATATTAAAAACTCAATATTAGTGTAGGTCGATATAAAAAAATCGATATTTTGACTGCGTACCCTAAAGTTAAGCTGGCAATTGAGAGATTGGTTCCTTCTAACGATAATAGTTGGTGTGAGAGGAATCGCCTTACTTTGTGTATGTTGTTTCTGTGCCAAGGCTTTCTTTGTAAGATTGATGATCTGGCTCTCATCCCTGCTGAACCCTTCAGTGGGTGGAAACCACTTATGGCAGGGTCCATCAGTTGGGTCATCAGTTGGGTCAGCTGTCTAAGTTGCCAACTAAATTAATTGATGAATCCGCCCCTGGGTGCTGCCCAGGGACTGTCCCAAGGACCTGCTTATAGGGGCCAGATTGATTGGGCTTATTTTTATTGGGTTCACGACTCCCCTGACTCCCTTTACTGCAGGATCGCTTTTGTGAAATTGGGGAATTGAAATATTCGGCTACATTCTTTACCATTGACTTTATTTTCTCTGTGGGTACTCCGTCTAGAGTTCCCATTTTGGGATCCTTAGAATTTGTACACTTTCTGCATCCAGCTGCTGCCTGGGTAGGCCAGGAGATCCAAGATGTATTTAAATGCTCCTATGACTGCAGGAGTAGTTCTCATTCTGAACAACTCTCTTGTCCAACAATTCTTCCCTATTTCACGGCTATGACGAGATTTCCATGTTGACTTAGGTAGTTCAGACCAAAGCGTTGTGACTTGTGGTTATACTAAATTTTCTACTTTATGCTTGACACCTTTGTTGCCTTAATGATGACCTGTGAGACTAACAATCTTCCCAATCACTCCACACGAGTATTGTGCCCACCAGGAACTTCTTTTAAGGGGAGTCCTATTCTCAGCTGTACTGGGCAGCCAGCCACCTGCTCCTTGTCATCCCACCTTGGCCAGAATCACCCAGCACAGACACCACTGCCTCCAGCTCATGGCACAGGCTGCTACCTCCGTCAGCCACCACACTAGTCACCACGTACACCAGGTGCAGGCGCCTTGCTGCTGGAGCACCGCAGCCATCCCTCTCTGCCTTTCCACCCCCAGACTTATCAATGATCAGTGGTCTGCAGTGTCCATTTGAGAGGCTGTGGTGATCACCTCAGCAGCAGCAGAGGCCAGACAGGGGTAATGAAATAGTGCAAATGGTGGTGGTGGCGGAATAGGCAGCTAGTCGGTGAAGCTGGCAATGAACTCATAGGACAGCTAATTGGCAGTGGCAGTGCTGTGGTCAAGCTGGGCCAGGCCGACCTGGGACTCTGCAACCGCTGCTGCCGGTAGGGCGGATGCGGCATGAGCGCCAAGTCTACTCTGGGGGGTCCGGACTCCTCACGCTGGTTGCCTGGGCTGCTCCCCGCTCCTTTTTAATTTTCGGCCTCCTGGCCACCTCTGGAACATAGTGGCCTGAGCCCCCAAGCCTCTAATATAGGGGGCGGCGGTATAGAGCCACCAGCTCCTAAGCGGGACGCTTCAAGACTGGGACTACAGGCAGCCAACCAAGGGAGAGACTGAGGCCCAGAATCCAGGTGGCCCATCAAGGGAGAAACTGCAGTTGTGAGGCAGGACTGGACAGAACTGAGCCGCCCTCTGCCTGATGTTCCAGGACCCGATCCCAGCACCCGAAGCACTCTTCCCAGATCAGAGTCACTGGGTCTCGGCTCTCAGGCCTACCACTGCAATTCCTCCCCCTGGCAGGGCGAGAGGGTGGTGGCTATGGATCTACCAGCACTCTCAGAGCTGCCAAGGTGTCCGTATTCACCCTCCCTTCTTACTGTTTGCTCCTCCACTTGAACTCACTCTCTGGTCTCAGCATATCTGAATAAGCTACCCACACATCAATGCCCTTACGCCAAACTTCACAGTAGAACTAAAAAGTACATTTGTTGATGGGTACCTAATATAGGCTTATCATAAGTAGCATTCTAACACTCAGGTGCCACACTCCCTCCTTCCCAATTACCGTTCTCCCTCCTGTTATGGTTGCAATTACACTTTTCCTGTCCCCAGTAGATTGTAGGACAAGGCACGGGCTAAGCTCGTGTGCAGATGGCTCAAATGTTATCACTGATTCAGGAGCTACTCAATTTAAAGTTTCTTTAATTCCTTATGGCAAACAGTCTGAAGTATGTGCAGGAGACTCCAATGTGTGCATCAGTCGCTTGTTCCAAGGTGCAGGCTAAGCCCTGTGGTTTACCTGTTGGTCGTTTGTGGCAGTCCAGGGTTTGGGGCGAATGCAGGTTGCACTCCCACCCTCATTACTCTCCTTTCATGTGGACTACAGAGGCAGCCTCATTGAGGTCAAGGTGTCCGGGACGGACTTGGTGAGGCAGAACTTGCATTGCTAGACGTCTTTGGCAGCAGCAGATACAGACAGGCTCCCAGTAGCGGTAGTTGCGGCCTCCAGGCCGGATCCCTCACAGTGGAGAGTTTGGGGCAGTTGCAGCCTTCAGGCAAATCATGGCTTTCTGCTTTGGTGGTGATGCAGCTTTTCTTTCCTCGTCGGCAGCACCAGTCAATCTAGTCCATTAGAGGCTGCCAGGTGACATCTAAATCCACGTTTTGGTACAAACTTACAACATCTTACTCATGAACTGCGCAGAGACCTGGGGGAACTCTGCAAAAGCACGTGTCACCCCTAGCTTGACCTCTTGGTTTGTCAACTTTCTCTAGGTGCTTTTTACGCTGGAATCACACTAGCATTCTCCTCCTGGACAATCTATCCTGCAGGGCCAGGCACACTGCGTCCCTTTCTTACCAGGCAGGAAGCCATCTAGGCTCTTTTTAGTAGACCCTCAGCTTCTCCAGCAGAAAGTTTTCACTTCAGGTAATGTCCCTTTCCTCTTGGAGACTGGCTGTCAGGCAGACACGAGCCCTGGCTTTTATGGCGCACCCCCTTCCTTGCTCAAGAAGAACCTGGGTCTAAAACAAAGTGGGATGGTTTGGATCATACTGTTATATACATTTTTCAGACAGGATATGTGGATCTACTGTCCAAGACTTCAGAACCAGTTTGAGTTGGTTCTCTTTCAAGTGCCATTTACAGGCTGCTCTCCAGAGACAGCCTTTGTGCAAAGCAGTGTCTTTCAAGCAGGTAGCAATGCGGCTGGCTCCATCTGGGAGAACCCAAAACATTGCGTCAATGAAGTGTGAGTTATTTGCTGTCATTAGCTTTCATTAAGCAGTAATCAGAGACATACAGAGAGTAGGCCCTGCTAAGAAACGTCCTCACCTTGAGCAAAGGCTGCAGTCCCACCCTCACCTCTACCATATGGCAGCGCTCAGTAAGAAATAATCAGCAGTCCTTACCTTACGATAATTTCATAGAAATTAGCATAGATAGCCCTGTCTCTATTCTCCTCATTTGAGTAGCTGGGCTACCAAACTGCAACCACAACAATGGAGCCAATGCACTGGCTGGTGGAAGCTGTCCTCATCCTCCATCTTGGGCCTTGCTAAAACAGTGGCATCCAAAATGGATCCATTTGGCCCCAGCATTCAAACTCACACAACATGCTGAGTCTTACAACCGTACATGTGAAACACTCTCACTCTGCATACATGCATTTGACATCCACAAAGGAGGTCAGCACAAGATCTTGGGTTTCACATCACAGAGGAACTTTAAACAAGAGGGGTCAGTAGACTGCACTCTCACTGGCTCAGGAAAAAGGTTTGGTCATACTATAGATTAAAAAACATAGTAAGCTGCCACAACTGCTTTATGTGAATCACCCAGGGTATGGACAGCAGCCCAAAGCTTACTGTATGTAGTCCAGTTCACGGAGCAGTCCTAGACCTCACACTCTAAGGGACAGGCTTAGCCCTGTGTGCACATGTTAAATCGTTATGACACGAGGGCCAAAATAAAAGTTAGAATACCAATTTCACTTGCAGTTGGGCAAGGGAACATGCTCGTTTTACAATGCAGCGGACACTCCTGCCTCAACAAAAAGTGTCTAGGAAGTCCAGGTTAGGGGCAGAATGGTCAAAGGCGTCTTCAGGTGCTGTATTCCCTTTTTGAGTGTGGCATGGCCACGGCCAAGATTCACTGTCATTTCCACTCTCTCTCACATCCTGCCTTGAACCACAACCCTCTCCTCCCATCTCCTGTTCTGTAACCTAAATGTATCCCTTTCACAGAACTGCTGATTTAGGCAATATCTTTGACTACCTGCACCAATGGGTTGTGCTATCACTGCTGCTGGGTGGACCCTATAGGCCATATATAGAGTCTCTGCTGGTTGCTGGACTTCTCCTCTGCCAGTCCTTGGTGAATGACCAGTACCGTGGATTCTTTCTCTGACATTCCTGTGTAGCCTATCCAGAGCAGTTACTTACTCTAACTGGTTGCAACTACTAGGGTTTGTTGCCTAATGGCCACTTCTGGATATACTCCACACAGCATATACTACAGCTGCTACTTCTTATAAGTTATTCCTCTGCTGCACCTGGATGGAATACTCGGCATAAACTATAGCTGGCCGTAGAGGGGTAGCTCCTCTTTTGGCAATGGTGGACACAGAGTATACTGTGGCTGGTTCTATAGTGTCCATTTTTATGGGTTGCGCCATGCTTCACTTGGTTGGTCTCCTCAGGCATATACTATGGCTTGTCATATAATGGTTGTGCATTGTTCACTCCACGATGGACCATCAGATCATATTATTATGGCTGGTTGTATAATGACAATTCTGTGGGTTGCTCCTGGAAGAGCCCTCAGAACACCTACCATGGAACATTGCATAATGACCATTCTTCTGGATTACTCTACTGGCGCCCCTACTTGGAGCCCCAGATATTATACTACAGCAGGTTGCATAAGGCCTACTCATTGGGTTGCTCCCTGACCCTTCTAGATGGGCTCGAAAACACAAATAAGGTTGCTTCTTGCCGTCACCTCGGGGCACTTGATATGCCCATACTGAACAGGGGTATAAACTCGATGTAAAGATCAGTCTAACGATGTAGGTATCTGCATACACACCTGTATCTTTTCTCTCACTTCTCTCTTACGCCAATGCATAGGCACAGTGGCATGTTTGCTGGAACACAGTTTAAAGTCTCTGCCATACACTAACGACACCAGAACACTTGCCACATAGACTACACTATAATCGCACACTTTCTATCCACCCATATAATAGCAACTACTGCTTAGGCATTTGGGGGCATATGTAGGAAGCTGTTTTGCGATCGCAAACACTGCGAATCGCAAAAATTAGGGTGTATGCGATCGCAAAACAGACCGTTCCAATGTAGGAAAGGTTTCCGCTGTGCAAAAATGGGAATCGCTAAATTAGCGATTACCTTTTTTGCGTACCAATGATTCTGCGAATTATTTAGTGAATTCGCAATCAGCGTCACATCATTTGCGATATTCGCTACTACCGTTCTCGCTAAATGCGAATTCGCAAATTGAGATGTAGGTAAAAGTCGCAATTAGCGATTTCATGAAATTCGCAAATTTGCACTTCTCAATTACCACCAACTCTGAGCAGGTGGTAACCAGGTGCTACCTATTTAAACAGGCCCACAATGCCACTGGGATTTACAACCATGGCTGGGCTGTATGTGATAGCCAGGAGGCTGCGAATCAGAGATGCTACACAGAGAAGGAGACGCCAGGAAAGGATCTACAGAGCACGCATCACCCTCTTCCAGCTGACCGAGGAGGAGATCCATGTGAACTACAGGCTGCACCCAGACAGCATCCTGGAGTTAATAGAGGAGCTGAGGCCCATACTGGAACACCCCACACGCAGGGCACACACCATTCCCACCCATGTTCAGGTTCTGTGCTCACTGCACCTCCTGGCATCAGGGAGTTTTCAGGGGGTGATAGCCACAGCAGGAGGGGTCTCACAGAGTGCACTTTCGCGCTTCTTCCATGCCTTCCTTGGTGCAATGGTTCAGAGGCTGCATCACCACATACAATTTCCCAGCACACAACAGGCACTAGATCAGACCAAGCAGGAATTCTACCAAATAGCCCAATTCCCCCACGTCATTGGCTGCGTAGATGGGACCCATGTCGCACTCACACCCCCATCACAGAACGAGTATGTGTTTAGGAACAGAAAGTCATATCATTCCCTGAACATCCAGGTAGTGTGCAACGCCAAACACATAATCACTGATATTGTGGCAAAATACCCAGGAAGCACACACGACTCATTCATGTTTCGCCAATGTGGATTAAATCGCAGACTCACAAATGGCGATTTTGGAGAGGAGCTACCTGCTAGGTAATTGTATGGCTTACAAACACACAACCAGTAAAGGCTTGAACTGGCAGGACAGTATTGAACATAACTCTACTTATACCCAGCAGGTGACAGTGCGTATGCTGTACGTGACTACATCCTTACACCGTACCTGAATCCAGCCACTGCAGGTGAGCGGAGGTACAACAGTGCCCACAGAGCCACACGCTGTGCCATTGAGAGGACCTTCGGAATCCTTAAGAGCCGTTTCCGCTGCCTCCATAAGAGTGGAGGTGCGCTGCAGTACAGCCCTGAGACATGTTGCAAAATCGTGGTTGCCTGTGCAATACTACACAACATCGCTACCAAGAAAGGCACCCCAGTGGATCTGACAGATACAGACACATCAGATGAGGAGGGACCAGCTCCACGTCGCAGACCAGCAGGTGGGGCCGGGCGGCTGCCGGGCGCCTGAGACGAGATGAGATCACACATAACTACTTCTAAGTGAGTAATGAGGACACAATGCCACAGAATGGTGCTTAACTGTGATGTTTATTTCCCTTGGTGCAGGAATACATCTGTCACACAGTGTGACTACATTGACATTGCTTGCACATGTTTGTGCCACAGTGCAAGTATTTCCATCAGCCAATAAGTCCATATGGTATGTGTTGCCTCACACATAGCCATTAGTCCCTGATGTTACTTCACCTCCTACGTGCACGCCCTCTTGCCCCTCGCTCAGGGTGCCCACTGCCCTCCCTGGAGTCATCATCTACTCTCCCCTGGCGCACACTCCGGCGTCTGTCCGTTGGAATTGCTGGGGTGATGCTGCTCCTGCTGGACTGTTCGTCCGTATCCAATGTGCTAAGTGGGCCTATGCCACCTGTCGCAGCTGCGCGCATCTGGTCCACGGCATGTGTGACCTGCACCAGGCCCCTGCCCACGTCCTGGCAGCAGTGAGCCATCTCATGCTGCATACTGACACATCTTCGGGCCAGCAGGGATGTGGCGGTTGACAGGCGGTTGACAGCTCTTGTGTATGTGTCCAGCCGGGTGTGAAGACGCTGTCTCTCCCTGCGCCTGGCTGCCCTGTCTCTCCTCATCTCCCTGCACAGTCCTTCCAGTGCACCTGTCATGGCCATTACACCAACCCGCATCTCTGTCATGTTATGATTGTGTGCAGACAATTGGCGCTGTATTGACCTTATCCCTTTGACTTGCAGGCGCTGTGCTTCCAGCATGCTGCCTTCAAGGCCCGAGAACACAGTGTCTTCGTCGGGAGGAGCAGTGCTGGTGGACGGCCGTGCCCTGCGTCTCGGCCCACTCCCTTCACTGGATTGTACAGGGGACTGTGTTGTCTGCTGTCCTGCACGCTGCCTCCGGACTGGCTGTGCCTCTCCTGCTGTGTCTGTTGCCTCTGCCTCCAGCTGTGGTAGTGGTGGCACTATGTTGCGCCGTCTGCATGGCGCAGGGTTTGATGGTCTCACTTCGCCCTGCTCATCCTGCCCTGCCTCGTCCTCATTTTCTGTTGTGTCCTCCCCTTCTGCCATGGGTTCTTGTGTTGTTGGTGGTGCTGTGAATTTAAATGCACACATTAATTCTGTGTTTTGTCTCGCATTTGTAATGCATTACAGTTTACAATTTTCAAATCATATGAGTACTATCTGTCTGTTGTCATCATTTCCTGAATGTCTCATCCCTATTCCACCTTGCTGTGTCTCACTGCTCCAGGTATCAGTGCATGTGACTACATCTCCCATAATGCATTTCTGGGTGTGCTTGTGGACATGTACTGGAGTTGCGCTCAGGTTGTGTGTCTGGGGGTGTGAGTGGGTTGGGTATGTATCAGGGGTTTTGGCATGCATCTTACCTTGTCTGGTGTCTGGGTGTTCGGAGCTGTCCAGGTCAGCCACGCCACTCACACTCTCAGGTTGAAGGGTGCCCTCCACCAGCTCCTCCAGGGGCGTTGAGTCTGTTGCTGTGGACGTCCCACCACCGGTCTTTTGGCCTCAGCCAATCTTGTAGCCACCCTCTCCTTTGACCTTTGCCGCATGTTGTACCACCTTTTTCTTAGGTCTTCGACTGAGCGGTGTGTCACGCCAATTGCATTCACTCTCTCCTGTATGTCAGTCCATAATTTTCGTTTTCGTGCCTCTGGCACACGTAGTGACTGTTTACCAAATAGGAGGTCATGGCTGCTGACTATCTCCTGGGTGAGGACCTCCAGCTCCCTTTCTGTAAATTTTTGTTTCCTCTTTCTGGTATTCACTTCCTGCTGCTTCTCTGTCCCCTGGGACTCCATTTCTCCTGCTTTCAGTTGCTGAGCACAAATCTCCAACTCTCCTCACAGCCTCTCACTCAGCTTCTGGCAATCAGGTGCAGCATGGGCAGTCACACTTCCTGGTTGTGATGTCATCATTCTGCACCTGAATTGCAGATTTTCGGATTGCGATTCCTTAATTGCGTTCTCGCAATTAAGGAATCGCAATTTCAGTAATCGCTATTTAATTCTGCGAATTTTTGGTAATCGCTATTTTTTTGCGATTTTTTACCTACATCGGAATTTGCGATTCTCTAAATGCGATTCGCGGAAAATCGCAATTTCAGAATCGCAAATATATTTTTATCTACATATGCCCCCTGGTCTCTTACTGTTTTTCGCTTCAAGTTCACTTACAGGAACAGCCAGAGACCAAAGAACACAACTCTGCTCCCAGCGCATGGCATCAAACATAAGCCATGTGACAAGCAATCTTCCAACCATAAAGTTTGCAGAGTAGCATTCCCCTGTCCGAAAACATCCTTTAGCACTTTGGGAGGAGCATAAAGTGCTCTTTAAATGCAGCTACAATATACACTACAGATACTTAAGGATTGATGCTTCTTTTTGTTCGGGGTTCTGTTTTCCACAGCCTCCTTTTTCTGCCATTAGCTCAGACACTTTTGATTTATTTTTGAAATGTTTTTCAATTTTATTACGAGCATTTCATAATGGTCTGCTGGGAAGAAAATTAGTTTAACTCAAAAACTGTAAATTCAGAACAAGCGACGGAAGAGTGGAGGAAGAACGCTTATGCATTCGCGTTTTCAGGCTGAACAAGAAAGAAGCTACTTTCACTCCAAAACTAGTGTATTTGGGCACATTGTATTGCTAAACGGAGCAGAGGTAGATCCGAAAAAGGACCCCAAAGCCCCCCAAAGTCAATGCTTTCAGTCTTCTGACATTATTCATAAAAGGCTCACCAACATATGGAGGTTTTACTAGCTCACATAAACTTACAGCGCCATGTCTGAAACAATGACTTGCCCAATAGACATTGTCCTTTAGTCAATTCCAGTTTTCTCAGTGCAGACTCCTAGCCAAGAAGGGCCAGGCAGATAGATGCATTGTTCAGAGTGCTTCATCCAGCTGACATGCTGACCGTCTCAGGATTAGTTTCAAATGCCTGTGACACCAATACAAATAATTCCGATAAATGTGAACCTTGAGTACAAAGCAGGTAAGATACCAGCAATGATAGCCTTCCAGGAGAGAACATCGAAATATACGCCAATGTTATTTAATTGTACGCTGGTTTCAGGATAACCTCATGACTGGTGTGGGAGCTTGTGGTATGGGACATCTGGAGGTTCACGATGTATCAAGAAATTAAATCCTACTTAGGGAGGGCACGCTTCTGAAAGAGACATACTTCTGCAGAGTGATGTGGGAAAAAGCAAAACAACTTCCAATGACGGAATCCCACCCCTCTATCGGGTGCACTGTTGTTGGAAAATATTTGTAGGGCCACTAGAACATTTGTGGGTTTCCTTTCTTTCTAGAGTGGCCGAACAATGGCTCCAAGAACTCACTAGATGGGGTGCAGGTTCTTACCTAAGAACACTAGCTAAAGCATGCTATCAAGAATGCAATGCCTGAGGAGCTAGAGAGATTGAGGCAAACTCTGGGCATCAGCAGTAGCACAGATCACACTGTGATATTACAGTCTTCAGATAGTCCTTAATCCTTTTCACAATACAGCTAGCTCTCTGCTACTTCCATATCTGTGGAGCGCATGGTCTAATGTACTTTTCTCAAAACCCTCATTGCCAGTGGCGGCTGGTGACATTTGTAAGTGGTGAAGCGGAAAATGAATTTCATAGAGCACCATAGCGAGCGAGCGTAGCGAGCGAGCCCGAACAACCAAAGGGGGGTTCGGGGGGGTTCTATTAATAAGGGTCCAGGGACCTAAAATACAGCACATGGGCCTGTTGCTTGGACACTTACAATTAATCAAACAGGAGGAAACATATTCATGCAGTGGTGGGAAAACACAATAAGCTTGAATTGTTTGGGAAACTTTTGTCTTCTTAGAGTTCCCTAGGTGAGTTCTCATTGATTAGCTGCCCAGTTTTAGAGACTGTAGTGTGTCTTTGGGCTTACTGCTGAAAAGCAGTGAGTACTCCCTTAACAAAGTCTGGTCTGACCGCACTCTACTCAGGGGCCGTGCATTAAATAAGGAGAGGGGGTGTGTAGCACCCCTGCCAGAGCTTACTTGAGAATGGGGGACACCATCCCCCGGGGCCATGCATTATAATAAGAGGAGGTGGTGTGTGACCCCATCATCTGGGACACTGTACTTTCTTTGCCCATGAGAGTAGTATAACTCATGCCCTAAACAACTATAACTCATGCCCTCACGATGCACTGACAATTACCTCACACACATACACATGCACCCACACACATATATATATATATTATATTGTTATTTATATATATAAAATGTTACTAAAAAATAGTCTTGGCTAATGCCAGACCTAAAAAGAAGACTATTCCTTAACCCTTAATTCAATGCCTAGACTTCAAAAACTAGTTTGGCAAAAAATGACTTTGTTAACATTTGAATATTTTGGAAGATAATTTAGCTACCAGGCATGCTTCTAAGACAGACCCACTGAAAGCATTACAAAATAAACAAATGAGATCTGGTTGCAGGGCTTTGAAGGAGAGCAACCCTCATTTGCCTCCTAATACAGACAAAGTTGTTTATGATATTAGGTGAGCGTTTGTGTAGCACTGGATTCTTCTACGGACTCTCCTTCTCCCACCGTATTTCACCTGTATGCAGATGACACCCAGCTCTACCTTTGGGCCTCGGATCCCTCTGAGACTGAAGATCTAGAAGATGATATAGACTCTCTTCAAGAATGGAAAAACTCCCTTGCCCTCAAATTGAAACCTGTGAAGACTGAGTTGATCCTTCTTACAAAATAGCCCCACGTGTCTTCGGATGACATAAACCTCTGTCCTATTGAGATCTCCTCAGTTATGGTCCCTCATGCAAAATCCCTGTGCTTTATACTGAGTAGGCCAATTTTTCACAGTGCAACCCCACATTGCCAAAATAGCTGGGGCTGCCAACTTCAAACTCTGTCTCCTAAAAAAACAAAACCTTCCACATGTTCATAAGAACAATGCGGCACTATCAGATTGTTTGCCCCAGAAAAGGCTGTTCTCCACACAACTACCTAGCTAATCACGGGTGCCAGGCCGCATCACACATTTGTTTATCAACCCCAGCTGGCTCCCTTTAGGTTCTTGGATCACTTTCAAAACTTGATGCCACAAGGATCTACCTTTCTACCTCAACAACTAGCTCACTCTCACTGCAATATAAGAAGCACAACCATCTCAATGACTTAAGAAGATCAAAATTATATATCACGCTTCCTCTTGAGCGACCCGAGCCTGGAGCTCTGATAGGAATGAAATCTATCTGTGTCTCACAACTTTAGCCTTCCATTTGTTTCTTAGTTTGTTTTTCTGGTATGCCCTTTTTCCCTTTACACTCTTCAGAAGCACTCGCTTACCATATTCTTTATTGTTATGAATTTCTATTACCTTACGCTTTTTGAGGTGTTCGACTACCCTGTGGTTTAATTAAAAAAACTTTCTGCCCAATCAGCTTGGTGGCACGGGTGGAAGGAAATGCTCCTGTTAACGTTGCTCGGCGCTCTCTAAAGTGCACAATCAAGCGCCGGCCATTAATATACTCTTTTCCTGGAAAGAGTATATTAATGGCCGGCGCTTTGATTGTGCACTTTAGAGAGCGCCAGCAACGTAACTAAATGCTCATGTTAACGTTGCTCGGCGCCCTCTAAAGTGCACAATCAAAGCGCGGGCCATTAATATACTCTTTTCCTGGAAAAGAGTATATTAATGGCCGGCGCTTTGATTGTGCACTTAGAGAGCGCCGAGCAACGTTAACAAAATGCTCATGTTAACGTTGCTCGGCGCCCTCTAAAGTGCACAATCAAGCGCGGGCCATTAATATACTCTTTTCCAGGAAAAGAGTATATTAATGGCCGGCGCTTGATTGTGCACTTTAGAGAGCGCCGAGCTACGTTAACAAAATGCTCATGTTAACGTTGCTCGCGCCCTCTAAAGTGCACAATCAAAGCGCGGGCCATTAATATACTCTTTTCCAGGAAAGAGTATATTAATGGCCGGCGCTTTGATTGTGCACTTTAGAAGCGCCGAGCAACGTTAACAGAGCATTTCCTTCCACCCGTGCCACCAAGCTGATTGCTGTAAGTAATTTAAAATGTACTATTACTTACAACAATCAGCTTGGTGGCGCGGTGAAAGGTACATTGTATATTTCTCGGCATCAATCAAGCATCAGCTCACTTTGGAATTGGAACGAAGACGAAGTACTTACTTTATTATGTGGTGAAGTTGAAGTCTCGTCCAGCAGTGAGTCTCTTCTTTACCAGAGCCACCCACCCACGATGAGCAGTAGTAGCAGGCAGCCTCGGCCCTCGCACCAGAACACGAGGTGTGTGTCGTGGTGTCGTCGTGTCGCAGTCCGAGTGTCCGACTACGGAGTACGGACTACAGTTAACGCTACGCTTCCCAAATCCCGTGCCTCGCTGTGTGACTAAGCCAATCCAGACGCTGCCCCAGCAGCGCCAGGATTGGCTTGGGCAGGGGTACACACCCGCCCATTAGGAGACCGGGGGCTGCGCCATGAAGCAACCCCCGCTCTTCTAATCTGCAGGCTAATGCGCATGTGCGCCGCGGGCTGGTCAGAAAAATGACCAGCCCAGAACTGAGCATGCGCACTAAGTGCGCTACACCCGACGTCACCACCCCCCCCATGTCCTGATGATTACTCGGGCGTCGCCCGGTGATCGTCAGTGACCGCCCGGCACGACTTCAAGTAATACACCTGTACGTCTGCCAGACGTACAGGAGTATTACTTTGCATTTGCATTAGTGGGGCAACGCCCCAGCGCCCCAATGGACGCACCGCCGCTGCTCATTGCTGGTGTCAACACACATACTCCATGTGAATGAAGTCAAGGGACAAATCAGGGCACGAGTCGGGGGGTACACGCGGGTGGACGGCGTCCACCCACTATTTTCACAAGGTGGATGCCTTCCACCCTGCCACGAAGTTGGGCCCCACAGAAATATGCTGAATTCGTCCCGGTGTAATTTGCAAACACTGGGACACATTTAGCAGCGCCTGCACGTTGTTGTCTGCTTTCAATCCGCAACAACCTGCAGGCGGGGAGGGGGCTTTCTTAGATCAGACTCCTACTGGGCCCATAACAAAGGCCGGATCGGAGGGGTCATCAGGCCTCCTTTTGTTCGAGTGTCCTGGCTGGCAGCAGTCAGGAGCCTCACACCTAGATGCAAATGCAGCAGAGAGGAAACAAAGGCTCACACCTTGTTAGCACTTCACACATACTTAAGAGAGGCAGCTTTTCACTTTGTTCAGGCTATGTTTAGGAGATATGCATATACTGTAAGAATGTCAGATGTGTTGGTCTTTCCCAGTATTTACACAAAATAAATGTAATTTATATAGTGCTTACTACCCCTGAGGAGGCGTTGAAATAATTTAAGTGCCACTATTTTTTTCTTTTAAAGCACTATGGGTAGAGGAAGTTTACGCTGACAAAAGACAACATAGTTTTATGTGTAGCTTACAAAAGTGTGAATCTTCTGCCAAAATCAGGAGGGTTTCCCTATATACTCGAAATGTGCTCCAATATACTCATGATAGACATGTTAAACATATATGTGAGGGCTTAAGATCTGATGTCACTCCTTATGATGCCACTTCCTGTGATGTCACGCACCGTGAGGTCACGCGCCGTGATGTCACGCGCCGTGATGCCACTTGTATTCTAATTAACTAGGTTAGTCCCCCCACTTCTTTTTTTAGGACTTGTGCCCTGGGACAAATATTTAGAATTTCAACATCAATAAATTCAGGGGTCAGTACACTAAATTCATAATGTGATTTAATCAAAGGGTTTAATGTCCTAAATACCCAGAGTGACGATTAACAGACATACAGGACATTATATTCCTCTATCGCAATCTGCCCTGGGACATGTTCTCTACTCTTCCGCATTTCTTGTGGTTTCTGTCACACAAACTGGATGGTGAAAGGTTTCAGCGCTTCCTGAGGAAATGTTAGACGCTCAGGAGCCCTGTCTGTCAGGGCTGAGTCAAGGCTGAATGTGTATGAGTTTCTTGCCTGTTCAGATTGTCAGCAGGAATCTGTGTGTCAGCATCTTCTGTATATGTGGGGGGGGAATGGCCTCTTTCAAACCTTTTCTTCAGACCTTTCAGCTTTCTCACTGAGTTTTATTGAGGGAACTTTTCTATTTTGTATTTGAGTTTTCTCAAAGTTCCCAAGAAGGGTAAGATTAGACTTCTGTATCAACCCCAAACTCCATAGCGACGACTCAGTAAAGCTGGAAGAGGAGATTTAATACTTAGACAGCACAGAAATGGGACTATCAAGTCGCCTAGACCTTCCTCTTACATTCTTGTTCCCAAACTCTTGGATTGTTCAGGGTCTGACCGAGGTCCAGGAAGAGAACAACACTGAATGCAAAGGGCTCTTTATTGCTCTCGCTGCTGATACACGTGATGTTATTACAACTGGTGAGGCAAGTTGTGTCAACTGGATCAGGTACCCGGCCTCTGTGTCTGTGACTCCTGCATTGTTTTCATGATGGGAGAGCGAAGATAACCCAAGGAAATGCAGCCATTCTGCAGAAACGTGCACGCCGGAGGCACTATGGGCGTAAAAACCTCCAGGGTATACCGTATAGGGTACTATAAAGCACCTTTATGAGAGAACCTTTGCCTTGTGGTCGCCCCCTGGACATCGCTGGAATTCCTCGGAGTTTGATTCGTCCTTAAGAGTGTAGTTCCAGGAACATTCTTCACCTATGTTTCTCCGTTTCTTGACTTTGGACTGAACTTTTCTTTGAATGTAGATCCACTTTCGATTCGCTGCTAATCTTCCTGCTTCTTTGTGGCATAAGCCTTTATTAATTCCTTTAAGGACTCTTCGTTCTTCAATCCAGATAAAAATATGTAATGTGTATTATTTTCTCCTATCCGTTAGAGAAATAATGCAACAGACTATGCAAACACCCTGCAGGCCCCCAAGCTGACGCCTTCTCACGCCCCAGGCACCTGGTATCAGTTTCTGTTCCAGCTGTGCCTATACTGAGTGGACTCTGGACCCCGAAGGTATACATGGGGAGGGGTGGGTCCAGCTTCCTCCTGCATCTGTGGGATCCAGGAATCCATACTTGATGGAACAGCCGATGCCTCTTTATTCTTTCCCTCTTCATCTTCAAGGAGACAGCAGTGAAGGGTGAACGTCCTCCTAAAAGCAAACGCGTGCCAACATATACCATCTGCACAATAGGGCCCTACTGCAGTTCAGCTTTCAGCTCCTGCGAGGTGAGCACGCAGAAGCCGTGTTAGGGCGCTCATTCGGTGACTAGGGGTGTCTTTAAATACTTGTTCTTGTTCTAAGTGGAACCTGTCCATTTCACTTGGCACAATTACTGTAATTACCACTATCTTGTATGATATTATTGCGGTTCTTGCTTCTACGTGTGGTGTGGCAAGTGATTACTGTGTGATTATAATTAAGGCTCCCAGTTTTCCGTTCTTTAGAGATTTTTACAGATAAATACAGACAGAAAACAATGTGTTTCCTCTGTGTGTTTATTTTTAAAAGCAGAAAAATATGGAAAATTGTGCTTCTTTTTGGCGACTCTCCATGCTGTTTTTTATAAGTTCCAGGACAACAGCTGAGCAGATAGACAGCATGGGAAGTTAAAAACAGGTTGAGATTTCCCTAAATGCAGGTGTATGTTAACATATATTTGTATTATAATGCTGATATTTACCTGTAGGTGTAGTGTTTTGCTACATTTGGCTGCTTAATTTGCTAAAACACGACCGGCAGCAAAGTATGAGTGCATGTTTATCAGTTAAATAAATGTGGAAATATACAATTTTAAGACTCCATATATTCGCAAAACACAAAATAAATATGTATAAATACCAATAAGATGGCCAAAAAATAAATATGGATAAAAACAGACGGAAATGTTAAAAAAACATAAATACCATAAAACCGGGGGCCCTAATTGTAATTCCTATATGTATCTGAGATAAATAATGGTTACACCACTAACTGCCGCCATCAACACCCAGGGTCCTTCTGGAACCCAGGACCATTAGAATCAGCAGGTTTTCACTTACACTTTTGAGATATCGTACTTAAAAGCTCAAAAGACCCCTAAGCAACATATTGCCAGGACCGCCCCTCAGAACAGTGGTGTTGTTATTGTACAGCTGTAATCAGGGGATATAAAGATATCACTAGTTTAAGTGTGATTTGGCAGTACCTAAGGTCTAACCTGGTTCACCAGTGCCATAGGGGTGATTTAATTTTTTTACTGCTACTATTAGATCTTAAATCTCAGTCCAGTAGCTGACAGCGACTCCTGATCCCCACTGCGAGCTTCAAGATGAACCTAGATAATCCAAATTCGACATATTTCACTAAATTCATAGCAAAGAAGTCTAAAACTCTAGAGACCTTATTTAGAGTTTGACAGATGGCCTCCTATCTCACAAATATGGCGGATATCCTATCCGCGGTATTCCAAGTGATGTATGCTATAATGTACTTGTACTTCAGAGGACAGGATTTCCACCACATTTGTAATAAAGTATCCAGTTTGCCAAACTCTAAATAAGGCCCAAGGTAACCATAACAAAGACACATTGATTGTGCCATCAGAATCTGCCTCCTATTGGTACAAGTGAACCACAGAATGAATAGTGTGTGCCTGAAATCCACGGGACAAAGCCATTACCCGACTTCTGTTTTCTTGACCATCTCTCTACTGGTTTCGGCTACAAACATTTGAATGTTCCCTTCATTTTACTGCAGTCTCATCCTACAGTTTCTCTTACCTTTTCAGTGCTGGTGTGCACGTGCAACAACCCATGAGGCGGGCTTTTTTAAACAATTTGCCATGTGGTTGTAAATATATGGACACCATATCTGGGAATGTTGAAGTGTAGGTTAATAAAGTATATTATTCTGCGTTTAACTCAACGTCTACACCATCTCTCACACACTAGGCATTCACTGACACACCAGGCTATCCAGGAGCATCAAGGAGGCATTGGAGGCCCAACATGCCGTCTCAGACAAGGATCACAGCATCCTGTTCTGCAGGGAACATATGCACTCTCATCTGCATTACTGTTTGGTAATTCCTACAACTTCAGGCTCTGGAGAATAGCCTAATGCAGAGCTATTAACTTCTTTGGTATACAAAATAAAGAAGGGCTTGCAGGAAAATGAGAGGGAGCAATTGTCTGTAAAGAGATAGATTGGTTATTTTTATTCCTCCACTTCAAAGATCAGATACAACCAGATAGGACAACATCACTATGCTCTAAGTGACTGGCACAAATGCCATTCTGATAAGGTGGTCAATTGTGTTGTTTCAACTCCATAAAAACATCAGGAAAGGCATGATACTTATTTGTAACTTGACACAACTGAATAATAATATGAGGTGTATCTACCTATTCAAAGTGTCTGCTTCCGAAACCTATTTCTGTGTAACTTCAACTGGTAACTAATTGGAGAATAACAAAAGGTTTTCATGACCAAAAATTGAGATCATTACAAGATATCGATTCAGCCAATGTGTATACAGGTTAGGATGCACAAGACACTCCAATCACTGAACAGAGCCTCTCCCACTATACCCCTCTCAATTAGAATTGACCCTGTTAGCTCCCATTTGATTTCCATCTGTAGTCAAAAATGTAGTATAAATACACTAACGTCAAGCTGGTGTGTTTCGGTTTTTGTAAAATTAAGCAGATGTTCCCTCCGGCAATTGGCAAAAATAGTATTGACATGCATACAATCTTCCCTGCTTCTTTTAATTATTGGATGCTCCAATGTTTGAAAGCTCGTCATCTGTGCAGAGGCCTACCCTATTTAGCGTTAATTTCCTTTTCCGTAGGGGCAAAGGAGTGGTGACTCTCCTAGATGGAAGTCTGGAATAAAAAAATTAATTTTTGGCTGGACCCCAGATATCATTTAGAGTCAGACACCAGCAGAGCAGAAGGGGGCGAGATGCGGTCATGTTATAACAGGAGACAAATGGTCTCCTGAAGGAACTCAATATCATATAAATGGCTAAGAAATGATTGCAGGTACCTTTGCCATAAAATGTTTGGCCACCTCCAAGATAAATTGCTGTATTGTTCTGAAAATTGACATTGTTTCAGCAGTCTTTTACATAAACAAGTTGGGAGGGGTGAGATCCAAAGGCTTGGCGTATTTGGCTAAAGACTTCTGGCACTATTGCCTAGAAGAAGGATTATCCTTCAGGCAGAATATCGCTCCGGTCTTTCCAACTCTGTAACAGACTGGGGCTCCAGGTTTCTGCATGATGATAGCAATTGGTCACTTCATCCCAAATCTTTCTGGAAGATTCTCCATCTATGAGGCCCACTCAGACTGATTTGTTCGACTCATGTCTCGACCACAAGTTTCCACACTACTTCCGCTGGAGACCAGATCTGGAAGCGGAAACAGTGGACGCTTTTCTGCAGCAATGGAGTTCTCTCCAAGCATACACTTTCCCTCCTTTTGCAATGGTTCTCCGAACCCTCCAATGTGTCAGAAGTGATCTTGGCCTCATTAATGATAACACCCTTTTGGTAGTCACAAGTGTGGTTCCCTCAAATTCTGGAACTCTGTAGACATTCCAAGACTTCTTCCTCTATTTCCTCAACTATTCACAAACCCTCAGGGTCAACCTCACAACCTAGTTCTCCAGGAACATCTTAGTCTTATGACATGGAGGATTTCAGGTCAGTCTGGCATGACTCAGGTCTTTCGTCAGAGGCATTGGAATCAACAATTTCTGGGCTCCTTCCACTCAATCTGGTTATAAATACACCTGGGCCTCCTGGGTTAGCTGGTATTTGGAAAGGGGGATTAATCCCATATCAGCATCTCCAGCAGACATAGTCAACTTTCTAGTATCTCTTTAGGTGTCTAGTAAGGCTTACAGAACAATCAGTTCCTACCAATCAGCTATTTCTGCGGTCTATATTTTAGTGAAAGGAAAACCTGTTGGTAAACACTTCCAAGTCTGCAGATTCTTAAAGTCTTTCTGACTTACGATTCCTCCAAAACCGAAGTATTCAGCCCTCTGGCATTTAAAAGTGGTATTAGATTCTCGTTTTATCTTGTCCTCAAGATGAATTCCTTTTGCATAAGCAACTGTCTGCCCAATTAAGTATGCTCTTGTTTCTGTTGTCCTTTAGAAGAATATCCAATGTTAAAGCTTTAGATATTGATAAAAAATCTTTTTGTGCACAAAAGGTGCCACTTTTTATTAGAAGACATACAAAATAGAAAACCTCATCAATTTTTGTACACCATTTTTTCCTATTGTGAAAAGTTATGAGTGATTTCTTGTCTTTGTTGTTACAAAGCCCTAACCTCTGCTTTTCGTCCTTCAAGGGCATCCCAATTACTGATCTCATTCAAAAAACCTTTTGCTGCAGTTTCTCCATCCACTCTCGCTAGATGGGTTAGATGGATCATGGAGGAGTCGGCAAGGATAGTTTATTTGGTGCCCATTCGATTAGAGGGGTATTGCATCTAAAGTGTTTATTTCAGATGGAGGTTTAGAGGACATCCTTAAAACAGCAGATTGGTCAGGAGACTCTACTTTAAACTTTGTATTTCAAACCAAACTATATCTCTTGTAATGTCATTGCACAGCTTTAAACTTGTCATAATCAAGTCTCTGGTCTTGTAATAGAATCCAAACCTCCAGTCACGTTAGTGGGGGAGATTTTCATTATCGTATCTATCATAAGATAACAAAAGCTTGATTTTTCAACAGTACACGTTTGCATCTGCTGTCTGAAAACTATCTGAAAGGTAACGGTGAAAAATAGGAGATTCTTTTTTCTAGAAAGCAGTCTCTGACCTGGTCCCTCGTTGGTGCTCACTCCATCAAAGGCATACATTCAATCACTGACCCGGTAGTCGTACTGGTATTACTCACAAAAACAAGTGAAGCTTGACCCTAACCATCTAACAAGACCCTACTGTTGTTTAATAGACCCTCACACACCCTATTGGTGTTATGCTTCATCATCGGGTCTCATCCTGGTCCCTAAAAACCAGGTTGGGCTTTACATTATTCCAGGGAACACTTGGAATATTATCCCACCAGAGTCTTAAGATAAAAAATACCTTGGAACAATAAGGGATCCCTTTATTCACGGTGTTCCTGGTATGAATACAATTATATTACAAGGGGGTGTCTACAGAGATAATGTTCCTACACCTGTGTATAAGTCAACATGTTTCAGCCGTAAAATGTGATGCCCATGGGGTCCAGGACTTTCATCGGGACTAGGTTACTTTGCCCCGGAACCCTTTGTGGGTGACCAGACCAGAATCTTCTTTGGATTCTCTTTAAAATCTTTCTGTTCCTCTCTTTTCACGCTCAAAAAACAGTTGTTGCATCCATTACTTACTACTAAACTTCATTATCCTGAATCAGAGTCCTCCTCGTCCCAGTCTTTACTGCGTAAGGCAGCCCTGCCCCCCAGACCAGCAGATCACCAGGCTAGTCTTTTCAATATGTTTACGCTCTTTGTGGACAAAAGGGCCTCCTACCTACCCCTGTAAATAAGAAAAAAATATTATTGACAGTGCACATTTGGGGGAGGGATGATGACTTGGGCGGGGAGGACTCTGATGTGGGGTAATGAAGTTAACTGGTAAATAAAGGTTTAGTTACCCCCTCATACATGCTCCTTGTCCCAGTCATTACTGTGTGAGAAAGTCCCAAGCACAGCTTCAATTATACACTTTGGACTGCCAATCTGACATTATTATGATTTATTAAGAACAAAAATTATTTCTTTGCTGACTTTACAACAGCTGACCCAAAACTGTCCGTTAAAGCCTCAGTGAGATCTAGCCTGTAATGCGTAAGAACAGTATAAAGAGAAGACCAGGTGGCAGCCCTACTTAACTCCTGTAGGGAAATCCCACTAGCATCCGCTCAGAATGCTGAAGCTGCTGATATGGAGCGTCCCTGAATATTATTTAGAGGAATCTCCCTCACTGCTTTATAAGCTTGAGAAATTGTTTGGCGCATCCATCTGCTCAGAGTAGAAGAGGAGACCATTGTTCGTCTATTCACCGAACGATACTAGACAAACAACAAATGAAACTCTCCCCTCACTGGATGACTGAATGTACTATGTCCTGCATTACATGGAACTTTAAATTCATTTTTGGGACAGTTTTTCGTTCTGGCTTTACCTCTGTGGGAAAAAATGTAAGTTATGGTACTAGGTCACCAGTGCCCCTAATGCTCCATATGTCCTCGCAGACATAAAGGCAATAAGAAGGGTCACATTTGCAGATCAGATAGCCACACCAATTTTGCATTTTTTAATGGTTCAAAAGAATCCCTTTGTAATAATTTTAGGCCAGTTGATAAATTGGTACCGGAATGACTAGCTTTCTTAACCTAAAACCTTTTAATAACCTCAAAGGCGCTACTTATGGCAGCCCACTGGGTGGCAAGAGCAGACAGAGCTAAATCTTTAAGGAAACCACCCCTTAAGAATTCTAGCATCTGGAATGGGTCCTCCAAAACAGGATCCGTGATTCTGACTAGACACCAATTTTTAAATTACCCCACTGCTTTTTATATAATGAAGGTGTAGATGGCTTCCGTGATGATTGTATTACCAGGGCCAACTGTTTTGAACAGCCCAGCTTTTTCAAATACTTCCTCTAAAGTTCCAGGCAGTTAGCCCCAGGTGCTGCAATTAAACAAGAGGAAGAGTTGAAAACTGAAGTGGAGATGGTCTGAGTGGAAAATGGAATACATCACCCTTGGACAGGAAGCACAGGAAACCATGCACGTTGAGGCCAATGTGGTGCTACCAGAATCACTGTTAGACTCTCCTCCCAAATCTTCTGTAGCACCTTCAGGAGTAGGGGAAGGTCTTGAGGCCAAGGAACCGACAAGGTATATACTGCCAATGCGTCTGAACACTTCAGTATGGTACAAAATATGGGTAGCATGGCATTGTCCGGAGAGGCGAACAGGTCTATTCGTGGGTCTCCGTAACAGGTGCAGACCTGGTTGAACTGAGGACAAGAAAGATGAAACATGATTAAAGATGGAAGTTTGCGACTTAGATCGACCACTTTGAAGTTTAATTTCCCTCGCATAAAAATCGCTCAGTGCCACCAAACGTGTCTCCGTCTAGGTGCAGATGTGAGACGCCAGAAGATTCACATCTTTAGTCTTCTTCCACCCCCTTGACGATTCAGAAAATACCTTGTTACCTGATTGTCCTGCCAACCATATTTTTCCTCTCCAATTGAAGGTGAAAAACTGAATTGCCTTCCCGACAGCTGTGGGTTCCCTCCAATTTGAGGAGTGGAACTATTCCTCTTCAGCCCAGGGACCCTTTCCCTCCTAATCTTCTAGGGCTGCACCACACCCCCAGATACTGGCATATTTTGTGTATATATATCAGTAATTACACCCATTTGGGCAAGGGTACTGAAAAGGAATCCCCTTCACTAAATTGTCCTTCCTCAACCACTAATGTAACTCCTGAGCTACCTGAGGGTTATCAGAACAGAGATTTCGTAATTGGTGGAAGTTGGAGTTCAGTGAACCAAAAAATGGTTCACCAATGGCTTGAGGTGAAATTAGGACTAGGGAACAACATCTGCCATGGATGACATTAATCCCTGGATATACAACCAACATCTGGCCGATGTCTGAGGCTACAACAGAAGCGTTTGCCGATTAGACTGGAGAGACAAAATTCTCTTCTGTGGCAGGAAGACATGACCAGTCTATGTGTTGAATCACATTCTAATGAATGGTCTCTCTTGGGAAGGAATTAGTTGACACTTCTGGATATCTAGGATGAAAGCCAACTGCTGTCGTTATCTTCATCCCTCTGGTGCCTTAGAAAAGGAGGATCAAACTTCAGTTGCGTAACCCTGTATTCCTCAGCACCTGGGTATCGTTTGGTATGTAGAAAAAATGGTTCTGCTGGAGCAACTGTAAACATACAGTTGACTAGTAACTGTATCCATAAGGCATCAATCTCTTTAAAAAACAAATGACCATAAATGAAAGAATAACAACACACATGGGTCAATCAATAATTTGTTTGTTATTTTAAAAATAATTTTTGCAATAGTTCCCATATTTTACTGACGGGGGTTGCTTCTTAAGCGCAAAAAGTGAAAAGTGCTTGTGCAGTGCATAAAGTGAACAAAACATGACTTACATACAAAACAAACAAAATTAATCCAGCTTCACAAGGTATATGCAATAAAGTATGAATAACTATGTCATTGGCCTGTTTGTAATAATGTAGTTTATGAGGCTCATATGACAGATAGGGCAGAGGTTTATCTCCTCTTTGCCGTCTCCAGGACTGTTTTTCAGTATTGATAAATTAGCTTGAACTTCCACATTTCGACCATCTAAAGACGTGTTTAGTCCCTAACCTGGATCATGGCTTTTTAGAAGATGGATCGTAGGGTGGAATAACTTGAGACAGTGATTGCTGAGGAGAAGCATGAAACATGTCCTGGACACTAGGGTTCACAAATTAGCAAGCGCTGTGAACTTCAAAACAAAATGGACGATAATGAAAATAGGTCTCTCAGAAACAATGTCCGTATCAGCGGGATTCTGGAGTCAGTCGCTGCTTCCGATTTGCTGGGGTATGTTCAGGGCCTGTTCTGCTCCCTATTGTCATCAGCAGAGACCAACGGATTGAACTTGATAGAGTCCATAGGGATATAACTGCATACCACATTCGCAACAAACTCACTCCTGATGTTCTTGTTCGCGTCTACTTTTATCATTTCAAGGATGACATTCTAAGATTAGCTCGGAGTCAAGACCCATTGGCCTATCAAAGTTCGATGTTGCAAATATACCAGGATATATCAGCACATACTCTAATGAAACGCAAGTCGTTGAAGTTTATTACAGATCACCTCCAAAGCCATAATATTCCTTATCGCTGGGGCTTTCCATTCAAGAATTTTTTTCAGTTCTAGAACAAATCTGTGGCACTCTTCTATAGACGAGGCCATGCGCCTACTGGGACTGTCTCCGGATGGGGAGGATTCTGTGGCATCACAATCTTCAACCCAGTATGAGTGAAGGAGATGACATTCCCGGTAATCACGACAACGCCACACAGAGACTACCAGCCCACCATGAACACCGACCTGTGACTGGCCCTTAGGGGGACCTATGCTTCTTTAATGAATATTGCTTTTTTCCATCCCCTTTCTCTGTTGCTGTTTTACTGACCTGCCTGGGTTGAGCTGCCAGCCCGGGGCCTACGCTGATGTCTACTATAGTTCCCAACTGGACTTCACCGGACAGGAAGATATTTGCGATTCAAGGTTTTCTTGTATTGTAATACTGTATTAGTTTGCTCCTCTCTCAGATCCATGTTGCCTATAGGAACACGCCGTGAGATAGGGCCCGATACCAAAAGGGGCTAGTTCCTTCAGTTTTCTTTCCTTATACTGGCTGTCTCTAATGAGGTGTTGCATTGGGGAGGACTATTTTTGGTTTTTCATTGTCGTTTTTATCCTAAACATTGTTAACATGCCAGCTGTGTTAGAGAGGGTCTATTGCGACATGGTTCAGTTGGAGTCCTTTGTGGCAAAGTTCTTGTTGATGTTTCCTTTTTCTTTGTTTGAGACACAGTTTAATGTGTCCACCCTAGAAGGTCTCGACGGTTATGATCTGGTTAGGTGGTTTCAGGAGGTCAGCCCCACTCTGCATTGTTTCCTTCGGCTTCTCTTGAATGTCAGCTAATTCAACACTCCATTTATGGTCCGTTAATGTACAGGGCCTGAACTCTCCATGTAAGCGAAAGGCCCTCCTCCAATGGCTTTCTTCCAAGAGGGCGGACGAGGTGCTCTTTCAGGAGACCCACCTAACAGTAAAAGATCCCATCTATATCTCTGCCAATTGCATACCTCAGCCTCTAACAAAACCAAGGGGTGGCTATTCTTATACGGGCGAATGTCCCACTCTGGGTTTCGGCTACACACAGGGACAAGGAGGGGAGATGGATTATGATTCTGGCCTTCGACACAACCACTCCATACACCATAGCCTCTGTTTATGGCCCCAACGACCACAATGCCCCTTTTTTGCTAACTTGCTCCCAACTGTAGCAACTGTTTCCACTCATCACATGATACTGGGTATGGATTATAACGCAACTCTTGATCTAACAGTAGACCGCTCGCCCTCTTCGTGGAAGGCAGCTCATCCCCCCAATCTGTAACAAAAGGTATTGCCGTTCTAAATTTACTAGATATATGGCAGCATTTACACCCCCATGACCACAACTAGAATTTTTTTTCCAATATGCACAAATCTTATTCCCGAATGTATTTTGTCTTGGTTTCAGCTACCTTACTTTCTAGGGTGAAAAATGCATTCATCGAGACTTATCCGACCACACGCCCGTCACTTCAACGTTATCGACCAGACCCCACGATCCCAATCATGCCACTTCTGGAGGATGAATGAGATTGCTTTTCGTGACTCAGTTCTTCGTTTTAATATTAAGGATGCGCCTGAGCGCTATTTAACAGAGAATATAAGCAAGGAAGTTTCTTCTAGTACGATCTGGGATGCGTCCAAAGTGGTTCCAAGATTGCAGTTTATACCTCATACTACCACTATTTTTAGACTATGCAAACTTCAGCAATTAGATTTGGAAGAAACAATAATCAAGTTGAAAAAGCAGCATAAACAGACAACCTTTAGGTCCATGTATAGACTGCTTCATAAAGCGAGGGGAGAGCTAGAATCCCTGCTGAATAAAGACGCGGCTTACCAGTTATTAGAAACTAAACAACTTTATTACAAGAAAGGGAACAAAGCCGATAGACTGTTGGCATAGAAGATCAGTTAACAAAACATCAAGATCCACCACAAGGGTGATTATTCAATGAATGAAAAAAGGACCGAACGTGTGTGGGGGAGTGTGTTCCTACTTTTTGGTAGGACATACACAGGAGTTGTTTAAATACCCCTCACACACCAAAAGGGCCCTTGGTGTCATGCTTCATCATTGGGGTCTTCCCATCCCACTGTGGGATGGGGCGTGCTGCGACCTGCGACTACGCGGGAGCACTATGCTAAAAAGTACTATGTGTGGTGTGAGGGTAGTGAGAGGAAGGGTCAGGAGTGAATGTAAGGAGTGAGGTTAAAAAGGACCTGGCCTCGTAGACTTAAGACAATTTAATAGGTCATTGAGGCTGGACCTGTTAAAATGGTGGTTCGGAAATATCTCGCATATAATGTGCAGATACTCCTAAAAAGTCAACATGTTTCGAAGCTCAAGGCTTCTTCATCAGGACTGAAAAGATCCCTTCAGTGCTCACTATGTTGTATAAGAATTGTGGAGGTATACTATATACAAAAAGTGAAAAGTGCAAAGAATCATGCACTTCATACAGTACCTAATTGTACTTCTAAAGTGTTAATCTGAAAAGAAGAAAAATACAGTTTAAAATACTGGCTGCGCCACCCACGGCGTTTTTATGCGAAACCTGTAAAGACAGAATACGCCGCAAGGTGACTGTTGTATACATAGTACTAGTATGGTGCAATGAAAAAAGGAGACCAACAAGACAGACCTACACATAACAGAAATCACACACTCTATTTTTGTGGCTAGAGTAATTGTATCCTAGTATAGTGTGTTGGAAGATACATACACACAATTAAATACATACTATGTATGGATGGGAATATTGCCCCATGAGCCTCTGGAATGAGTGAGGGAGAGAGTCGCCACTAAATACTGTAGAGAAAAACGGGATGGAAAGGGAATAGTCAGATGGTTAAGTCCCCATATCGACAGTGGCATAGGTAGGGGGGGCGGTGGGGGCGGTCCGCCCCAGGCAGCACTATTTTGGGGCGGCCACTATTGTGGGGACACTCACTGACACTACTGTCAGTCACAGTAGTGTCAGTGTCCCCAAATAAATGATAAAGGCCGCCGCAACGGGCCGCGTGTGCGGCCACGTTTGAAAGTGCATTGCAAGCGGCCAAGCGCACCTGACCTGCTTGTTGTGCGCCTGCAATGCTGCCAATTTGAATTTGCCGCCCCGACGTCCCGCGTTTGTGCTTGCTTGTTGTTGGTCCGTCCCAGGGCCGTCAATCTTGTAGCGCGCTAGCGCTACCAATCACGGCCCTGGGCGTCATTTTGGCCAGCCCTCGCGATGAGAACGTAGCAGTGACGCGTCACGCGCTTCACCACTACGCGCTCTCGTGAGGAGTCGATTCGGGGCTTGCAGTGGCAGCGCTGGGCGATTTTCTGGCTGCAGCAGAAGTGAATCAACCCTGGTCCCCTGCCATAGAGACAGTGGCGTAGCTAGGGGGGGGCGGTGGGGGCGGTCCGCCCCTGGCGGCACTATTTTGGGGCGGCCACTATTGTGGGGACACTCACTGACACTACTGTCAGTCACAGTAGTGTCAGTGTCCCCAAATAAATGATAAAGGCCGCCGCAACGGGCCGCGTGTGCGGCCACGTTTGAAAGTGCATTGCAAGCGGCCAAGCGCACCTGACCTGCTTGTTGTGCGCCTGCAATGCTGCCAATTTGAATTTGCCGCCCCGACTTCCCGCGTTTGTGCTTGCTTGTTGTTGGTCCG
Organism: Calotriton arnoldi; assembly: GCA_963921515.1. Lineage (NCBI taxonomy): Eukaryota > Metazoa > Chordata > Amphibia > Caudata > Salamandridae > Calotriton > Calotriton arnoldi. The sequence goes on from CAWUFW010010473.1 coordinate 163,568, forward strand.
TCCCAGGGCCGTCAATCTTGTAGCGCGCTAGCGCTACCAATCACGGCCCTGGGCGTCATTTTGGCCAGCCCTCGCGATGAGAACGTAGCAGTGACGCGTCACGCGCTTCACCACTACGCGCTCTCGTGAGGAGTCGATTCTGGGCTTGCAGTGGCAGCGCTGGGCGATTTTCTGGCTGCAGCAGAAGTGAACCAACCCTGGTCCCCTGCCATAGAGACCCTGGCTGCCACCACTGTGGAGTGCTGCAGGAGGCTGAGTGAGGAGGTAAGAACTAAACGTCTTTCTAAAAATGCCCCCCAAAGATGGTGACTAAACTGGCGTATACTCTGTTCCGCTTTTTAACTGATTGAATTTATTTGTATGTCTTTTTTAGCAGCATTTAAAAAAATGTACATAGCTGCCAAGGTTTGAAATTTGCTGTGTGTGACATTTTCATAAATTCAGTGTAATTATGAGTGACATTTCAACGACGAGTGACACTCGCGAGCAAAATCAAGCAAGGAAGAGGAGTTTACCAAGTCATCTAAATAAATGCTACAAATAACCAAGTTTTAACCGTATACAATCAGCGCATTACCGTACAATAATGTCAAGGTACAACCTGTCTGCATTAGCTTGAACTGTGCACAACATCAAAAAATAGCCTAGCGTTTAGAGATTGTGTCTCTGCCTTGTGCCTGCACTCCGCAATGCAAGTGTGCTGTGTATACAGGCTGTGTGTGTGTGTCTACACTCAGCACCGGGCACGAATAGTGAAGTGAAGGTCGCAGTGTGCGTATCTGGCTGTCTTAGGTAAATTATAAAGCACATAGTGTAAATGTCAGGCCCCCTTGCAACCTATCAAGTAGCATCAGTCTACCCAGGGCCTCTCTGTCTCGCGTGGATCCGGGCTGAGTCTCCCAAGATGTGAAAGGCCCCATCTCGTCAGCTGCCTAATAAATCAGCAGGACTCAGCTGACTCGAGTCACCAAAGCCACCACAGACTGGCACTGGGCAAGCCTCAGGAGAGTGAGGCCGAGGCATAGGACATGTATAGTTCTAAAAGAAATTAAATAAAGAGAGGTATGCTGTCATTGGGCTATAATAAAAGCTGCACTCTGTGCAGACATGTGACGTGGCTGGTGCTGATTTTGCACACAGTGAATGAGCTGCATTTGTTGGTTCACCCGTCCCTCGGACCACCGCTCTGAGTCCTTAATCATCAATAATTCGTGCTCTTAAGTAATAGGAACTGCTAACAGGCAGAGGCTGCACATTAAGGCAATTACAACATTTTGAACTTTAAACTTTATCCGCAACTTTTGTCTTCAATTAATTATTTTATGAGTCCAGGGCTTGCCTTGGACACACACTTACTTTATCCTGCGACGGCCAAAAGAGCAGCTTCATTACCATGTCGGCCGTCTGCGGCCCCAGCTCGTCTCTGATGACCGTCTGCTGAGCTTCAGCCATGGGTCCCGGGTTGGCATACTCTGGGGCCGGAAACGAACAGTGCTACACAGGCGGCACCGCAGCAGGCACGTGACTCAGCCGCCGCCCAGACTACGGTGGCCCCCGTGGGGTCCTCGCCGGGGTTGGACTCACACTTAAAACCGCAGAACTCATTTTACAGCAGGCTAGTTTACAGTCCAGAATTCAACTGCCGCCCGCTGACTGCCCATTGGCAGGCACTGACAGTGACGTCAGTGAAAGATTGCGGAATACTGCGCTGTGAATTATTTCAACTATCCGATAGGTTGAATGATTTGTGCCGTGCTCAGCCCAGCCTCTAAGACTGCTAACCTGCGTGTACTGCGCGCTGCGGCTGCTGTGTCACTAGTAATTAAACAGGCTACAGCCAGCGCTCGAGCCACAGCGCTTAACATTGTAGCACAGGCAGCAGTGCACATAACTGTTAACTGAGTCTGTGCTGGTGGCAGCGCCCGGGCCGGGCGGCAAGTCTGCGGGGAGCAGCAGCAGAGCCGGGGCAGGTGTCACTGCGCCGGCACACGCGGCTAGCAGCCTGGCGTAGCCAGTTTTAGAGCTGGTGTACAGCAGAGAGACAGTGGCATTAAAATGCGTGACAATGCATTTCAGTGCGGTGATGCGGAACACCACACTGAAATGCATTAGTCACGTCTGATGCGTGATACTTGGCAGGCATGAATGTATCTAACTTAAGGTATACATCACCTGGTGATAAAGACTATCAAAAAGTAGGACTGGCGTTAAAAGGTCTATAACAATGGTTTTAATTCCTTTTTGATTGAAGTCAACTGTTTTTATACAAACTTTTTAATCTATATTTAAGGTTCTGCAAATTCCCTATTATATTATGCACCAGCACTTTAATGTAACCAGTTATGCTGATAATTGTCTCATTGACCGATTTAAGCACTTTATATAAACGTAGATATTATCGTTTTTGAGTTTATCTGAGGGTCATACTAAGTGCAGAAAACATCTTGTTATTATAAACTGAACATAAGTACTGCATATATAGGCAATTGCAGACCGTGATACCAGGACTGACTGAAAATTAGATCTTTGTAGGCTATACTATATACTTAGATACAATTTAACTTGATGTCTGTATTCCTTTTTACCTGTTTTTAACACAGATGAGATGTGCAAATTATGTGAAAACTGCTTTTATGGTCATATTGATCGAAATAAAGTTTTACAAATGGCTAAACGTTTTCAGAGGGGATATTTAGAGAGTGGCAGCATAGCTGCCAAGGTTTCAGGTGTGTGGCATATTCTCATAACTTCACTGTAATTATGATTGACATTTCAACAACTATGAGCATAGCTGCCAAGGTTTCAAATTGCTATGTCTGACATTTTCATAATTAAATTGTAATTATGAGTGACATGTCCACGACTATGAGTGACACTTTTTTGTGAGCAAAACTCAAGCAATGAAGACGAGGTAAACATATATATATATATATATATATATATATATATATATATATATATATATATATATATATATATATATATATATATATATATATATATATATATATATATATCAGTAATTACACCCATTTGAGCAATGAGAAACTCTAAGAAGACTTTAAAACTGGTGCAAATGTCTGCGGCGGCAGACTCATAATTACAATAAAATTATGAAAATATCACACATAGCAATCTGAAAGCTTGGCAGCTATGCACTTTGAGGCTGCTCTTTACCAACTGACGTTGGAACTACTCAAAACAATGTACAGTAGAACGCTTCTTACTGTGTATCATCTGTGACTTGTCCATGCACATCTATCGTACCCTAACCCAACCCTCTTTCACTTCTATACAGTTTCTCCTCTCAACAATTCATTCTTTCTTTGACCTGCACCTCTTACCTAGTGTTCCATTTTCCTTTTCACATAACCCCAAGCCTCTTTTGACTGTTTTTATCTTACATTCACCACTCTTTCCCTCACATCTATCTTTTTGAGTTTCCTTTCACCTTAAAATCTTCCCCTTTGCACCAGTTTCCCATTCCGGTGTGTCCTATACCTCACTCTTTCATTCTCTCAAAGAATTTCACTCAGTTACAGCTCAGATGCTCGCCTACCTATCTTCTACCGTCACCTTCATGCTTCACAGTGCTCTACTCCATTCAACATTAAGTCCAACTCTTAATCTCTTCTTGCCTATATCTCAAATGCATCTTTACGAGTCTAATTTTCTCATTTCTATTTCTTCCAATTTCCTCATGCTATGCAACTTTTATCCTCTTTCTCTCACTTTCTTTCACTTCCATCTCCTTTGGTTTTACCTCTTGAGTGCAACTAGAACTTGCATTCTATCACATTCCTGTTTTCCTCTCGCTTCCACCTTTTCTTTTCTCACATTCGTTGTTTTCTAGACACCCTCTCGTCCCTAGTACCCCTTCACTCCTCTAATTGCTTTCTCTTTGTTCTCTTCTCATCTCCAGTTGTCTCTTGTATCGTATTATAGGACGATGTGTTTCTTGTGCGAGTAAGAATGCGCACAATACCAGGCAGAGCTGTTCTGGACCCGCAGATTTAGGTAGTGCGAGTATCACTGTGAAAGACCTATTTATTAATCTCCTGACATCTTCTTGATTTGTTGCTTTTCTGTAGCAGGCTCTTGTGGCCTCTTGTGTGCTTGTTTGGTAATTTAATGCCCGCCAGTCAGCTATTATGATCACACACATTTGTTTTTATTAGGTATATCATGAGTGCATTTAAGCCCATTATGATTTTTAACAAATTAGATTTTGCTTTGGGGTTGTGCTAAAAAAGTGGCACAATCCCAATGCAAAATCTGGGCCTCAACTAATTTTACATTTTTTTTTAAAACCCTGCCACAAAGAAATTGACAACAAGGAGAAGCATGTTAGTAGATCTTTTATGCTTAATTGGTTACAAAGTCTGCATTTTCTAATATTTTTATAGGGTTAAGACATCTGCTGCAGAGGTGCCCAGTAGCTATCAGGGAATAATAATTGGTGAGATAACCCTGGAGGTTAAAGTATTTCTTGGAGAAATTTCTGTTTTGTGTAGTCCCAGATCTGACTCAAAGTAGTATAGAAGGTTAATGTGCCTGCAAAGCACATCATGTAATATGCAGATGACAGATTGTTTTTAATGTAGCTAGGTAAGGTTACTGCTTTGAACACAGATCCTTTTGTTACTTGCAGTTCATAAATAGTAAGCCTTTTAATATAGCACAGTGAGCTATGTAGGATATGTGACTGCTACAACTTTTAACACACACTGACTCATGCAACACATCTTGTACACTGATTTACACGCTTGCATGATTTATTTTCAATCTGTATGTTATGTAAATCGCTCTGACACCCTGCATTGGGATTTGTAGCGTTATAAAAGAAAGTAAAATAGTGCAATTTAAATTGTGTGTAAATACTGGGACAGACCAACACATCTGAGATACTTACAGTTCATGCACTTACATAAAGGGACCTAACAAAGTCAAAAGCATGCCTCTCTTAAGTACCTGTGCAGCGATAACCAGCTGTGTGCTTTTGTTTCCCTCCGTTGTATTTACATTTAAGTGTGAGGTTCCAGGCCACTCGGTCATTTAATGTCAGCTGTAGATGATGGATCCCTGAACAGTGTCATGTATGTGCATGTTTGCATTGTGCTGAGGGGATTACCAGGTAATTGTTCACGCAGCTCTCTGATGGATGTCACATGCGGTTTTTCTGAGTCCCCAGATAGATCATGCAGTCTGTGTGTTCTCTTTTGTACTGCCAGTCACCGGTGTATTCAACTGTGTAGCCTTGGACCGTGTCATGTATGTGCATGTAACTTGCATGATCGAGGCAACTATTAGCGGCGATACTGCGTGTCTCTCGGACCTCTTTCAAGTGCTCGCTGTCCTTTTTCCCCAGCACCCCCTCCCCTCCCCCCCAGGGGCGGCAATCTGAGGGATAGCCCCGGGCGCCACAAGCTCTAGCTACGCCTCTGCATATCGAGCAATCCGAAAGATGTCGGACCGTGACGGCTATGCCGTACTTACGTGCTGCTAGACATTGCCTCGCTACGAACAGCTCACCCGCGGCTCCGAAGTATGACTGAGGAGCCCGGGGAGCTTCTATTTAAGTGTAAGCATGTAGGTAGGAAGTGGATCCACCTGCGGTGCTGACGTGGGGTGAACCGGAAGCAGAGTCTGCTATGTGTCACCCCTTGCGCACTAGAGCGCTCTGTGTAACATAGGCGGAAGTGGGTAATTCGTGCGTGTCTGTGCGCTGACAGTAATGGTTGAGTGCAATGTGCCTAATCATCCCCCAGCGCCAAGTGGCGAAAAAGAAGGAGAGAGAGCGATAAAGGCGAGGTTTAAAAAATACGTGCCTTAAGAATAAAACGTGTGCAAGAGATTGTATATGGATATGAGACACAGGGTACTGCCAAATGTGGTTGCTTATGATGCTGGGTATACGCACAGGCCGGGAAAGGAGCAAGTGTAGTTCAATCACGCTCCTAGTAGAATGGTATTTTCACATTGCCCAATGGGACATAAAACGTTCTGCCCTGTATATGACATTGCCTAAGTGGGGAATAGTGTACAAGTTGATGGACCACTATAAGGTATAATAGAGATGCAATGTTGCATATTCTACCATTTACATGTCATCAAATATGGAGGATGGTGATAGTTTAGATGGAAAATTATGAACTATGAAAACTATAGGGTATAATTGAGATGCAATGTTGCATATTATCCCGTTTAAACGTCATTGAATACGGAGGGTGATGATAGTTTAGATGAAAAACTATGAAGGTTCATGATGGTGGTGTATCACATGCTGGATCAGTTCGTCATGATAATTGTGCCCAAGGTATTTCATCATTCAGGCCCATGGTGTTCGTCCCCAAACGGAACACCCACCGTTGCTCTTTTTCCAGGAGGTCCTTTTCATTGTGGATTTGCTCAATCACAGTCCATTTCAGATCATCAACATTGTGATTGGCAGATAGATAGTGGCTCGCCATCTTGGTGGTGCTTTTTTGCATCTCACATTGCTCTTATGTTCACCAATCCGGATTCTGACTGGTCTAGATGTCATCCCAATGTATTCCAATTTGCATGGACAGGTGATCATATATACCACATTCTTGCTGTTGCAATTGGTAAAGCGTCTTTGTTCCCATACAGACCCGTTAGTGAATGTGATTTTCTTACTCTTCTTAGTTACGGTGCAGGTACTACAATTGCCGCATGGGTAGTGACCCTGAATGGGTTGGAGATTAAAAGGGGCAGTGTCTCTTTCTAATGTGGTACGTGGTCTGGTGTGTACGAGAATGTCTCTGAGATTCCTGCCTCTTTTGTGGGAGGACATTGGTCTGGGAAAATTGAGTTTCCCACAGTTAAGTATTTTCCAATGCTTATTTATTATCTTAGATACTTCATTCGAGTGGGTGTTGAAAGTAGTTACACAGATCGGTCTGGTCTCTTGTTCTTTAGGGGGATGATTCTCCAAAAGTGCGTCTCTGTTATTGTTCCTGGCTCTTTTAAGACCTTGCTTGATGATTCTCGGTGGGTAATTTCGTGCCACTAATTTCTTCTCCAAATCGGTGGCTTGTCTCTTGAAGTCAGTAATTTCAGAACAATTTCTCCGTAGGCGCAGGAACTGCCCATATGGCAGATTGTCCCGTAAATGTCGAGGATGGAAACTCCTGTATAATAAGAGGCAATTCTTTGCAGTTGGTTTAAAGTGGGTGGTTGTTTTAAGCCTACCATTCTCTGGATAGATGTTGAGATCGAGAAAAACCAGATTGGTGTTGGATGATGTGTGTGTGAATTTTAGAAAATTGTTTTGCTGATTCAGCCACATCATGAAGGTTTCAACAGAGTCGGTGTCACCTTTCCATATCACTAGGACATCATCGATGTACCTTTTCCAGACAATTATGTGATCACGGAAGGGATTGTCTTGATGTAATATTTTGGTGGTCTCTAGATGGTGTACGTAGAGACCAGCCAGACTGGGAGCAAAAGTGCTCCCCATGCTGGTCCCATGTTTTTGTAAGTAGTGTGAACCCTCATATAGAAAGAAATTCTTCTTAAGGGCTAGAGAGATGCACTCCATGACCATGTTCCGAGGTGTATGGTATTCCCATATGGTTGCATAAAGTACTTCCTCAATAATGTCAAGCGTTTCGTCATGAGGAAGACTTGTGTAAAGACTCTCGACATCGAGTCCCAGTCAGAGATGGTGGTTTGTATCAAAATCCAGTTCATTTAGTAGTTGTAGTACTGCTTTGGTGTCTTTCAGGTAGGTGTCTGTTTTTTGGACCAAGGGCCGAAGGAAAGCGTCAGAGAACTTAGAGAGTGGCTCTAATATAGAACCGATGCCTGATACGATGGGGCGTCCGGGTGGGTGTTTCAGATTTTTATGAATTTTAGGGATGGTGTAGAAGTAGGGCGTTCTGGGGGATTTTTGAATCAAAAAATCCGACTCCTTTTTAGATATCCAGTTATGGCAGACTGCTTCCTCCACCATTACTCCTATCCGTACCCGTATCTCTTCAGTAGGGTCTTCTTGAATTAGCTCATAGTTTCTTGAGTCATCTAGTAGTCTCCTGCATTCAGTGTCGTAGTTATGTGTAGTCTGAAGTACAATAGCTCCACCTTTATCTGCTGGCTTGATTGTCAGATCGATATTGTTGGCCAATGCTCGTAATGCCTCCTTTTCTTCAGGTGTCGTATTGTGAAAAGTTCTTTTATCTTCATTGGACATACTAGTTATCTCCTCCATCACGGCCTTCTCAAAAGTGAGCAGCTCGACAGGAAGTGTTGAATCTAGAGGAGTAAAAGTAGATTTAGGTCGTAATCCTGTGTCAGACACCTGTTCCTCTGTGGTCTCGTTGGTTTCCCTGGTGTCAAAGAAAGCTCGTAGTTTCAATTTTCTCAGGAATTCTTTCACCTCTAAGCATAGCTTAAATTTATCCATTTTGTTAGTGGGCACAAAACCAAGGCCTTTACCTAAGGCCCTCTTTTGTGGTTCCGTGAGAACCAATGATGTAAGATTGACCACTAGTTGTCCTTCCTGCTGGTTGTTGGTTGGTTCGTGGACCCGGTCATACTCCTTGTCGACACTCTGGCCGGATCCTCTGGTTCGTTCCTCCAGTGGACCTGATTGCCCCGTCGGTTCCTTCCTCTTGGTGGTCCTGTGCGGGCGCCTAAAAAAGGAGGTGGTCCATAGTAGTTGTATTCCTGTGGTGTTGGGGTCCAGTGTTGAAACGGCCCTCCAAATGGCGGTGGGCCGTAGGGGTAATTGGCATAGATCGGTTTGCTTTGGTAGTGGTCCATTCTCCCTCTGGGTCGAAACGGTCTTTGGTTCTGTGTTCCTCCTCTTTTATTTCTAGGGTCGCTCCCCCGGCTGGAATATGAGTCATTGGAGCCGGGATCTGATAAATCGCTATCTGATCCCTGATCGCTGTTAGATCTTCTTGCTACATAGTCCTCTCGTATGTAGGGGTACACATGTTCGTGGCTGAAGGCTGCTGTGTCTTTTCTCAGTTTCATAAAATTGCTTTGTTTCAAGGTAATCTCGTACTCGTTCATCTGTTGGTTGAGTTCATCCAGCCTTTTCTTCAACACGGTGTGGGATTGGTAGCTCTTGAGTTGTACCTCTAACTTCTGTATGTCAATTTTTAGTTCCTGTGCCAAACGGGTGGCTGTCTAGATGATAAGGACTAGCCAATCCCTGGTGCAGTGCCAAGATATGAGCGACCAATCCTTTTTAAAGGATTTGTCGTGTTGAAATATGAAAGGTTCATTACGGACAATCAGGCCTTGTGGTGCCGCATTGGCCCTTAGGTATTCCGTCATTAATAAACCATGTAATGCTGTTTTTATCTGGGTTCTTCTTAGGTTAGCCAGTTCATCCCAGTCCGAACTGCTCGGCATAGAAGATCAGGCAGGTACTGAACCAGAAATTATATACAGGGGATCTCGAACGCTGAGGGGGCATACTTGACCTCCAACGGGAACGTTAATGCTACCTTTGCTTCTTTCTATGGAGAGCTGTATCAAGTGGAAACCCTGGATTTGTTGAAACAAGATGAGTATTTGTCGGAGGCTCATCTCCCGGATACTCCGGAGAATGTCAGGGAGGAACTAGATTCCCTTATCACAGATGAGGAAGCGAGGACCTCTATTAAATCCCTGCGACTGGGTGGGTTTCTCAAATCCTTTCACAAGACCTTTCGAGAATGGATAGTCCCACACTAAAGAAAAGTTTTTAATTTCTTCTTGAACACTGGCTCGCCGACGATGATAGAGTCCACCCTCTCCTTGATTTTGAAGCCGTCTAAACCTCCTGATCAATGTAGGTCAATAGACCGATTGCACTCTTAATCCCTGTAGTGCGTGTGTCTGCCAATGGCTGACACATGCACACTGTCCCTGGTGCGTCGAACAGCCATTGGCCGACACCAGGGAGAGATTTAGAGAATCCGGAGAATTATTTTTTTTCTTTCACCTGGGGGGAGGGGAGAGAGGGAATGGGGGGGATAAGATGCAGAATCGCTCCTGCATCTCTCCCCACCCCCCTTCCCACCCATCCGCGCTGATGTCACAGTTTCCTCACCGGAGGGTAAAGGAGGAGCAGGTGAGCATCCTCTCCCACTCTGGTGGGGAACAAAAAGTCAAAACAAGCTCCCCCAGATGTCAGGGAGGCATTGTTTGAAAGGGGAAGAGTTTCCCCTTTCCAACAATGTCTTCCTGGCACTGTTTCCTGGCATTTCCATCGCTTCACTGCCCTGATCCACAGCCAGGGAACAGCCAAGCACACCGAAGATCTTGTTTGAGGGGGTCGGCCCTCGTGTAAGTGCCCCATCCCAAGGGGGCATTATTTCTTTTACAAAAAATAAATGCTTTTCCCCTAATGTGAAAAGGAAAAAAAAAACATAATGAAACTGATAGGGGTGGTCGGCCATTCTGAGACGAGGCCTTATTTTTTTTTTATACATGTGTGATTTCCCTGGGGGCCACGGTCAAAATGTGTGGTTTCCCTGGGGGCCACGGGCAGCCCCCAGGGAAACCACTGATGTATGTGTGTGTATATGTAGGTAGTTATAGTTAGGACCTAGTTTCCATAGGAAAAGCGTTTTTTGATTTGCCAATAACTTTGGCGCCGTTTGACGAATCTTCGCGAAAGTTTCAAAACTAGTGGGGCGCTCCGGTCAGTTCCTGTCTTGAAAGTTTCGGGGTTATTCGTCAAGCGGGGGCCGACAAAAAAGGGGGGTCCCAAAACGCGCTTTCCCCATGTTAATTTCCATAGGAAACTTTAGACAAAGCTACAGCCCGAACTGCTGAACGGAATTACACCAAATTTGGCAAAAAGGTAGTCCTTGGTTCAGAAAGAGCCCTTTTTGTTAAATGGTGAAATCCGTTCAGTAGTTGCTGAGGAATTAGAAAAAGAAAAAGTTTCGATATCTGTGGCCGAGGAGGGTTCTCGAACCCTCCCGAGCACGAGCTTCACTCTGATTGGCTGCCAACACTCCAAACCAGGAAGTGTTGGCAGCCATCTTGTGGCTCGGTAGAACCGAGTCGTAAGAAAACAGTAAAAAAAAGGTTAAAAAACAAGAAAAGGGGGCAGGGTAGAAACACCCTGACCCCCTAGGCCTGCACAGGGGGTCCCACAAGGACCCCCAGGGCCAAAAAAAGCATTTTCTTTTTTTATAATTTCGGTGGGAATCGCGTTGGGGTTGCGAATCCCGCCGAAATTATAAAAAAAAAACGAAGCGCGGGCTCCTGCGCTTCGTTTTCAAAAAGCCCCCGGGCCAGGTCCCAGGGGCACTGCCAATTAATTAGCGGGGGCCCGCATGGGCCCCCGCAGCCCTGGGGACCACCACCTCCCCGGGGCTTATTACATTGTATGCGGGGGGCACTGCGGCCTCCCACAGCCCCGGGGACCGCCACCTCCCCGGGGCTGTGAAAACAATGCGTGGGGGGGGTCCCATTCCCCGTACGCTGCCCCGGGGACTGCCACCTCCCCGGGGCATTCAGAATAAACCGCGGGGGCATGCGGCCCCCCGCAGCCCCGGGGTCTGCCACCTCCCCGGGGCTCAGTTTAAAAAAAATAAACAAATGTGTGGGGAGGGCACGAGCCCCCCCCAAGCCCCGGGGACCACCACCTCCTCAGGGCTTTGAAATAGAGGGAGGGGGGCCGCGCGGCACCCCTCCTGGAGCCCTCGATGGCCCTGGGGACCGCCACCCCCCAGGGCCAGCTCCTGCAGTGTCCCGGGGTGCCCACCCCCAGGACACTGATGTTTGCTGTGGCAGGGCGGGAGCCGTGCGGCTCCCGCCCTGCCATAGCAAACTCTGCTGCTTCATTGAAGCGAGAGCAGGGAAACCTGCTCTCGCTTCAATGAAGCAAAGCAGGATTGCTTTGCACAAGGGAGCTGCATGTCTGCAGCTCCCCGTGTGGAAAAGCAATGCCGGCTCCCGCAGGAGGGGAGCCGAGGCGGGACCGTGGGGGCATTGGGGCTCCCCCACGGTCCCCAACGGAGAGGCCAGGCCCCGGGGGATGGGGTCCCCGGGGCCAGAAGTGGCCCAGGAGGGGGGCCACGCGGCCCCGCTCCCCAATAATAAAAATAAAAAAGGAAATGCCGGCCCCGGGGGATGGGGTCCCCAGGGCCATAATTGGCCTTAGCAGGGGGGCCACGCGGCCCCCCTCCAAATAAAAAATTTTAAAAAAAGAAAATTCTGGCCATGCCCCGGGGGATGGGGTCCCAAATTGGCTTCGGGAGGGGGGCCGTGCGGCCCCCTTCCCGTTTTAATTTTTTTTTTTTTTATAAGTAGGGGTCAGGCCCTGGGGGATGGGGTCCCCAGGGCCCAAAAAATAGTAAAATAAGGGGGGCCACACAGCCCCCCTTCTAAAAAAAATACAAAATAAAAAAGCCGGCATCGTGCCGGAGGCCCCGCCCCCTCCCTGCAGAACTCTGCAAACGCGCCCCCTGGCACGTTGTAAGTTGGGGAATTAATTCCCCTTGAATACTGAGGGTCCCTGGGGGCCAACTAGCCCACCAAGTACCTCCAGTATGTGCCAGGGAGCTGCGTTGCAGAGAGGTGGTCCAAGGCCACGCCCCTTTTTACACCACTCTGCAAACGCGGTTTCTGGTGCACTGCTGGTGGGGCGATGAGGTCCTCTTGTGTCCTGAGGACCTCAGGACACAAGAGGTCAGCAGGGCGCCTTCGCGGCTGGATTTGAGCGGCTGGTCCAGCCGCGAAGGCGCCCTGCTGTTTCGCAGATCCTGCGAATTGAAACCAATTTGCTAAATGGAACGCGGAGGTCCGTGTTGAATGACAAGGGAATCAACAGAGTGGCAGTTTCTTTTGTTCATGATCAACCCACTTGGGCAAGACTTTGAATTATTTTGGGCACGTCAACACCCACTGGGGAATAATATGGATGGGACTGCAAGTACCATCATGTATGCATTGCATACGCCCAATGGGGCGGGACTTGGAGTTTATCAGGTGTTCCATCCTAATGTTTGCCGCTGCTCTGTATTTTAGCCTGTGATCAAGGACATTCATGTTTGAAACGCGTTGGGCTCTGAATAAGGATCGGATACATCAGACTTCGATTCTGCAGTCTTCAATTAAAGGTGTGACTCCGCGTAAGAGGCGCCTTCACTGAGGGCAACTTTCATTGTTGGATTTGAGCGGCTGGTCCAGCCGCGAAGGCACCCTGCTGTTTCGCAGATCCTGCGAATTGAAACCAATTCGCTAAATGGAACGCGGAGGTCCGTGTTGAATGACAAGGGAATCAACAGAGTGGCAGTTTCTTTTGTTCACGATCAACCCACTTGGGCAAGACTTTGAATTATTTTGGGCACGTCAACACCCACTGGGGAATAATATGGATGGGACTGCAAGTACCATCATGCATGCATTGCATACGCCCAATGGGGCGGGACTTGGAGTTTATCAGGTGTTCCATCCTAATGTTTGCCGCTGCTCTGTATTTTAGCCCGTGATCAAGGACATTCATGTTTGAAACGTGTTGGGCTCTGAATAAAGATCGGATACATCAGACTTCGACTCTGCAGTCTTCAATTAAAGGTGTGACTCCGCTTAAGAGGCGCCTTCAGTGAGGGCAACTTTCATGTCATGAATGATGTAATATGTGACGTCATCAGCAGTGCATTGCGGGGGCGCGAGTTATAGTTAGCTGAACTAACTATAACGGCGGAATTTCTCTGGTTTTGTACGAGTGAAAGGTCCAACTAACTATAACATCCCTGAAACCTATGGTTTTTTCAGTGAATTTCTAAGGTTTTTTAAATGCTAATTTCTAACTATAACGTGCCTGAAACCTATGGTTTTTTTCTTCAGTGAATTTCAATGGTTTTTTAAATGCTAATTTCTAACTATAACGTCCCTGAAACCTATGGTTTTTTCAGTGAATTTCAAAGGTTTTTTAAATGCTAATTTCTAACTATAACATACCAGTCGCGTTTCCAGAGTGGTGGAGAAAGGGGAGCGTGGCCTCCAAAACACCTCTTCGCAATCCCACTGTGTGGGATTTACTGGCGGTAACAGGAGGAGTAGTTAGCCCCCAACGTCAACCTTGGGGGCCAACTATCCCTTTTATTACCACCAGTAAGTCCCACACAGCAGGATTGCTAACTTCTTATATCAGGCCCCGCCCCCTCCCTGCACCACTGTGCAAACGTGCCCCTAGCACGTTGTAAGTTGGGGGATTAAGTCCCATTGAATCCTGAGGGTCCCTGGGGGCCAACTAGCCCACCAGGTACCTCCAGGAAGCGGCACAGAGCTGCTTTGCAGAGAAGTGGTCCAAGGCACGCCCCTTTTTACACCTCTCTGCAACGCAGCTCTGTGGCGCTTACTGGAGGTACCTGGTGGGCTAGTTGGACCCAAGGGACCCTCAGGATTCAAGGGGACTTAATCCCCCAACTTACAACGCGCCAGAGGGCCCGTTTGCGCAGTGGTGAAGGGAGGGGGGGGGGTCTGATGTGACAAGTGTGCAAACGTGCCCCGTGGCGCATTTTAAGTTGGGGGATTAAGTCCCCTTGAATCCTGAGGGTCCCTGGGGGCCAACTAGCCCACCAGGTACCTCCAGTAAGCGCCACAGAGCTGCGTTGCAGAGAGGTGGTCCGAGGCCACGCCCCTTTTTACACCTCTGCAACGCAACTCTGTTGCGCTTACTGGAGGTACCTTGTGACTCGGTTCTACCGAGTCACAAGATGGCTGCCAACACTTCCTGGTTTGGAGTGTTGGCAGCCAATTAGAATGAAGCTTGTGGTCGGGAGGGTTCGCGAACCCTCCTCGGCCACAGATATCGAAACTTTTTCTTTTTCTAATTTCTCAGGAACTACTGAACGGATTTACACCATTTAAAAAAAGGTCGCTTTCTGAACCAAGACCTACCTTTTTACCAAATTTGGTGTAATTCCGTTCAGCAGTTCGGGCTGTAGCTTTGTCTAAAGTTTCCTATGGAAAATAACATGGGGAAAACGCGTTTTGGGACCCCCCTTTTTTCTCGGGCCCCGCTTGACGAATCACCCCGAAACTTTCAAGACAGGAGCTGACCGGAGCGCCCCACTAGTTTTGAAAATTTCGCGAAGATTCGTCAAACGGCGCCAAAGTTATTGGGAAAACTAAAAACGCTTTTCCTATGGAAACTAGGTCCTAACTATAACTACCTACTGGCGACCGCCAGTAGGTAATAGATATATATATATATATTCTGCTCCAAAAGGTTGTCCACCAGGTGAGTAGCACTCGATCAGCAGCTTTGTTTATGAAAGGCAGGGACGAGGATCCGCTTGTAGAAGCTGCTCCGTAATGGAAATGCCTGACGCGTTTCGAAGCTCCAAATGCTTCTCTTCAGAGGCTTGAACGGAGACAGTGTGTGCAAACGCTGAACCCACTTCGCCATTTTCATATTGCACACCCACCAATGGAAAGCTCGAATGAGACTGTGCATTGTGGGAAATGTGGTCCGGATAGCACACAAATCTTGTCCTGTATGGACCCTGCAAGTGGACTCGTCCTCAATCCTGTTTGCGGCTGCTGACCCACGTAGCCCCCATAACATTTCGGGGTGGTGCACACTCCGCGGCAGGACGGCCGCGTATTACATTCTGCTCCAAAGGTTGTCCACCAGGTGAGTAGCACTCGATCAGCAGCTTTGTTTATGAAAGGCAGGGATGAGTATTTGCTTGTAGAAGCTGCTCCGTAATGGAAATGCCTGACGCGTTTCGAAGCTCCATATTATTATTATTATTATTAATTAGCATTTATAGAGCGCATGGCTACCCAAAGGCATCCCAGCGCTGAAGGCAATTAGGGCTAGTAAGGAGAGCTAGTCAGGTACTATTCTGGAATAGCCATGTTTTAAGACCCTTCCGAAAAGAGAGATGAGTAGTTTCATGGCGGAGATTAAGAGGGAGGGAGTTCCACAATCCAGCTATGTTATATGAAAAGGAACGGCCTCCACTCCGCTGCCTGTTGACTTTAGGAATACATGCTAGATTTAAATTCTCCGATCGAAGAGATTTCCTGGGGAGGTAGGCGGTGATCAAATGCTGATTAATTCTAGGGCCTGTGCCCATAAGGGTCTTATGAGCAGTACATAAGGCTTTAAAGGAAATTCTTTCCTTTATTGGTAGCCAGTGAAGGGCTTTCAGACTGGGGCTAGCTGACTGCCTACTACTGCAGCCTGTCAGAAGTCGTGCTGCGCAGTTCTGGGCCACCTGGAGTTTCCTTAGGGTGGATTTTGGGGCTCCCAGATACAATGAATTGCAGTAGTCCAGCCGCGAAAGAATCAGGGCCTGGACTACTATCTTCTTCGCTTCAGTGGGTAATAGGGGGAGGACTTTCCGTAGTTTCCTAAGGATGCCGTGACACGCCCCGTCACTGCCACTGCCTGCTGATCAAATTTGAGTGAGTCATCCAGCCATACACCGAGGCTCTTGATCTTGGACTTCGGAATTGGAGGGGCACCTAGGCACTGAGGCCATGATAGTGTGGGAGTTAACTTGGCAGTGTTGCCCATATACATAATTTCTGTTTTTTCTCCATTCAGTTTAAGGCAGGAGTGTTGCATCCAGGTAGCTACCTTTCCTAGGCAGAGCATATGCTTCTCTTCAGAGGCTTGAACGGAGACAGTGTGTGCAAACGCTGAACCCACTTCACCATTTTCATATTGCACACCCACCAATGGGAAGCTCGAATGAGACTGTGCATTGTGGGAAATGTGGTCCGGATAGCACACAAATCTTGTCCTGTATGGACCCTGCAAGTGGACTCGTCCTCAATCCTGTTTGCGGCTGCTGACCCACGTAGCCCCCATAACATTTCGGGGTGGTGCACACTCCGCGGCAGGACGGCCACATGGGTCAGCAGCCGCAAACAGGATTGAGGACGAGTCCACTTGCAGGGTCCATACAGGACAAGATTTGTGTGCTATCCGGACCACATTTCCCACAATGCACAGTCTCATTCGAGCCTCCCATTGGTGGGTGTGCAATATGAAAATGGCGAAGTGGGTTCAGCGTTTGCACACACTGTCTCCGTTCAAGCCTCTGAAGAGAAACATATGGAGCTTCGAAACACGTCAGGCATTTCCATTACGGAGCAGCTTCTACAAGCGGATCCTCGTCCCTGCCTTTCATAAACAAAGCTGCTGATCGAGTGCTACTCACCAGGTGGACAACCTTTGGAGCAGAATGTAATACGCGGCCGTCCTGCTGCGGAGTGTGCACCACCCCGTAATGTTATGGGGGCCACGTGGGTCAGCAGCCGCAAACAGGATTGAGGACGAGTCCACTTGCAGGGTCCATACAGGACAAGATTTGTGTGCTATCCGGACCACATTTCCCACAATGCACAGTCTCATTCGAGCCTCCCATTGGTGGGTATGCAATATGAAAATGGCGAAGTGGGTTCAGCGTTTGCACACACTGTCTCCGTTCAAGCCTCTGAAGAGAAGCATATGGAGCTTCGAAACACGTCAGGCATTTCCATTACGGAGCAGCTTCTACAAGCGGATCCTCGTCCCTGCCTATCATAAACAAAGCTGCTGATCGAGTGCTACTCACCAGGTGGACAACCTTTGGAGCAGAATGTGTCATGCGGCCGTCCTGCCGCGGAGTGTGCACCACCCCGTAATGTTATGGGGGCCACGTGGTTCAGCAGCCGCAAACAGGATTGAGGACGAGTCCACTTGCAGGGTCCATATAGGACAAGATTTGTGTGCTATCCGGACCACATTTCCCACAATGCACAGTCTCATTCGAGCCTCCCATTGGTGGGTGTGCAATATGAAAATGGCGAAGTGGGTTCAGCGTTTGCACACACTGTCTCCGTTCAAGCCTCTGAAGAGAAGCATATGGAGCTTCGAAACGCGTCAGGCATTTCCATTACGGAGCAGCTTCTACAAGCGGATCCTCGTCCCTGCCTATCATAAACAAAGCTGCTGATCGAGTGCTACTCACCAGGTGGACAACCTTTGGAGCAGAATATATATATATATATATATATATAAATATATATATATATATATGTAGGGTTACAGCTTTCAGGCAGCAATAAAAATGTCAAGATAACTCTTGTGATTAAGTTTCTGCTAGAGAGATTGGACTTTTGTCTAGTGGCAGTTTTGACATGCCATAAAGTAGCGCAGAGGGTTAATGTGCCTGCCGTTACCAGCACTTTAAAACAAATTAAATGTATGTGAAGAGGGGCTATAGAGAGATGAGGGGCACGTTTGCCGGGTGGTAGTGAGGGAATTCAAGAAGAAGGTCGGGGGCACAAAAATGTATTGTCGCCACCAGCGCTAAAGGCTGTGATAATAGGTATGTGGCAAGATGAAGTAATACTATGTCTTTTTTTGTATCTTTGGAGAACCTGCTGGTTTAGGAAAGAAGAGATGGTAAGGTGACTTTGTTATTTACAGTTGTACACATCACGCACACACCCACCAACTGTTTCAGAACAACCTATCTGACTTCTACGTAGGATAGTGTTTTAGAAGGACAGTTTTAGGCAGTAGCAGAGATGGAGTCTCAGTGGATGACTACTGTTCAAGCCTTAACTCGAGTTATGGAGGACAGTTCTGTGGCAGGATTAGAGGCTGAGACAGCATCTGAGGGAGAGGATAATGGAGCATAATCTGGAAGTGATTTTTCAGTCGGTGCAGTTCCATTCATCGCTGGACTCATCTTCCCGCGATTCTGAGGAACACGATGATGACAGTCGTGCTGTTCCTTCGCAAGCACAGTCTGTGCACAGGGACAACAGTAGCAGGTTAGACCAACCCAGAGAGCAGGCACGTGTGGCGGCACCCAGACACTCTCTTGGCAGCCACCCAATTTAGTTCAGACCCAAATTCTGCCTTTCACTGCCAACACTGAATGTAAAATCAATACAGCCAATTGTTTGACAATTGACTACGTCCATCTCTTTTTGGTTGTTGACTGCCTTAACAAATTGTGCAGCAAACAAATTTGCGCAGCAAATTTGTTTGTGAGGGAGCATGGAGGTACTCTTGGGCCTTATTCTAGGGCACACAAGTGGACTCCCACTTCGTTGGAGAAGTTAAAGACATTTTTGGGCGTTACGCTCAAAATGGGGTTAGTGCATAAATCAACCTTCTGTCCTACTGGACTGCTCACATGGATGGTTAACGCCCATCTTCGCACCGTACATGAGTAGAGATCCTTTTTTGCTATTGCGGCGCATGTAGTTCAATGACAATTCTGCTGCCCCGGGACCATCCAGACTATGACAGGTTGTTCAAAATTCGGCCTGTTGTGGAACATTAGTCTGCCAGGTTTCCAGAGATTTATACTCCTGGAAATAATATAGCCATTGATGAGTCCTTGATTCTGTACCAAGGGCGGCTGCTGTTCAGGCAGCACACTGCGAGCAAAAGAGCTTGCTATGGTATCAAGCTGTACAAACTGTGTGAGAGCTCTACCGGCTATGTGTTCAGCTTGAGAGTGTATACAGGGAATGACTAGACTCTAATCCCTGTAGGCTGCCCTCTCATGCTAGGAGTCACAGGGAAGATTGTATGGGATCTTGTCCAGCCTCTCCTTCACAAAGGTTACCTTTATGTGGACAATTTCTATATGGGACTAGAGCTGTTCAATGAGCTGTACAAAGCTGGCACTATGGCCTGCGGTACAGTTCGTTGTCCCGCAAAGGATTCCCACAGGAGCTTGTTTGTAAGAAGCTCTATAAAGCCCAGAGCACTGCGTTGTGTTCCAACAAACTGCTCGCAGTCAAGTTCTCGGATAGGCATGATGTGCACACGTTCACTACAATTCATGATGAGAGCACTTCTCCTGTCACAGTTTGGGGTTAGATGGCATAAGTTCACAAGCCCACCAGTATACTTGATTACAACAAGTACATGGGCAGAGCAGATAAGAACAACCAGGTTCTTCAGCCATACAATGTTGAGTCGTAAAACTCGCACTTGGTACAAGAAACTGTTTATCCACCTGATCGAGATGGCAACATACAATTCGTATGTTGTTTATCGTCAGACAACCCCAGGAAGACTCATGTCTTTTCTTAACTTTCTGTTGCCGTCATTGAAAGTCTTACTGCTACAGAAGCAGCAGCTTCCAGTTCATATGCTCTGGAGGACGTGGCAAGGCTGAAGGAGCGACACATTGCTAATTGCATTCGACCAACACCTAAAAAGACTCGACCATGTTGTTGTTGTAAAGTCTGCTCTAAGCATGGAAAGAGGCAGGAGAGTCATATTTACTGTCCCCAGTGTAGTGTAGCTCCTATTTCCCTAATAGGCTCTGCGCATTGGATAATATATCCTATAGGTTTGACATAGGACTAAGGTCAGTATGTCCCTATCGAGTATATTAAACTTAATTACTTGTGCCAGCTAGCTCAGAGGCCACTAGAAACTCCTTGACAACAAGAAGGGAGTAGTTTCTGGCAGCCGCAAAACATGACCACTGTGTTTCCCTTTAGAATCAGAACGTGTCCCAGAGTCGTGGAAACAATAGATAACTATTTCACTCAGCTCAGTCGTGCATGCTTAGTTTTCTCCAAGTTACACAGAAAGAAAGACCCTTGACCTTGCCAGGTAGGTCGCTCCCCCGCCACACAGCTCCGCCTGTGGTGTCCTGCCCGCTGCTGCTGCTGGTAAGCTCTCCCCTCTGCTCGTGGCCTCGGTGCCCGTTTTCCTTCTGTTCCCCTCGCTGCCCCCATTTTTCCTGTGTCCATTTTTCCTTCTGTTTCCCCTCGCTGCCCCCATTTTCCCTGTGTCCATTTTTTCTTCTGTTCCCCTCTCTGCCCCCATTGAACCGTGTCCATTTTCCTTCTGTTTCCCCTCGCTGCCCCCATTGAACTGTGTCCTTTTTTCCTTCTGTTCCCCTCGCTGCCCCCATTGAGCTGTGTCCATTTTCCTTCTGTTTCCCCTCGCTGCCCCCATTGAACTGTGTCCTTTTTTCCTTCTGTTTCCCCTCGCTGCCCCCATTGAACTGTGTCCATTTTTCCTTCTGTTTCCCCTCGCTGCCCCCATTTTCCCTGTGTCCATTTTTCCTTCTGTTTCCCCTCGCTGCCCCCATTGAACTGTGTCCTTTTTTCCTTCTGTTTCCCCTCGCTGCCCCCATTGAACTATGTCCATTTTTCCTTCTGTTTCCCCTCACTGCCCCCATTTTCCCTGTGTCCATTTTTTCTTCTGTTCCCCTCGCTTCCCCCATTGAACCGTGTCCATTTTCCTTCTGTTTCCCCTCACTGCCCCCATTGAACTGTGTCCTTTTTTCCTTCTGTTCCCCTCGCTGCCCCCATTGAACTGTGTCCATTTTCCTTCTGTTTCCCCTCGCTGCCCCCATTGAACTGTGTCCTTTTTCCTTCTGTTTCCCCTCGCTGCCCCCATTGAACTGTGTCCATTTTTCCTTCTGTTTCCCCTCGCTGCCCCCATTTTCCCTGTGTCCATTTTTCCTTCTGTTTCCCCTCGCTGCCCCCATTGAACTGTGTCCTTTTTTCCTTCTGTTTCCCCCCGCTGCCCCCATTGAACTGTGTCCTTTTTCCTTCTGTTCCCCTCGCTGCCCCCATTGAACTGTGTCCATTTTCCTTCTGTTTCCCTCGCTGCCCCCATTGAACTGTGTCCATTTTTCCTTCTGTTTCCCCTCGCTGCCCCCATTTTCCCTGTGTCCTTTTTTCCTTCTGTTCCCCTCGCTGCCCCCATTGAACTGTGCCCATTTTGCCTTCTGTACCCCTCGTTGCCTCTCTCCACTCCCGCCGCTGCGTCCCCTGCGGCCCCGCCCCCCTGACTGCCCATTCGCTGCCCCTGCCTCCCGCCTCCCAGCTGCTCCTCCCTCCCACCTCCCCATATATGGCGGCCGCTGTGCGGCCGCGCCGCTGGCGCGCCTAAGGCAAGCCCGTCTGCGCCCGTCCGCGCCTGGACCGCGCCCAGCGCCAGAACCCCTGGGCCGTGCGTCCCCCACACCAGCCTTGAGGACCGACGCCGATACGATGCCACCACACTCCACGCTCTCAACCCCGGACGGACGCACAACTGCTTCAAGGCCGCCCCGAAACGCACCCATGGTCCCTTCACCTGCCGGAACTGCAGCTACACCAGCCTCAGAGCCACCGAGGTGCCCGCCAAGAAGGACCTCAACCACCTCCGATGCATCCTACTGAACACACCGCTCCGCACGCAAACACGCCGTCGAGCTCTGGGACCTGCTCGACACATCATCACCAGACGTCGCCTTCCTGACAGAGACCTGGATGAACGACTCCTCCGCCCCCGACATCGCCATAGCCATCCCAGACGGCTATAAGATCACCCGCAGAGACCGCGTCAACGCAGTAGGAGGAGGAATCACCATCGTCCACAAGAACACCATCAGGGTCTCGACCAGCACCGACGACACTCTCAGCACCGCCGAACACATGCACTTCCAGATCCACACGGACCCCAACACCACCCTTAGAGGCACCCTTGTCTACAGACCCCCTGGGCCCCGACCCCAGTTCAGCGACTCCATCGCCGACTTCATCAGCACGCACGCCCTGACCTCTACCGACTACATCCTCCTCGGAGACCTGAACTTTCACCTGGAGAACAACAACGACAGCAACTCCACCACCCTGATCGACAACCTCGCCAACTTCGGTCTGAGCCAGCTCGTCACAACACCGACCCATTCCGCCGGCCACACGCTTGACCTCATCTTCTCCTCAAGCTCCCACGTCTCCTTCAGCCACACCACGGAACTCCTCTGGACCGACCACCGCTGCATCCATTTCACCTTCCAGAAACCCACCACACACCACCGCACCCAACAGATCCCACGCCGCTGCTGGAGCAAAGTCACCGAAGACCAACTACGGGCAACCCTCGCTCTCAGCCCTCCCTCCGACCCATCCAACACCGACGACGCTGCCTGCAACCTCAGACGATGGATGGACGACTGTGCCAACACCCTCGCCCTGCTGAAAAAACTCACCTACAGTGACACCACCAAAAGAGCCAGGTGGTTCACCTCGGAACTCCTAGCTTCCAAGCGTACCTGCCGGAAACTAGAGAAGAAATGGCACAGTGATAAGACACCGGACAGCCACGCAGCCCACAAAGACGCCATCCGTAACCACCACCACCTCATCAAGTCCGCCAAGAGAATCTCCTTCAAAGACCGCCTCGACAACAACGCACACAACAGCAAGGAGCTTTTCAACATCGTGAAGGAACTCTCCAACCCCATCTCCAACACCAACGACATCCCGCCGTCGCAACCCCTGTGCGATTCCCTCGCCACCTTCTTCCACCGCAAGATCGCCGACATCCACGACAGCTTCAACACCCAGACAGCCCCAACTAAGATCGATGCACCAGACCCGCCGCACACCATCGACCACGACCCCCTGCCAGCCTGGGCCAGCGTGAACATCGAGGACACCATCAAGACCATGAGCACAATACACTCCGGCTCCCCGTCAGACACTTTCCTGCACCACATCTTCAACAAAGCCAGCAGCTCCATCGCACCCCACCTGTGCAACATCATCAATCTCTCCTTCGAGACCGCGACCTTCCCAGAGAGCTGGAAACACGCAGAGATCAACGCCCTACTCAAAAACCCAAGGCGGACCCGAGAGACCTCAAGAACTTCTGGCCCATCTCCCTGCTTCCGTTCCCAGCCAAGGTCATCGAGAAGATCGTCAACAAACAGCTAACCCGATACCTCGAAGAAAACAGCATCCTGGACTCATCCCAATCGGGGTTCCGCAGCAACCACAGCACTGAGACTGCCCTCATCGCCGCCACCGACGACATCAGGATCCTGCTGGACAACGGTGGGACCGCAGCCCTCATCCTGCTGGACCTCTCCGCCGCCTTCGACACTGTCTGCCACCGCACTCTACGCGCACGCCTCCACGACGCAGGGATCCGAGACAAGGCCCTGGAATGGGCCACCTCCTTCCTCGCCGGCAGAACCCAGAGAGTCCGCCTCCCACCATTCCGATCCGAAGCCTCCGAGATCATCTGCGGCGTACCCCAGGGATCGTCCCTCAGCCCAACACTGTTCAACATCTACATGGCCCCGCTCGCACGCACCGCCAGACAGCACGACCTCAACATAATCTCGTACGCCGACGACACTCAACTGATCCTCTCCCTCACCAAGGACCCCCTCGCCGCCAAATCCAACCTCCATGAAGGAATGAAGGCCGTCGCCGATTGGATGAAGATCAGCCGACTAAAACTGAACACGGAGAAGACAGAGGTCCTCATCCTCGGCTCCAACCCCTCAGCCTGGGACGACTCCTGGTGGCCAACGACGCTGGGAGCAGCCCCGACACCCACCGACCACGCACGCAACCTGGGAGTCATCCTCGACTCAACGCTCTCCATGGCCAAGCAAGTCAACGCAGTCTCATCCTCCTGCTTCAACACCCTCCGCATGCTTCGCAAGATCTACAGGTGGATCCCGACAGATACAAGAAGAACAGTCACCCAGGCCCTCGTCAGTAGCAGAATTGACTATGGGAACGCCCTCTACGCGGGAGCCCCGGCCAAGCTCATCAAGCGACTGCAACGCATACAAAACGCCTCCGCACGCCTGATCCTCGATGTACCACGCCACAGCCACATCACCCCCCACCTGAGGAACCTGCACTGGCTCCCCATCGACAGGAGAATCTCCTTCAAACTCCTCATCCACGCACACAAGGCACTCCACAAGACTGGCCCAGCCTACCTCAACAGACGACTCCTCTTCTACGTCCCCAACCGCCAACTCCGCTCCGCCGACCTCTCCTCGCCACCGTCCCTCGCATTCGAAGAACTACCACCGGCGGCAGATCCTTCTCCCACCTCGCCGCCAAGTCCTGGAACACCCTTCCACTAAGCCTACGACAGACCCAAGACCTGCTGACCTTCAGGAGGCTACTCAAGACCTGGTTGTTCGACCAGTAGCAGCACCCCCCCCTTTTTCGTTCTCCCCAGCGCCTTGAGACCCTCGCGGGTAAGTAGTGCGCTTTACAAATTCTGTGATTGATTGATTGATTGAAAGAACAGACGGGCGTTTCAATAAAAGATTTATTGAACAGTCTTGTTTCTGGTGTAAGTAAAATGTGCTGTTACGATCACAAGACAGTATGCAAGATAAATAATGTACAGTGTGAGCAGTAAAAATAAATAATACTGCGAGAGCATTATCTTTTAGTACATATGCTGTTACATAAATAACACAGACTAAGAATGCGAGTACTCATACGATGCGTTTCTAATCTAGTTCTACCCCAATGTACCTAACCTAACCTAGGTATAGGACGAGGTATGAAGTAGGTGAAGTATTCCTTACTATGCTATACTAAGAGTATGTTAACCCCAGTATGCCTAGTATGCCAAGAGTCCCTCTAGGTTCTAGTCTGCTCCATACCTGAAGAATGAGAGAGGTTGGAATCTCTTTGCCAGACTCGAACTCCAACACCCCGCAAGGGAAGTTAGATCACTGGAAGCTGGACTCTCTGCGTGCAGGGATGACAGCGTCTTCTCAGTGCGTCAGGCCGGGAAACGGGCTCCTCTGAAGTCGAGGTCTCCTCTGATTTACAGGGGCTAGGGAAGGTATATTTATACCTGAGAGTACCTAGGAATGTTTAGTATTGACGTGAGTCGGACAGCGAAAGACGTCATGAATGAACCCTTAAGGAATAATGGTTCATGCATAATATATGAGTCCTTGAAGAAATCAATAGTCCTGGACTAGGGAAACTCCCGCAGCCTAAGGGTCTGTTCTTCAAGAACTCGTTGTGACGTTAGGGTGGACGGATGTCAGAGACCATGCCTGCATTTGGAGCGCACGGTTTAATGCCTAAATAAGGGCTGGGATTTTATGCCTATATAAGGGCAGGGCGAATTGTGACTATATAAGGACATGATACTGGAAAGCCCGTTTATGGACACCCTAAGAGGAATACAACATCCACTCCACTTTCGTGAGTACGATAATACTAAAATGCTAAACATTTAAAATGCTAAACATTAAAATGGAGTACCGCATATTTCTAAAATATTTCATAAAACCATTTGAAAAAGGCATTTAAAAAACCAATTAGAATGCAAAAGGTACTGTACATATTAAGCATAGCCTTTCACTTCAGGCATATATTTAAAATAAAATGCAACATGAATGAAAAGAAGCAGTAATATTTACATGTGACAGAAAATGATCGATAAGTTGTTCAAAAATCAAAGTCATTTCATGTCATGAAAATAAATGAACTGGTTTAGACACACAAGATGACTAAGTGTTCGTGGAAGTACCTTGAAGTCTGTATTATAAGGCTAGTTCTACTTTAAGCAGATCAATGTGCCATTTTCGTTCGAAAAATGGGAAAAAAGTTCAATTTTGGTAGAGTTCCAAGTTGTTTTTGAAAAAATGAAGGCCAAATTGTTACTGCATCTCTGGAACACTGTATGCTGAATCAGAGTCAGTTTACGGGTCTGGTGTAAACATGAGATCATCTACTTCTATAGACAAAACATCGTCCACTGTAGTTGGTGTCAGTTGGAACACCTCGTGTAGCAGATTAATTGCACAGAGATGTGAAGCTTCGCTTCCAGCATTGGGTGCCGCAGCAAAGTTCGTGTCCGTTGTTACCTGTGTGCCTGTAGATCTTTCTCATACCTCAGCAGCAGCCGGAAGCGTCTGTGAGATCTCAATTAATGCTGACATCAGGATTGGTAGCCTCTGGGGACAACACAGATCATGGGCCGTTATCGGGTCCAGCAGAGTATCGACATCCGTTGGCGTAGCTGATGGAAATGTTAGACAGGTGTCCAACACGCATTCTTCACCGCATAGCAGGCATCGTAGAACAGGTAAGATGCAATCTTGCCAGATTGGTCTGAATGACAGGAACCAAGTTGTATTAAGGTCCCGTAGACGATTTATGCCCAAAAGCTCTACTATTCGCTCACGGCACTTTCGTTCAAGGAGAGCTTTCTCCATTTCGCTCAGAGTGATGTCTGCGAAGAGGCTGGCCATAGCGCAATAGCAGGAAGAGAAATAGAATTCCGGAAACAAGTGCTAGAATTAATGGTATGCCACCAAACACCGAATGTGCAAAGTTCGGGATGATTCCGAGTATTGCCTGGAAAGGTGCTAACAGACCGGAGCAGATGCTCTTAAATACATGTATAATGCCAGTTGTATCAGACATGTTGAAGATACGTGATATCATTTCTACGAAATGTATAGGGCAGTTTGTACGTATTAAAGTCTGTATCTCAGCCGAAGTCCTTGCAACTTGTAGATCATAGGTTTCTTTGGCCGAGGTCAAAGGCACTGTTTGCTGTAAAAGCATGGCTTTCATTCTGCTCAAAGTATCAAATCTTATAAAAGAGACGTTCAGCGAAGGCCATAGAGGCGACTCCCTGACTGTGTCTATTGGGGCAAACAATACTTGCATACAGCAAGTGACCCTGGAGTTGACCGTTAGTAGATATGGGATGCCTGGCAACATACCGCAGCAACTCTGATCATTCAACATGAGGTAACTCCCATTAGAAAGTTGCCCAAACGTTGGATTAATCACAGCAGCTGGTGTACCCTGCTGATGGCAAGACAAATTTGCCACAGAACCATTACAAGCCCCGTGTAAAGAAATGTCCTGACATATAAGCGAACCGCTCAGTGCAAGTTTACAGTGTGTTCCGCTTAAAAACACTTCACGATCCCCACTCCAACATCTATATGTATACAGTAAATCCCAAGAGGTCTTAATGTATTCCTTACCCAACCTTTCATATTTGCCTGCTTGCATTTGTCTGAGGCAATACTGAAACTGAAAGTACTCACAGGTAATGTTATTTTGCCATGAATAAGCCATTCTGTAGCTGGTTTTTCTGCCACTGTGAATGGTAACTTTTCCAGTTTTTCAATGCTTAGCACTGTATACCTTGCTCCTCTTTGTGCCAATTCGATCTGTTTATCAGTTAGATTGTATTCTGCAAACAGAGGCGTTGTGTTGATGAAACGCCAAGGCACATAGCCCGCTCGCAAAGATTGCAGCGTCCAGCTTAATAACATAATAGAACGTAATTGAGACTGGCCTTGTTGTAACATCGCCAAATCTTGTTCTAGTATGTCGATAGCAGAGGATACAATGCCATCCAATGAATATATTCTGGAGGACAAAGTTGTTAACCCATTGTCGACCACAGAGAGTGTTTTCTCTAAATTAATACGATCAAGTTCACGTATTCGTTCTGCGGCCTCCATCTGTGATACTTTCCATGCTTCATTATAGGCAGCATAAATGCCGGCATATATGAAACGTTTTTGACGCGGTTTTCTTGGTCCAAGCAAGAATTCCCTATGGTCTGCGTCCTTTTTTAGTAACGTTAAGTGTTGTTTCACATCCTGTAGTGTAGACTTATGCAGCCAATCAAGGCATAATTTTCCTACACTGTATGTTGTTACTACCCCCGGATGTTGTCTTTGGACGTATCTTGGGTCTGGCCTATGAATAGTAAAGCCCTGAGTTTTATTCAGGAATCTTTCCTGACAGTTATTCTGTGGGCCAGATCAACCATTTTTTCCAATCAGGATTAGATCTGTTGAGTTGTAGTATATTGTCAATTGTCACCACTGCCCGTGTATTATTATCAGTGGCAGGTGTTGGTACAGAAGGTGTGTTCATCTCTTTGATCTTGGCTAGTCCAAGACAAGATGTTTGTTGGATGGTTTCATTCAAAAACATTATTTGTTCAGGGATGATACAGGCTCTAAATAAAGCTTCTATCCCCTGCCCTTGCCAATCTTTAGTACCCCAGACTGTTTTGGTGTCTACTGTGTCTTTCCAAAAGTCGAAACCCTGTCTAGACAGTTGGGCATTAAATAATGCAGAATAAATCTGTTTTGTATTTGTTAACATAATTTTCAGTCCTGTCTTGTTTACATTTTTATAGTAAAACATTTCTGGATCAGATGTATTGTAACCTGAAAAATATGGAAATTTACTAGCAAATGTTTTTGAACTACCTTTAGGTGGTGTAGGACAATGTTCCCATTGGTTAAACATAAACACATTTCTTGGATATGCAGTTTTATGCAAATAATGATGACCATAGTGGTTATAACAATACATTTGTTCATAGTCTGATGAACCCTCTAAATATTAATGTTTAGAAAATGCAGCAGATTTTTCTAGGTCAAACATTATATCATTGGCAGTCTCAAAGTCCCAATCATCTGAATAGGTACTGGACGTAATTCGATTACTTAGTGAAATTTTAAACAAATGTAGAATGTTCAATTGTTCCGTTGGGCCGAAGACGTCAAAATCTGTTTTGTCCTACACTATACCATCCTGTATAGGAACAGCTGTGATGTTCACTGATGACAAGTCTCTTGCTTCACGATGGGAAGATTTATGAGGTTTCAAAAGTACGTTCACGTCTTTTCCTTCAGTGTTCACATGGATGTATCTGCCACTTATAAGCACGCTCACAGTTGTTACCAAAGCTAGCCAGAGCAGGAAAACAAAAAGTCCAGATATAATCCAGAATTCAATCCATGGAGAAACCAAATAAGTCTTTTTCAGAAAGTGAAGAAAGTCTTGTACTTGCTGCTTGAATTTGAAAGATGCTGGCGTCGTTTCAGGTTCACTCTGAGAACGTATCAAAGTTAATGAAATAGCCAGAAGCAGTTCTGTCAATTGTTGGAATTGCATCAGGATTTGTAGAAATCACTGGAACCAGTTCATCACCTGCCACATTGGTGTAGACAGGTGTATTTGGACGAACTGTTACTTGGTTGTCAAGAGGGATGAGTTCCATAGCGTTGTTGCTTAGTCCTCCATCAGTTACAGCTGAATTCTCGATTGTTATCAGTCTTTCAGTCTGAACCTCTTGGATAGTAGCGAAAGGAGTGTGTCTGCTACTAGGTCGGAGTCCACGAGTCCTACTATTTAGTATTGGCCACATACTGTGGTTTGATGAGGTCGATGGACACAAATCTTTTCTCCTTTCTTCCAGCAAGGGGCGGCAGAAGTACTGTTCTTGTTCCTTGAACTGCTAGGACAGGTACTGGTTGTCTATAAGAAGGTCCAAATTCCTTATTGTCCGCAATTTTTTTCTCCAGACTAGATCCCCAACTTTTGGAATCCAGACAGGCCTTGCTGGGACCGCCGATTTTCCCCAGTGGTGGTTGGCTGTAGGAATACGTTGCTTTGTTGCGTTCTTAATTTATTGATTTCCTGTAAAACAGCCAAACGATCTTTGATATCAAACGGTTTATTTTCCACCACTGTGCCTACGTGTTCAAGGTCTGGTACCCACATTCTTGTCCCAAATAGGACCTCATACGGAGTGACCCCCCCTAGAGAACTTCTTGGCAGATTATTCAATGAGCGTTGTACCCCACTAAGGTGTTTGACCCACCCATCACCCGAACCTAATACCCTAGCTGTTATAGACTGCTTTATGTCCCGGTTTTTCCTTTCCACAACAGAATTTCCCTCAGGATGGAATGAAGAGGAGTACCGCAATGCAATGCCCAGACTGGCCATGGCTTCTTTGTAAGCCCTAGAGCTAAACGCAGGACCCTGGTCAGAATGTAGCGTGCCTATTGCGTACATGCAAATCTTTTATAACAGTTCGAGTGTCAGCCGAGCGCTGAGGCCATAACCATAGGAACCTAAATTTAGTATTTGTGGGAATGCCTTTGTCCAGTAGGACGCAGGCGCGTAGATAGTCGAATGCTGTCTAACAATGGTGTCTGTACTGGATTGCCGCATTCGCAGCATGGTGTCTGTTGGCTCTCTCGCTGTAATTTACAGTCTAAGCAGTTGTTGATGAATATGTGAATTTCTGTATTCATTCCAGGCCACCAGTACATCTCTTTTAACGTCAAAATTGTTTTAGAGATCCCTTGATTTGACAGACCCTCCCCCACGTGTTTCATAAATCAAGGCTGCTCTACGTTCCATGTTTGGAATTACCCTATCCCCCACTCCAGGGATTCGAGCAAAAGGAACGTTGTTCGCATCAATTACATAAGAGTACTTGAGTGGAAACTTTTTTGGTAACGCTGCACTGCTGCCTTTGCTTGAAGCATTGACAGCCAACATTATCTCACCATCTATTTTTGTTTTTGAACGAGTGATCGCAGCTACGGAAGCCGTCTGAACAGCCCCCTTTGCGGCTTCGTCAGCCAATGAATTCCCTGCAACGTGAACGCCATCACGTTGATGACTCAGTGTGTGGATCACGTGAGCCTTTGGTAGTTCGTTTTTCAACTGAACTACTTGTTCCCAAAGCATTTTGTGCTTTATTGTGCCACCTTTCGCATCTTTGAAACTATTTTCAAGCCAGTTTTGTATATAGTCATTATACGACTGAACACAGTAAAAGGAATCGTACACTATCAGTGTGGGGAATTCTCGATCTGTACTTTCAAGTGCCAGTTTGAATGCTTGTAGTTCAGCTGGCTGAGCTGTACAATCTCCTAGAGACTGGGTTTTTGTGACCATAGGTCTGAAGATGCCATTTCGCATGCGACCTTTAACGATTGCACACGCTGCACTGTAAGCTTGCTTACTCCCTATTGCGGGTTGTGCGGATCCGTCAGTGTAAATTATGAATTCGTATTGATCGAGAGGCAGAATTTCAGTAGGCAGAGGACATTCATGTTCATATTGCAGGAATGCTTGTGTTTTTAAATCAGGATCAAAAACATATTCAACATCAGTTGCAGCAAGAGAATTAACCCATTGTATCCATCTTGGATGTAATGCTTTAGCATTTGGAATGCTTGCTTTTGTAACCGCTTCTAAGACTGGTACTGGGGTTACGACAATAATGCGTTTCCCTTGGGCTAAGGCTCTTTCTTTTGCTACAGCGGTTTGAACTGCTGTTAGGATTTTTTCAGTTGAACTGAAGCGCATTTCCGCTTGTGTGTACAAATGGGATTTGTATGCGATTGGTATTTTCTCACCCTCATTGAAGGTTAAGTAGGTGAATCCACATTGACCCGAAATTATTCGGATCACCAAATTGCGTTGACTTACGCGTGTTTGTAAGTGATTTGTTGCTAACATGTTAGCCTGGAGTGAACGCAAGATTTCTGTGTGTTCCTGTGTCCAGTTTCTGATCGAAAAATCAGGTTTGATTAATGCGTAGAGAGGTTTAACCCTTTCTGCGTAATTTAGAATGTATGTTCTTCCAAAATTTAGGAAACCCAGGATTGATTGTAAGTTTTTTTGCGTTTTTGGAGGTTGGAGCAGCGCACACTTTTCTAAAAGTTAGCTGCCAAGCTCTTGCCTTCACTTGAAAGCTCATATCCTAAGAAATAGGACACTGAGATGGGCAATTCTGGACTTTTTAAAGTTGAACTTGTAGCCCTCAGAGGCGAAACCCAGTATAATGGTGCTCACCCTGTTCAAGTGTTTTTCCAGGTCATCGTCTGTCAGATAGATGTCATCGACATAGGACAATGCCTCATTGTCATAAATTTGTAGTAACTCCGTTACCCTCGCTGAGAATAAACCTGGGCTATTCTTGAACCCTTGTGGGAGTCGACAAAAGTGACTCTGGGTCCCCATTATGGAGAATGCTGTTAAGTACCTGCTTTCAGGTGCTATATTTTGACAAAAGAAACCATTTGAGATGTCTAATGTTGTTTTATATTTTTACGCACAATGTTATTCATTAATGCTGTGCTATGTGCACTTTGCACTGCAAAAGTTTTAGAACAAGTGTTTAGGTGTCTGTAGTCCAAAACTAGACGATATGTATTGTCTGGTTTGGAGACAGGAAACAAAGGATTGTTCATTGAGGAGGTGCATGTTTCAATCACCCCTTGGTATTCAAATTGATCTAAGATCTCCCTGACCTGTAGCTTCTTGATTTATTGGGTACTGCCTTTGTGCAGTTGGTTCATGTTTCAGATGTATTTTATGGTGAGGTGAGTCCTCGTCCCATCCTACATGATTTTTATATAATGCTGGGGCCTGGGCCACTGCCCATTTCCTGGCATATGTATATTTTAGGTGAATTGGAATATGGTTGGAGAAGGCAGGCATAATAATGTCCTCGCCATGTGGGCACTCCCTGACAAATTGTGGTGGCCAGTCTTTTTCTGCTAGAAGTATGTCATAGCCCTTTGATAGTCTTTCCCAAATAAGTGCTTTTACCTGTCTAGGTTTGTCTCCCTCCATCCGGAGTGTTATCTCATATAACTTTTGTGGAGTACTAACCCTGGTGTCTACAGTCTCAACTGTGATGTACTCATTCAAGTCCACTATCTCCAGAAGTTCCTTCAGGTTCTGGCGAACTATTGTGACTTCTGCTGCACTGTCCAGCATTGTCTGAGCCCATTCTCCGTTCTTGAGTTGCGTTCTCAGTATTCTCGGCATGTCTAATCTTTAGACCTGCTACTTTCTTTTTGGAGAATTGAGGTTTTACTTTTGTTTTTGGAGCGTGTTTGTCGTCTTTCGATTTCACACGTTCTTCTCTATGTTCCGATCGTCCTCTTCTTTCCGAAGTCTGTGATGAGATCTGAAGGGACGAGAGGAACGTGTATCAGTATCTTGATACCTGTCAGGTTTTCTCAAATTATCCTATTCCTGAGGTTATACCTCCTTTCAGAGGGCTCCTGTTGAGGAGACCTACCTCGGAGATTGAGAACGTTTCTCGTTTGATTTTTGTTTAGTAGACTCCCACTTCTTTTTAGAAGATGTAGGAGTTTGTTTAATTGAAGTCCTTCTCAGGACTTTCAGATAGCTTAGGTTTCACTGGTCTTCCACCCAAACTATCTCTGCCTAATTCTGCATAAGATTGTTCTATAATTCTGGGTAGCTCTGTTTGATGTTCTGCAACATCAAATTCCCCTAATTTTGGCGGATCGCCACTGCTGCTGCCTCCCCTTTAATATTAGATAATATTATTGTTGAGACCTGGTCGAAATTTTTCAGTAATTTCATACCTAAATTTAGAGCAGGCTCTGCCCCGTATTCGTTTTGAATTTGTTTCAGGACATCAGGTATTACCGCAATTGACGGAATGCCATGTGTTTTGGTATAGATGGCAGCAAAGACTGAGCCCCAAGTGGTGCAGTCTTCCAGTTGTGGTGTGATCCCCATTGGTAAACTGATTGTCAGTATTCTGTGTTTCTCATACGGGCTAGTATTTGGAAATACTGCTTCGATTTGAGTAATTTTTGAGCTATCCAGAAAGGAATTTGCTCACGTTTTGTGGGCATTTTACCCATGACTGCGTATAGAGTCTGTGGTGTAATTTTTAGTGTATTCCCCTGTTGGGGAGTTGGATTTGGAAGTGTTAATGGTGGTTGGACTGTGAAAGTCCGCATGACATATTGAACTAATTGTCTGTAGATTTTTATTAACTCTGTGAGTTGAGTAAGTAAATCCTCGTCTGACATCTCTTCAATGTCAGGATGAGGTGTGTAGCCGGCTAGAATCGGCCATGTTGCTCCTGGTCTACCTAGTGGACCGAGCCTAGTAATGTTTTTGTGATGTTTTAGGGCGCCTTTAAACCAGAGCTGATGCTCCTGGTAATTTAATGGAATTTCTATATCCTCGAAAGGAATGTATTCCTCTGGTGGTTCATCTTCTTTGTAGAAGTGAAACATGTGTGTTACTGGATTGGATTCAGGAAATATTACCCATGAATAGAATACCTCTGTCTGAAAGGATTCATGTGCCTCTATCACGAAAACTGCTCTACCTCCTCTTGGCGGTAGGCCATGTTTTATAAGTTTTAGAGTAATGGCTCTTCTTAAGTTTTGAGGGATGTCTATAACACCCTCCTCGGTTTCATTTAAACCTGTAATGTTAAAGGCTGCTGCTTGGGCTGGATCAGCCGCAGCTCCACCGTTTCCGGCTTCAGTGTCGGTGCCAGGCATTTTGTTGTTTGAAAAATGTAGAACAAGTTTCAAGGAAACAAAGATAAGGTGCACAATATTTTGGAACACTGTATCCTTCAACGTTGAGCAAACCAAACAGCTAATATATAAGGTACTGCCCTATGTAGCCGTGGTGGATACTAAACCCTGCCCACTCCAGATGTCTTTTGGAGTATATGGGTAGGGGTCTTGAGAGAAAAAGCACCTCTGAGTTACTCAGTATCTAACGTTGAATTACCGCCTTACCAAACCGTTGGGCGCCATGTAGTGTAGCTCCTATTTCCTAATAGGCTCTGCGCATTGGAATAATATATCCTATAGGTTTGACATAGGACTAAGGTCAGTATGTCCCTATCGAGTATATTAAACTTAATTACTTGTGCCAGCTAGCTCAGAGGCCACTAGAAACTCCTTGACAACAAGAAGGGAGTAGTTTCTGGCAGCCGCAAAACATGACCACTGTGTTTCCCTTTAGAATCAGAACGTGTCCCAGAGTCGTGGAAACAATAGATAACTATTTCACTCAGCTCAGTCGTGCATGCTTAGTTTTCTCCAAGTTACACAGAAAGAACAGACGGGCGTTTCAATAAAAGATTTATTGAACAGTCTTGTTTCTGGTGTAAGTAAAATGTGCTGTTACGATCACAAGACAGTATGCGAGATAAATAATGTACAGTGTGAGCAGTAAAAATAAATAATACTGCGAGAGCATTATCTTTTAGTACATATGCTGTTACATAAATAACACAGACTAAGAATGCGAGTACTCATACGATGCGTTTCTAATCTAGTTCTAGCCCAATGTACCTAACCTAACCTAGGTATAGGACGAGGTATGAAGTAGGTGAAGTATTCCTTACTATGGTATACTAAGAGTATGTTAACCCCAGTATGCCTAGTATGCCAAGAGTCCCTCTAGGTTCTAGTCTGCTCCATACCTGAAGAATGAGAGAGGTTGGAATCTCTTTGCCAGACTCGAACTCCAACACCCCGCAAGGGAAGTTAGATCACTGGAAGCTGGACTCTCTGCGTGCAGGGATGACAGCGTCTTCTCAGTGCGTCAGGCCTGGTAACGGGCTCCTCTGAAGTCGAGGTCTCCTCTGATTTACAGGGGCTAGGGAAGGTATATTTATACCTGAGAGTACCTAGGAATGTTTAGTATTGACGTGAGTCGGACAGCGAAAGACGTCATGAATGAACCCCTAAGGAATAATGGTTCATGCATAATATATGAGTCCTTGAAGAAATCAATAGTCCTGGACTAGGGAAACTCCCGCAGCCTAAGGGTCTGTTCTTCAAGAACTCGTTGTGACGTTAGGGTGGACGGATGTCAGAGACCATGCCTGTATTTGGAGCGCACGGTTTAATGCCTAAATAAGGGCTGGGATTTTATGCCTATATAAGGGCAGGGCGAATTGTGCCTATATAAGGACATGATACTGGAAAGCCCGTTTATGGACACCCTAAGAGGAATACAACACCAGTGTCTATTTCACCCAGCCCTGTGTTTTCCTGATTGCTTTACATTGTATCATACAAAAGTGAAGTATTGGAAAATTGACTGGGTTGGAGCTGCTGTTACGTAAACCTTTAAATGGCTGTGCATGGATACCTACCTTCCATAGGTCACTACTTCACTAGGCAAGCAGTTGTAGAATGTTTGTGCTTCTATTTGAGGAAATCATGGAGTGGCTTATGGCCGTCAGAATGTGAATAGTGTTCTGTTCGCCATTGGACAAGTGCATTATAGTCCCCAGACTGCACATAATGGTGGACGGAACATAAGCCACGTTGTCACGGAGTACAATGTAGGGCAAAAATTTTAAGTCTTGACAAGAGTGTGAAGTGCTTTTTAGGGAACTTGCGTATACAACACAAGGACCACACTGATTGCCCACGACAACCAGAGTAAGTGTAATAAGTTGAAGAAATGTCCTGTGGGACTTATTCACCAACACTTCTAGTTGCTTTGAAAGTGTGCAAATTCAATTAGTAACTTGTATCATAACCAATGTTATTGAAAAAGGGTACAGGACACAATATCCTGTATGATGATTGTTTTCACATCTTCAGTATTGCTTATGCTACAAGTTAGTAATTGAGTTTTCACACTTTTAAAAGCAAAAGTAGAAATGTCGGTAAATGAGTCCCACAGGACATTTGTTTGGCTTATTACTTTAGGGAACTTAGGCAGTAATCCCCAGCATGTTTGCCTTAGTTTCAATGGTGGATATGCTCGCTCAGTTTGAGGAATGAGCTCTCGGAGGAAGGCAAACATGGACACCCCCAACTTGCATCCACAAACTGGAAAGAATTGGATTCAGCACAGTAAGTGTGCTGATGGTGCATGAAAGACATGTTTTCTTGAGCTTAAAATAGCTAGGGGCGGACTGTATTAGTATAGGTCCACTTGGCAATTATACAGGATTTGTCAGGACTTTGATGAGTGCAGACATGAAGGGGTAAGAAAAGCTTACGGTAGGTGTGCTTTCCCAGGGATATTGCCTAGGTAGAAGGCAGATGGTAAAGGTAGTACAAATACACATGCCATGACTTCACCTATGGATTCAAACCCATTGGTGCCGCACTCGCCCTGATAGTGACTTACTATGGCACGTGGGGGTAAATGCTTGATCTGCTTGCCAGGTTCATCCTCCGTCAGAACTTAGTAGATGTTCAGTTTGCTGTATGATAAGTGCATTACAGTAACAGCACTGCACATAATGGTGGATGGGACATATGCTACGTTCTCACGGACTACCCTGTGTTTCAAAAACTACTGTTCTTCATAGTTCATGACGTTCTCTTTAGGGAACTTCAGAAAATTTCCCAGCATGTTTGCCTTAGTTTCAAAAGGTACATATGCTCACTCAATTTGAGGAAAAGGCTTTTGGGGCATACTCAGACACCCCCAACTTGCATCCACAAACGGTAAGGGGTTGGATTTAGCACAGTGAGTGTGCTAAAGGTGCATGAAAGACATGTCTTCCTGAAGCTCACGTGGCTGTCATGGGAGCCATTAGTAAAGGTTCACTAGGCATGCGTTTGGTAATGTTCAGAAAGGAGGCGGTTACTTGAATGGTGGTAAAATGTAATCAAACTGATTCCGTCCTGTGGCGTATGAATGTGATGGGTCCTTGCATGGCAGCGGTATGTTGTTGTGAGTGCACTTATCTATTGGATTGGCCCCATTGCTGGCGGAATTAAAGTCTTGTGTGTGTTGCGTGAATGGCGTGTGAATGAACCATAAAGCAGCAGGTGCCTTGAAGTGGCTTTATGGCTCACCTTCACATGGCTTGGTTTCAATATTTAGATACTTTGATAAGTATTTGTGCTTTGAAGCCAGCATTTCTGGAGGTGCTAAACCCAACCAGTGAAAGTGGTGGATTAACTTTAGTAAGAAGTCCTTTTTTTGTCATTATTTTTATTTATTTTATTTTTATTTATTGAGTTTTACCTAGTGGAAACTTGACCCGAGTGTATCAGAGCGCTTCACAGAGTTAGCACCATATATTTGCGATACATTTGGAGTACATACAGATACATAGTGACAGAAAGTGACGAGGTATGAAATTGCATAAGCCGAAATACGCAAGATACATTTGGGGTACATATAGATACATGGTGACATTATGTGATGAGGTGTACAAGGACATTGTGGGAAGTTGCCAATACAATTTTGAGATAGTTTCAGTACACACAATACATATCGCTTTGCAGAGCACAGCTGCAATTGGACAAATTTTGCCGGTGGAGTAAAATAAAAACAGAAAAACATATAGTAGCAATAAATATGACACAGCAGGATGAACAGAAGTAACGACAGGCAATGAAGGTAGCTGGGAAGGGAAACATCGAAGCAGGAATCACGCTGTGCCTTTACAATGTCGGCAATAGAACGAATGTGTAGTTACCACACATTAGTTTAGCACGCAAGTTGTTACAATGACTTGCTTTAGGGGGGCGTATTGGTTGAGTGGTGTTGGTCTTTAAGTCCAACACCTTCCCTACTGCTGCGTGGACTGGAATTTGAATAATAAATGATACTCTTCCAAAGTCCAGCGCCCCCCTAAGGCAAGTAATTGTAATGACTTGCGTGCTAAAGAAACTTGTCGTAATGACGCATTTGTTCTAACGCCGGCGTTGTAAAGGCATGCATGCTAAACACATGCAGAATTCCATCATACAACCAGCTGGGGAAAGGCCTCTTGCGGATGAGGAGAATTAGAGGCACAGATTTCCCCAGGGTAGTAGTGCACAGATTTATTTAGAGGGTGCGAGGAGGGAGTCCTCAGTCTAGTCAGGAACTTTAAGGAGGTGGGTTTAGGTATTTGTTGAAGAGGAGAAGCTTCAGTTTTTTCTTGAAATGAGGGAAGAGTTTAATTTCCTACAGGTACTAGGGCAGGGAGTTCCAGATTTGTGGAGCATTCCCAGAGGAGCAGGTGCGTGATTTCTCTCTCTTACATTTTGGAGGAATCAGGAGTAGTCTGTTTGAGCTTTGTAGTGGTCTCTTTTGGCTGGCTTTTGTTAGTTTATTCACGAGGTAGAATGGTTTTTCACTGCAGAGTGCTTTGTGAGTTATGCAGGCAGTTTTTAGTATGGTCCTTGCCTCGACTGGTAGCCAGTTGAGTTGTTTGAGGGTGGAGTGATGTGTTCAAAGAGCCTTACCCCCGATAAACGTCTAGCCGCAGCGTGGAGTGTGGCTTTCAGTGGGGCTAAGTAAGATTTTAGGGGGCCCGAAACCATTGCGTATCCGTAGTCTAGCTTGGGTAAGACTAAAGATTAAACCACCGTCTTTAGGTCTTCACTGGGGATGAAGGGTTTGACTTTTTGAGGTTTTTGAGCATGTAGAAAGCGCTTTTTGCAGAGGCATTGATATGGTCTTTCATGCTTAGGTGGGTCGAGTATAATCCCTAGAGACTTAACGGAGCTGGAGATGGACAGTTTACAGTTTAAAGCAGTGAGGCTGTTGAGCCAGCAGTCTACGGGAAAGGATTATTCTTTGTGATGAATGAGAAGGAGTTCAGTTTTGCTGGTGTTGAGTTTGAGGTGGTTGCTGGTCAACCAAGCTTGAACTGCGAGGAGAGTCTTATTTAGGTGCTAGATGTCTTTGACTGACGAGATTTACATGTAGAGTTGGGTGTCATCTGCATACAGATGGTAGTCTATTCTAGCTTGCCTCAGGATCATTGCAAGGGGTTCCATATAGAGGCTGAATAGTGTAGGAGAAAGTATTGACCCTCGAGGGACTCGTTGAGAGACTGGTGGTGTTTTAGAGGTTGAGTTTTTCAGCTTGATTAGCTGCAAGTGTTGACTTAGAAAGGAGGAGAACCACTGGAG
The DNA here is from genome assembly GCA_963921515.1 of Calotriton arnoldi. Lineage (NCBI taxonomy): Eukaryota > Metazoa > Chordata > Amphibia > Caudata > Salamandridae > Calotriton > Calotriton arnoldi. The sequence goes on from CAWUFW010010473.1 coordinate 203,785, forward strand.
GACAGTCCCGTTGATGCCTGCACATTGTGAGAGTGTGTTGAGGAGGATGCTGTGGTTGACAGTGTCGAAGGCGGCCGAGAGGTCTAGGAGGCAGGCCTGGTTGTTGTCCAAAGATCTGTGTAGGTCGCCCATGATGTTTAGTATAGCAGTCTCTGTACTGCAGCTTTTCCTGAACCCAGATTGGAAGATGTCAAGCAGGTTGTATTTTTTGATAAGGTTGTTGAGTTGAACAAGCACACATTTATCCATGGTTTTGGTGAGGAGGGAGAGGTTGGTTATAGGTCTGTAGTTATTAAGGTCGTTCTGGTTGGCATCTGGTTTTTTGATGAGGGGGGTGACTTAGCCGAGTTTGAGGCATGGAGCTGCTTGATAGAGAGGAGTTGATGATTTTGGTCCAAATCGCTGAGATGATGTGCCTGAGATTTTTCACCATCGCAGCAGGGAAGGGGTCAGAGATGTGGTATGACGACTTCATGTTGGAGAGTAACTTGAGCACTTCTTCAGGGGTATAGTTAAATTTAGATCAGGTAGTATTGTTTTTCAGTTGCGGGTGGAGGAGGTTGGCGAGCTGAGATGGAGAGAGGGGGAGGCATCCATTCATTGACTGTAGGGTTATGGGTGAACCCTTTTCGCTGGGGGCATCTTTAGTGCAGGGTGGAAGGTGGATGGCTCGAGAGATAGTTCAATGTTCGATATTTTTTCAGTGAAAAATGTGGTGAATTCTTCACAGCGCTCTGGAGGGTTGTTACTTGAATGCTGGGGAAGGAGAAGGTTAGCTGTTTGATGATGGTGAATAGGGCTTTTGTTCTGTTCCCAGACCAGTCAAGTTGATCTCAAAAGAAGGCAGATTTTTCTTTGAAAATTTGTTTTTTGTATTTTTGGTGTTCAGCCCGGAGGAACAAGAGATTGGACTCCGACGATTGTTGTCTCCAGTTTCTTTCCACTAAACGGAGTTGTTGCCTTTCATTGTTCAGGTCTTCGTTGAACCAGGCTCTGGAGGGGATCTTTCTTGATTTCTTGAGTTTCAGGGGGGTGATTTTTTTCCAGAAGTTCTGTAATTTTTGTGTTGTAGTGGGCGGTGAGGTCCTCGGCGGATGATAGGTTGGGTGGGGGTAGGATTTGTGTACTGACAAGTGCTTCTAGCTCCTCTTGGGGGGTTTGTTGGATGTTTCTTACCCAGCGCTTGGGACAGCTGCATTGGGGTGAACGATGATGGATGGAATTTAGACAGAGGAGAATTTGATAGTGATCTGACCAGGCAGATGGTAGGATAAGAGCGCAGAGATAGTGTGTTATGGTTGGAGATGATTGCGTCAAGGGTGGAACCCTTGTTGTGCGTTTGCATGTTGCAATGTTGGGTGAGATCGTTTACTTCCAAGAGGGTGGAGAGGGCTTGTACTGTGGGGTCTTTAGTTTTATTCAGGAGCAAGTTTAGGTCTCCTAATATAATGTCAGTGCTGTCTTTTAGTGAGGTTTGCGAAATTAGGCCTGCTAGGTCTTCAAGGAATTGTGAGTTTTTGCCAGGAGGGTGATAGATGAGGTGCAATTTGGTGGGGTGGGGGTGGGGTCCATCTGTGGAGAGCTGAGCTCCTAGATATTCAAAGGTAGGGTGTTCGGGAGTGCAGAAGGGAGTTAAACAGAGATCGCTTTTGTGTATAATGGCTACTCTGCCATCCCTGCCACCTTTGTGGTTGCTGCAAATTATTGAGAAGCCTGGAGGGGGGAGATAAGGTTGATGTAAGGTGATGAGTGGTCGTTTAGAGAGGTTTCAGTTAGAAAGAAGATGTCCGTGTCATGCTGTAGGATGGTATCCGCTGTATCAGCGGCATGCTTGATTGCTGATCTGCAGTTTATAAGCATGCAGCAGGGCGTGGGTGTAGGCCTCTGATCAGGATGGTTGGGTTGGATGAAGGTTAGTTGGGATGGCGGCCTAGGAAGGCGAGAGGTGTTCATGCTCCGGTTCGAGTTAAGGACAACCAGGATCCTGAGGAGAGGATTGGCTGGGGGGTTTTCATCAATTCAGCCTCCTCCTGCGACGTTCTAGTTGTGGAGCTTTGGGTTTGAGGCAGTGCAGAGGATTAGTGGCAAGGTCAGAGTTTATCTGTGGTGCGGGGGTTTGGGCAGGGTATGGATATTCTTTGCTTCTATGTGAAGTGGCGCAATTTCATCCAAAATGGTGTTGATTTTGAGTTCTAGTCGGGCTATTATAGGGAGCAGTTGCGAGACGCCTGGGACAGCGGAGGGGAGGGAGTGTGCTGGGGCAGGTCGGAGCCATGGTTGGGTGCTACGGAAGGCGTTATCCTATTGAGGGTGAAGGATTGTGGGGCAAAAGGAGCGGGGTGTAACTCAGGCTGGGTTGTGAGCCCTGGGGGTTGAAGATGATTCTGGAGGTAAAACCGTAGCATCCAGGTGTTTGGCAGTGAAGGGGGTGTGTGGGCGGAGACCACGCAAGGGGAGTTGAGAGTCGTGAGTTGTGGAGGTGTGGGTGCATGAATCCGCTCACTGTGAGATGGTGGAAGAGTTGGTTTAATGGTAGAGGGGACGGGGGTGGGGCCAGAGGGCAGGGAGGTGCAGAGTGAAGTGTTGGTCAAAAATGGTTAGTTTTTGATCTGAGGCTTGGACTAGGATGTTCCCATTTCTGTAGACGGTTACGGTCAGTTCTCCCCTAAAGTCCAGAGAAGGGAATGTAGTGAGCTTGATTCCATGGGGGATGTTGGTAGCTTTGGTTATGTGAAGGTGTTGAAGGAAGTTCTCTCTCCATTTGGCAGGTTTTTTTGTGTAGATGATGAAGTCAATTTTGCGGCCACCTTGTGCTGGACTGTAGTAGATATCCGCAGTTAGCGTTTCTGGATGCTCTCTGAGAGTTTTGTGCTTGAAGTTTTTTGCGGCGCTTTTGGAGAGGTTTTGAGGGAATTTAATGCATTTATGAGTTGATGCCGTACCTTTCCATGATAGTGCTGTGATGGGGCATTAGTGAGTGGTCCTGCTGCAGTATTATCAGCCTAGGCAGGAATAGTAGTATAAGGACTAATAGACGTAGTGGTGGCAGGGTCCCTATTTCTGGCACGTGGAATGAAGGGGAGAGGTCACCTCTACCAAAACACAGTGTATGCATGATGTGGTAAAGACAAAAAGTAGCCAAGCCGGATTCCAACTTCTTGGCGGCACCCCCAGCCTTTAACCCCCAGCCAAGGAGTTTGGTGTATGTGCACTTTTGATTCCATCCGGCATTTAGGGAGTCCGCTGGTTCTTTATTAGTTAATCATTCTAGAGCATATGGTCGGCAAATGCAGACAAGGAGCGTTAGTGTCCGAATTGCTGGGCTCATAGTGATCTCGGTAGGATTTGGGCTGGCTACATGGTAGTTTTGGTGGGATTTGGGCTACCCTCACAATATCGGTTTCCTCAGCTCCCGCTCCAGCAGCAGCCTATCCTGGTACAGATAGGGGCCAGTCAAGGGTAGGTGCAACTACCAGCAGGATTCAGCAAAATCCTCAGTGGGCTCCAGAATGTGAGTATAAGACAGAGGTAGGAGGGAGCGATTACGGTTGGTTGTTTGGGCACCTGCCGGTTGGTTTTGGTAGATTTTGGGTTACCTCAGAGGGAGTTGGTGTCCTCAGCTCCCGCTCAAGTAGTGGCCCATTTTAGCACATAAGTAAGCAAGCAGGTGGTAGGAGCAGCTCCCAGCCCCCCCAGAAGGATTCCACAATGTCCCCAAGGGCGCAGGATGGTAGTATAGGTCAATGGCAGGAGGGGACGTTGTAGTCTATAACACTGGGTGCCTTTCGGTAGGATTTGGTAAGTACTTAAGGGCCTTTCAGTAGGATTCAGTGGGTTTTGGGCTACCTCAGAGGGAGCAGAGCTCCAACACCCCTTCCCGGAGCTGAACCGCACCGGAGTATAGGGGGCACTTTGGGGGGAAGGCGCTCCTTCCAGCCTCCCCAGGAGGGCTCACAGAACACCCCAGCTTCAGGCCCTGCACTCTTCACCTCATGGGAGCGCGCCGGCATCAGCGCTTGTCCCAAGACCTGGGGAAACACTGAGTGGTAGGAAATTTGTGCCGGCTTGGCGATCCCACAACTTTCCCACGCAGAAATGTGAGGAAAATTAGACTTTTTAGCTACATTTAAGGTTTGTAGGGGATTCTGGGTAAAAAAACGTTGGGGGATCCACGCAAGCCATAGCTCCCTGGATTCCCCTGGGTGTCTAGTTTTCAGAAATATCTTTTTTTTTTTTTTTTAAGAACAAACTTTATTGATATTTTCTTTGTCCACATGATAACCACAGACAATGATGTATATGTACATAATAAGAAATAATATTGACTATCATGAGCCATATCATGCAATTTATGTGAAAAAGAAGAACTACAAAAAAGGAAATGAAACAAAGCTAAACACAACAACAACAAAAAACAGCTGTGTTGCGGAGCATTGGAATATTGTCTTTATAAAATGTCCAGGTCTCCAACGGCAATTTGGCTGATCTAGTCACCTTGGACATTCGGTGGCAATGTGTAAACCCCAGTTTTAACTGTGGGGCAGAACCTCTAACACTGGGGGTGCAGGCAGTGATGGCAGTGTCAAGACAATTCCTTTAAAATCCGCCCAGCACTGCCATATGCGTGTGTGTTTGTGTGGGCAACCGCGAGCTTTAAAGACCAGCTCCTCCAACCCCCTTCAAAAATCCAATCCACGCTTCCATGTTACCAGTGGGGGTGGGGAGGGTGCCTTCCATAATCGGGCTATGTCACGCTTGGCGATAGTCAAGCCGAGAAACAATAAATTACATTTATATCTGTTGCACCCAATGTCTTCTGCAATGTGTAGTAACGCTAAGTGTGGTGTACTTGGTATAGCCCACCCCAGTACCTCAGCCAGAAAACCATGCACATCCCTCCAGAACCGGTCCAGGACCAGGCATGACCACACTGTATGATTAAAAGTGGCCTCTTCCGTTCCGCAGCGAAGACACTCCGGGGAGGCAACAAGACCTGCCTTGTGGAGTCGCGATCGGGTGAAGTATATTCTGTGTAAGTATTTCAGTTGTATAAGTCGCAGTCGCGAGGAGACAGCAGCCCCACGAGGAGACTCCAGCGCCTCCCTCCAATCATAATTGTCTAAGGGACCTAGATTTGTTTGCCAGGCTTCCCTAAGGGATTCCAGTGTTGACGCACTATGAGTGACTAATGTTTGATATATTTTAGATATTTTGTGGTCAATCAGGTCACCCATTTGAAGCTTCCCTTCCAGTGGATTAAATTCAGGGAGGGCGGAAATCTCCTTAAGGTAAGGGGTAATATCATGGCGGAGTTGAAGATATATATATATAGAACTGGGAGTGTGGGATGGAGTATTCTTTTTGAAGATCCGAGAAGGATTTGAGTGTTAGACCCTGGAGGACGTCGGCCAGTGTAGAGATACCGATTCGATCCCAACCCTGGAACCCTTGTAGCAGTTGCATCTGGGGAAGGAGACGATACGGAGCACCATAACGGGGCTGCACCTGTTAGGCGATTCAGCCAGCCGATACGGCGGAGTGACTGTCGCCATAATGCTAGAACCACTTTAGTGGCCGGGAGAGGTCCTGGGAGTTAGCCCGCCCGTACAGATATTTATAGAGTGACGGATCGCGTAGAAGCCATCGCTCTAGGCCGGTTCATCTCTGGGGGAATACCACCAGTCATTAAGCACCTGTAAGTGAGAAGCAGCGTAATATGACTGAATGTCGGCCGTCGCAATGCCCCCACAGTAGGTAGAGAGGAAACCTCTCCATCCCAGAGAAACTCATTAAGCATGGTGTTCAGCTGCCTGAACCAGAGCTGTGGCATGGGGTAGGGGTGGTTGTGTAATTGATAAAGAAGCAGAGGAAGGGAGATCATTTTAACAAGCATTTGCAATGCAATAGGTCTCGCATTTACGCGAGTTTAAGCTATTGGCATTGTAAATGACAATGCCTTTTATTTATGTTTTAAAAAAAAAAATAAAAGGCATTGTTATTTGCAATGTCAATAGGTCAAACTCACGTAAATGCGAGACCTATTGCATTGCAAATGCTTGTTTGTGCTCTGACCAGTCCACATTCTGCAAAATCACCTCTAGCACGAATTGCACGAGACGCTGTAGAAACCAGGCAAGGATATGGGCTGTGCAATGTACAACGCAGTGTTACATTGCAATGCTATATTATGTTATGACTAATGTGTTATATTGTACTGTGCTGTGATACATTATGCTATGCAATGCTACGTTATGCTATTATATGTGGTTCTTGCTCTGTGTCAGATAATGCCTTGACTTCTCGCCTCTCTTGTGTGGTTGTGCACTTGTGAAAACCCCCCCCCCCTCTCAGAGCAGTGCACTACTCCAAGCCAGAGTCCTTTAACTAACAGTTTTTGAGCCCAGATTGAACGCCGGACACAAAACACACATCCTGGCCGGTTCCGGACTGTGGCTTCTTTTCTCTGTTAAAATCTTGCTTTCAGGGTTTTTGTGAGCTGAGTGTGTACCTCATGGTCTGGTAGTTTAAGAGTCGTGCTCGCACAATGCCACGAGGAGAAGAGAGCGAAGACAAACAGCGAGGTGTGTACTGAGGGGGAGAGGATCCCGCAGTTAATGAAGGCGCCCCCATGGAAAGCCAGAGAGTCCTGCCCAAGGAAAGGGGGGCTTTCTGGAAAGAGGTGCTTTCTTTTCAAGAGAACAACCTCAAGGAACGTGCTGAAACAAGGAAGCCATGTAGGTGAAATGAATACACTGTCAACAAAGAAACAACAAGCGCTAAAACACAAGCATGGCCCCGCGGCCGCGAAAGTTAAATTGTTGTGAGAGAGAGGGGGAGCAGGAGGTGAGCCCGCGAGTGGTGCGTGCGTGCTTGGGAGAGTCTTCACTTTTCAAGCACTGCACTCGTGCTTGTGGCGCGCCCCTGCTCGCTCCCGCAAGGTGGATGCCGCCACAAGCACGAGTGCAGTGCTTGAAAATGAGCAGAGCGACGGCTAAAGGCCCTCCTATGCAGCGCATGCGCGCTGCATAGGCGAGACCTAAAAATGGCCGAGTGGCCGTACAGAGATAAAGGTAAACCCACCCACGGCTTGAGTTCCCTTTTCACCCTGGCACAGACTGTGTCAATGTTACGTGCTCTGCATATCTCTTGTCGGTCGGTTATAAAGTATCCCAAGTTTTTCATGCCCTCTCGGGTCTGGGAAAGATCTGAGGCCCATATATAATCAGACGCGGACCTGCGCAAAGGCCATAGTATAGATTTATTAATATTCATATATAGCCCTGAGGTTTCGCCAAAAATTTGCATAATCTGCAAAATGCGAGGACCCGATCTCCGAGGGTCAGACAGGAAGAAGAGTAAAGTGCGATTCTATCGTAGACCTCTGTTGAGCACTCGAAGCCTCTGATCAGGGCATCATTGCGAACCCAATGCCGCCAGTGGCTCGATGGCTAAAGCGAACAAAAGTGGAGACTGTGGGCAACCTTGTCGGGTACCCCGAGTAATCGGAAACGGGGGCGGATACCCTGCCGGATATACGTACGGAGGCAGTTAATCCATTACATAGCATACGAATATAAGACAAAAATTTGGGGCCAAAATTAAGTTGCTTCAGTAGAATACATAGATACGTCCAGCTAACCGAGTCAAAAGCACGGTCAATGTCGGGCAGCAGAAGAGCCGCGGGGCGACCAAGACGGTCCACGGCGGCTATCGCAGTATGGGCTCAGCAAATGTTATGTCTTGTAGCACGTCAAGGCATGAATCCGGCCTGATCCGGGTGGACAAGGTCGGGGAGGTGTGCCAACAACCTGGTGGCAAGCACTTTAGCTATGAGTTTTGCCTCTATATTCAATAAAGAGATAGGTCGATAGGAAGCATGCAGTTCCGGCGGGCGCCCAGGTTTGTGAAACACGACAATTTCTGCGTGCCTCCAGTCTGGGGGCATAAGTGCCATCTGTGCCGCTTCAAGTACAGTCGTGATTCAATGTGGGCCCAGTAGGATCATATAGGCTTTATAGAAGTCACAAGGAAAGCCATCTGGACCCGGTGCTTTCCCCGAGTGCAAGTCGGCTATAGCAGTGGTGAGTTCCTCCATAGTTAGCGGTGCTTCAAGTGAGTTCCGAGCCTCATCAGAAAGAGCCCGCAGAGGGAGGTCTATGAAGAACTGCTCAATAACAGGGGCATCGAGGGCTTCCCGAGCCGCGTATAGGGACCGATAGCAGCCTGCGAAGCTATCCGCATGTGCCTTTGGGTCTGTCACTACTGCCCCGGTGGAGTCGCCGATCCCCGGGAGTGGGATATGAGCTTATGCCTGTTGACATAATTTATACAAAAGTCTTCCGGACTTATCGCCCCACTGATAAATCCTGCTTTGTGTAGCAAGCCATGCTACCCGCGCTTCGTCCATCAACATATTATGATATTGTTGCTGAAATAGGCGCAGCTGTTGGTGCGCCACCGCTCCATCTTCACCCCGGGTTTGCTGCTCCGCGTTCATAATTTGTGCTTCTAACTGGATGAGCGACTGTCTACGGAGTTTGCGTATGGCCGAGCAAAAACTAATATCAATCCCGCGCATCGTGGGCTTCATGGCCTCCCAGAGAGTACAGGCCGAAGTTACCGTCCCTTCATTATGGGAGAAATATTTGGGTTTGGTAGGTATCCCTAGATGGCCGCCGAGCCCGGGACCAAAAATGCAGGTGCCCCCGTTGCAAAAACAGGTCATTTTGTGATAGATAATTTTGATGTCTTCACAATACGTTTTGGGCCCTTCCCTGTCACGGGCACCTGACCAACCCACACAAGTGAGGTAGCAATTTTATCGGGAGACCTGGGGGAACGCTGGGTGGTAGGAAATTTGTGCTGGCCCGGTCAATAAATCAATCTGTATTTGTAGAGCGCGCTAATCACACAAGGGTATCCACGTGCTAGTTCCAGGCAGCTTGGGGGCTTCAGTCGAAGAGCTTAGTCTTGAGTCCCCTTCTGAAATTCTGGAGGGAGAGGTCCTCAGGTGGATGGGGAGGCTGTTCCAGGCTTTCACGATGAGGTAGGAGAAGGAATCGGCAGATGTGGGGGTGTGGGCGACGGAGAGGAAGGCGGAGCGCAGGAGTCTTGAGGGTCTGTGGAAGCTCAGGCGGTGGTTGAGGTACGCTGGTCCTTGGTTGTGAAGGGCTTTGTAGGCGTGCGCCAGAATGGGCTTCTCGTGTACAGGGAGCCAGTTAAGCTTTTTGGGTGGGGGTGAGATAAGTCCTTCTGGGGAGGTTGAGGATGAGTCTGGCCTCTGAGTTCTGGATGGTCTGAAGTCTCTTCACAAGATGTGATGTGATTCCGGAGTAAAGAGCATTTCCATAGTCCAGGTGGCTGGTGACAAGGGCTTGTGTGACGGTACATCTTGAGTAATTTGAAGATCTTACGGACCATGCGGAGGGTGAGGAAACAGGCAGAGGAGACTGCATTGATCTGGCTCTTCATGGTGAGTTAGCTGTCCAGGATGATGCCGAGGTTCCGGGCTTGGTCTGTGCGGGTGAGGGAGGTCCCAGGTAGATGGGCCACAAGGAGTTGTTCCATGGCGAGGCGGTGCCCCAAAGATCAGAACTTCCATCTTGTGTGAGCTGAGCTTGAGGCAGTTGTCTTGCATCCAGCTGGCGCCGCTGGTCATGCAGAGGTGAAAGTTGGCCTTCGTGGTGGGGAGGTCTTCGGATAGCGAGAGGATGAGCTGGGTGTTGTCTGCATAGGAGATGATGTTGAGTCCGTGGTTTCTGACGATGCTGGCCAGGGGGGTCATGTAGGTGTTGAAGAGTGGGATTGAGGGAAGAGCCTTGAGGGACACCGCAGATGATGTTCTTGGGCTCCTAGGTGAAGGGAGGGAGGTGGACTCTCTGAGTTCTTCCAGAGACGAAGGATGAGATCCATCCAAGGGTGTCGTATTGGATGCCGATCTGATGGAGCCTCTTGATCAGGGTGTGGTGAGAGACAGTGTTGAAGGCTCCCAAGAGGCTGAGGAGAATCAGGGCGGCGGAGTCTCCTCTGTCCAGGAGGGTTCTGATGACGTTTGTGGCAGCAACCAGGGCAGTTTCTGTGCTGTGGCCTGTGATCCTACAACTTTCCTACTCAGAAATGTGAGGAAAATGTGACTTTTTACCTAAATTTGAGGTTTGCGGGGGATTGTGGGTAAGAAAACGTTTGGGGATCTAGGCAAGCCACACCTTCCTGGACTCCCCCAGGTGTCTAGTTTTGGGAATTGTCTGGGTGGTAGGTTTCCCAAGATGGCGCTGAGCCCGGGATCAAAAACGCAGTTGCACCCCTTGCAAAACCAGGTCGTTTTATGATAGATCGTTTTGATGTCTCCACATTACGTTTTGGTCCCTTCCCTGTTGTGCGCACTAGGCCTACCCACACAAGTGAGGTACTATTTTGTCGGGAGACTTAGGGAAATGCCGGGTGGATGAAAGTTTGTGGCTACCCATAGATTCCAGATCTTTCCATCACGGAAATGTGAGGAAAATGTGTTTTTTTTAGTCCAAGTTTGAGGTTTGTCAGGGATTCTGGGTAAAAAAACATGGTGAGATTCATGCAAGTCAGCCCACCCGGGACACCCCTAGGTGTCTAGTTTTCAAAAATGTACAGGTTGGCTAGGTTTCCCTAGGTGCCAGCTGAGCTAGGGTCCAAAATCTAGAGGTACCCACATTGGAAACCAGCATTTGTAATGCAATAGGTCTCACATTTGCAAGAGTTTGAGCTATTGGCATTGTAAATGCCAATGCCTTTTATTTTTGTGTTTTGAAAATCTGCAAGTGGTGCGTAAACACGCACTTTGTACTTATAGTCCTTGCTTACAAGAAGCAAGGCTGGCAGTAACTGTGCCTCTTTTACTGCCAGCCTTGCTTAAAGTAAGCAAGGGCTATAAGTACAAAGTGTGTGTTTACGCACCGCTTGCAGGTTTTCAAAACATATCAGTAGGCCTACCCACACAAGTGAGGTATTACTTTTATCAAGAGACTTGTGGGAGCATAGAAGAGTAGAACTTGTGTTATTACCAATTGGATTTCGCTGCATGCGTGCCTTTCAAATGTAAGGCAGTGTATAAAAAATGACATTTAGAAAAATACCCTTTAAATCATACGTTAGTACGGGTACCAACAAACTCAGAGATGTACAAATGACCACTGCTCCTGAACTCCATATCTTGTGCCCATTTCAGAAATACATAGGTTTCCTAGATACCCATTTTCTACTCTATTTCGCTATATGAATTGGTCTATACTCGGTACTCAGTGAAAAACAATTGTACGGTGCAGCTCAGTTGTTGGCTCTGGGCACATTGGATTCTTGGACAGCCTACAAACCCTATATATCCCCGCAAGCAGAAAGGTCTAGCGGACTTAATGGTATATTGCTTTAAAAAAAATCTGCCATCGTGACAAAAAGTTACAGATAAAAATGTTGTCACAAATGCCCATTTTTTTCCTACTCATTTTCAAGATTTCTTTAGTTCAACAGTTATTTTCCTTGGGAAAACCTTCAGGGGATCTACACATATGACCCCCCTTGCTGAATTAGGAATTCTGTCTACTTTTCAGAAATCTATAGCTGTCCTGGATCACCTATGGGATTCACACTGGTTTCCACGACAAAGTGGAAGTAAGTTGAGAGCACTAGAAATAGGGAAAATAGGCTACCTCTTAAAAATATGCCAAAACTGTGGTACAAAATTAGGTTTTCTGATTGAGCTCTGCGTGTTCCTGAAAGCTGGGTAGATGGTGACTTTAGTACAGTAAAACGTTTGTGGATGCCATTTTTAGGGGGAAAAAACAGACACTTTTATCTGGAGCACTTTTTCCTTATTTAAAAAAAACCTCAAATGTTTGCTATATTTTGCCTATTTTCTTGTTCCCCTCCAGGGGAATCCACAAACCCTGGGTACCTTTAGAATCCCCAGGATGTTGGGAAAAAAGGATGCAAATTTGCCGTTGACACCTTATGTGGAAACAAAGTTATGAAGCCCTAAGCTCAAACCACCCCAAATAGCAAAAAAAGGGCTCAGCATTGAGGGAAGGGGGGGAGGGGGCAAAAGGCCCAGCAGTTAAGGGGTTAAATAGTCAAAATATTTATGAAGATCCTGGCACATCGTTTAGCAGGGTTATGGCCCATGCTTATTTCATCTTATCAAAGTTGCTTTATTAGACATAGAGAGACGGGGAACATCTGGCTGACAGTCAATGCTATCGAGCTGGTCCCAGGATGTTTGTTTAAAGTCCAGGCAAGACCTGGCCTAGCAGTTTGGGCTGGACTGTTACCAAGGGGAACAGGGTCAAGACTGATTTGCATATGGCTGTTTCAAAACTGGAATAGCATAGTGTGCAAAAAAACGATGGATTTAGGCCCAGATCTCTGTACTGGGGGTGAATGTTTGACATTGTTTCAGCATTCCGTCCATCAATCGTTCTTTGTGCATTTGTCACCCTAAGCGGGAAGGGTATGCCCAGACGTGGGTCCAGTGCTCACCATGCCACTGGAGTCGAGCTAGCCTGGCTGATGAGGGATGATACCCTGAAACCGGTCCCAGGATGCTTGTTTCCAGTCCAGGGAGGACCTGGCCTGGCAGTTCCGGCTGGACTGTTCCCAGGGGGAGCAGGGTCAAGACTGATTTGCATATGGCTGTGTCAAAACTGGAATGGCATGGTATGGTATGCAAAAAAACGATGGATTTAGGCCCAGATCTCTGTACTGGGGGTGAATGTTTGACATTGTTTCAGCATTCCGTCCATCAATCGTTCTTTTTGCGTAAGTAAATCAGCAACATTTGTGTAGAGAAAATGAACAGGCAAGACTGTTTGAAGAACCTTGTATAATGTGGCTCGGTTGATGGACAGATTCCCGGGTGTGTAGAGTGCAGAAGCAAATTAGTACCTGGAACTTCCCCTCACTCCCTCACACAAAAAAACAGGCAAGGCCCGTCCAAGGCTATAATGCCAGGAGCCCTCTCCTGTCTGCATCCAGCCCCGCCATCTATGTGCACACAGTGTTGTGTTATGGTAACTTACGGGGTGAGGCAGAAAGGCCTCAGGAATCGGGACATGTGGTTCCGCTATGTGCTGACAAGCAGGGAGGTGCGGGCTGCACAAAGTTGGTCGCCCATTAATTTTCAGTGATTCTGCCAGAAGTCTGCGTTCGCATGAGGCTTAATCCGTGTGGTTAATGTAAAGTCAGGAACCGGAATTGAAGCAGCATAACAAACAAGCCCGGGGCAATACAAAACTTAAGGCCTCTTAATTCAGAATAAGAAAAAGGAAAGCTCCCTGTGGGCGCTTACCTCAGCAAATTGACTTAGCATGGAGAAGGTTGTTTCTCGTCTGTCCAGTGGGCCTTGGCGACACCGCACCGAGCACACGGCAGTCTATTGCGCTTCAAAATTGTTTAAATCTGTGCTAACACTAGGGACGCAACACCAATTATTTAAAAGTGCTTTTGGCACAAACAGTTTGTCTGGGGATAAATAGGACAAAGTGACCTCAAATTTGACAAGGGGGCTCTTGTGAAAGAAAGCTGGCAATGAATCCTAGACAAGCAAAAGACGACATCGCATGTGGAGTAAGGGTTGGGAAAACTCTGTGGAATTTCACTGAGTTTTGTTCGTGCAACTCCACGAAATTCCAGAGTGAGAATCTGTGAGTTCCGCCCACCCCTAGTTGCTTCTGAAGCCTCTTCCCCTCCACTGTAAACAGTGAGCGTTCCGTTACAGCAGGGACATTTCTGTTTTTATATGGTTGCTTGGTAAACTAAATCCCACTGGAGTCACTGTTCCTAAGAGAAGAAGGACCAAAACATGTCCATTAGGGGCATGTTACCCTTTCTTTAGCTACTGAGGGCCATTACTCCCCTCTAAGCAGCACAACCTTCGGGTTTTTTACTGATGGCAGAGGATTTTATCCTTAATAAACTGTATAGCTACCCTCCAGTCATCTTTTAGATATCACTTTAGGACTTCACTGCCACTCACCCATACTGCTTTATCCTGAAAAAATCTCCGACAAAGTGACCCTTTCTGGGGACCCGTAGGGCATTGCAGCGCCGGCCCGACGAGGAGCACCGCCCAATGATGAAGCATGACATCCTTTGGGGTGTGTGAGGGCATCATGATCAGGACACACTGTCCCCAACAACCACAGTATTAAAACGACCATAGTCTCTCTCTCTCTCCTTCTTCTCTTAGGAACAGTGACTCCAGTGGGATTTAGTTGTTATATTCAGGAGCACGAGTCAATGGACCTTGATCTAGCTCCTTGTCCCCCCTCCCCCATTATTTTGTGCTTGGTAAACTAATCATGCCCCATGCAAGACTTCAATATCTGAAACTATAGTGCAACCTTCCCGACAGGATGCACATGTTGAGCGTACTCTGTCGGGCTCATGGAACAGAAACAGACCGCTGAAAAGTCCGCTTGCGCATGCTTAAATTGCTTCCCGTCCCAGCCTCGCACATGAGCAGGGAGCACGCCTGTAAGCAGAGCAGATCTCTCACCATTCTCCCATTAAAACAGTAACGACACAATCAAAAAAGCAGACTAATACTATGTGTGGGTCTTACCTGATTGTGGTAAGACATGAAACTAAATAAGAGAAAGGAACCCTTTTGTCTGGTCCGCAAAGTGCATAAAAATAGTGAAAAAACTAGAGTGGTGATCTGCCTATCTGGAAAGCGGGGACGCCTTACAAAGTAATGACAGACGAAGAGAACATATCAGGGGCTAATAAAGCTCATTTCATCCAGAATCGTCTACTGAACAAATTTATAATTGAGAGCCTCCCCAGTATCTTACCCAGTGGTTGCAGTTAGTCCAAAATGCTGCTGCCTGCCTCATTCTCAATTTACGTAGCCATGCGTCAGTCACATTTCATCTAAGTGACTAGCACTGACTGCCTGTGCATTTTGTTCAAGACCCTGTTTCACTTACAGGTCCTTTTACAAAACTGGTCCAGTTTAATTGCGTAATAAACTCACTCATTACCAACCAGCCTGGCTGATTCGCTCTGCTGCTCCTTCTTTACTGGTCCCTGCTTAGGTCAGATGTTCCACAATTGGAAAAAGGTCCTTTTTTTCTATCTGCTAAACTCTGCAGTTGTCTTCCTTTACAAAAGCATGAAGTTCAAAATCATCTTCTCTTCTGGAAAAGCCTTAAAACCTGGCTTTTCTCAGTGCAGTTCATCTCTGAAGTCGGTTTCCTGCACCTGCTATCTCATTCTGGTTTTGATGTGCTTTTTTTTTTTTTTACAGTGCCAGGAGCCCATCGAGCGGCTGCAGGGCTTTAGAAACCTATATTCATTCATTTCCTTGTGCGCCAACCCACTGGTTCATAGGTTTCGATGGTAGGCTTTTTTTCTTTTGTCTATACACTCAGCGCCTGATTTACAAAGGTAACTTACATTTTTGAGTAAGCTTACTACTTTTTGCTAACTCATAAAATCTGAGTGCAAATTATTACTAAAATAACACACATTAGTAAGTCCAGCACCACACACAGACTGTAGAGCGCCAGGTCAGGAGGGTGATACCTGGTCGCATGTGTGGTGAGACCTACCCGGTTCCCTACATGAAAAGACACATACACACAGTACTAGTGGGTATGGGCGAAGACCCCGTGCGGTCATCCGCCCCTCTATTTATCTCCTCTGGGCAAGCCCGCCCGGAGGAGTGATACAATGTGCAACATTGTCCTGTGAGGGCCGAGCGGCTCACTCACTACATCCCTCCTTTTCTTCAGTTGCTTGCTCTTCACGCAGCCATCGCTCTAGAGGATTGAAACAAACAAAGTCTCTGAGTCATTGGCTGGGGGCAGGATTAGGCCAGAGACCATACGTCTGGCTCCGGGAGTTGGAACTAGGTCCTGCTCCAGGAGGGCTGTTTGAGAGGGATGCACTTTCTCCGGTCGCACGTGGCGAAACTTCAGTCGACACCTCTCCATTCGTTGGCGTGAGATGTCCTCTGCCGGCCATGGGAGAAGGCGTAGGGTCTACGACAGTGCCCTCCTCCCTCTCTGGATCGGCGTCCTGCTCCTGCCCAGACGGGGGTCCGACCACCTTTTTAAACCAGGACACATTCCTGGTCACCAACTGCGCACCCCGTCTGGCAGAGACCATGGTCCCATGCGTGGCGATGATCTCCCACACTTCGGGTTCGTAAGGCGTCCGGAACTTCCACGTAGGGTGCCTGTCCTTGATGACAGCATAGTCGCCCATGACCAACAAGGGGGGCTGGGATCTTCCAGCTAGACCTGCTTTTCTGTTGGTGGCTTCTCTCCTGGCTTGGGTGGCCTCACCATCCATTTCCGCTGGGCGCCAGGTTGGATCTGCAGGTATATTGTCCCGTGGGGTACGTCGGAACAGCAGGTGGGACGGGGCACAGCGTGTGGTACTGTGTGGGGTCAGGCAGTATGGATTCAGGAACTGGTGGAGGCATGCCTCAGCGTCTTCTCCACCCCAATTCTCAACGCCCGGTTGAGGGTCCGCATGAAGCGTTTCAACTCACCATTTGCCTGCGGCCATTGCAGAGGGATCTTCCGGTGTCGAATGGCATGTGCCGCCAGATAGTCCTGAAATTCTTGACCCTGGAATGGGGGTCCGTAATCCGACTTGACTTCATCGGGGAGGCCCATCATTGACCTCGTAGTACCACCCGTGGATGCCTTCACTGAACTCGCTGCGAACTCTCCATATTGTTGCCTCATGTCTTGGTCTTCCATGTTAAGCGAGTGGGTTCAGTCTAGAAAATTTTGCCATCTCCTATGAGCCAGCACCTCCTTGACCCTTACTAGACTCTCGTCCTGGACGATCGCCTCTCCAGTCTTCTCCAGCGTCAGCGCACTGGGGCAGGCTTCTTGGGTGACCATCTTCACGAACTCTTCTGTGTGTTCTTCATCCGCGTGGGAATATGGCGTGTCTGCTGCGATGGGGTGGCGTGACAAATAGTCGGCGGGGTTACTGGCACCTGGATGAAACACCACCTCAAAACGGTATGCCTGGAGTTGCACCGCCCACCTTTCTATCCTGGGGTGGCCAGTCGCGTGGTTCCGGCAAAGAGGGGAATCAGAGGCTTGTGATCAGTTACCACCCGGAACTCGTGCCCATAGCGATAGAGGAGGAAGTGCTGAAGTGCTGGCATGCCCACTTGATGGCAAGGGCCTCTCTCTCGGTTTGGGCGTACCTCGTTTCTGTCTCGGAAAGTGCTCTGCTGGCGTATGCTACTGGTGCCCAGTCTTTACTCCCATTCTCCTGGAGGAGGACAGCTCCGAGGCCGATGGGACTCGCGTCTGCGACCACCTCGGTGCGCCACCCCGGATTACAGTACGCCATGACTGTCTTGTCCATCAGCGCATCCTTGATGGCATGAAAAGATGCATTAGCTTTCGCCGTCCAGTCCCAGGATGCTCCGCTTTTTGTGAGCGCTCGCAGAGGTTCCGACAGCGAGGCGAGGTTGGGGATGAAGCGACCACAGTACGTGGCCATCCCTAGGAAACTGCGGACCTCTGTCGAGTGGTGGGGACTTGCGCATTCCGGATGGCAATGGCTTTCTTTGGGTCCACTTGAAGTCCGTCGCAAGAAAAGATGTATCCGAAGAAGTCGACCGACTCTCGGTTGAACGAGCATTTTGCTTTATTGAGGGTGAGGCGACTGTTTGCCAGACGCTTGAGCGTGTTCCTTAGGTGTACATGATGTTCCTCTAGGCTGCTTGAGAATATGAAGATGTCGTCGCTGAGATTTATGACTCCCTGTAGGCCTGACAAGGTCTCTCGGATTGAGTTCTGAAAGACTTCTGCGGCCGACGACACCCCGAAGTCCAGCCACTTGTATCTTCTCAATCCTACGTGAGTAGAGAAAGTGGTGATGTACCTGCTATCGGGTGCCAGTTCGAGCTGATGGTACCCTGCGTTTAAGTCCAGTTTGGAAAACCACTTTGCTCCATTGAGGTCCGCCACAATGTCGTCCATGGAGGGCGTCAGAGGGCGCTCCCTTTTCACCGCCAGATTGGGGAGGCGCAAGTCAACGCACAGCCTGATGGCTCCCGGCTGCTTTGGGGTGATGACAAGGGGTGACACCCATGGGGTCGGGCCCGACCTTCTCAATGACACACAACTCTTCCAGTTTCCTTAATTTCTCCTCCACCTGCGGACACAAGTGGAAGGGCACCTGTCTGTGCCTCAGCGCGGTCAGTCGGATCAGGGAATCGATGTGCAACTTGACTTGTCTGTCTTTGAGCTTCCCAAGATCTTCAAACAGCGTCAGAAATTCGTGCAGGGTGGCGTCTGCGTGGGAGTCATGGATTTGGTTGGCAAAGAAGACTAGCTCCTTTGCTTGAGTAACGCGTTTCTCACTAGCCACTTCTACCTCAATCACTCCTCGTAGAGGGAGTGGCTCTGTCCTGCCGTAGGTGTAGATCTTCACCTAAGGTGGCGGAGGGGGGTGGGGCTTGAGACGCTCATACTGTTCGGAGTCCATGACATACACGGATGCTCCGGTGTCGATGAGCGCCCTCACTGTGGAGCCTGCCACTCGGATTGAACACGAGAGGCGGTCGCCGATGCTGATCTGTGCGGCTAGCGAAAGTCACCACGAACACATTGTCATCCTCCCCTTCCATGTCATGGTGGGGTCATGTCCTCCTGCCCCAGTGACAGCTGCTTGATGTTGGCTGGCATTCCACGCGGCCTGTTGAAGGTTGCTCTAGATCTCCCACTCCTGCAGACTTTTGCGAAATGGTTCTGTTTGCCACACCGTAAGCAAGTTTTTCCTTTTGCGTAGCAGAGGCCGGTTGGTGAGTGCTCGGTGCCAGAGTTTCCGCAGGGTCCTCCCACAGGCATCATCGGGGCAGCGCGGGCTGGACTCAGCCGCTTCTGGATGGCATCAACCCTCTCATCTTTGATTTGGGTAGGTCGAGGGGCCCCAGACGTAGTCAGGTGCCTGTTGAGGGCTGCTTCCATCTCGTCGGCTCGTGCGTTCGATAGTTCATGGACCTCGCAAGTATGAGTATGTCGTCGAGTGATATCCCCGGCTGTCTGAGGATCTGCTGGCGCAGCAGCACGGATCGGCTCCCTTGGATGAGCTGGGCATGAATTTCTTCCCGCCGGACGTGAAACGTGCATGTGCTCGTGAGCTTTCTTTGACGAGCATAGGAGACATTGGCAGACTCGGTTTCAGATTGTTTGGCTTGACGTAGCTTGAAGTGCTCGAAATCCGGGTTGATTTGAGGGTCGAAGTGTCAATTCAGCGCCACCACTGCAGCGTCATACCATCGCTGTCCCCAGTGTTTGGGAGGGTCTCGAACAGATCATATAGCTCCCCACCGCCGAAGCACATGAGCAGCGACCTCGTGACAGTTCCATCTGTTTCCCTCGTGCCGCTGAAACAGTGGTCAAGATGTCCAATCCAAGACCTCCAGCGGGGGGCAGGGGGTCGGGCGCTGTCGTGGGGTCAGCGAGCTCACTGAATGGTGGGGGGTGCCACGGCTGCGTGGCTGTGGTGGTGGTGGTGGTCCGGCAGCGCCGGCTTGGACTGGCATGCTCATTGTTCAATTTGGTGACTGTTGTAGCTGTTTGTGTGTGCTTGAGTCGTCTGAGGGGATACCTGATCAACGGTGGAGCTTTGGCCCATTGAAATGGCATTTGCCTTGCCGAATTTTTGAATACTCGTTGGCTATTTTACATCAAACGCATGTTAGACTTCTATGTGCTATCTTGAGTTTTGTGTTTTCTTTTACAGTGTACAATATGTGTCTGTGTTTTGTAGAGTCAAATGATGCATTTTAAATTGCTATTTGTCAGATCTTTCTGAATAGAAATGGAGGTTTTGCACAGTTCAAAGGGGTAACTTGGAGAAACTGTGATTTCATGTATATGAGCACATCAAAGATATTGAGGTGTCAAAAAAATGATGCTTTTTGAAATGCTATTACGGATATTATGGTACAACGGACTGTGTTGTGAAGATAACTGTCTCTTTTAGAATAATATTAATACACTTAACTCCCATCATACCACACAGGAACATACACAGACACTATAATCTGGAATATCAAATACAGGAATGTTGTGATACTTTAATATCGTAGCAAAATTATTGTCACCAAAATACAGACTGGTAAGTGCATATAGGGAAGTATAGATTCACAATTAATAATTACACATTCACGTACCTTAAAGATATACATATTGTCAAAGTACATATATGTGGGGTTAGGTATTGCAAATCTATACATACCTACCTGTTGAAATTTGTATCCTAAAATACTTTGGCATATTAAGGTATAACAATATTCCCCACTCGATATTCAGGACACATACTTTTAATTGAATGTTGAGGCAAGTGTAACAAGCAACAGATGCAATAAGGTGGTAAATGGAAACTTCAGCATGCAGAGTCCTAGGTTTCAAACCTGATTTCACCATTTGACAAAACTGTGATCTTGTGCAAATTACTTGGTTTGCATGTCTCTCATGTTGCGATTCTTATTTGGGGTGGCTGGAAGCTACTCTCTTTATAATGTGTGCTGGAGTCTGCAAGTTTTTCACAAGACTACAGCATATTAAATAAGCATGCTATTATAACCTATAATGGTTTACATTTGTCTAGATATGTTGATGAACCCGACAGGTCTACTGCGTTTCTGGCCACATACTTTTCAATGGATTTCCGTCAGAGTGTGCTTGTCAGGCAGGGAGAGAGGGGATGTATGTTGGGTACAGAATACGGTGCATGACAGTTTTTTGGAGCTGGGGAATTGTGAGAACATGAAGGCAGAAAACACGAGGTGAAGCTGGAGGTTGTGATGAATGGAAGAATAAGGAAAGAGTGAAATGGAGGAGGACCAGAGTGAGAAGGACTGCATTTGGATTTGTGACCCCTCGAAACTGAGCGAACCTGATGCCAGAAGGAATGCAGAGGTTATAAAAATCTACTTTAAAACCTTTCATTTTTCACCTCCTTTCAGGCACTACTTTAACAGTATCACATTAAATCGTTTCTCAAGGGCGATTATCTCATTATGTCCCTGGCTACATTGAAATGCTGCAAGACTTTCTGGAAGCTTACGGGTTTCATTGATGCTACAGGCGCACTACATAGTCTGCACTTTAGCCTTGCATTAGATAGAAGTCAGACTCCCCAACAAGCAAAGAAAGGTTGTATATGCTCTTACATATTCAGCAAAATAATCCTTTTTTGACTCATGCTTCTTATTGGCTCAGGCATACGCTGAGAGCTGTCCATCACTTTTCACTGATCTAATTCATGCCACAGATAGCAGAGCTATTTCGCACAAAGACAGCAGGTCTGCCGTTCTGGTGACACTGATTGTATGTGCCCAGGCTTTAGTGATGTGCTATCCTACAGGGTACACAGGTCCTGTAGAAGCTATTTTTTTTCCATCAGATGGGTCCTACAAATTCCATTCCTAAACAGCATAGCAATGCACAAACGGTGTAGGCCCTTTCTGCATTCCCTAGCTGACACAGGAGACAATAGACATCTGCAACTATTTCTGCAATGTGACTCATCACCCTACACATGGACCAAATGAAACAAGACTTGCCAACAACCTCTGCCAGGTAGCTGTGTAACTCACTCGCTAGATTAAACAAGGTATAGGGCTAACCTAGCAGATCCAGGAACACAACCAGTCTTTGGAGGTGACACTGACCAAAGATAGAGTCATTTTTTAAGTGACTTACTGAGGTATTGGGAGGTCCTGCTTCCCATTCCATTTTGTACCTGCTTCTGACTTTTCAGTTTTACCGTTCGGCCAGTGATCTGCTGCTGCCGCTGGTTTTGAAGGTAGGATTCTGAAGGACAGGGAAGCATCATAAAAGGATGGCGATGGAGTTGAATGGGTCACATGTGCACTGTGATGTGTGACTGCTGTAGTTGTGCAGAGATGACAGTGCCATTGATTCTGGTGCATCAAATCCAAAACATGAAATAGAAACCATCCTGATCAACACCAACATTTAAAATCATGGTCGTCACAGAAAAACACCCTTCTCTTCGACCCACCTGATGACAGATCTTGGTGTCCTATATTTTTAACACAACTTCACATGCTTGCCTAGTTTAAACCTGTAAACTAATTACCTTCCATAAGATTATAAGGCGTGTTTTCATCAAAGAAATGTAGTGAAGGAAAATGTCCTAGTAGAAATGTGTTGCCTAGTCTCATAATGTGAATTCATATATTTGCAACTGTTTCTTGTAAGACTTGTCCCTGAGACCCATGCAGGTGAAATCTTTAACTGTCTTGCGCCATATCATATATTTAAGCTCACTACAATTCCAAACTACAGATGAATACCAAGCAGATGTTCCTTATAATACATCCATAAACTGTTCCTTGTGCAGGCCGGTAATTTGTATCTGTGGTTTATGTCTACTATAAAGCATGGAGGACATGTGATTTTTAATATGAAAATGCAGCTTTTAGAAGGTGAATTTTATATAAGCTGCCAGATCACTTGAAAGACTAAATCTTAGCCCTTTAAAGGAGTGTCCCAGAATGAAGGCATCTCATAATGAAACCACTTGCATAAATTCCAGCTGAAGATTTAACTTCATCTCTCCATAACTCCATCTACTGTTACCGAGGGAGAAGAGGCACAATGTTGTATAACCAAACAACGTCTGTAGTGGTGTATACCTTTGGCTTCCTCAAAGGTAGATCCAGTGGCCTCAAAAATGTGTGGCAAGGAGGGGGGTGGGAGCGCACTTTAGTAACTAGCTGTAAGATCACTGCATTTATGCTATGTTGTACAACATAGCAAACAAGAAAGGGCTTCCAATTGAACAAGTAGATGATTCTGATGATGAAGCTATTCCCCACGACCCCGCCATCATGCAAACCTCGCCCCGAATGCCATTAGAGCTGCAGAGCACACAGAAAGGACATCACAAACAATCATTTCTGAGGTAACTATATAAGACTTCAGATATATTAGCTAATACAAAAATGTACACATTTAAATGTTGTTAATAAAAAATATTGTGTTTATTCACACATGAAAAGTAAAAATTGAACAGCTTGGATTTCAAGAATATGAACAATCATGATTACAACAGAGAAGACAAATTAAACAAATGTTGCATTTCCATATTGTATTTTTTTATTTGAAAACATTACTTCTATTATCTCTTCCCCCCTCAGCCTACAACATCGCCCTCCTCATTAGAAATACTTCTCCTTAGGCAGAGTCACTGATCAGGCTGAGTGCCACCTCGCTTTCAAGAACACTCATTTGCTACCTACTAGAAATGTGGGGCCTGAGTTATGAAGGGGCTCCGCACTCATGGCAAAGGCCCCGCAGTCGTATTGGGACTCTCCACTCTCGGGCAGAATCTCTGCAATGAGAATTCTCATTGCGGCAATTCCGCTCCAATGGCGGAAATTCTCCTACAACTGCGGAGGCCCTTTGTGAATCAGGTCCCATGGACTGTTTCTGTAAGTCTACTGTGTGGCAAGACAAAACTCCATTTGAACTGTCCAGCCTGACTACTGATCCTCCAAAACCCTGAGAGCTGCCTGTAAGATGTTGTTGCCTTTGATGTTGTGTCAGTGACCATTCATGACTTGCTCCACAAAGAGCCTTCACTCACTCTCTAATTGGCTACATTTGGGATGCCACTGCTTGATGACCTTCGTTAATGGTTTTGAAACCTTACTGATTAATTTTACCCAGGCTCCTTACCTTTTTTAGCCTACACCCGCATAACTTTTAATTGCTCTTGTTGGACCTTCCTTCTTCTTCATCTTGTTGTGGTGATACCTCTGTTGAAATATGAACTACTTTGTTTTCATTTAAAAGGGCCTAACATTACCACATTTCAGATTGCAAATACCAAATACAATGATTGAACGTACGGATTTAATATTTACTGTGTAGGGTACATACATGATTTAACAAAAATATACACATATCACCACGATATCCATATGTTGGCACTACTTGAACTAAGAAATATATGGCTTGGTGGCACTGGATTGACCTGTAGCTTTGGCATGTTCTGCAGACGTATCAATTGAACTGACTCCAGGCTCTGCCTCTGGCATGAAGACTGATTCAGTCATTTCAACCAAGAGATTTAAAGGTAGTTATGTGGAATGGCCACCTCCAGCACCATCTGCATCCCTCCTCATGGTCTTCTCTTTGGTGCAAGTGCTAAGACTATTGCAATGCTTGCATATTTTGGCAATTGTACATTGTTTGAGAGCAGCAGCATACATTTACTCCTGGATTCCTTGCCGGCCTTTCTTTCAGCGTAATCTGGCACCATTAAGGCTGCTTCCTTTTTCTTGCAAGTTCCTCTCTCTGGCTCTTGATTGTTTCGTTCTTTTTATGCTTTTTACTCCTGTGTTCCTCTTCTGTGAGCTCTCCTGGCCAGCATTGTTCTGCAGTCTGTATTTCCTAGTTGCAAAGTCATCAGTTGCTGACGCTGCAACAGTCTCTATTTGAGACATCCGGTCCGTAATTTGAGATAAATTACACATTGCAAATCATTAGATCACGAATGTGAATAAAAAATAACAATTTGGTACTGATAGTGTTTACTAGATATGGATTTGTGATTTCGAAATTGAGCTTCGCTATTTTTTTTCAATCACCGAATTACAAAAAAACATAATATTTGCACATGACTCAGGCCCTATGTCCTTAAGTACCTGAAATGGTTGAGGCCTAAGATATTGTTGACTGCCTTTGGGGTCCCTGGGGTTTAGAATCTCATTTGGCACGCAAAGATTCTCATTGTCCCGGTTGTGTAGAAGGTTGCCGATTGGGGATAAGTTGGGGCTCTATTCCCTTTCATTGTAACCACCCTCTGGTTTTCTCTGGTGTCCTTCTGAACTGCTGGACTAATCATTGGCAAAAGTAGTTTTTGATTTTTTGAAGAGAGACAGTTTGTGGGTAATGCTTTCAAGGCCAATTTTCACCATGACCACAGACCCTTTTATAGCTGTGACATTAAATTGGCCTCTCTCAAATGGTGTTCAGAACTTCCAACCATCTGTCAAACAAACAAACAAAAAAAAAACTTTTTTTTTTAATGTAGCCCGTTTTTTTTAAGGAAAACGGGCTATACTTAAAAAAGTTGACTTCATTTAAAATTCAAACACAAACATGACCACGGCAGGCCACAATCCCTGTGATGGCATCTACTCATAGTAAGTCGCAATTTATGACCTATCTCATGAATATTGATGAGGTAGGTCTGATTGCGACCCACCACAATTCAGAATTTTGTGAACCGACATATAAGTACATGGGTCAGTTTGGAAAATTCCTTTCCATTTGCAAAAGTCAGTGCACAATTTGCAACCACTTTTTCGAATGGAAATTTCAGGCCCCTAATTTCATGAATTTTACACCCTATTTCCATGATGACTATAACTCGACAGTCACCTCTGGTGATTAAGCACAGCTGGCATTTGTTTGCCTGTTTTTTCTATGGGACTGTTCATGCTTCAAAAACACTTTTTCCCGCAAATAGGCCTTTATTTTGGCTAGCCCATTGTGGCCTTGATGAGCAATCTGAACCACCTCCTGTGGAGAGTTTTAGGAATTTCTATTTTGCAGCTTCTTAATGCTAGTCCTTCATTTGTGACACTCTCCATAGCGTGTGGTTTCTGAAGTACACTTAAACATTTAGGTGGGTTGTTTAAGTCCCAGATATTATTTATGGTGGCCATCAGCTTTAGCACATCAGATGCCACTCAGCATGGAGCATGGGCAGCTATTGACAGGTCTTTCACTTATTTCTACAGGCAGCAGTCAATTGTTCTGTGGTGGGAGTCTTCCACTCATCCCCCTTTCTTTTTCGCTCCCAAAACCTTGAGATATCTAACACTGCTGAAGTACCAACATAAACTAGAACCTCCTCAGCCTACACCGGAGTATTTAAGCCCTGTAATCCAGTCACCAGCACTACGAAATCCTTCCCTGTATACTGGATCAACGTAAAATGAGCCTGTTAAAGATTAAGGGGCCGATTACAATGCCGTCCGGAAAGGCTCCGAACGGGATTCGGCGAATCCGATTTGGATTCGGCGAATCTGATTTGGAAGCTATGTATCCGACCGAATCGGACACATCCAAACAACCGATTACAATGCAAGGAAACCGTTCAGGCTGTTCGAATTGGTTCTGAACGGCATTCGGACAGCCAGGGTCGCTCAGAGCCGAATCGTACAACTCTATGGACACGGTTTCCGAACAAGCGATTATGATAACCAATTCACACAGCCATTCCGATTCGGTCTGCCCGACACGAAACGGCTGTTGGAATCTGACTTTGGGGGCCCGTAGCAGGCCCCCTTCACCCAGAGGCCTCTGGTTGGGGCCCGTGGGGGTACCCATAGGACCCCTCTTTACCATCATGTACAGTGTGGCAGGCACCATGGGGTGCCCGTCACAGGGTGCATGGTTTTCCCCAACAACCCCTTTTTTTCAATGGGAGTCGTCAGTTGGACTTGCAGAACTCAATTTGTTCGGAAGCGATTCCAAAACCGGTTCGGTCGGAAGAGTTTCCTAACAAGATCGTAATCGGCCCCTAAATGCCTGTGGCACTGTTGACCCCAACCTGAGTGATCTCCTGCCTGTCTCCCGGAACCCCACTCGTTATCGTTTGTCTAAAAGTCTCATTTTAGTCCAAGTGGGGCTCCAACTGTTTCACAGCGTCCCGTCACATGCTTGTGTCACATCTCTCAGTCTGCCAGGCCACCCTTTTCAAGTCTCTGCTGACATTGCCTTAGGGCTCGATCACGCTCTCCTCACAGCTGCATCTGTCATGTAGGGGCAATTTTTCCTATGTCAGAGTGGCTCTCAGTTTATTATATGCTGTGCTGGCTCCTGGAGACATACATTAGTGTCAGATGTAACGGTGTATTATATTCCTTATACCTAGAAACACTTGACTGTAATTTGGGCTTGTTTGTTGACCAGTACTCTTTCTTGAGATTCAGAGGTGAGCTTTGACCCGGCAGTTCAGTGATCTTTGTCTGATCTAGAGTGCTGACAAGCAGGGACGGGGTATGTCTCAATGTGTGCAAACTGGTTATCTTAGCTGACTCTCCCTGTCGTATTATTCCAGTGGGTGAATTTCTTTTGAATTTGTTTTGGAATTAGGGCTCTTTCTTTACTGTAACTGGTACACTGTGATCGTTTCCTTGTATATTTCTATCTCAGTTCAGCCAGTCAGTGTATGTCCTGTATAAAACAGTTTTTGTGCCTTGTCTTGTGCCTTTATTGAAGGGCTTCTTCTGGATTTGCTTTGGGATTTGGGCCCTACTAGGGCCAGACCATCGAGACCATTTTCGTTGACCTTGTAAACCTCATTTAACAGGGTGCCTTGTGTACCAGATGTGGTAATGTCTTGCTGCTTATCTTGCAAATCTGAATGAGGCTTGGACCTTTCAGAAGCTTGACAATTAACTTTGGATACACGACTGGAGCAGTTTCTGCCTTTGCAGTTCACCCTGTTTTTGTCTTAGTGCAGTGGGTCTAGCAGGACTAATGCATCTCGATCCTCTGTAGAGCGCGTCTCTTCAGTCGCTCGTGTGGAGATCCTGGATGGTTTGGTCTTTTTCAAGGAGTGGTAGGTGCACTGCCGATAAGCCTACTAGAAAATTACTCTAAAGGGATATGGTCCCTGGTGTACTTGACGCCTTTAGATAGTAAGACATTTGTGAAGCGTTTGAATGCTTTTCGTTTTGTGAGCATTATGGAGTAAAGGTGCTGAAAAAGCTGTATCTGTGCCCATCAAAGGAGCTAAGACCTGCCATCTCGCATTGGATATTATGCTTATCAGTGAAGAAATGTACTGGTACAAACAAACCGAAAAGGTGTTTGCTAGCCTAAATCATCGGGACCACAGAATTTGTTCCGTCCAGTTTAATCAGTTCCTCCCCAACTTTTGGAAACTCTGCCCTTTTGGTATAGTCACCCCATATTTTTTGCTATTTGCAGGACCCTATATTTTTGAGGGTGTTAGACCTCTGTGCACTTTAAACCTGCTAACCATGGTAAAGTGTCTGTACTCCCCCTTTAAACATGGTCAAATTTACATATTTCTAATTGGTATATATAACTTACATTTAAGTCCCTCGTATATGTACAAAATGTACCCAGGGCCTGTAAATTAAATGTAACTAGTAGATAGAAGCACCCATTGTGCCATCTACTACAGCGACAGCGTAAAACATGGCATCAGGCCTACCATTGTAGCTTGACTATAGCAGTCTAAAAACTATAATTGGACATGTCAAAATAAACCATTTTGACCTGTCAAAACCTCCCTTTTAAACATTAATAAGTCACCCTTTTATAGGCCTTGTCACCCATGACACAGGATGCATGGTTTTTAAAAGTAGGCCATGTAAAAATGTAATGTTAACATGTCCCTAAAGTGACAATCACCCAAAAGCTATTTTTCACTGTGGCAGGTCTAGCTATCCTATGTAGAAAA
This sequence comes from Calotriton arnoldi, assembly GCA_963921515.1. Taxonomy (NCBI): domain Eukaryota; kingdom Metazoa; phylum Chordata; class Amphibia; order Caudata; family Salamandridae; genus Calotriton; species Calotriton arnoldi. The sequence goes on from CAWUFW010010473.1 coordinate 232,279, forward strand.
CCAGAGTACAGATTAAAAATCCTAACACTGTATCTCTGGAATGGGACTAGCTAAAAAAACAATTAAACTATTTTTAATGGTAATTAAAAATCCAATTCAATGGTGAAGTTGGATTTTTAATTTTAAGTAAAAGTAACTTTTAGAAAGTTACCTTTTCCCTTCCTGAAGTTCCTTTAGGGTTAATTTGCATTTGCTCTTAAACTTCTCCCAGCCACTGCTTAGCATTTGAATAGCTGTGAAAAAGGTGTGAAATGCTTCCCAGGAGCAAACAATAGGTTGACCTGAACGGACAGAGATGACTCCTCTAAAGCTCCCATAGTATTCAGGGTGAGGGGTTGTGGGTATCCTTTTTGACATTGCAGTGTCAAATTCTACTTGAGTGTCAAAGCCTGCTTGACGGGTCTGCTGGGTTTACATAGAACACTTTTAGGGCACACTTGAAAGGCAGAGAATAGGATGCCACTGTCTGGTTGCGGAAGTACCCTGCTATGTCCCACCAGATTTCTGTCTCTGGGTTTTACATATAACACTGGAGGCACACTTGAAAGGATGGGAACAGGATGGCAAAACAATTCTTCTATATCCACTGTCTGATTGCTGATAAACACTGCTCCGTTCTACTAGACTTCCGTCTCTGGGTTTTGGGGGTACAGTAGTAGCCCAAAACTGAATTTTAGTGTTAGATATGGTAGGTCACTAGGATTACCATAGTACACTTCACACACACACACACACACACACACACAACCCCCTCCCCCCAATGCCCACGTTTAGTGTGGCCGAAGACTTTTACTATCTTGAGATAGCCTACAGTAGGTAAGGTTAGCCCCATGAACTTTTCCCCCCATAGATTTTTTTTATTTTACTTTTTAGAGTTTTATATAGCACGAACTAGACCCGAAGATATCAGGTATCAGAGCGCTTTACATGAGCACCAGTTTCGTTACACATGAACACATTCTTTTTTTTTTTTGTTAGGCATTGCCAGGAGATATTCTCACCCACTAGCTCGTGCCAGGCAGCCACTCCAGAACACTCCTGGACCTGAGAAAAACAAACATAATGGGACTGGGTCTGCCGTCTGTGACCTGAGGAGGCTTGAAGACTGGACATGCTCCTTCTTGTACCCACAACAAAGAAGTAGACTCCAAGGGTCATAAAGCTGACCTCCTATTCAAGCTACACGGATACAACAAGCTACAAGAGGCCCTTCCAGCAACTACCCAGCTGACTAGTGGCAACTGGACTTAGACCCTGCCATTGGCCACCTTGTGAGTCTCTTGGTGGCTCCCTTGGGAGGCTACAGAAGTGTACTCCTGTAGTGGATTAAGGACTAAGTCAGAAGGTAAATTTTTGACCAGGACAAACCTGGTTCGTGTATCTGACCCGCATTCAGCATCAAATTGCGCCTAGGTTCCGCTCTACTGCGACCATTTCTACCATTGGCACTTTATGCTTCTTGGTGCTATTCCTACTTAAAACTTAAAAAATTCATATCTCTAGTTCCCCTTATTGGATTTTTGCCATTTTGGTGACATTTTGTTTACTAAATTTTACTTCATTTTTCTAATTCACTTTGGAATTTTTATTGTTTTGCATTTTGACTTTATTACTATATTGGTTCTGCATAAATATTTACACTTTGCCCTAAGTTAAGCCGGTCTGCTCTGTGCAATGGCTATTAGGGGGTGAGTTTAGGTTAATTTAGTGATTTTGAGGGTTCACCCTGACAAGGAATGTGATTATTCCTTGAGGTGGGTAATCACCCACCCCAAATAATATTCAAATTTCTCACACCAACCTTTCAAGGATGACATGAAAGAGGTCTGATACATTTTGGTGTTTATCACTATGGTTCATTTTACTTTGGACTCCTCAGATGCGCATGTTGTTTTGGCTGGAGAGGTATTGCAGATCCTTGCATTTTCCCTACAGGGCAATGTGTTGTTCTGACAAGAGGAACATGTACCTTTGAAGGTGCTCAAATTCGACCTCCTCATCAAGGTGATCTTTGGGATTGTTTACTCCGTCTCCTAAATTGTTAACGTCCTTCTGAATTTCCCACAGATCCCACTGCAGGTCTGTCTTGACTGCATTTAGCACATCCTTGATTTCCTGGAAGGCCAGCAGCAATAATGTTAGGGTAACTGTTTGGTTGGTCTCCTCCAAAACCTGTATGTCCACTTCGGGTTCCATCTTGTGTGCCCCTCCCGTCGTTTCCAGTCTTGCGGACTGCCCACTGCTGGAGTAACTATTTGATGTTCTTATTCTCTTTGCTGCAGGTGATGTCTCTGTAAGGTGATCCAGTATTGCAAGGGCAAACTGGTAAGGCCTGTTGTCCTCTGTATGTTCTGGGAGGCCTGGTCACTTGCCCCACAAACAACATTTTCCGCTGGGGAGTGTGCAGCAGGACTCCCCATGTGACTGTCAGTGGTCCTGTATGCCTCCATATCCTGTGGCGATATCACTAAGAGTTTGCTGTCATTTATTGCCTTCTGGGGCAATCAGAGCCAGTGCTGACACTACCGGTCTTTGTGACAGCAGCTCATGCACTAAACTTGGCCCAGCATTCGGCCCCAACCTCCTTCAGTGCAACCGCTGCTTTGCTGGGGTTATGATCAAAGGAACTTTTCTGTCTGTGCTTCCCCTTCTTTTAATGAGGCCAAGAGTTGCACCTCACTGTGTTGTTACAGCCTATGCTTTACTTAGTAAGGCTCCACTCTGCTCAGAGCTTGAACACCCGGGGCCAACTATTCACTGTTCACCGACTTTTGTCTAACATATGGCATGAAAGATAAAGCCCAAAGTTTGACATCTTTCATCTGATTCAGAACTCTGCAGTCTCCCTATTGCCGTCATTCCCACACGATGCTCCTCACAGGCCACAACACAACGTAGTTGAGGACTATGACTGTGAAAGCGGAAATGCTGGAGCGGTCTAGCGCAGCATCCTGCAACATGCTGTCTGACTATGCAGTGAGCACACTGTCTTTTCCAAAAGCTTGCCGTCTCTTGTAAGCTCTTAGAGTGGATGTAACACGAAGCAGTATGTAGCCTAGACCTTTGGGGCTTGCATCAACCACTAGTTCAGTTTCTTTTGCAGATCCTAATATTTCATTGGTCCATCCCGCAACAGGTGCTCTTAATGTCTTGAAATTCTGACTGATTGGAGGCGGACAACTCCCATATAAAGTTTGCTTGGGTGAGGGAGCAAAGTGGCTCAGTTACAGTCACGAAGTTCAGAATATAGCATTCGTAATAGTTATTCATGCCCAAGAAGATGAAAATCTTCAAACGGATTTTGCAAAGCAGGGGTGCTCTGGATAACTTTGGCTTTCTTGGACTGGGACGTAGCAAATAAAGTGGAACTTTGTGTTTGAGAAACTCGCACTTGGAGTGGTGCAGTGTGAAGCCGCATCCAGACAGCCTCTGCAGAGTAGATGGGCGTCTTTTCTGCGACCATCTTTGCAAACATCATGAGGCCATTGCTCATGTTTATTACACTGTTTAATCCAGAGAGGGTCTCACGTGTGACATTCTGAAATGCCTCAGAAGCAGATGATATTCCAAAGTTACGTTTCTTAAATCTTCTTAACCTCACAAAAATGAAAACGGTGGTTACTTATACATCAGCTAGCTTCATCTAGGGGTACTTGGTGGTGCCCCAGCTTAGATGAAGTTTAGAAAATCATTTGGCTCTGAACAAGTCAGCAAAAACGTTGTCAATAGTTGGAGTCATACAGTATTTTTTATGGCTTTTTTGGGTGGCCTCATAGTTATGCAAAACCAGAGAACTCAGGGTTGTTTTAGCTCGCCAGTGACTACCATAGGTGAAACCCTTGGTGTGGGATCAGAGACCTTTTGGTCAAAGTGGTGCTAGCTTTTCCAGTTCTTGCTCTACAAATTGCTTCACATGAATCTAGACTTTCTGGTGCCTCAGGGCCATCGGTTTCATCAATGTGTAATCTTTAGACTTTTGACAGATAAGTCTGTTAAATGAGCGAAATTTAGGGTGATGTCATCAACACCAAGTTAGCAGATGCTGCACAAGAGGGTCTGGCACAGCTGAGGAGTCTGCCAGATTATTTTTCATGATGAAGATCTTTCTCTCAATATTGAAGTTTGTTGACTGCTTGCCCTGATGAATGTTCCAGTCAGTGGCTATGGAAGAAACCCTCCATATGCAAATATCTGTATTCTTCCTTGTGTCAGCTTCGGTCAGGGGCTTCAGCTGCATGAACTGAGCCTTATCCATTAAACTGAATGAGGCAGCAGAGTCAATAAGACCTACAACTTAAGAGTCTTTGTATTTGCACTTAGGCTGGGAACGTCTACTTCCCAGTGCTCTGCCTATATCTGAGATCCATATCCATCACTGAGGCTGCTGCCCAGGTCTCCTGCCGGTGGTAGGAGGTGCATAACTATTTGGTAGGAGGAAGTCCCCTTGAGAGCCCTTTTCACCCACCTTCTGCACATGTTTAAAGTTGTTCAGTATTCTACAATTTGAGCATGTTTTTCCTTGTCTGGCACATAGGTGTTGGTGTGGTTCAGCTGCACAATATTCACGCTGTGTCTTTGCCCTCTTGGATTCATTGAATAGTGTGGTGCCACCACAATATCAATGTCTGCTCCTAATTTTGTCAGCAGATTCTGTTTTATGGGGTGTAGGGGCTCAGGTTCAGGTTGATTTCAGTATGCACCGATTCCATTTGTTCTATGTGGCTGTTAAACAGCTAATGAAACTTTCCCATAATGAGCATCACATCCATGGTAATCCCTGGTTCGCGAAGGATCAGTCTTCTCAGAATCAACAGCAGTTATTCTTGATTTGAGTACTTCCCTCTTTGATAGGGTCATAATCTGTACATGTGCTGACCATTTCACAAAGATGTGCACATCAGTAACCATCTCTCTATTGGGATACACTAAAATGCTCAGTCAGGATTTTGTTCTGGGTTGAAGTGAGCATCTAGAGCTGCTACTGCCCTCTCGCACTCATCATCATTTCCTTGAGCGAAAAGATTTTGAAAAAGCTTAAATGTGTCTTCCCCTGCAAAGTGTACAAGCAATGGGTATCTTACAGCCCTGTCTTCCTCTCTGGTAGCAAGGAAGTAGTTAATCAATCATTCTGCTCACTCATGTTCACTACCTCGGGGCAGCAGAGGCAGAATTGGTCAGCTCATTAAATGGGGGTACGGACCACACTGAGGGCCTACTCTGCTGAAAAGCTCTTCTGTGTGCTGCCCTGTGTCCTACTTTTAAGGGTGCTGCACCTAGAGAGGCACTCTGCCCTCCTGTGGCATTTTGACCACCATTAGCCATTGCTTGGAGTCATCCGAAGACTGCGGCACGCAGCCTAAAATATATTGAAGCAGGAAAACAAATGTGATTGCCTTACTTCCCTGCTGTTTAACTGCCTTCACAATTGTTGAGTGCAATGTCAAAACAGTGCTATGCTCTACAGCTTTCCACTTCTCCGGGCTCCTGAGGCAAGGTCATGGATTGCCTGAAATGCCAGCCGAAACAACTGCACTATTCCCTCTCCAATTTCTACTTTGACTGATGAAAGCCAGAACATAAATGCCCCTTTATGGACTTAGCCCACCCTCCATGAAACACCGTGCAGCGGGGGGCATGTTGAGGCTCTTCTCTTACCAAAGATGTGATACAAAACCTGTGCCATCAGCACATGGATAGCCAATATCCTCAAGACAACCTATCCTCCCCAGTCAACTGTTGTTGGACCTGGCCCTTTTTGCAGGGTTACCCCCAAACGTTTTGCCTTCCTCCTCTATTTATTTTTTCTGACCCGTTTTTGTTGGCTTTAGGACTCTAGGCACTTTACCACTGCTATTCAGTGCTAAAGTGCATGTGCTCTCTTCTTAAAACATGGTATGATTGGCTTACACCGGTTTGGCATATTTAATTTATCTGTAAGTTCCTTGTACAGTGGTATCCCATATACCTAGGGCGTGTAAATTAAATGCTAATAGTGGGCCTGCAGCGCTGTGTGCGCCACCCACAGAAGTAGCCTTTCAAACCTATCTCAGGCCTCTGCCCTGCAGCGCCTGCGTGCGCTGTTTACTGCCACATTGACTTGCCATTTAATGTTTCTTGCCAAGCCTGAGCCTCCCCTTTTACTACATATAGGTCACCACTATGGTACGCCCTAGGTAGCCCCCTATGTTCAGGATGCTATGTAGGTAATAGATAGGACATGTGCCATTATTGTATGGCATGTCCTGGTAGTGACAAACAGCCTATGTTGTCACTGCTGCGAGTGCTGCTCCTCTCATAGGTTAGCATTGGGAATTTCCTTACATGTTTATACGTGGTAATTTCTGATCTGAAAGTAGTAGCGTTGCCATGTTTGGAATAGTGCTAATAAATCCTGCTTATTGGTATAAGTGGATTTTACATTACTATAGTAGAAACGTCATTTTTAGAAAGTGGACATTTCACTGTGCTTATGACTCTTGTGCTTTGCAGCCTGTCTCCAATCCACGTCTAGGGCAGAGTGACAGCTCAGCTTTGTGCATACTTTCCAGACAGCCATCACACAGGAAGGGTTGGGTGTAAAAGGGTTGCATTTGCATACTGAATGGTCTTCCTGGGCTGAGAGAGAGGGAGGCAGGGTGCACTCACATCTGTATAGGCTGTGTCCTGCCCTCACACAAAGGGCTTGTTTACCCCCTACTGATGTCTGGAGCCAGTGCTGGGGTTTAATGGGGGTGTTGTGCACTTCTAAGATTTCTTATGAAGTTACCTCCACATCACAGACTTTTTGAGTATAAGTACAGGGGCTCTGACCCCATGATTTTAGACACTAGGTGGACTTGTAACCAGACGCTGCTGGCTTTACAGACTGCACATTGCCAGAAGGAACTGCTGTGCTGCCAGGAGGAACCGCCATTGGGACTATCTGTTTTGTTGTGCTGGTCTGCTGCCTACTGATTGCTGGGCTGCAGAAGGGTCTGCCACTTGCAAACTGCCTATATGTGCTGGCCTGTTGTCTGCTCTCTGCTTTGGTGCCCGCTAGTGATTACCAAGGGCTTGTTCGCCTGCCCCTTGTTCTGGTAATCCCAGGGCCTAAAAGATTGCCTCCAAGTCCTCTACTGTGGTGGAGTCCGGCCGCAGTGAGCGCCTCAAGGTGCACTTGCAATTATCACACCATTTAGGCACCTAAGCCCCTGCAGAGCGCCGATCGGACAGTTGTGCCTGTACTTGCTGGTGGTTCGTCCACAGTGCAAGTGCCCGAACGCCGCAGCGTCTTAAAGTGACTCCCGCTGGAGCCTCTGTGTACTGGGGAGAACTGTTGAGGATCAGAGTGCCTGGGAAGGGCCAGCATGTCCCTTGACCGAACCACACCGCATCAACATTTCTGCCCTAGACCTCTATGTACATGATGTGTCACCTTTTTGTCCACTGAAGCATTGCCGGAGAGAGCTGCCGCAGTGACTCTCAGTGCGGCCCCCTCCTTGAAAGATGTGTTGCCTGTGCAATGAGGGAGGTGCTGCCGTGCCGGAGATTCTCCCCAGACAGGGGATCCCTGGAAGGTACAGTGAAGCTTCTCCTGTTGGGCGGCCCCGTGTTGGAAGTAGCAGCGGACCGAGAGGCCCCAGACGCACTGCACTTCAAAGTGGGTTTTGCTCTGGTAAGGCTGCATTGGTCAGCAGCAACACCGGGCAGTTGCCTTTGATGATTCCACTGTGGGGGGACCAAACGAGGCCTTCCTGTCTGATTTTTCAGTGTGAGTGTCCCCTGCCCTCCATGTGTGGCACATTTTCTTTGATAACCTTTCGGGGCAAAACCTCAATGGAGGCCCTCGCTTCATGGAGTGAGAAAATCACTGAAATTACTGTATTCACTGTAGTAGGTGCACAGATGTTCCTGTAACCTACGTTGGGGCTCATATTACCGCACAACCTATAATAGAGGCGCAGGTGCGCTGGCTCTATGTATACCCTCTAATTGTAGGTGATCTACACTATGTGTTGATGAGGGTAATTAGTGAGCTATGTATTAATGGTGAAACTGAATGATGATGTTTGGTGATTCAGGTCTCTTCTCTCCCTAACCTAACGAGTGCATTTCATGCCCTGATGTTATGATATGTGTCGCATTTACCTTGCATTGTCAGGATAACGAGTATTATTTCAGGATGTACATTGTATGTGCAATGATGGTATTTTCATGACGTGTGCAACATATAAGTCTTTATCTGATTGCACTATGAGGTTTTGACAATTGCCTAGTTGGCAAAGTAATTATTGGTTTATGTGGTTGTGGTCAATGTTTATATGCAAAACAGAAACTTATTTTTTTATATAATATTGTGGGGAGTCTATTTTGTGGTATATTTATTGTGTCTCTGGTGTGTGTTTGATCAAACGCTTTACACATTGCCTCTGGGATAAGCCTAACTGCTTGTGCCAAGCTACCAAGAGGGTGAGCAGGGGTTATCTTAGCTGTGTAACTTCCCTACTTGGACAGGGTGCATCCCGACTACCAACTAGAGCCCCCATTTCTAACAGCTGAGTTCAACCATGTCACTTATACTAAGCTTACGCAAGAATAGGAGCATGGCACCACAAGACCAAGCTCAGTTTTTAAGTATCAGGTTGAGTGTATTTGCTGGGTGGGCAGGCAGGCAGGCAGACCACGGCAAGATCTAGAGACACAGGCAGGACACAGCAGACAGGTACGCCCAGGCACACAAATCTGAGTCCCTTGTCAACAGTGTAGAGATTTAAAGTAGACCTGAAACTGGATAATCAATCAGATGTTTTGTAAAGCGCGACTACTCATCCGTAAGGGTCTCAAGGTACTGGGGTGGGAGGGGGATGTAGCTGCTGGTCCGACGGGGCGCTGTGGTTCAGTGGAAGAGCCAGGTCTTGAGGTCCATCCTGAAGTGAGGCAGTGACGGTGATTGCCTGAGGTGGAGAGGTAGTGTGTTCCAGTTCTTTGCTGCAAGGTAGGAGAAGGATCTTCCTCCAGCTGTGGTCTTGCGGATAAGTCAGACGGTAGCCAGGGCCAGTTGGGCGGAGAGGAGGTCTCTGGTGGGTGTGTGGAATGCAAGGCGGTGGTTCAGGTACGCAGGTCCCGCGTCGTGTTTGGGCTTTCTAGGTTTGTGTGAGAATATTGAAGGTGCTTCTTTAGTTGCCTGGGAGCCAGTGGAGGTCTCTCAGGTGACCGGTGATATGGCTCCGGCGGGGGATGTTGAGGATGAGTTTGGCGGAGGCGTTCTGAAAGTTCTGCAGTATCTTGAGGAGTTTCCGGGTGATGCCAGCGTAGAGTGCTGCCATAGTCGATTCTGCTACTGATGAGTGCGTGGGTGACCGTCTTTCTGGACTCTGTGGGGATCCACTTGAAAATGTTTCGGAGCAGGTGAAGTGTGTGGAAGCAGGATGATGAGACGGCGTTGATTTGGCACCTTATGGTGAGCGAGGAGTCCAGGATGATGCAGAGGTTCCGTGCATGGTCTGTGGATGGGTGAAGGGGGGTGGGGGGGACCTTCGACCACTATCCCGTTGTGAAAGTTGTTCTTGGTGACTGAGCATTCATTGGTGAGGGATAGAATCAGCTGGGTGTCGTCGGCGTAGGAGACAATGTTGAGCCCGTGGTTCCTGACGATGGCTAGGAGCGGGACCATGTAGATGTTGAAAAGAGTGGGGCTCAGGGAGGAGCCCTGACGCACTCCGCAACTGATCTCTGTGGATTCGGAGAGGAATGGAGGTAGTCTGACTCTCTGTGTTCGGCTAGTGAGGAAGGAGCGGATCCATTCCAGGGCTTTGTCGCGGATGCCGGCGTTGTGGAGTCTTGTGCATAGGGTGCGGTGAGAGACGGTATCGAAGGCGGCTGAGAGGTCCAGGAGGATGAGGGCTGCAGTCTCGCCTCGGAGGGCGGTCTCTGTGCTGTGGTTGCTTCAGAAGCCAGATTGGAAGAGGTCCAGGATGTGGTTTGCTTCGATGAACTCGGAAAGTTGGGCATTGATGGCCTTCTCGATGACCTTGGCTGGGAAGGGGAGAAGAGAGATGGGTCTGAAGTTCTTGAGGTCCGCTGGGTCAGCAGAGGGTTTCTTCAGCAAGGGGTTGATCGCTGCGTGTTTCCAGTCTTACACGAAGGTGGCGGAGTAGATGGAGCAGTTGATGGTGCAGCAGAGTTTGGGGGCGATGGTGGTGGCTGCTCTGTTGAAGATGGGATGCAGGCAGGGGTCCGAGGGTGCTCTGGAGTGGATGCTTTTCATGATCTTGAGGATGTCGTCCGCAGTGAGGGGAGTCCAGTTGAGCAAGATCTGTTGGGTTCCGGCGTCGTAGGGTGCGGTGGTTGCGGGTCTTGGGTAATGATGCTGTCGTATATCTCCTTGATCTTGCGGTGGAAGTAGGTACCGAGGTTGTTGCAGAGGTCCTGGGGGGTTCTGCTGTCTCTGTGCTGTGTCTGGCTAATTCTTTGAACACAGTGAAAAGTTCTTTACTATTGACTGCATTGGCATTGATCATTTCTTGCAAGCCGCTTTCTTCGTTGTTCTGATGAGGTGGTGGTGTGTGGCGACAGCGGTCTTGAAGGCGGAGTGGTCTTCTGGGGTCTTGCTGCTCCTCCATCTCCTCTCAAGCCATCTACAGGTGCGTCTGGACTCATGAAGGGCGGGAGAGAACCAGCTGGCTTTCTTGGAGTGTTGCTTGCTTGGGGCTTTCTTGAGAGGAACCAAAGAGTCTGCGCAGTCGGAGATCCATCGATGGAGGTCGAGTACGGAGGTGTTGGCGTCTGTGGATGTGTTTTGCTGAGAGAGGTGGCGAGCTGTTCTTCGGTGCCCTTGTTCCACGGCACAAATCCATATGCTGTAGCAATATAATGATCACAGACTGCATACAATGTTCCTATCTCGAGCCGACCACAAGCAGTCATGCACCCTTTATCCATACGTCAGCGACCCCAGCCTCTGGAGTGGTGCTGGCGACATCACATCGTTCTGCGAGTGGCAGGTGGGTAACTATACTGAACAGGAACACAAGACATGCCTTCCTCTATTATTCTTTTTTGCATGCTTTGTCAAATCAGATTCAAGTAGTCATTCTTATCACATCACCCATCATATCACCCTTTGCTTAATTCAACATGAAAGACTGAGAAAAATTATGGATTCACAGGAATGGACGCGAAAAATATCTGCTTGACTCATTGACTTATTTACTATACACACTCACACACAAATGGGAGTTGTATATTGGAAGAAAAATGCTGAGCACCATGATTGCGGGAGACTGCAGGCTCCAGCTTGCATTGTAGCTAAGGAGGAGGGGCTGACAGGAGGCCCGGGACCCACGCCGTTGCATTTTTAAGCACCCCACCACCTCTAGGTGCGGGAAACGGAGCACCAGAATTGCAGGAGACTGCAGGTTCCAGCCTTTATTATAGCTAAGGAGGAGGGCCTGACACGAGGACCAGGACCCGCACCACCGCGCTTTTAAACGTCCACCACCTCCTGCAGGGCAAAGCCCAGGCCAAGGGAGGGCCTGTCCGTGCCCATCATAGCCCGAAAGAGGCCAGGCCTCCCCTTTAGTTTTTTCATCCCGGACCTGCGATGATAATAAGATATTCACAACTTTTCGTTACCTCTCTAGAAAGCTCTCGTGTCCATCTGCACTCTTGCTGGGGTTGTTACTTTTTCTCCCTTTCCTTTTTATTTCCTCTCTACCCCTTTGCTCTTCTACCTCTCTCCATTTCCCTTAGACAATCCTGACCATTTTGCAGCTTTCCTTCCCCGTTTACACCCTCGCCTCTTACTCATCTAACTCCCCCCTTCTCTTATCCCTCATTACCTTTCTCTTCACCTTTACTTTATCTTGCTTTTATCTACACTATTTTCTTATTATTTGTATCCATCCCTTGCCCTCATGCTTTTCCTTTCAACTTTTATCTTCTACCTCACCCTGTTTGCTCTTCCAATTATATATTGTGGCCCCTTTCTTCCTCTTCCCTCCTTTTTAATCTGCCTCCATCATCAGCAGCTTACGAGCTTGTGATGATGCACCTGCACCCAGTGAGTGGTACAGAGACCTGAGAAGGCCCTGGGCAGCATTTCCAGCACCCCCAAAATGACTTGTTGCTCTACTGATGAAGGAATGAATTCAGAAACTCATGTCTAGAGTTACACAGCATAGGATGCCCAACAAGGGTGAAAAATTAAAGACTAGTACTGAAGTGTTATCATGCACTGCATTTTGCCATGATGCACTGGGGCAAACAGAGTGCTGGGATGTGAGGCAGTGTGTAGGAGGCTGATTTAGTATATGGTGCACACTTATTTAAGTGAAGCACCCTAAACGAATCCAGGCGACCTGTATGGTGATTTAAGTGGCCTTAGACAACCATAGAAAGCTCTCTAAGTGGTAGCTGTGGAAAGCAGCCTTCAGGCTTAGTCCACAAGGAGTATTAAGCAGCTTGTTTTACCAGAACTAATCATATAGGGTAGGTTTAACGAAAAAGAACACAGTGTAGTTATAAAAATAAGTATATTTATTATACACACTCACTAACACATTTGTATATCTCCTACCCGGAGATATCAACACAATACTTCAAATATAAACAGGTAAGTAAGCACAAATACACAGTGGTCTCCAGGGGGAAACAAAACCATATACTAAAGAAGTGGAATGTGAACTGCGACCGAAGTCGGGACTTGGACCAGAAGACTCAGAAGAGATGGGGACACAAGGCACCACTTAAGGTAAGTACCCAGGAACCCCAAGGAGGCTGTGTTCAGAGTGGAAACACAGCCGCGTACTCAATGCAAGTCAATGGGAAAGTCGCGGTTGGAGTTTTTAAGAAGGACCCTTCCCAGTGGACCCTGAAAAACGCCTGTGGAAGACAGAATGTTGGAGAGTCACCCCAACTGTGGATACCCCAGGAACCAGTATGCCTACACCAGGGAAGCCATGTTCATAGGTGCGAAGTGACGTCGGAAACCGCCGTAGACCACAATGGGGGACTTCAGAAAGGATACTGCTGGTGAAGAAGGTGAAAGAGTCAAGTGGAATCCAAGGATGGATTCTTGAAGAGGAGTACCTGAAAGCAGAGGGGACAGAGTCTATGCCACTCAGGAGTGACCAGGAGGCACGGAAGACCAATGACCACAGATGACAGAAGATACAGGAGTGATGACGGTGACCTTGTTGCTGCAGCTGTGAGGACCAGGCGACGCAGTGGAAGACCAGGAGACGTTCATGAGCTGTCCCACGTCAGAAGTCAAGAACCAGGGGGTTGGTGTCTGGCGGGAGCACTAACAAGCCCCTTGGATGCAGCAACAGACGTGGTAAACGAAAAAGGTACAACGATGGGACCAGCAAGGTCCAAGGGACTCACCAATTGCAGGAGAGTCAGAGCAGGCCCCGAGCAAGCAGGGGAGCCCACTGAAGCCAAAGAAGACCCTCAAGAGGACCCACAGGCCAAAGGCACAGGAGTGTCAAGAGGATCTCGAGCAGCTCACCAAAGATGCAGGCCCACGGTGCAGAGGATGCGGTGAGGGTGAAGACCTTGGTAGGAGGAGATGCTGGAGCTTCTTGTAGCCCGAAGATCTCTGGAGGACAGAGTCAACAAGCCTTGTCAAAGGCAAGTCGAAGCGGTGCAAAGAGGGTTCTGTTCCAGCAGTTCCGGCAAGGGATACTGGCCTCAAACTTGCTGAGAAGACAGTGCAGGCCTCGAGGGAGATGCAGAACCACCACCTGTGTTGCTGAGCCTTTTGGAGTCCGTAGGACGTCAGGAGCAGCAGACCAGTCAGCTTGGTTGCGGTGCCTGAAGATGCAGGGGAGTGACTCCTTCACTCCAAGGGAGATTCCATCAGGTGTCTTTGATGCCCACAGGCCTGGAGAAGAACCTGGACGAAACACAGGCACAGACGACGCAGAAGACTGGCAGGACAACGAGACCAGGAGCAGCAGGAGTCTCCCTTGATGCAGTCTTGGTTCCTAGGCGAAGTCCAACGAAGTCCAGCGTTTCCAGACAGTAGAAGTTGAAGTGGTTTTGGGTTTGAATCTTGTCCCACAACGAATCTGAAAAGCCACCCACAGTTAAGCCCTTAAGTACCGTAGGGAAAGGGTTGGATGATTCAAGGTTCCCTCCCAGAGGAGGGGCTGAACAGAGGAGAGGATACTCCAATGACCTTTGTCCAGTTTCACACCAGAGCGGGAGCCAAGGACTCCCTGAACTGGATCCAACTGGAGTATGCAAGGAGTGAACCAAATGTGCCCTTCAAAGCAGTCTGGTGGTGCTGGCAAGCCCCCCCACCCCAGCCCAATACACTAAGTCCTGTCTGGGGAGGTGGTCACACCTCCATGATACAGGAAACCTATTGTTCTACCTTCCCCTGCTCGAGCTTGGCTCAGCAGCAGGGGGTAGAATCGGGTCTGTGGTCGGCAGCAGCACTAGCTTGCTGTTAGACCCTGAAAGGCTGGTACTGGGAATACAGCGTGGCACCCTAGGGTATCCCCCCAGTACATGGGATCCTACATCCAACAGTGGAATCGGTGTTGGGGTAGGATTCCAACATTTTTGATATCACACATGACCGGTTTCAGTGCAGCCAATATAAAGCTAGACATCTCGTAATTGAGTTGATGTCCACTATACGTATTAAATGGCTGACCGCACTTACAAAGCCTGGAGAATTGACTCCGGGGTTTGTAGTGGGTGTCCTGCTCGTGCAGGGCACCCTCACACTTATAACCTAGCACCGTGCTTTCAGGGTTAAAAGGCCTATCTTAGGGGTGTCTTATAGGTTTTAAGTGTAGTGACCTCAGATATAAGGAAACATATCTGTCATAAGTGGTGCTAACACCAACTTACACAGGCTGCAATGGCAGGCGTGTAGCCACAGTTTGAGCGGTCTCTCATGGGTGGTACAATACATAAGCAGCCCATGGGAGACCCCTGGTGTACCTATGCCATGGGTACCTTAGTACCATATACTAGGGACTTAGAAGGATACACCAGTAGCCAATTGGGAAGGTACCAAAGTACTTAACATTGTCAAATGTAGGGAGAGAGCACAGTGACTGGGGTCCTGATTAGCTGGATCTCAGTCAGACTAGTCAGAAAACAGTACAACACCAGCAAAAAGTGGGGGTGACCATGAAAGCAGATCCTACTTTTCTACAGTGTGCTCCCACCCACCTTTAATTTCATTCTCCACCCCCCTTAGTGATCTTGCTTCCTTTATTTACCTATCCCTTCTTCCTCCCCATTCTCTTATCTCGTCCCTTCTACCATTTTCGCTCATTGTTTCTATTCACCGTTTCCTCCTTTAGTTCTGGCCCCCCTCACATTGTCCTCTCTTTCTTCATTCCCTTTCCCCCCGTGCTCTCTTTACCTACTTCTACTCACGATGATACTCTGGGCCGGATTTAGATCTTGGTGGATGGGTCACTCCGTCACAACGGTGACGGATATCTTCCGCCAAGATCTAAATCAGGCCCTGTCTTCTTTTGCATCCAAACACCAAGCTACGCTTTTCCTACCCGCAGTCAAGTGGGTAATAACATAGTCCAAAAACGTTCTGAGGTAAAACAGCGTGATTGCTTAACGTTTCATGGCGATGCTAATTTTGTATGCAAGTGTAGCACTGTGACGCCTGGCTTGACCTGGTTGGTCTATAGAAAATGAAAAGATCGAAATCCATAAATTATCCCATGCTGTGTGCAGATATTTAAGCATTTCTCCCTCCCTTGAAGGTGGCATTTTAGGGATGGATACTGTGGAAATCATTCAATAAAGCCAAGATGCATCCCGACATCTGATGCCTCCAGATGCAGCCTGTCTGCATTGCCATACTCTTTCCCACCTACTACAGTTCTCCTCTGCTTTCCTCAGTGATCCTCCGACCGAACTCTTTATCTGCCCCCAGTGCTCCCTGTCTCTGCCACCGTTCATAATAGCCTGTCCTCTGGTATCCACTCTGCCACCAACTCAAATGTGCTGCTTTGCACGTGCCCCCGTTTCCGGACGCGCGCATGCTAGACCTCGAGAGGCTGCTCCAAGAATAGTTCTCGTCAACGTGGCGTCATGTCTCATCGGAACCATTCCCCTTTCCATGTGCCCCCTACGTAGGGTGACCAGACGTCCCCGATTTGCCCGGACAGTCCCGGTTTTTCACCAGCTGTCCGGGCAGATTTCGGTAATTTCGTCTCATGTCCCGGTTTTTAGAAGGGGTTGACTGAAAACAGTGAGAGGCACTTTTTGGGTGTTCTAGAGCTTTGCTAGTTAGCAACTGTTATAAGTAAGCAGTTTAATTAATAGGTATAATTTTGATTGTAGAAATTACATTGTATTTACTTTCTCAATGCATCTTCTGTGATCCTATGTTGATGACAGCTGTCATTCTGCGCCATTCCGTGGATGAAAAATTGTAGTCCTTCTTCTATTTCGCCCAAATGTCCCGGTTTTTGGTTCTCAAGATCTGGTCACCCTACCCCTACCACTCCTTGTACCCTTCGCGTACCCCACTGCACCTAATTTCTCGCACAGCGTCGCACTCCTGTCATACCAACTCTCGCATCTCTGACCTCCACCTCAGCTACCCCCAACTTCTCCCCCACCCCCATCAACCAATCTCTAACCTCGTCCTTCATAATGTATCTCGGTAATCAATCCCGACCTCACCCCTCCTGCCCTCTCCCACCTTTTATCCCGCACATCCACCTTTATTTGGTTCGTTCTTTTACACAGCGAGCGCGAACTATATCCATTCCAAGCAGGGTCCACTGTACATTTAAATGAGTACAAATCAACATAAGCAGTTCTTCAACATGGGCACGATTCACCTTTCCTCATTCATATGTCCTACCCATTTCTCCTCTCTCCTTGCACTTACATCCCCTCCTCCATCCTCACAGTCGATTCCACCCTACCCTTTTCACGCCACCTATGTATGCCGCCCCCCACTTGACCCTGTACAGCCTTAGCCCTGCGCCTTTTCTATCGTTTCGATGGAACGGGGGTATGAGGAGAGAAAGCCAATAGCGGGTTTGTCCGATTATCGTTTGACTCCCCATAGCCATTGTAACAAGTTGTTACTAACAGCCCCTTTCCTCGAACCCAGTCTGTCCACAGGATGAAACGTGGATAACTGGGTTAGAGGGGTGTCATACATGCTAAAAATAGAGCTGTGGAATAGGCGGTCGGCTGCCACTTTCTACCTGTACCATAATCCACTCCTGATTCCCGCCTCGTTTGACGGTACGTCGTCTGCGACGTCTCAAGGAGCCGTGCCACTCCGACGCACGCCAGCGTCACAGCGCGCTATAATTATCTGCGTGCAGCAGGGGCGCGCGGCGCTGCAGGGGGGTAGCTATTTCGGGCTCCGCAGCCGAGCCCGCAGCTCGCTAGAAGAGCCCGCGTCACAGCCTGGTTCGGGATTGGCTGACACCTGCGTGCGTGTGAGAAGGGGGGCTGTTACGTGCCCGGTGCCCACTAGAGCCTGCGCTTTAGCGGAGTGTCACACAGCGTGCTTCCTATTCTCGATGTGGTGGTGTATTTATATCCAGCTTTTATCTTAAATACAAATAGTGTTTTATTAGCACCAATATACCGCCTTTTTGGCCACTTCCGAGCTTTTTCAGGCACGGCTTACAGGTATGTGGCAAGCTTGATATGGGAAATAAGTAGGTTATTCGCCTTTTCTCTAAAGTGCGCACAACATCTATGTACGCATTCATGTAGATGATACATACGTGCAAGTATACGGACAAAGCAAGTTAGGTAAGTCACTCTTCAATAATGTCATCAGTACACATTTAGATAGTAAACATTCAAATGTTAAGCAAAACATTATTTTAGACCCCCGGTAAAGAATTTTCTCACACTGGATATCCTTGAATCTTCTTGAATACTTACAATTCCATCACAACACCCCCTTGCCTAGCTGGACACATTCTGCTCTAAAGTGCGACAACATGCGGAAAATAAGGTGCCCCAATTTTTCCATCTGAGTCTCAGTGTTTAGGAAGTTGGTGTGTTTTGTCCCCCAGAAACTCGTCCCTATGCAGAGGCTGATTCCACCTGCCATCTTACCTCTTACATTTTATTTTCTACATTGTGACCTAGAAAGGGTTTTAGGCGATAGGGTTTGCAGCGTTTATAAATCTCACTGTATTCGGCCCTTGGTGTCACCCTATTTCTATACAGGATGGGAATATCTGGATTGAGCCTGAATCTTTCCCCTAAAAAGTGCATGATATTGTTACTTTGCTCTTTGGTGTAACAAACAACACATTCATCATTTCCTAGATCTAATTGCATCCTTGTCCAGTAAAAATACTATGTTTGCTATCCTGGGTGTTTTTAAAGGGGTTTGTGTGGTTTCCTGCTGTCATAGTTCTATGACGCAGGATGGCACGCAGTGAGGGTTCCCTTGGAATGTAGTGAAGGGTAGTTGGGGAAAGGCCATCCACTGAGTAGGACCTGCATCTGTGCTCTCCCTTTGTACCTACTACCTGAATAAACTACGCTTACCTGTCCTCAGTGTGCGGTACTCTCAACAATTTGGCGACGATCTGGTTGAGCCTGCAGCATTTCCACCTTCCCAAGATGCTTCGTAGGACTCCTGCGTCTTCCAGTGCCTGTACGCGGATGTTCCCGCAAGCTGTCTGCTGTTCCTGGTAAGGTGAATCGGGTGGGGGAGAGCACACGTTGTTTCCTGCCGGCACCGTTGTGCCTTAAGGGAATTCAGCTTCGTTTCCTGCCGGCACTGTTGTGCTTAAGGAATTTAGGGCCCTGCTTGTAAACGGTTCCTGGTGCCACCTTTTAATTGATGCACGAAAACCAGCGCATGAAGCTGCCCATTGTCCTAGTGCGTGAAACGGAGAAGCGCGACTCTGTTTCCTGAGTCTTGACGTCATCGGAGCGCACGCCAGCATGTGATACAGTCCTTTGTCCCGGCGCGAGGGGCGGAGTAGAGGAACTCGTCTCTTACTTAGAGAGACATACACTGATTACTGTTCAGCAGCGCATCGTCACGCTGCACGTACGTCACTTCTATTTTAAATAGGCTTTCTTCGGTGATCCGCTCACCTAGCGTGCATCGTAGAAGCTTCTGTTTTAAAGCTCTTTGGGCTTCACAGGGAGTATTCTCCTGTCCTCACTACTCTGTGACACGCACACCTGCGTGCACAAGGAGTTACTTTGGACTGGTGTTCATCGATATAAGCAAGTTTTGCGCTCTAGTTGCCACAGTGACACGCACACTGGCGTGTTGTTTACTGGCGTGCTTACCGGTTCCTGAAGCGTGTTGGAGAATTATTAAGGTGACACTCACACCTTGCTACCACAGTGACACGCACACTTGCGTGTACATTTCGGGTACTTTTTATTTTGCTGTGCCTACTGTTACGATACAAAAGGGGATGATGGACGGAACGTTTGAGCCAATCAAACACTCACCCCCAGTCAACTGATCTGGGTTTAATCCATCATCATTCTTTAGCTCACTCCACCACCCCAGTTCAGACATGGCCATATGCAAATCAGTCTGACCCTGTGCCTCATGGGAACAGTCCAGCCCGAACTGCCAAGCCATGTCTTCCCTGGACCGGAAACAAGCATCCTAGGACCGGTTTCTGGCATTTCAGCCGTCATCAGCCAGGCTTGCTTGAATCCAGTGGCAAAGTGAGCAAGGGACCCACGTCTGGGCATACCCCCGCCAACTTAGGGCGACCAAAGCGATACAAAAGGGGATGATGGACGGAACGTTTGAGCCAATCAAACACTCACCCCCAGTCAACTGATCTGGGTTTAATCCATCATCATTCTTTAGCTCACTCCACCACCCCAGTTCAGACATGGCCATATGCAAATCAGTCTGACCCTGTGCCTCATGGGAACAGTCCAGCCCGAACTGCCAAGCCATGTCTTCCCTGGACCGGAAACAAGCATCCTAGGACCGGTTTCTGGCATTTCAGCCGTCATCAGCCAGGCTTGCTTGAATCCAGTGGCAAAGTGAGCAAGGGACCCACGTCTGGGCATACCCCCGCCAACTTAGGGCGACCAAAGCGATACAAAAGGGGATGATGGACGGAACGTTTGAGCCAATCAAACACTCACCCCCAGTCAACTGATCTGGGTTTAATCCATCATCATTCTTTAGCTCACTCCACCACCCCAGTTCAGACATGGCCATATGCAAATCAGTCTGACCCTGTGCCTCATGGGAACAGTCCAGCCCGAACTGCCAAGCCATGTCTTCCCTGGACCGGAAACAAGCATCCTAGGACCGGTTTCTGGCATTTCAGCCGTCATCAGCCAGGCTTGCTTGAATCCAGTGGCAAAGTGAGCAAGGGACCCACGTCTGGGCATACCCCCGCCAACTTAGGGCGACCAAAGCGATACAAAAGGGGATGATGGACGGAACGTTTGAGCCAATCAAACACTCACCCCCAGTCAACTGATCTGGGTTTAATCCATCATCATTCTTTAGCTCACTCCACCACCCCAGTTCAGACATGGCCATATGCAAATCAGTCTGACCCTGTGCCTCATGGGAACAGACCAGCCCGAACTGCCAAGCCATGTCTTCCCTGGACCGGAAACAAGCATCCTAGGGCCGGTTTCTGGCATTTCAGCCGTCATCAGCCAGGCTTGCTTGAATCCAGTGGCAAAGTGAGCAAGGGACCCACGTCTGGGCATACCCCCGCCAACTTAGGGCGACCAAAGCGATACAAAAGGGGATGATGGACTGTTGAGTAGATTTTCTTAAGTTCTACGCCTTTAAGCGCAAATACATTTCACAATTGGTGAAGTCAAATTTATTGGTGGGTAATCAAGGTCAACCTTTTTTCACTTCCTTGGAGGAAGTTTAAAAAAAAAAAAAGGTGTACTTTACTACCTGTCCCTCTTCTAAATTCTTGCACAGTGCTTAGTTCTGCTTACCATGTGTGCACAAACCTTTTCTGTCACTCCGCCCGTGCCATTTCTGCCAACTCGTGGTGAACTAGCAATGAAATGGCCGCAGTGGAAGGAGTACTTCCTTACTTACATTATTGCTATTGAAGAAGAGGGTCAGACGAATTCTCACCTGAAAGGAAAAAAAATATCCTTTTGCATAATTTGGGTCCTGAAGGTTTAAGAGTTTTCAATCAGATGGAAAAGAAGGTCAGATCCGGTACAGGGCAAAATTTATTTTTGAACGCTTTGGAGGATCTGGACAATTATTACCAACTTACAGTCTGTGCGGCCATAGATAGATTCAATTTCTTTCAATGGAAACAAGGCAAGACTGAACCAATTGATGACTGTGTCTGCACTTACGAAATTAGCCATTTCTTGCAAGTTTGGCGTCCTGCACGATGAGTTAGTTCATGATCAAATTATTATGCACACTAATGACTAGATCCTGCAGGAAAGATTTTGGGTGAATGGTGATGCGCCTCTTAAAGATATAATTGTAATAGCCAAAAAAAGTGAAATGTCCAGCAGATGTGCTAAAGCAGAGGTGTCTTCCATGCCTAACTGAAATGGGCAGTAGTAGTAGTAGGGCTATCTGTAAGGTCTCAAATAAGAATTAAAAATGCTAAATGTGCAAATAAAGAATTCTATAAAATACTCAAAGAATTTCGTAAACCAAATTGCCTAGAAGGAACTCATCCCGTTACTCAAGATTTCACAGACAAACTGGCAAATCATTACACAGACAAAGCAGACACGTTGGACTCATACTTAAAACAGAGGCAAAGCACTAACCCTTTTACAAAACAACAATCCAAGAATACTCTAACCCAGCCTTTCCGTTCCTTTCAACACATTTCACACGATGAATTTATGGAGCTGGTCAAAGCAAGCAGTCCTGCCAGCAGTCCTTCTGACTCATGTCCACCGCAAACTTTCAAGACAATTCTTCTAACAACCTCTGCTGCCACTCCAGTAAGAAGAATCATTAACGATTCCTTAACTACCTGAATATTTCCAGAAGAACTCAAAAAGTCATACATACGCCCTTTACTGAAGAAAACAAACTTGGACCCGCTGAACCCTGACAACTACAGACCCATTACAAATGGACCTTTCCTGGGTAAACTGATAGAAAGAGCAGCATTCGCCCTGATGTCACAATTCATAGAAGAGAATGCCATACTTTCAGACTTCCAAACAGGATTTCGTCCAGGAAGAGGCACAGAATCTGCCCTCCTTGCCATCTGGGATGACCTGAAGAACACAGTTGACCGCAGAGGGGTTGCTGCGCTACTCCTTTTGGACATCTCGGGCTGCCTTTGACACGGTTGACCATGACACTCTGATACAAAGACTCTACGAAGCCGGCATAGAGGGGACTGCTCTAGACTGGATCACGTCCTACCTTCAAAACAGAACTAATGTCATCCGTACCATACTCCACAAAAAAAGGGGCCCCTCAAGGCTCTATCATCTCGCCCATGCTTTTCAACATCTACATTAAGTCATTACCGGTACTGATCAATCAGTTTCACCTCACATGCTATAACTATGCAGATTACACGCAAATACTCCTCCAACTGGAATGCCCCAAAGAAATTGGAAACACACCAATTTTCAGTTGTCTCAGAGCCGTGGATCAATGGATGACTTGGAGCCATCTCAAATTGAAGGCTTCCAAAACGGAAATACTCACATGTGGCGATTGGAAACATTATGACCCGCTTGCCGCCTGGCCTTATGAACTGGGATCACTGCCTAAAGTATCGAAGGAAGTAAGAAACCTCGGAATGACCATGTCCTCCAAGCTATCGTGAATGCCCAATTGGACAAACTAGCAAGATCAAGCTTTGTCACTATAAAAACTCTGTGACAAATCTTTCCCCATTTGGGATTTCCACACAGGGTCCAAGCTACCATCTCCCTTGTTCTGTCCAAACTCGATTACGCCAATAGCCACTACCACAGATCACCTTTAACGACCATGAAAAGACTACAACGGATTCAGAACTCGGCTGCCAGACTACTCTTGCATATCAAACCAGGAGACCACATCTGCCCTGCCTTGAAAGCCCTGCATTGGTTGCCAGAAGATCCACGTTCAAGCTGCTTTGTATCACCCACAAAGCGATACATGGACTGGAACCGCTCTTCATCAGGAATAAAATCACCAAACACATTCAACAAAGGAACCTCCGCTCTAGAGTGGCACCTCGCCTCAAAATCCCAAGATACAAGAAAAAACATGGTTGCCACATCCTTCTCTGTTAAAGCAGCGAAACTATGGAACTCTTTACCCCCCAACAAAAGATCCACGGACAACCATCTTATCTTCAGAAAACTACTCAAGAATTGGCTCTTCCCCACATAAGCACCATACGCAAACAGAAATATACACCATATCGCTCTGTATATAAGCATTTATTTGTATTATAGATATGTACCTATATATGTGTATTGCTTTGTATAAACATGTAGAATAATTATGTTTTAAAATAAATGAATAAATACATTTTTAAGTACAACAACACTTGAAAACCAGAGTTTATCTAATGCATCCTTAATCTACATATACTTACCTACTTTATTCATCTATATACCTTCCATGTACTTGGATTTATATATTTATTACTTTTCTCCTAAAAAATATACAATGCAATACCCTATTTCTCACCCTATACCTCTCAATATATCGTCTACCTCAACTCTCTGACTCATCTCAAACCTCTACTACTCTTTCCAATGCACTACCCTATTTCTCACCCTACACCTCTATCACTAGCTTTAATCTACATATACTTACTTCCTTTATGCATCTATATACTTTCCATGTACTTATGGATCTATATATTTATTACTTTCTTCTAATTCAGCATATCCTATGCACTACCCTATTCTCACCCTATATCTTTCTCAATATATCTTCTACCTCAACTCTCTGACTCATCTCAAACCTCTTTCTACTACTCTTTCCAATGCACTGCCCTATTTCTCACCCTATACCTCTATCAATATATCCTCTACATCCACTCTCTCATTCATCCCAAACCCCATATCGCTACTATGATCCCCAAAATAACCCTTTCTAGACTCTCCCCTACTCTACCCCTCCTTGCATCATCTGACACCTCTTTACTATACCGATCCCCCAAAACAAGCCTTTCTAAACTCTTCCCTCCACATCCCTTTTTACTCATCCTAAGCCTCCTCCTACTGCTATGACCTCCAAAACACACCAAAAAAAATCAAAATCCTTCTCCTATATCCCTCCACTATCCTTTCAATCAAAATAACAGACTAACTTGTCCACTTCTCAAATTTCATATTTCACTATACTAATTCACCACTAATCCTCTATGGGTCCCAGAGTAGCGCGCTACTCGCCAAAAAAGGACTTCAACACCTCATGCAAACCTTTTTCCTTCTCCTATCCCTCCGCTACCCTACTAATCCTCTATGGGTCCCAGAGTAGCATGCTGCTCACCGAAAAAGCACTTCAACACCTCATGCAAACCTTTTTCCCTCTCCTATCCCTCCGCTACCCTTCTCAATCCAAATAACTGACTAACATATCCACCACTCAAATTACTTTCATATTTCACTATACTAATTCAACACTAATGTTTTATGGGTTCCGCGGTAGCGTGCTACTCGCCAAAAAAAGCGCTTCAACGCCCCATCAGGGGCAACAAGCGCTATATGCAAACCTTTTTCCTTCTTTTATCCGTCCGCTATCCTTCTCAATCCAAATAACTAATATCCACCACTCAAATTACTTTCATATTTCAATATACTAATTCACCACTAATCCTTTATGGGTTCCGGAGTAGTGTGCTACTCGCCAAAAAAGTGCTTCCCCATCAGGGGTAACAAGCGCTATATAAATGCAAACCTTTTCCCCCCTTCTATCCCTCCGCTACCCTTCTCAATCAAAATAAGTGACTAACATATCCACCACTCAAATTACTTTCATATTTTACTATACTAATCCTCTATGGGTTCCGGAGTAGCATGCTAGTCGCCAAAAAAGCGCTTCAACACCCCATCAGGGGAACAAGTGCTATATAAATGCAAACATTTTTTCCCTTTTTTATCCGTCCGCTATCCTTCTCAATCCAAATAACTGACTAATATCCACCACTCAAATTACTTTCATATTTCACTACACTAATTCACCACTAATCCTTCATGGGTTCCGGAGTAGCGTGCTACTCACCAAAAAAGCGCCTCAACACCCCATCAGGGGTAACAAGCGCTATATAAATACAAACCTTTTTTCCCCTCTTCTACCCCTCCGCTATCCTTCTGAATCCAAATAACTGACTAACCTATCCACCACTCAAATTACTTGCATATTTCACTATACTAATTCAACACTAATCCTTTATGGGTTCCAGAGTAGCGTGCTACTCGCCAAAAAAACGCTTCAACACCCCATCAGGGGTAACAAGCGCTATATAAATGCAAACCTTTTTCACCTCTTCTATCCCTCCGCTATCCTTTTCAATCCAAATAACTGACTAACCTATCCACCACTCAAATTACTTTAATTTTTCACTATACTATTTCAACACTAATTCTATATGGGTTCCGGAGTAGCGTGCTACTCGCCGAAAAAGCGCTTCAACGCCTCGTCAGGTGTAGTAAGCGCTATATAAATGCAATTACAATACAATAAAAATAAAAAAGGAGTTTCCTAGGGAGAAAAATCAGAGTTGTTATAAGTGTGGTAGTAATGATCATCTGGCTAAAGACAAGGGTTGTCCTGACTTACAAGTGAAATGCCTTTATTGTGGGGTGTTAGGACACTTCGCCAAGGTATGTAGAAGGAAAAACAAAAAAGAGAGTGTGGTGAAACTAATACCCACCAAAACGGATTCTGAACAGTCTGATGAAGATAATTTAGAATCAGATGGTGTGTTGTGTATTGATGCTTCTGTTCTTAATTTGGAAGGGAACTCGAAATCTAAACCTATGTGTGATATGTTGATTGGGGATGTTGAAATAGGTATTGTGGCTGACTCAGGTTTGCCATATGCGATCATAAATCAAAATGTATGGCAGAAAAAGTTTGTACTTGCTTTGGGAGGTCGGTTTGCGAAATCAGATATTCATCCAGTCACCTTTACGGGACACAAAATACCTATGTTAGGTTATAGAGAATTAAACTTTGAGTTTAAGGGCCGATGTACTGTGAGCAAATTGTACGTTGCTGAAGTGGGACCTTCGGTCCTGGGTTGGGTGGACCAGAAAGCTCTCAATATTGTACTCAATCCTAATGGGGTTGACCAGGTCCTATTGCCAGATGTAATAGAACAAAATTTTGTAGAAGTGTTGAAGAGCACTTATCCCGAAGTATTCTCAGGTGCGGTGGGCAAACTGAAGGACTTTGTACATTGCATTGTACTTAAGAATGGTGTGGAACCTGTGTGTCACAAGGCACGTAATATACCTTTCAGTGTTAAGAATGAGGTCACGGAAGAACTGAAAAAAAGTTATTAAATAAAGGGTTTATTGAACCTATGGAGAGCTCAGAGTGGTTAGCTCCCTTGGTCGTTGCCAGGAAAAGTAATGGCAAAATCAGACTTTGCATTGATTTGAGAGATCTCAATAAAAGCATAGTAGTGGACAAGTGTCCATTGCCCAAGATAAATTAACTCCTAAGCCTAACCAAGGGGGTTAAATGGTTTTCGACCATAGATTTATCCTCCGCTTACTACCAGATAGAATTGCACCCAGATAGTAAAAATGTAACTGCCTTTATTATCCCCATGGGATGCTTCAGATTCATTGCATGCCTTTTGGCCTTGCATAGCTGCAGCTGTTTTTCAAAGGTTAATGCATCGCCTTCTCAAAGATGTTCCCAACATAACCTACTTCCAGGATGATATCCTCATCATGGGGAAAAGTAAGGAAGAACATGATGTTACCTTGCATTCTGTTCTTGTTAAGCTGAGAAATAGTGGGCTCACAGCTGAACTGGAGAAATGCAAGTTTTGCAGACACCCTGTCTCCTATTTAGGGCATGAAGTTAGTGGTAGAGGTGTGTTGCCCAAACGAGAAACTATTAAGGCGATTGAAAATGCTCCAGCTCCTACCACAAAAGATGAGGTGAGATCATTTCTGGGCTTAGCAGAATTCTATTCCAGGTTTCTGAAGGATTTTGCTGAGAAAACATTTGACATTAGACAACTTTTGAAGATTTGTCAGGAGTTCGTTTGGGACGATGATAATTTGCAGAGTGAATTAATGGTATTAAGAATGATATATATAATACTGTTCTGTTGCAAGGTTTTGATGCAAATCTCACACTTTTCTTTAACCACGGATGCAAGAGGTAAAGGGTTGGGTGTAGTGCTGTCCCAAGTATCTTGAGATGGCATTGAGAGTACTATATATTTTGCTTCACGGTCTCCTAATGTGTCTGAAACTAAATATTCAGTGATCAAGATAGAAATGTTGGCGTGTGTGTGGGCTACAAAAAAATGTAGACAGAACTTATGGGGGACTATGTTCACCATTCGTACTGATCATAAGCCTTTAGTTAAGGTCCTGACTACTGATGGAACAGGAAGAGCTAATCCACGCATATCAAGAATGTCACTTAATTTATTGGATTATGCTTAAGATGTATATTTACCTGGTAAAAAGAACAAGGTAGCGGATTACCTGAGCAGATCACCAGTTCAGGAAAGTGACAGCCTTTTAAGGCGCTGTTCTTTTTAAATGTCAGTGATGCTCAGACGAGAGGTTGCTGTTACGTTTTTAAAAATTGCATTTGTTCTATAAATGTTGAATTTGGGGGGGCTTTTCTATTTGTGATTGCGCGCTGCATTTTTGTTTTAGCATTACGGGAGCTGTGTTAAAGCTCCGGGGCTGCTTCCAATCTTGAAGCATTTTTAGGTCAGCAGTCGAGTGTTTTGGACACTCACGCCAACGCGCACGCCCAGCTATAAAAGGGGCTGATGACGCGACCGCGCAGAGGCGCTGTTCTTTTTAAATGTCAGTGATGCTCAGACGAGAGGTTGCTGTTACGTTTTAAAAAATTGCATTTGTTCTATAAATGTTGAATTTGGGGGGGCTTTTCTATTTGTGATTGTGCGCTGCATTTTTGTTTTAGCATTACGGGAGCTGTGTTAAAGCTCCGGGGCTGCTTCCAATCTTGAAGCATTTTTAGGTCAGCAGTCGAGTGTTTTGGACACTCACGCCAACGCGCACGCCCAGCTATAAAAGGGGCTGATGACGCGACCGCGCAGAGGCGCTGTTCTTTTTAAATGTCAGTGATGCTCAGACGAGAGGTTGCTGTTACGTTTTAAAAAATTGCATTTGTTCTATAAATGTTGAATTTGGGGGGGCTTTTCTATTTGTGATTGTGCGCTGCATTTTTGTTTTAGCATTACGGGAGCTGTGTTAAAGCTTCGGGGCTGCTTCCAATCTTGAAGCATTTTAGGTCAGCAGTCCAGTGTTTTGGACACTCACGCCAACGCGCACGCCCAGCTATAAAAGGGGCTGATGATGCGACCGCGCAGCGGGCGCGCCGCTGGCGCGCCGAAGGCGCGCCTAAGGCAAGCCCGTCTGCGCCCGTCCGCACCCGACCGGTCCCAGGTGCCAGAACCCCTGCCGGTTGCGCGAGGGCGTCGCTCATTTATACCATTGATCAGCTCCAGCAGTATAGAGGGACGGTAAGGAGTACTTGTATTCATAGTATGTGCCCTGATGGGATGACTATGCAATGTGTGCACTGCCCCTTTCAATTTCATCCTGCCCTCAATGAGCATACAACCTCGATCCCAGCCACTGTCTTTAACATGCTTCTGTTGAATTGTCGTTCAATGCCCAGACATGCCATTGAAATTAGATTACTGTTAGAGGAGGAGAGTCCAGATGTTCTGTTTTTAACAGAAACATGGCTAACGAGTGAGTCAGACCCGAGCCTTACGCAAGCCCTCCCCGCTGGGTACACTATTCAAAGACATGATAGAGAATATAACAGAGGAGGTGGCATAGCCATCATTTACAAAACTGGATTTAACTGTCGTGTGTCAGGGAATCCTATAGCCGATTGCGAGAGTTTGCTCTTTTCCATCGGCTTTTCCCACACATGTACTTTTTCTGGGATTTTAATTTATCGCCCCCCGGGGACATTGGGCACATTTTGTAACGATCTCCCCGAGATCACAGCCAACCTAGCTAGCCCTCTGTCCAATTTTTCCCTTTTGGGAGATTTTAATATGCATTTTGATGACTATTCCTTGCCAGCCACACGTGACCTAGTGGATAGTATGGAAGCCCTCCAATTTTTTCAAAAAGTGGGAGGCCACACCCACTCCCAGGGTCATTTACTTGATCCTATTTTTACTAACGCCATAGATCTTCAGGCTGGAAATCCTATTTCGCTTCCTTGGACAGATCACTCCCTCATTCCTTTCTCTTGGACCTATAAAGCTAGTAGCAGATCGGCGGTAACATCTACCAAGCTGCTCCGACCATGGTCACAACTCCCAGTAGAACGCTGGGTATCAATACTTAATGACACCAGACCAGCACCTGAGTCCAATCCTATCAATGCAAGCCATAATTTCAAAAATTGGTTGATCTCTTCTTTAGACATAGTGCTCCCAAAGAAACAAATTAAGGATAAAAATGGCGTAAATAGAACAGCTTGGTATACCCTCAATCTGCGTAAACTTAAGCAGGCTTGTAAACGGTCTGAAAGAAAGTGGAGAAAAGACTACTCCACTACTAATAAAATGATTTATAGGGAGGATATCAAGAGGTATAAGGAAGAAATTAAGTGTGCTCAGTCACTCTACTATGAAAACCAAATACTTTCAGCCCCCTATTCTTCTCGCGAAATATTTCGCATAGTGAAATCTCTTATTAAACTTTCCCCCCCTACCTATTTCTTGCGATGATATGTCATCTCGCTGCAATCTTTTAGCTACTTTTTTCTTCAATAAAATCCAAGATATTTATACCTCTTTTCATCAGACCACAGCTTCAATTAATGTCCCCCCAATCAACAACAAAGGAGGCATTGACAATTGCATTTTAGCTGAAATTCCTCTCCTGGATCATTCTGCCCTGCAAGGTATTCTTGGCCAGTTGAAGTCAGGTTCCCCCAAGGACACAGTTCCCCCCCTTATTCTAAATCGAATCTTTGATACAGTGTCCACAACTATCCTAGATTTGATTAATGCTACATTCCGGACAGGCATAATCCCTTCCCCTTGGAAGCAAGCAATGGTTAAAGCTTTGCTGAAAAAACCAAACCTGGACCCTGAAATGTTAGGGAACTATCGTCCCATTTCATTGTTGCCAGGGATCAGCAAAATTGCTGAAAAACATGTGAATAGCGCTCTGTCCGTGTTCTTGGAAAGCAATAACTGTCTTCACCCATCTCAAACTGGCTTTAGGCCCCAACAGGGCACAGAAACCGCTCTTTTAGCTGTGGTTGAGGGAACTAGGAAAATCCTAGACAATGGGGGCTGCGCTGCCATTGTGCTTTTAGATCTGAGCGCAGCCTTCGACACAGTTAATCACCAGTTGCTCATTCAGAGGCTTAGAGATGTAGGAGTGACTGATCTGGCCCTTAAATGGATCTTTTCCTTTCTGGACGACCGGTCATTTCAAGTGTTTCATGAAGACTGTATCTCTGACCCTCTGCCCCTCCGATGTGGGGTTCCTCAGGGATCCTCCCTGTCCCCCACTCTTTTAACGTGTATATGAGCTCCTTGGCAGGTGTTGTGGAGCCTTTCGGCATTCAAATTATCACATATGCCGACGATACGCAGTTGATTGTCTCTTTTAATCAGCTCAACACCACCACCCCGGATTGGGCAATGTGTCTTCGAGAGATCGCAGTATGGATGGAGGGTTCATTCCTGAAGCTCAACGGATCTAAAACGGAGCTCATGTTCCTGGGTAAACCTTCTATACCCAATATAATATCCTCTTGGCCGAGTTGTTTCGGCCCTCCCCCATCCCCCAAAGATTATATCAAGAGTTTGGGAGTTTGGTTAGACCGTAACCTTGATTTTGGGGAACAAGCAAGGAAGGTTGCTGGTAGCTGCTTTGGGCTGATGAGGATGATACGGAAAATCATTCCCCTCCTCCCTTTCTCTGCAAGGAAAGTGGTGGTCCAGTCCCTTATTCTTTCTAGGCTCGACTATGCCAACGCCCTATACTTAGGAGCACCTTGCTCCACGATTAAGAAATTACAAATTGTACAAAACTGTGCGGCACGACAACTCTTGAATATCCCCAGTCGACAGTCAGCAGGGGCTGCCCTGGCCGCCCTTCACTGGCTGCCTATTCAGCAGAGAGTGCAGTTTAAGGCTCTCTGCATTACACACAAGGTGTTGTTAGGTTCTGGCCCATCTATCACACGTTCTCTCATTTCCTTTTACCATCCTGAGAGAACCCTGCGATCATGCAATAAACAGTTGGCAGCTGTTTCTAGAATTAGGAAAGCCCGCACAGGGGGTCGCCTCTTTTCATATAATGCTGCTAGGCTTTGGAACTCCCTCCCCCTTGCCATTCGGTGTGAAACTAATCATCTGGTCTTCCGGAAACGCATAAAAACCTTCTTGTTTCCATAACTGATATGTAGATTATGAACTTCGGCCTCTAGCGCTGGGATGCCTTTGGTAACCAGGCGCTCTACAAGTGTTTTACAATTACAATTACAATTAAGTGGTGATGAGTGGGACGACTACAGTGTTGCATGGGTTTGTTCGGACTCAGTTAAGCCAGCGATTCTGTTGGAAAAATGGCAGTCAGGGTATGCCGAAGATTAGTGTTTGATAAGAATCAAGGAGTATATTCTGGGAGGTTGGCCCAATCAGTGTGACATCACCGAGGAGAGTAAAACATTCTGGGAGTTTACAGAACAATTGTCTGTTTCTGACTCAGACTTTATTATGAGAGGCAATAGAATTATTCCACCTACCAAGTTACGCATGCACATTTTGGAATTAACCCATGAGGGGCATCTTGGTATTGTTAAATCTAAGCAAAGGGTTAAATCAGTTTATTGGTGGCCTGGGATTGATTCGGAGATGGAAAGATTTGTGAGAAATTGTGTTCAGTGCGCTTCTGCTGACAAGTCCCGTCAAATGCTTAGACCTCCTTTAGGGGTGATTGAGTTATGTCAGAAACTTGATGTAATTTATTGATTGATGTTTTATGTCCTATTTTGGATAAGGATGGAGTTTCCAAGAGTTTTTTTGTGGTTTTTGATCTGTTCTCCAAATGGCCTGAACTGGAGGTGTTGAAAGTAGTAGATTCCACAAGCGTGGTTAAAATATTTAGAAAGAATATTCCTTAGAGAGGGGATTCCTAAATCTCTCCTAAATGATAAAGGTCCGCAATTTACAGCAAGGACTTTTTGTGATTTTTTTTTTGTCTGTTGAACGCTTCAACAGAGTTATTATGGGCAGTGTCCAGTGTGCCATTAATGCGGGTAAGAATTGGGAGGTGGAATTGGAAAAAATTATTTGGGCTTACAGAATTACCCCAACCGTTATTGGGTATAGTCCTTTCAAAATTTTGAGGGGAAGAGAGCCTTGCACCAAATATAATGTTGTGTTGATGTTCCAGAAGTATCAGACGAAATGGTCGCATGTGGTGGTTAGGTGTAACTTGGAAAGGGTTCAGAAGGTTTATAAATCTTACTATGACTATGATGAGAGGAACAAAGTCAAAGAAAATGTCCTTGAGGAAGGATATTTAGTATGTGTGAAGCTTAGTGGGAAAGTATGCAAGGGTGACAGCTGGTTTTCCTCTCCTTACAAAGTTGTGGAGGTACAAGTGTTTTGCAAAGTTAAGTGACGGAAGGGTTTGGCAACTTAGCAAACTTTAGAAGTGTAACAGTATCTTGTCATGGAACAACAAGGGGGCTGTTTCATCCAAACACTGGTTGTGGGATGAGTGAGATGATTCCTTCAAAAATGATTTCAATACTGCTTCCTCTTCGTCTGCTGGGTTGCCAGGAGATTCTGAGAACTTAGGGGCTGATTACGATGGCGAGCGGACTTTGTCCGCCCGCCACCATAGCGGCGATTGGGACCGCCCGCCAGACATGCGGCGGTCCCACCACTGCAATTAGGATGCGACCGCCATACTGGCGGGCGCATCCTGGGCCTTTAACATTGCGGGCGGTGCTGCTGGCTGCAGCACCGTCCACAATGTGAAAGGTGCTTACACCGCATTTCCCTGCACCACGTGGCAGGCACCACGCGGTGCCTGCCACTTGGTGCATGGAAGTGCAGGGGGGTACCATGGGTACCCCCCAGTGCAGCGACACCCCCCCACATGGGGGGCCCACAACGGGCCCCCAAACCCAATCCCCGCCAGCCTTGGCCTCCTAAAACACACATCCTAATATGGCGGGCGGTGCCTGCTAGGCATCGCCACCATATTAGTGGCCCTGCTCCACCCGCCAGGCAATCGGTGCGATTTCCACAGGCGGAAAAGCAGCGGACGGATTTTGCGTCCGCCGCGATACCCACCGCCATCCTAATATGGCGGTGGGTAATTCTCAATTTGATGGCGCAACGATCGCCACCGCCGGCCCGGTGGTGGCGATCGTTCCGCCATCGTAATGAGCCCCTTCCTTCCGGTGGGTGATTCAGAGGAGGTGGATGCACCCATTGTAACGAACAATGGTAAAACTACCAAGTTAGGAAGAGTTGTTACCATGCCGGCGAAACTAAAAGATTTTGTAGTTGTGCATTAATCATTATTGTGTGTGTATTTTATTTTCATTTTTTTTTTTGCAATCCTTACATGGTTTGTTTTGGTTATGCTGTTGTATCATTCATGTTTTGCCTGTTTTTATCACTACTAGATTCTCTTTGTTTTTTGTCAATGCATTAAAGGGGGGAGGTGGGTGGTATCCTGCTGTCATAGTTCTATGACGCAGGATGGCACGCATTGAGGGTTCCATTGGAATGTAGTGAAGGGCAGTTGGGGAAATGCCGTCCTCTGCGTAGGACCTCCACCTGTGCTCTCCCTTTGTACCTACTATCTGAATAAACTACGCTTACCTATCCTTGGTGTGCAGTTCTCACTACGGTTTGATGCCCCTTCAAATTCTTTCATGGATAACGTAACACAGGGTATGTCAGATCTAGGATTTAAGAGAACCATTCATGGGTTCAAACACATAAAAGGTTATACTCAGTACTATATATATATATTTTTATTTAAAGAGCATTATCCGCAGACTCTTTAATCCCAGCATATGGTCAGACCACTATTTCCTACATTTTGACTTAGTCTTACCTGCTTACCAACAGTGCTGGAATTGGGGGGGAAAAGTTACTCTGATAAACCCGGAAATTGGGGGACAAGTTAAGTGTGACAGCAGAAAGGGAGTGGAGTCACAATGTCGGAGTTATGAAAAGCAGTCAGTCAGTCAACTTATCAGTTTTTTTGTAACTTCAGCTGCAAAGAAATTGGCATCAAGGACAAATATGACAGTAAATCTGTTCTGGCTTACTTAATTGGTCACAAAGAGGCTGCATTTTAAAATATCTTTCAGTAAAGCACCTACTGCAGAGATCTTTGTGTGCCCAGCAATTTTCAGTGAATAATAATAATGGTAAGATACTCTTGTGGTTAATGCCCATGCTGGAGAGATCTGTGGTTTGTCTAGTCACATTTATGACTCATTAAGTGACATAGAGGTGTCATATGCCTGCTGCAAACCAACTCTTGTAACATGTAGATCACAGATTTGTATTTTATGCAGATAGGTAAATGGGTTACTGCTTTTGACACAGATCCTTTGTTACTTGCAGTTCATATTTTGCAATCCTTCTAATATAGCATAGTAAGCAATGAACTGGCTTCAAACATGTAAACTGCAAGGCATGGGTTTTTTCACAATCTGTTATTACTTTAAGGTTGCTAAAAAGGATTACTTTGGGTAGTAATAAAGTTTTATTGTACAGACGACTCCAACCACTGCGTTACGTTTTAAATCCTGACTTTGTAGTTCTCCTGACTGTGCACTCTTAATATATAATGCATGCCAGTGAGGATGATATATGACTCTTGTAACCCTTATAGTCTTGTGTAACTTTTTCCATACATTGATTTACACATGTATGATTTATTGCCTCCTTATAATGTGTACGTGTGATGTAAAGCGCTCTGACACCCTATATTGGGACGAGTAGTAAATAAGTAAATTAGTAAGTGCTGTTTAAATCCTTATTTCTGTAATTACTCCAACAGACAGATGCAGCAGACATTCTTACAGTGAATGCGTATCTCTTATATACAAAGGCTGAAAAAAGTCTAAAACCGGCCTCCAAATCATAGTATTTCTTAAATACTTTAGAAGTGATAACATGCAGTGTGCTTTTTGTTTCCCTCTTTTGCATTGGCACCTAGGTGTTAGGCTCCAGCTAGCTCCCAGACTGGATTTTTATTTATTTATTTTATTTAATGCGATTTTATATAGCGCGAACATTACCCGAAAGTGTCAGAGCGCTTTACAAAAGAACCAGTTGCGTTACATAAGGACTTTGGATTACATGAGTTACATAAGAGATATAAACAGAAAAAATTGCAAATGTACAAGTTGTAAAGTCACTCAAGGAAGAGATGCAAACAGATAAACTCTAAAATCACATAGGAATGGTAGTAAGTACAAAGGTCTACTACATATACTAGTGGTTTGAGTTATATATATATACAAATTCACTCAGGATTACATTTAACAGCGATTATGCTTGGACAATTATATATTACATATTTACAGAGCAGGAAATTCTTGCCATCGTTCAGCCAGGTGTTCAGGTGGGGTTGCACTCAGGGGTGGTAGTCTTGGGTCTGGAGGGATCCCCGAGTTGGAGATGTCCATAGGGATAGAAGGCCGGATGGTGGTGGGGGAAGCAGCATGCTGGATCCCCGGGCTGATCTTGAGGTCATGCTGGGCTCCATCTTGTGGATAGAGGAGGGCGCTCAAGGGCAGGCGGAACTGTGCCACGAAGTCAGGTCTCCCGCCTGGCTCAAGCACCCGCAGTGAGTCCCCGGCAGGCCCAGTGCGCCAAAACCGCATATAGGCATTGTAAGCGGCGGGCGCCATGTTTAAGTCAGGCAGATCGTGTCTGGGCGCCCCCGCTGCACTTCTATATGTGCTATAACCTCCTTTACTGTGGCCGTGTTGTTGTATCTCCTGCACTCCGGCGGAATATGCCCAGCGCTGGTGAGTCCCGTGGGCCCCAGAAGCCAGCTCACCCCTCCGGGGTCACTTTTATTCACGGCGGTCGGGCCCTCCAAAGCAGTGCGGCCCCCGCCCACAGGAGGGCTCACTGCCTGGAGCCTGGGCCAGAGGCGGCCGGGGGAAGCCAGCGGGACGGAGACCAATTGTCCGAGGAGCCGAAGCGGCCGTGGCCCATTCCCGGTCAGCAGAATCCGGCGGCAGACGCTGCTCGCCACGCCCGCCGCCTCCTCCTTCCGGAGCATACTCAAACAAAAGAATGGATGATGGTCCTTTAAATCAGGCCTTTGTTTTAGGCCCAGCAGGAAGTGAAAAAGCCCCTCGCCGCCTGTAGGTTGCTGCTTTTAGCAGAAAGCAGACAATGTGCCAGCGCTGCTGAATTTAGTGTAAAAAAAAGTAATGGGTGGATTAATTGAATAAATCTCAGCCACTGTTAATTACTTGGGGCTGCGTCCCAGTCCATCGTTATTTTGCACACCATGCCAGGTCTTCCTTTTTTTTTGTTATTTTATTTATTGCGTTTTTTAACAAAAGACAGATAATGAACAATAAAAAACAAGGGTGGATAAGGATCAATCAAACAAAATTGATAGGAAAATAAGATTCACAATACAGGAATATCCAAAAGAATCACAGTGAAATGTCAGCCATAGTGTCTTGCGTAGTCTGGAGCAACACATGAGCATAATAAAGGCCCATATAATAAATTAGAGCAAAGAAGAAAAAAAAGTCAGGTAGTTCGAATCTATAAAGAAATAAGCAACGGGATGATGTCATCACATCGTGCAATGTAATTCTTGCATGTCACACCATGTTAACCCACATAGCTTTGGCCAATCTGTACATATAGGTCAACCGATCCGGTCAGGGGTGCCCAGATTCACTCAGTCTCCTCGGGGTGGCGCAACAAATAGGAGCGGAGTGGTTGTCAAATATTTATGGGCCTGGAGGAGGGAGGCTGCAGTGTTGCATATATATCGCTAGTAGTATGACAATACATTAAGTCTCTCATCCAGGCCTTAACTGATGGAACTACGGGGCCACCCCAATGTCTAGAATTTTGGCTCTTTGCAAGGAGCAGGGCAATGGCGAAGAATGACATATCCCAATAGTGCCAGTAATGGGGAGGGGCTTAGCTCAGAGTCAATCATTAGAGCAAGATGAGGAAAGACTGCCTCCCAGTATGTCAAGATTGGTGGGCAATTCCTTGCTAAGTGTATGAAGTCGGCATACTCTGCCGCACATCTAGGGCAGCCATGAGATGTAGGAGGGTCCATCTTTGCCAGTAGTTTTGTTGTAATGTAGGCTCTATGCAGATATTTAAAATGGAGAAGCTTATGTCTGTAATTGCCAGATACGAAACGGGTCTGTTCACAACAAGAAGCCCATGTCTTGTCTGATAGGGGATGGCCCAAGTCTCTTTCCCACGCCGCACATGCCCGCCTTCCAACCGGTGGTCGAAGCATCTTAGCTAAATGATATAAACGGGAGACCAAGTTGGCACTACTGTCAGATGTAATAACAAGGGAGAGTGGGGAAAACCCCTTCGGTTCTGCTGTCGAGGAGTGCAGTGTGGCATACATGGAAGTGCATGTTCTATGTAGAAGAGTTCTGTCCATAGAGGACACGTCATGTCCCTCTGCGAGATCAGTCACAGAGCGTAGTTGGGTGTCGCGGAACAGGTCCCCTATAGTATGAAGCCCACAGCGGGACAGAGTTCATCTGGTCAATGTTTCGGTGGTTGGGGATAGCCATGGGTTGTCTAGGAGCGGCATGTGTGGGGAATAAAGGAGTTCAGCATGCAGATAGCGATGTAACTTCACCCAAGCCCAATATGTAGTTTGGAGTGTTTGTATCTCTGTGGATGACCTCGTAAGGCCGTGAGGAATGATGGTAGGGAGAGAATAAGGGCCAGCCTGCGACTACTCCGGTTTCAGGTTCTGTAGTCTCGTGTCCAGATGGTACCATAGTGTGCCTGTGCAACTAAATAATACAAATAGAAGTCTGGGACTCCAAATCCTTCACACTATAAAGGCATTGTCATTGTCTGCCAACTAATATGTGCCTGCCCGCCGGCCCAGATCAATCTAGTGAGCATGCTCCGAAGTGTATCGAAAAATTTAGACGTAAGCGGGATAGGGATGTTAAGGAAAAGGTACAAAAACTGGGGCAATACCACCATTTTAATAATGGCAATCCTGCCGGCAATTGACAGCGGGAGTTTTATCCACCCGTCAATTTGGGATGATACCCGATCAATAGCGGGACTATAATTGAGGCGAATGACATCAGATGCGGTTCGATGTAAGACAATACCATGGTAGCGGGGGTTCGTCACACCAGCGCAGGGGGAAGTCTAGAGTAAAAGGAATCGTGGCGCTAGTCAGTGGAAATATTTTGGATTTAGTCCAATTTATAACCAGTCCAGAGAATGCTCCAAACCGCACAATTTCTCGGAGGAGTGGAGGAAGGTTAGTTTCGGGTTCGGTGACAAACAGTAGAACGTCATCTGCGTAGAGCGAAGCCAACAAAGGGCTGTGGTGAAATCTAAGCCCCCGCTGCAAGTGGCGTTCCTGTAGATGGCGCACAAAAGGGTCCATGGCAATAATAAACAGCAGGGGTGATAGAGGGCAACCCTGTCTGGTACCGCATGACAAAGCGAATTGATCTGTGAGCTCGCCATTCACCCAGAGCCGGGCCACTGGGTTTGTGTATAGGAGATGGATGAGATCACAGAAACCCCTGGGGAATCCCAGTTTACGCAACGTGGCATATAGAAAGGGCCACTCCAGCGAATCGAATGCCTTTTCGGCATATTGCTGCAGCAGGGAGGTCAGGATCAATTTAGTTGATAATTGCAAACACTGTTGGGAGATTTACAGATGTAGATCGATTCGGGACAAACCCAGTTTGAGGCCAGGTCCTCCTTGAACTGGAATATAAGCAACCCAAGACCGAATTCATACTTATTAAGGCTCATCAGTTGGGTATAGCTTGACTTTTGTGGCAACAGTGTGCACAGGACCCACATTGGGGCATACCCAGCCCACTTACGTGGCAACACTAAAGTATACAAAATTAAGTGATGGATGGAATGCTTGAATTAATCTCAGACACAGGTAATTTCTCGGAGCTGCATCCCAGTCCATCATTATTTTGTACACCATGCCACCTCAGTTTTGACCCAGCCACATGGAAATCAGTCTTGACCCTGCTCCAATAGGAACAGTCCAGCCCAAGGCAAGTCTTCCCTGAACCGGAACACAAGCACCCCAAGACCGGTTTCGCCTTAGAGTTCATCAGTAAGGTATAGCTTGGCTTCAGTGGCACAGTGTGCAAGGGACCCATGTCTGGGCATACTGACCATGCTCCAATAGGAACAGTCTAGTCCAAACTGCCAGGCCTGCTAAATGTGTCCTGATGTTGGCAAATCACAGCGGGACAAATTCAGGATAGTTCACTGGGTCCAGCCTGGATCTGTCTCAATAATAGCTGCTAGATCTGGGATCCGTCCGCATCTCCCTCACTTCCTGCATTGCTTACTAAACAAACCCCACATGCCTGATTTCACAATGTTAAAAATTGCCTACCTGCTTATTCGGGAAGGACGATAAGATCCCTCTTCGCCATTCTCCTTAGCTCTGTGATAGCTGATGACCTTTCCTGAAAGGAGACATTCAATCTGTTGCCAAAGTCACTTTCTTTCTTTCTGGAGCAGACTTTTATATTTTGTCTGTTTATAGTTCAGTCATGCAGAGCTCCCTGGTTTACTCATGAGTTGGCGGTCCTTAAACAGAGTGCCAGGAGAGTGGAGACTAAATGAAGGAAACACAAGAATCCTGTCCTTGAAAAAGGAAGATCAAGTCTTCAGGAAATTCATAAAAAAGCAATAATGGTAGCTAAAAATAACTATTGGTACAAGAAATTAACAAGGATCTTATCACTTTGCCACCCTGTTCATACTCATAGCTTTTGCTACAACTAACCTCTGGCATCTTTCAGATCACCCCATCAAAAGTTTTTTTGATAAACTCAATTATTATTTTTTAATCTGGGCTTGGAGGGAGGGTACTGCACGTGTCACCATGAATGCTAAAAGGGGGGCAAACCACCCGAACTTCCTGAACCATAACCACCCGGTGCACCCAGTGATCAGAAGGAAGTTCTATCTATTCCGGCACAAGTCTTTCTGAGCACTGATTCCCCAAAACCCCCTGAACTCCCGTTTATTTTGACACTACGGAACAGATGGTGGAGGCAATACAAACAAAATAAACCAATCAGTGACTTACCTGCATTGTTCTTCTTTATCCCGAGGATACCGGCAATAGTAATCCTGGCTCAGGACCTGGAAAAGGGAAAAGAAGAGGACCTTTACTTCCAGAGAGCATTCATACAATCTGTAGTAAAGCACCGGACAATAAATCAAGTCTATTACAAGCACACCCTGTCTCGCTCTGAATCTATTCTACATACACTGACAGCAGGCATGACAAGTAGTGGAGAATGTAGGCAAAAGGCTGTCTGATATAAGATGGCAAATATTATACATCAACTCAATGAGGGCCAAAGCAAGCTGGAATGGGCCATTGATAAGCATATGAACCAAGCTGAAATCGATTGCATTGTATTCAGGAATGCCACCAGTTCTCAAGGTGAGAACATGACCAAAATGTCAGAGGCAAAGACGCAGCTGCCTGCTGGGCTGGGACAAGGAAGAGGACATGCCATGCCAGGTGCTATGATTCCTTTACAGAAATACGTATCTGGCGAACATCCGGTGGCGTTCTTTTTTTTTTTTTTAATTTTATTTAAAACTTTTTGTGTCTTACAGCCAGACAAGCAGAACAATTATATTCGAATATTTTACAGTTACAGTAGTAAACATATCGTAGGTAACATGTCATATACAGACAGTACAGTTTGAGTGTTATGTCCACTATATTCCTATCTTATTACGCAGAAGGCGCTTTCCCACTGTACACATATGATAATTTGGCAAAATAGCTGTTCCATTTAAACCGCTTAGTTGCTGTCCAATGTATCCGGCATGTCGCCATCTCCGCTATCCCCCCTGTCGTAGCCGGTACCACTGCTTCCTCTTCTTCGGATGTTCTCCGTATCATATATTCCCTGTATGGACCCCAGATGTCTTTGTGTTGGCACCTTTCTGCAAGAAGTGCGTTATAGTTATCTGAGTGTGTGGAGCAGTATGCTAGATCTGTGAGCCAATCCGTGACCTTTGGTAATGGGCCCCGCAGCCATCTCATAGCTATCCTCCTTTTGGCTAAAAGGAGGCTAATGGCCGCCAATTTATGGTCCGATTTGGGAATGTCTTTATCGTACCCAAGTAGTGCGACCAGCGGTGTCTCTGGGATCGGAAGTCCCAGCATCTGCGTTATAGCATAAACATTCTTCCAGTATTCTCGTATCCCTTGGCATTCCCACGCCAGATGTATGAACCCTGCATTCGCCTCCCTACACCTTTGACAGCTGTCATCATCAAGTAATCCGTATTTATGTAATCTGGCTGGTGTGCAGTATACCCTGTGGAGATATTTATAATGTATCAGTTTATGATCCCGTTTTGTGAAAAGGATATCGTATTGGCATAACATCTAGACCACTGCTCTTCTGTAATATCTATGCCCAGGTCTGCTTGCCATTCCACCTGTGTTTTAGACGGGCCTGGTGCGTTAGGCGCCCGGCTGAGTGCATATAGCACCGCGACTACGCGTTGTGGGGAGGTGGCCTGGAGTGTGTACGTTAGTATCTTAATTTCAGGTGGTTCTTCCAACCTTCCCCCTAAAACGTCATGCATAGCTTGTCGAATTCTATAATAATTGTATGCGTCCAGGGCAGAAATTTGGGGATCACTTGCTGATACTTGCTCCCATGTTTTTAACACTTCTGCATGGAAGAAATCCCCCATATGTTTGATTTTTAACTTGCGTAGTGTTTGCATTACTGCCTTTTCATCCCCCATAGGTAGCCAGTTGCACCCCTCTACCGGCCATTTGGGGGTGTACATGAGCTCCATCCGCTGTGACCTAGCCATGTTTTGCAGTTGGGTTCTTGTACAGGCTATTGGATCTATTGTATGTGGAGTACCCCTAACACCTTCTATTAACATTCTCGGCAGTGGATTAGGATTAACAGTGTTTCTTTCAATGTGCAAGTGGGGCAATTCCCTGGGGCCATGGAACCAGTTGTAGGCATGCGACACTTGAGCCGCCCTATAATACCTCTCTAAATCTGGAGCGTTTAATCCGCCGTCTGCGTATGTTTGTGTTAGAGTGTCCCATTTGACTCTGGGGTTCTTCCCTGCCCAGGCTAGCCGTATCATTAGAGTTCTGAGAGTTTGAAAAAAGGAGTTTGGTAGTACAATGGGGATGTTAACAAACAGGAAGAGAAAACGAGGCAGCACTATCATTTTTATTATGGCTATGCGACCCAATAGGGACAGCGGAAGCCGTATCCACTTGTCGATAGATTCTTTTAATTTCTGTATTGCACGGCCGTAATTTTCACATAATATTATTTCAGGGTCTGTGTGCACCTGGATTCCCAAGTAACGCACCGCCTCGGTGGTCCATTCTATGGGGTAGTCTGTACTAATATGCGTGGTCGCTGTGGTAAGTGGAAACACCGTAGATTTGTGCCAGTTAATCTTCAGCCCAGAGTGGTGTCAGAATAACGTCACCTCCTCTATCATTGGATTCAGATTTTGCTCCGGATTACGTATATACAACAATGTATCATCTGCGTATGCTGCTATGACTAAGTTATACTGTGGGGATCGAATACCCCTGTGTGCATGGTATTCCCGCATAGCACACGCAAGTGGTTCCGCCACTAGTGCAT
Source organism: Calotriton arnoldi (assembly GCA_963921515.1). Lineage (NCBI taxonomy): Eukaryota > Metazoa > Chordata > Amphibia > Caudata > Salamandridae > Calotriton > Calotriton arnoldi. Next base: position 275,315 of record CAWUFW010010473.1, read on the forward strand.
ACAGTAGTGGAGAAAGTGGGCACCCCTGTCTGATTCCTCTCGTGATATTAATGTCAGGGGAAAGAACTCCATTTATCCTGACGCGCGCTATAGGGTTGTTGTATAACACTTGAATAAGCTTGAGGAAAATGTCTCCCACGCCCACCTTTCTGAGGACTGCATAAAGGAAACGCCATTCTACGGAGTCAAAAGCCTTTTCTATGTCTACAAAGAGGGCTGCCGCCTTAATCTTGCTGTCTATGCGGGCCACTGTACCAAAGAAGGTTCTTAAATTGCACGCTAGCAAGCGTCCTGGGACAAACCCAGTTTGCTCCGGCCCGTCCTGGGACAAACCCAGTTTGCTCCGGCCCAATCAATTTTGGCAGCAGAGGTGCCAGACTATTCGCCAGAATCTTTTTTTGATAAACAATTTTTTATTGATTTTAGATGTGGTAACAGAGCCAGCAATATAGCACAGTACAGTAGGATCAATAACTCCCACCAGATTGAAAGATTAAACTCGTTCTGCATGACCCCATAGAATCTTACATGATACAGACAGTTAGTAGGATACATAGATTTAAGCCACAGTACCCAACCACTTGCCCCACACCCTGCGAAACTTCTTTGGACATCCCGTGCTTCGTACATCGCCAGAATCTTAGCGTACAATTTTGCATCCGTGTTAAGTAGGGATAGGGGTCTGTATGACGAGGAGTGGTCGGGTTGCTTCCCGGGCTTAAGGATAGTAATCAATATAGCCTCACGTATGGTTGGAGGCATAGTGCCTTCCTTAGCCATTTCCTCATACAGGTTCATTAGGTGGGGAACCAATTGATCTTGATATGCCTTATAAAAGGCCACCGTCAGTCTGTCTGAGCCTGGCGCTTTATCATTTGGCATGTCTTTTAATGCTGTTACTATTTCAGTTGGACGAAGTGGTGCCATTAATCTTTCCCTATCCGAGTTTTCAAGCCATTTCATTGCAATATGGGCCAGATATAACTCATCGGACTCAACTACGCTGGGTTCCCATGTGGCCTATAGGTTTTTATAGTAGTCGCAAAAGACCTCTACTATCTGTGATGTCTTCCCCACTATATCACCAGCTTCCGTGTGTATTTGTGTTATCTCGTTTTCTCCCCTAGGAGGCCTTGTAAGTTTGGCTAGGGCTGAGCTGGGCCTTCCTCCTTCTGCGTATATCCGTGCTGTGGCGTATTTGCCTAGGTGCTGAACCTCTGCTTTTGCCGGCTCATTATATTCGTCTGTCTGCTCTCGTATTTGAGCTAATACTTTGGGGTCCCCTTTTTCTCAAAGCTGTGTTTCCAGCGTCCTCTCTACTTTCTGTATTTGCGCTCTGATCCCCTTAGGAACCCCAGCGTGTTTGGCTATGACAATTCCTCTAATGTAAACTTTAAATGTCTCCCATATTGTGCACGTAGTAAGTACACTACCTAAATTCGTAGCAAAAAACTTGTCTATTACCTCTCCCAGCGAAACACAGGGTCCAACAGTGAATACTGTGAAAAGCGCCAGGTGCATTCTCTCTGCTGTATATCGTCTATTGTCATAGTTATCGTGACTGGGGAGTGATCTGAAAGTGTACGTGCCATATGGGAACAGTCACTAATGCTGGATAAGAGTTCACGGGATGCAAACAGTAATCTATTCTAGTGTGGGTGTCGTGCGCTGAGGAATAGTGCGTATATTCTCTGCCCATAGGTGACCTGAGTCTCCATACATCTGTAAGGTCGTCCGTATCTGCTATAGCCGCTGTGGCTTTGGCTGCCCTAGAGTTGCGTCTCGGGGGGCCTTTTGATCTATCTAGATCTGGGTCTTGTATGCAGTTAAAATCTCCTCCCCATAATTGGGGCATAGCCGAGTATGGTGCGATTTTGTCATGCAATAAATGATAAAATTGAGGGCCGTCATGATTTGGCCCATACACTCCAACCAGTAACATCTCAAACTTCTCTTTATAACATTTAGCTATAGCGAACCTGCCTCCTTTATCAGCCTCAATCTCACGTATTCTCAGCCCTGAGTTCCTGCCTACCCACACCAACACTCCCCTGGCATGGGACGTGTACCCCGAGGCTATGCATGTACCTCTCATTCTCCTAGGTGTTAACACGCCAGAGCCCTGTGGGAGATGGGTCTCCTGAAGTATAGCCACATCTACGTGATGCCGCTCTAAATAGGAAACAATTTTGCGAATTTTCCTATGATCATTGAGACCTCTGACGTTCCATGTCAGGAACTTAAAATGTCTCCTGGCGTTGGTGACTTGATCAGCGGCCATTACCTATTTCCCTGTCCCCACTTATGCCGTCCTCCACATCCATCTTCTTATCTGAACTGTACTTGCGCTTGTTACTTTTACAAATTCTGCTTGCTGACAAACTGTTTTCCCACATCCCACCCCCCCCACCCACGCCAAGGCTTGCTTCCTGTGTCTTGGCTAAACTTAAAACGATTAACCCCTATCCCCCCAAAAACAAACATGTCAACTGTGCACCAGGTGTGTATTACACTCGAGGTCAGTGATTGCCGTCCACTAGATACCTCCAGTGGCCCACCCCCGCCCGGCTTATCACTTAATCCAGGTATTCTTGTTTCTCGCTGCTTACATCTGTACTCATCTGAGCTGCATATTCACATTAAACATAGTGTATCCTGTTACCATGCAGCAGCCTACCATTTGTTATTATCAACCTTTCTACGTTTTCCAAAAATCTAGAGGTCTATGCTAATTGTCCCCTGACTGGTCAGAAGCGCATTTCCATTTTAATGCAGCAAAGTTCTGAATTGTTGCGCCGCCCCAGCCTTACTTTTTCCGAGTCTCCTTGTTCTGCTGCTTCACTGTCCACGGTCTTCGAAGTGGGTGTTTTCTGTGCCTCCTTACTGCGCTTTTTCAGTTCTTGTTGCAGCGCCTGCGGGTCATTGTATATTTTAGTTTTGCCATCCAACGTTACTCGCAATCTAGCAGGGTATAACATGGAGTATTCCACATGCAATTCGCGTAGTTTCCGTTTCATAGGTGCAAATTGCCTTCGTGCCTCCTGAACCTGCGGCGTGAAATCAGGAAACAAGGCGAGTTCCGATCCCTCATATTTTAGCTCACGTTGCTCCCTGGCTTTTCGTAGAGCGGCATCCCTGTCTCTATAGTTCAACAATCTTGCCACCACTGGCCGCGATGGAGCCCCTGGGGGTTTCCTAGGAGCCAGCGAGCGGTGTGCACGCTCCACCACGAACACCGCGGAGCACGTTTCGTGGCCCAGCAATGTCACCAGCAGCTGCTCCACAAACAGCTCCATATTTCCAGTTGTCGTGGTTTCAGGTAGGCCTAAAATTCGCACATTGTTGCGCCTTGAGCGCGCTTCTAAATCCTCCGCCTTTTCCTACAGCACCGCCAGCGTTTTGCCCATTTGTTTCTGTGCTGTACTAGCTTATGTCTGCATGTCTTCTGCTTCCAACACCCTGCGCTCCACCATATCCATCTTTCAGCGTGCTTATCTACTCTCTCCGACATGCGATCCATCCTGTACACCAGCGAGCCTATCTTCCCATCCAATGATGTCAGGCTTTGCTGCATTGCTGCCAGTATTTGTTTAAGGTCTTCCCCCGGCACGGCAGCTGCGCTCTCCTGTTCCGTCAGATTGGGGTTCATGTCTTCTTCGCGAGGTCCCGCTGTCTTCCATTTCTCAAAGTTTATTTTAGGCTGCGCCTTATAAGTTTTCCCCATGCTATCCCTCTGTATGTTGCTGCACTGGTACCAGGCCCACTGTAATAAGCCTCCTCAGTAGGATCTCTGAAATCGCTACACCGCTATCTGTTCCCGCCACACTCCACTGTCCAAGGGTCAGGGCAGCTAGTATCTCACGCTTGCATGGGCTAGTCACGCCGTATGCTGGCAGTGCCAAACAACGAGGGCCGTCCCGTATTCCACTCACCAGCCGGGGCCTACAGCACTCTCTTCTCGTTGTGGGCTTATCTTATGTGGCCTCCCCAGCTCCACTTTCTGAATTAGCTGCCCCTGCCGGCCTGCACTCACATCGCCGCTTTTTAAAATTTATAATGGGCCCCAGTGTTCACCGACACGTCCTCTCACCTGTCGTGTGCACAGCAGCCCGTATCAGTGTGCAAGCGCAAACAAGCAGGCCCAGCTCACAGTCTTGCGCACGCTGTCAGGCAATCCGTTGTGCCGCCTCTCACCGCCACAGCCTCCGGGTATTGCGTCACCTCACCAGGGATCAGCTCCGGCCGCCGCACTGCCTCCTCTGCTTCTCGGCTGTTACGTGCTGATCTCGTTCCCTGCAGCGGTCAGAGAAGCTATTTTCTGCCGTGCGCCTCCGGCCAGCACTCATGTGCCGTCTTGTGCCACAGGGATCTCTCCGGCGCTGGCGTACCTCAGGATCGCAGGTCCGCAGCCTCCTGGGTCGGCGTTTGAAGCTCTGCCTTCCCAGCGCTCTCACTCAGCCCCAGAGGCTTTCCCTCGGGCCGCACTAGGCTGCGTCCTTCCGGAGCCTGGATAACAGGTATGCCGGGCTCGATTTCAGCCCACGCTTCAACTATGGCATGCACTGCGTTTAGGCTTTCTTACGCAGCCCAGATGTTCCGCTTGTGGCCCAGATTAATAGCAAATTCCTGCAGTATTGTTCGGGCAGTTGCCGGAGCTTTTAACTCTGCGGCCATCTTGGTTTTAGGCAAGCTCCGCCCCCCCGGTGGCGTTCTTTCTTCATTTTGAACGCACTGCCAGAGCCAGCACGTGGTCGGTAGACCATTGGCCTTTTTATCTGGCCCCTTTGTTAACTGGGGAAGCACAGGCGGCATACCAGATCGCCAATAGGGATGCCAACATAAAGAAATTTAGTGTGGATCATTTAGGTGTTGATGATGAAACCCATTCTCAAATTCCGCAGGGAGAGAGGGGCACCAGGTGGTTCTCCGAAAACACTGTTTTATAAAATGAAAGATGCTGCTGATAGGTGGTTAAAACCCCTTGAATCTACTAGAGAAGAGATTATGGAAAAAATTTATCTTGAGCAATATCTTGAAGCACTCCCCTTCCATACACAAAAGTGGTTAAGGCAACATCCAAACTAACCCTGGAGCTAGCTGTAAAGATGTCACTCACCAGGAAGTAATCACAGCACGACTCATTGCATGCTGTTAGAACCAATCTATTACGGCTCCACAAATCCTTGCCCAAACGAGTACTGGCACCACGCTAGAATCTGGGACCCTTCCCGTTTTCCAGTCCTTCCTATGTGACCTAACAAACCCCTGCGGACGAACCCGACCACTCCGGGTACTCGCAACACGCCTCGGATCCCCTCTGGCCGGCGGCCCCTCGTGGCACGCTCAGTAAGTTCCGCTACTGGCCAAACTGTACCCTGCCTCTACAATTCTTACCCTGCTAGAGCGCCTCTCACACCAATTTACTCGGTTTTCAGGCTTCACTGGTTTTCCTATTCATCTGGCATAGTAAAGCGCCCCCCCAACGAGTGGAATTCCTTCACCACAACGCGCTAATTCTTCTGGCAAAATTCTGCATGCTCACACTGTCTTGTCCTGATGATGATCTCTACCTTATGAGATCGAAACGCCGTCGACCCCTCACAACCCAAAACTCCCTAACTTGTATTTAAATTTAATTGGAGTCTTGTACAATGTTGTCAATGCGATGTTAATTTTAAATGTCACTAGCACTTCTCACTTCACGCACTTTCACGTTTATGTGTGAGCACCAGAACTATCTCTGTAAATTACTGAATGATATTGCTTTTATGCTACTAATTAGTGTAATGTCATTCCAAAACCTTGTGTCCCAGCTTACATTGCATACCTAGTCCCGCCCGGACTCTCCGTTTTTGATTAGCACAGCATTCAGAAATTTTCTGTAGCCTAGGCTACCCGAGGACCTTAGTGACCTCCTTCAGACCATTGTTCCTTCCAACATAGTTGTAAAGATGGCCACTACCTTTGCTTGCGCTCAGTCCTGCGTGTGTCAAGTGTCCCTCGGAGGCCTCTCAGGATCGGTTCGTTGCTCAATTGGGTCCACCTATTGACATCCTCAATTCCGACTTGCCATCATAGCACGGAAGATTAAGGGGGTCAATTGGGGGAAGGAAAGGATGGGAACAGCGGGGAGGGAGACCTGTGAAGAAGAAAGGCTAGATATAGAAACACTGATCTGTAAATACCTTCTACACATATATAAGAAACACACTATGATTACTCTACCCCGATCTACCTGTAAAGCAAAATAACAAGATCTTACAGCAACATGTTTAGAAGGACGATTTGGTTTTCATCAAGCACCTTCTAATGGCTACCGCGTCTTCTAGTGCTTAGAAGTGGTATTTGCCCAGAGCTCAGTCATTAGATACTGTGAATAGAAACATATAATTATGCGATATCTAGTGAATACATCTAAACCAGAGACGCATCTGTCTGTAAGTAAATAGTACCCACCAATAGTGGTGTGAGTTTGAGCTTCACAAGGGAGGAAGGATAAGGCTTAATCAGCAACCTCTCACTGTCCCCCTGCTAGAAGACGAACGAAAAACACACAACATTCAACATTCATATGACTGTTAGCTGAGCACTCTGGGTATCATTCCAAATGAAATACGTGTTAATAATACACCGTACATATAGGTAATGCGGACTAGAAATCGTTTGAAGTACTTATATAGCCTTTGAATTGTAGATAATATATCACCTGGCATATAGGAAGTATCAAAGTATCTGCTGCAAACACAACTCAAGGAAACAAATACTTTGTTGACTTGGCACGAGCCTGAAACAAGAACTGGTTCCTGAAACACTTAAATGAACAGAGGTCTGAATAGCAAATCAAGAATGCGGCCTGTCAGCAACAAAGGCTCAACGTAATAGGAACTGGAACGGCGGTGTCAGAGACACCCTTACCCCACCGGATACTTCAAGAAGACTCAATTCCTTCGTCCTGGCACAGCCGACCCAAACAGGATAATCTGCGGCGTTTCCTCCTTCAGTGCCGGCTTTCATAGCCTTCTGGAAGGCTGAACAGCGTCATTTCCTGTGCGCGCACGACGCGCCGCACAGGCTTATGGGTAATGTAGTTCCTCTCCACTACGGGGCGTAGAAACAGCCGGTTTCTCTATCCAGCCAGCCCGCTTGCAACTCCCGATAGATGGAGGCGCCCTCTCCCAAAACGCCCTCCGTTTCGTCCGTTCCGGAGAGTGGTCAGCGGTCGTCAGCACACAGTATGTAACAGCGTGGCCCTGTCGGACTTTGTAAAACCAAACAAACCCATACTTCCAATGGGACATACATTTGAGAAAAAGCCCTATGAAATAGCCCAAGAGCTACCAAGAATCAAGGTTGGGCAACCTCACTATTGTAAACCCCGAGCCCCAGCGTTACGATTGTGGGGTGTGGGGGCATATCACCCGGTTTTGTAAAATGGTGAGAGAAAAGGGAGAAGAACCACCTATGGACATCAGTTACACCCCTTGGCCTGTCCTTTATGCCCAGGAGATGGGACCCATATATTATGTGAGTTTGCTACTATGGTAATCGGGTAGCTACCCTGTTAGACTCTGGTTGCAAACAGGCAGTGGTTATACACATGATTTGTTCTATCCCTCTCAGATAATACCGAACAAATATGTGGGGATTCGTTGTATGCATGGGGATACTAAAACCTACCCGATAGCCCGTTTAACCCTAACTAACGCAACAGGGCAGGAAGGTGCAGTTGAAGTTGGGGTGCTTCCCTTCCTTCTTCCCCGAAAAAATCATCTTTGGGACAGATAACCACTATTACCTTGACCTGTTACTGAATAACCTCAAAAACCCAAGCAATCCACACCACGAAGGACCTGTGGTAGAGGCCTGAGTGGTTGTTGAAGCCCCTGCTCAGGATGCTCTCTTACTCTTGACCCATAGGTATTAGACAAATGTTTTATAGTCGCCCAGCTGAATGACAGGACACTACAGAATGCATGGCAAAGAGCTAAGGACAAGATTCTCCTAACCCCGTCTACCCACAGTTAGTTATACAAAAGGATTTGCTCTATCATATTGGTAAGATAGATGAGAAACCCTAGCTTTTGGTGCCTCTTGAGTTTAGAGACCAAGTCTTATTTTTTTGCACACTCCTACCTAAAGGTTGGCCATTGTGGTATGGAAAAGACCAGCCAAGCGACCCTATGTAATTTCTTTTGACCAGGCAAATACTCTTAAATCAAGCAGTATTGTCAAGAATGCGTCATATGCCAGAGGAAAGATCTGTATCAACCTCCCAGTGCACCTTTACAACCCCTACCTATCATAGGGAAGCCCTTTGATAGAATCGGGATGGATCTCATAGGACCCTTACCACGCTTTACCAAAGGCTTGCAATATGTGTTCGTCGTAGTCAACTATGCTACACGGTATCCCGAAGACATACCTTTAAGGGTTACTTCTACCAAAGTCATTACCCAACATCTAATAGAGGTGTTTTCCCTTATGGGGGTTCCTAGGGAAATTCTTACTGACCAGGGTACGCCTTTTGTCTCGAAATTGATGAGACAAGTGTGTAGCAACTTGACATTAAACACTTGAAGACCTCTGTAGAACATTCCCAGACCAGTGGTCTCGTAGAGAGATATAATGGAAGTCCTAAATTAACTCTCAAGAAGATGTTATCTGAGGATGGCAAAACCAGGGAGGAGCTACTACCCCTCTCCCTTTTTGTTCTAAGGAGCCAAGTACAAAGTAGTATACAGGGGTGTGGAATTTAATAAAATATCTACTTGTCCATGGGGCAGGTTGCTTCATAAATCTACTTGTCCTGTAACAAAATCTACTTGTCCCTTTTGTCCCATGTAATGCGGCGACAAATTATGACAGCAATCTCATTATATAAGAGCTCTGAAATAGCCTCTCTGATTATGCCAGGGCTCCTTCCATAGTAAGGTTTGAATACTAGCAATTCCCTTATGCTGCCACGTTTCCACAGATCTACATACCATGGCTGAAGGTAATGGTAAGCAACAGTTCCAGGGTTGGAATGCCCTTTTGAGTCTGTGCAAACCTACTATACTAACTTGCATGTTTTAAGGGTTTTCACCAACTCTTCTCTAATCTTTTCCCATACTGAGAAAGGTTGGAAATGTACTCCTGACAATGGCAGACATACAACTTCTTCCAGGGTTAGGAAAAAAGTTGTTGGAGGGAAAGTGAACTTGCACAAACACTCAGATTTTCGCATGGGCAAATCTACACCTGCATATTCGCTCATGCTAAAATGCAGTTCACAAATATTTTCTAGGAGTACTATTTCTTGACCTACTTCTGTAAAGTCTTGTGAATTCACAAAAGCTGTATATTTTAACTTAATGCAAAGACATGGGTGCACTTATGAGACTTTATTTTATAATTGGGCCCCTAATTCGGTTGGCGTTAACCATGACCTTTTGTGTTTATTAAAATTATGTCTCTCTCTGTCTATTGGCTAGCTTCACTGTGAGTGACAGCACATTCTGTTCTTTCGCAAGGAGCGTCAGTGCCAGGAACTACTGTGCCAATGTGTGCTTTTTGAGATCAAAACAATTTTTTCTTTTACCAATGTTTGTTATAATGGTGAGGGCCTGGCAGCTCCCACACCAGTAAACTTGTACAAAAACCATGCCAAAACAAGTCACGCATTGACAAAACCAAAAGGCTGACCAACAATTTCAGACCTGCTGGCTTTACCAATGCTTGTTTATTTTTATGTTTCCCATAATTTTGTTAAAACTGGTTACACTAATTTTCCATTATGAATACTTTTGGGAAATACTAGCATACATCAACACATTTTACTAAATGATGCTGCAAAGAAATGGCACCTATAATTTTACAGTAGTTTAGCGAAATGTTTTTGCATTTTTTTGTGAACATTTTATTTTGAAAGCAAAGAATTATCAATCTTGCTCTCAAGCTTCTGCAAATATTTGCATCTAATCAGAGAGCATTATACATAGCCTCTTTTGCTAAACATTGAAAACGTGTGTACACATTTTTGTACTGGAACCACTGTCAGTAGTGCAGTCTGAGCTTACAACATTTACTAAGAGCGCTCACCCTAATAATAAAGGCTTTGCATTAATGAACCATAAATACAAGCTTGAACAGCATTAACTCATGGACACAACTATTACCTTAACTGCAGTCAATGCCTTTCCGTGATTCCCTGGCCTACTTGTCCCAAGGACAAAATACACATGAAAACCTGTTGCACTTGACCCCAAACAATATGTCCCGGACTTTGGGCGATAGGAAGTCTACATTCCTGAGTCTAGGGGTTTCACCCCTTGAATTACTCTTTGGCAGCTGCAGCTTGCTGACAGACTCTTCAGGCAGAAATAAAACAAATGCTGAAGATGGGGGTCATAGGTCCTTCCAGTAGTGATTGGTGTTCACCGATTGTACTTGTGCTGAATCGTGGCATATGCTTTTGTATAGACTTTGGGGTTGTCAATAGGGTCTCCAAGTTGGATGGTTAACCCATACCTAGAGTAGGCGAACAGATTTAGAAGTTAGGAGATGCTGATTATGTAACAACTATTGCCCTAGCCAAAGGCTATTGGCAGGTCCTCTTGAATCCTACTGACCAAGAAAAAACAGTCTTTGCCACCCCTGACGGCCTTCATCAGTTCACGGTCCTATTGTTTGGCCTCCACGAGGCTCCGGCCACCTTCCGGAGGCTTATGAACACCCTACTCCAACATCACCAAGGGTATTCGCCAGCCTAACTGGATGATTTTGTTGTGTATAGTAAGACCTGGCCGGAACACCTAAGGCATCTCCAGTTAAGCCTATCAAAGCTACAACAAACCCATTTAAACATCAGTCAATGCTAATAAGACCTGATTCGCACATCAGAAGGTCAAGTATCTGGGTTATCTCCTCTGGGAGGGAGTTATAGAGCCTGTAGTGAAGGTTTGAGGGTCATTACCTAATCTGTGTTCGGATAGAATTCCAGATCATGAGAGGGTAGCTTGAAAGGGTTTATGTTGTAGACTATTTCTTTGTGCAATTTCTTTAATTTAACCATGATGATATCTTGTGTTTTAGCGCTGTGAAAGCATCCTGATGTAACTTTTTTTAGGCATGGTGGTGTATTGGTCGCTATAGCTTTGTATGTGTGGCAACGTGTCTGTCATTTAGATGTAAATCATTTAGTGTGATTGATAACATTCACATTTGCTTAGTCCTTTGAGTAAGGATGCAGTGTAGAAGTTTCCCTCAGATTTGTATTAGGTACAGCGGCAAATATGGTGCTGCTGCTGTCCTGATGCAATAAAATTAGACTTAGACTACACTCCTGAAGTCTTTTAGGCAGGTGGGTTTTGATTTTCTCTAGGAATAATAGCTGGTGAAAGAAAGCTGAAGTTTTCTTGGTGACATGGGTCTTAAAGGAGAGGTTGATGTTGATGAATAACTCAGGAATTATGCTCTTGTAAACTTGGGGATTTGTGCTGGTCTGACTGCTATGAATTTAGTTGTAATGGTTTTGAACGTGTGGTAGGTGTTTGACATTTATATAGGAATGATGATGAGACAATCTTTTTCTGTATAAGTCTGGTGGGCTAGTGCATAAACAAAATCATCTGTTGGATGATCTCTAGTCTTGAACTTGATGAAGGCCAGTCCTCTGATTCTCCTCTAGCTCTCTGTGGTTTATGATAGTGTTGACCATAATATATGCTGCCAATGTGAAAAACAAGTTCAGAATTTCCTATTGTGTCCTTAAATTGGATTAGCTTTTTGGTCTGCGATCACTTTGAAAATGTATAGAATTGCCAGAATCCTTGTCACACAGATCACTGTGCAGCATCCTCTAGTAATCAAGCATTTAGCCACTAATGTTTAACTGGTACGTACACCACCTATTCGTGGCTGCTAGATCAGTTTATGGCCCAGTTCCAGAAGTACACTGATAACACACTTCTGGAAAATGACTCAGAGAGACGATCTAACATTACTGCTTGCCTAGATACCATCAAAGATTGGATGAAATAAATCATAATTTGTCCTAAACTGAGCAAAAGCTGAAGCCCTGGCTCTGTGATGGCTCAACACTACCTCCCTTCCATTTAACTGGCCTACTAGTGTAGGGCCTGTTTCCTCCACTTCTTAGAAGAGTAAAAATCTGAGGGTCTATTTCGACTGAAATCTCTCATTTGTCTCTCTGTTGATGCTTCAGAACCCACCACTCCCCATGCTTTTGCAAAACTGTCATTGGATTGATTTAACACTGTGTTAACAATATGAGTAAACTACTGCAATGTGATTTGCACATGCCTCAGAAAGAATCTTTAAGACAGACTCCAAAATCAAGCCACCAGGATGTGCTTGCACCTGCAAAGGTATGACCATGTCAAGCCAGCACTGAAATCTCAACTGGCTCCCAATGGATTTCATCATATGGACAAGATCCTCTATAATACCCATAAGGCCTATAGATGTGCATAGCTACAATAGTTGCCCTCATTCCATTCCATCCTAGAACCATCACGTAGCATATTTTCATCTGATCAGTCAACACCACTTCATTTGGCAGAAACATAGTAAACCGTTCTTGGGAACATTAGGTTTTAGGCGTTGCAACCCCCTGGATCCCCCATCTCATAGCTGAGCCAAAACTACTGAAACTATTCAGATCATTTGACAGAAAGTTTCCGTGGTCTATTATTGAATAACATCAGATAGAGGTTTTCACCTCATCCTGTTGGACATGTACTGGTCTGTTCTTACCATGAGTGTGGTTCTTGTATTCCTTTTTCTTTCTATATCTCTTAGCACTCCAAAATTATTGGAAGATGAATAGTAGCATTAGACAACTTTGTTTCTGTCTGCACTTCCCTCAACTTTGTTTCTGTTTGCACATCCCTAACAGGAATGCAGCCCACCCAATCAGACTAATCAGAATCATGGTTGTTGATTCTTCTCCCTTCGATCTGCAGTCACCCCAATTTCCTTATCTGGAGTGGTTTGCTCCCTACAGGGGTGTGGAATTTAATAAAATATCTACTTGTGCATGGGGCTGGTTGCTTCATAAAACAACTTGTCCTGTAACAAAATCCTCTTGTCCCTTTGGTGCCATGTAGTGGGACGACAAATTATGGCAGCAATCTCATTATATGAGAGCTCTTATATAGCCTCTCTGATTATGCCAGGGCTCATACCATAGTAGTGTTTGAATACTTGCAATCCCCTTATGTTGCCACGTTTCCGCAGATCTACATACTGGGGGTGAAGGTAGTGGTAAGCAATAGTTCCAGGGTTAGAATGCCCTTTTGAGTCTGTGCAAACCTACTAACTTGCATGTTTTAAGGGTTTTCAACAACTCTTCTCTAATCTGTTCCCATACTGAGAAATGGTGGCAATTTACTCCTGACACTGGCAGACATAAACCTTCTTCCAGAGTTGGGAAAAAAGTGGTTGGAGGGAAAGTGAACTTGCAAACACTGAGGGGTATATTCACAAGAACGTGTGATAACTACCGCAAGAGTAGCGTAACGCAACTTTTAATATCGCAGCCTATCGCGGGAAAATAACCCTGTGTCAACGTGGAATTCACAACAAGGCGGTAGCATGCGATAGACACCAGATAACGCGACAAATGTCAGCGTGAAAATCAACGCCACGCCGCAAAAATGCGAAACGTGAAAAATCATGCGATGAGGCCAATCGCGGTACAAAAAGTAGCGAAAACCAGCCACAGGCCTGCAAATCCCACGCGTCTGGCGGGAAAATGCACCATAAAACCTACAGAAACAACACACCAGAAATAAGCCAAAGCTCGTAGCAACATGGATGCACCCTGACCCAGCGCAGAGGTCAACGCGAACCCCACAACCCCCACAGACCACCAGCAAGGAACAACTGGGTCGGGGAAGGCCAAGGAGAAAAGGGAGAGGAAGACGGGGTGCAGACCGCAGGAAAACAAGACCAGCGTCAAGGAGGTGACAGAACACTACCAGCAACTGACCCACAAGCAGACCACCTGGAATGCAGTCGGAATGCCTAGGAGGCCAATCCAGGAGGCCAAGAGGCGCCGGCAGGACGTGACAACCTAAACCAGGTACAAACCCGCTACCAACAGGAAGGCAGCAACGGCGACAGGAGGTGGCAGTGCTGCGCCACAGGAGGAGCTGGAGGAAACCCAGGCCACAGTCATCAGTGTGTAGACGGTGCAAGGAGTAGGGAGTACGGACACAGCTCGAGAGGACCTGACACAACATCAACAGGGAGTGTAACGAACAGGGACTGGGGGGACGGGGGGAGATGGGCACAATGGCACACAAGCACAACGAGGTGAAGCACACTGCACACCCACAATTACCCAGGGACATGTCCCCCATCCCCGTGGCACACTGCAGCACACACACATAGCAATCACAGCACATACCATGACAATGTGGCACAAAGTGCAACACCCACACTGTAGAACAGGGGACACAACTGGGTCCGCCCAGGCGCAGAAACAGAACAATCACATTGGACAGAGCAGGGAACTGTGAGATGCATATCTACGGCTACAACCCCACATCAGCCATGTAGGCCAAATGTCCACTGTCCCAACTCAAATAGCCACCACCGCCCAAACAGTCACAATGTACATTGTCACACAGTCTGCATGTCGACAAGAACAAGGCGCCAACACAATGCCAACATGCACCTCCCCTTCACAATGCAGAGGGACAAACAACACCTCCAGCAGGTCAGAACAGACAACCCATCAGTGATGCCCGAGACGAACACCACACCTTCGACACCGACGCCCTACAACAGCCCATGGACATCCCACACAACCCACCACCAGGACCAGGGCAGACAAGCTACTCAGAGGAGAACCCAGCCCCTGCAACACACCACACAGCATGAAGCACCCGCAATCACGGCTGGCTCACAATACTTCACCGACCCACACATGGCACCCCAATGCCAGGTGTCAGAACGCCAAAAGGAGGTGGCCCAACAGGTGCGGGTGTTGCCCAACCCATGGAATGCGAACTAGAGCACATACGTGGGTGTCTAATACCCTTCAGGGACCACCTACAACCCAAAAAGGAGACCCACACTGCCATAGAGACACATGCAGATGCACATACCCAGTACAGAACCACGCCCAGGGGCACGCACATATCAGTCACACACCCACGTTGGCTCTGCGTACGACGGCACAGTCCACTCCCCTTACGAATTGAGTGGGTGACGACAAAGCTACATGTCCAGGTTCTAGCCCGCTGCCTGCGTTGACATGTCTACGTCCGCTGTACACAGCACAATGTAATGTCGTAGGGCCCAGGGCCCCCATGCATACAACAAGATCACAGGGACACATGCACATATCATGTTGAACTGGCTACGGGCTCGTGCGCCCGGCCCCTTTATTGGCAGGGCCACATGTACAGTGACGCCTGTGCTGAATGTGTGTGGGGTGAGTATAAGCCAGCCCGCACGGAGTGCTTGGTGCTGGCAACAACCTGAACAGTGGACACCAGTGTAATGGAAACAGAAAACACCAGCATAACAGAGTCAACTGCAGAGCAACATGGAGGGATCCGGAGTAAGGACAGAGGTCACCCAATATTCAGTCAGGAGGTTCCGTGAGTTGCAGTGCACTGAGGTAGGGGCACTAGAGAAGAGCGCGCTCATGTGAGGAAATTGCTAGGATTGTGTCCCTTCTGTTTAGTCCTGATGCAGATGCAGTGGGGTGTGTTACATCTGCATCAACTTCCTCATCAACGTCCCAGGTCTCCCACACTGCCTGAGGTGACAGTTGCGTCCGCAGTCCACAGCGCAATACCCAGTAATACTTCCGGGTGTATAGCTTGACTACCACCACCAGTCTGCATTCCTGCCTTGGGGCTGTTGACTCCTGCCCTCCCATTGTCTGTGCCTTCTCCCGTCCGCACACTTGACACATCTTCCTCATCATAGTCCCAGGTCTACTCCACTGCATGAGGTGACATTGCTGCGCAACCTCACAACAGCACAAAACTCAATCAGTAACGGACAATGGCTTGCGGTGCACTGAGTCACTGGCACCTGGAGTGCTGAGCAGGGTATCAGGCCGATGATGGCATCCACGACAGGTCTGAGCAACTCCGTAGGTCTGTCAGGACCACCGTTTCGACTCTGGCAGATGGCGGTTGGAGGTGGTCCTTGCGGTGGTGGCGTGTGCCTCCTGCGGTGATGCGACGTCCGGGCAGGTCAAGACTAGATGCTATGTGTGGGCCCTGGTGGGCCGCAGTTGAGGCCGGAGGATGCGGACAGCGCAGGGCCACAGACACATGGCGTTGATGACCCAAAGACCATCGCTACAGAGGCCATTCAATGTCTCAGAAGAAGGGGTCCCAGGCCTGAGCAGCACAGAGTTAGTGGCCCCGGATGCACTGCGGCCGGCACAGGCACCCAGCCACGGGACGATGACTTGCGGTGCAGTCAGATGGGCCATGCGACCTGAGCGGGTCCCCATCAATGTCTGAGGTGTATGTTGCAGAGGGTTGCGGGGGACAGTGGAAGGTGTCCTCCAGGGCATGATGCGGAAGGTCTGATGTTATCTGGAAGCAGCAAATGGAGGAGTGGAAAGCGCAACCCTCGTTTTCACCAACAATTCTGTATCAGCTACATGAGGATGAAAGCTAGCCCCTAGTCCATAGACTCAAACGCCACCAATGTACGACCAGTGAGTGTCCATGAATGTCGGGGAACACACTTAGTGGCACAGGTGCTGAGAGGGGATGCAGTCTGTGATGATGCCGGTACACAGATGTGAACTCCAACATTGCCAAATCAAGACTCTGTGACCTACTGGACCGCAGTGTAGGCCGGAGGTAGCGGTCAGCAGTGGCCCACAGCCACGTGTCGTTGGCTCGCGAGGCACAGAGTTAGTGACACAGTGGCAGTTGTCGGTAGTGTTCAATCACCTCCGTAACGATGATCCTCCGGACTGCAACGCGTCATCCTCTTACGCCTCTCCGTGCGTGCGATGATATGTATTCTGCCTTTTGAATTACCGATGTTCAGTTCCAAATCTGTGATCCCACTCGTGCGCAGCGTAGGCCAAGGGCAGTGGTCCGCGTAGGCCCACAGACACGTGTGGTTGTGATGCCAAGCACAGACCTGTTGGCACCACATCGAAGGGAGTATAGTGAATTGTTCTGTGCCTTAAATGATGTTCACTGCCATGGTGTAATCAAGACTCAGTTCCAAATGTGTGACCTACCTGACCGTGGTGTAGGCCTGAGGCAGCGGTCAGCACGGCCCATTCACCTAGTGTCACCGGCATAGGTTGGATGGCCACACCGGCCTGCGTTGGACAGGGTTAGTGGCACCACGTGTAGCAGGCTGGCATTGAACAGGGTTAGTGGCACCACGTGTAGCAGGCTGGCCTTGAACAGGGTTAGTGGCACCACGTGTCGCCGGCTGGCGTTGAACAGGGTTAGTGGCACCACGTGTCGCAAGATGCCCATATGGAACTATGCCTCACTGATCATGGGGGGTCTGGTGCTGTGGCCGCTGGCCCGGATTTGGGGTCACTGCCATTCATGACTCAGGACACAGTTTCACATACTGGTCCGAAGAGTAGGCCGAAGGCGGCAGTGGAGTACGTCAACGAAAAGGGAATAAAGCGGGCCTGTGTCGTGGAGGCCGTGATGGTCTGAGGTGGCTGCCAGGTCGCGGGACTCGGGCTTGGAGCTTGCGCTGGCACGTGGTGGGCCCTCCTTGACAGACGCCGGTGTCGACAGGTGATCAGTGTGGCCTGGCTGCGCAGGGGCAGGCCTGATGGGTTCGTGGTCCAGCGTGCCGGGGTCCGGCAGGCGCACAGCATCGCAGGCAACTCCGCTCACGAGGACGGCGTCGGCCTCGTGGCGGGGTGGGAGGCGCCGCCCTGGCAGAGACGTGGGTCTTTCCGGAAGAGGACCACGCCCAGGCCTACGTGCTTTTTAGTCACACCCCTACGCTGGCGTGGCGTACGCCGGGCCATCCCACTCCGGTGACGCTTAGGGGGGGCGTAACACGCAACATTTCCGCGAGGTCCCCCACTGGCTGGGGTGACATGGTGGCGTCCACTGTCCACTACACTCCATACACCAGCGGTGTATGTCGCCATGGATAGGGGTGTGTTCTGCAAACTGTGGTGTGTCCAGCACATCGCCGCCACTCTTGGCATTGTGTACTTTCCCAATAATGGTTCTACTGCATCCTTCACACATGCCTGGTTGCCACCTCTCCTCACATTCGGCTATTATGTGGCTGTGGTGCCATGCCATTGCTGGCTCATGTTCAGGGCTTGCCCATGTGAACATTGTAAGTTGTTCTGTCGTGTTTGGTGGGTGGGCATGTTGTTGTGCCTGTTGTATGTGATTTTGTGACGTGTGCATTGCCAGAGTTGTGAGTTGCATGGTTGTGGAGTTGAGGTGTGTGGGGTGTTCATTTGGATATTGCCAAGGGGCTGTGCATTTCCCTTGTTGGCATCCTGGGAACGCTGGTTGATGATGGACTGTCGGAGGATGAAGGTATCATGCACAATGGCTGTGTATTTGAAGGCGACATTGTTGGAGGTTCCACGGTGTTCTGTTGTTGCCTGCACATTGGTGTGAGACGTGTGCTTCCTGTTGAGGTGATTGTGTGCTGTGTCACCAGGGGGCACAGGTAGTACATGTGTGCTGTGTATTGCCCCCAACACGTGCGTGCATCCTGCTATGGTGTATGGTCCTTGCTTGGTCTCCAGCGGATCCTGCGCATTGTGTTGTACGTATGGGGACTGGGGTACCAGGGTGATGGTGATGTCCAGGACAGGTGTGGGGGACTTGGATGTGGCTGGCTGTGTGACTCCTCTGACTCTGGCGGGTGTTGTTTGGGGGGTACCAGGGGCCAACAGGTGCAGCCAAGCCAGCAGCTTTGTGTGGGGTGGGATGTTGGTTGTCCGCTGTGTTGGTGCCGTAGGCCTGTTAGGCGATGATGGTCAGGATGCGTTGGATGGTTGTCCCTTTCAGCCTGTAGTGGACGGTGACATTGTCGGATGTTGGGTCTGTGCGACTGGTACGTTTCCTGGGGTTCCGCTGTCTTTGTCTGCGCTGCGTCTGTGGTGGTCCGGGGGGGTGGTGGGGGTGTTCCAGGTGTGGGTTGGGGTCCTGGGGTGGTGGCGGTGGGTGTTGTGGCCCTCTTGGGTGTCCGGGCCGCATGATGAGTGGCTCCATGGCATCTGTTGCCCTTCGGATGTGGGCCTGGGCTGTGCTCCCTTTCGTGGTGCTGTCTGCCGTCCAACTTTACACCAGGTCAGAGCAGGTGTAAATTTCCTGGTGCTAACGCGCCTTATCGCCTGTTTTGTGTTTTTATCACCGATGTGGCTGGTCGTTGTGAATGTTGAGGTGTGATGTTGTCTCGGCTTTTGGCACGCGAACGCCTACTCTGCATCTCATTAGCGATAGTTGCGCGGGTCCTCTGTGGCGATGTTTTTTGCGGCTGCTATCGAGGGTAAACTGGTGCTGTGGGCTGTTAACACTGGCTTGTGAATGGGGAGGTAAATTTATCACGACTTTGGCTGCGATAAAGTGCCGTTAATTCGGCGATAGCTCCTTGTGAATATGCCCCTCAGATATTCGCATGAGCAAATCTAAACATACATATTTGCTCATGCTAAAATGCAGTTCACATATATTTTCTAGGAGTACTATTTCTTGTCCTAGTTCTGTAAATTCTTGGGAATCACGAAAGCTGTATAGCTGCACTTAATGCAAGGGCATATACCATGGGTACACTTTTGAGACTTTAATAATTGGGCCCCTAATTTGGTCTGGCGTTGACCGTGACCTTTTGAGTTTATTAATATTCTGTCTCTCTCTCTGTATCGTCTGGCTTCACTGTGAGTGACAGTGTTCTGCTCCTTTACAAGGAGCATATCTGCACACACAGTAGTTTTGTTCAGTGCCAGTAACTACTGTGCCAGTGTGTGCTTTTTGAGACCAAAAACAACTTTTGCTAATGTTTGTTATAATGGTGAGGGCCCGGCAGCTCACACACCAATAAGATTTTACAAAAACCATGCCAAAATAAGTCACACATTGACAAAACTAAAAAGCTAACCACCAATTTCAGACCTACTGGCTTTGCCAATGCTTGTTTATTTTTGTTTCCCATAATCTTATTGAAACTGGTTACACTGATTTTCCATTATGAATATTTTTGGGAAATACTAGCATGCATCAACACGTTACTAAATGATGCTGTAAAGAAATGGTACCTAAAATTTTACAGTGGTTTAGCGAAATGTTTTTTTTCCTGCTTTCATTTTTTTATGAACATTTTATTTTGAAAGCAAAGAATCATCAATCTTGCTTTCAAGCTTCTGCAAATATTTGCGTCAAATCAGAGAGCATTCTGGGAGCATTATACATAGCCTCATATTGCTAAGCTTTGAAAACGTGTGTACACATTTTTATACTGGAACCAATGTCAGTAGTGCAGTCAGAACTTACAACATTTACTTATAGCGCTCACCCTAATAATAAAGGCTTTCAATTAATGAACCATAAATACAAGTTTAAACAGCATTTACATATGGACAAAAATATTATCTTATCTGCAGACAGTGCCCTTCCCTATCCATAATGTGGTACTGCAAACTGGCAGCCAAAGGGTTTGTGCTGCAGTGGGTTGGGCCTACTTCTCCCAAGGACAAAGTACACATGAAAACTTGTTGCCCTTGACCCCAAACAATATGTCCTGGGCAGTTGGGCTATAGGAATATAGGAATTCCACATTCCTTTCCCTAGCTGAGTGAAGATCGGCACCGCTGCTACCAACATTCCAATGTTTATCTTGAAAATGGAGTCTACATTTAAAACATACTGCTTCTAAAATTTGCTGTGAAGAAATTATTTGAGAACATGTTTTGGCTCAGTTTATGTATTCCGTTCTAGGACCTCGTGGGTATGTGTATGGCCAGTGTTTAATTTGTGTGGGTGGTCACTGGTGGTGGTGTCTGAATCTAGACAAGACAGCTTGTACCAGACAGACTCACATGTTTGTAAGTGCAAGAACTCACACACTACAACCA
The DNA here is from genome assembly GCA_963921515.1 of Calotriton arnoldi. Classification (NCBI taxonomy): domain Eukaryota; kingdom Metazoa; phylum Chordata; class Amphibia; order Caudata; family Salamandridae; genus Calotriton; species Calotriton arnoldi. The sequence continues at coordinate 296,388 of CAWUFW010010473.1, forward strand.
CACTGAATTGCTCCCTCTTCCTTCCTTCATAGAATCTTTGTATGTTCTGCATTTACTTGCCTTGGCATATGAGGTTCCTTATCGGTATCAAGGTGTTGGGTGGACTTCTCACCATCGCCTCGGTGAACGGTAAGCAAGACACCCTTTTTAATCTAAACAATTCCCCTGCACAGTATATGTTAACTCTCGGCTGGTTCTCCTGAAACCTTCTTCCAAAGGTTGCCAGTTGTACATCAACACTTATTTTTGTGACTTGGGCCTATTTTTCATCATCATACTTTGTCCCACAGTATTTGGGGGAAAGACAGAATATGTAAAAAAGAGGAGGAAAAGAAAGATAGGACAACAATGACACCGGGCGGAAGCAGGGATGAAAAAGAAACTGCACGAGTGAAAGACATGGGCAGGTCCTGTAGGGCGATGGAAGAAAGGTGTGAGGTGGAATAAAGACTAGGCAGTCTTGTTCTTCACCGCCGCCAGCATTCGGCAGGCCTTAAGAAAAGCGTGTGTTCCCTGCACTTATCTTTTTTCACATATTAAGCGGTGTGTGTGTATATGGCACACCAGACGGGGTTTTCCAAGTCGGCTGCATGAGCAGGGAAGGAAGGACAAAGATATCGATATTTTTATCAACGGGTACAAAAAGAGGCAGGAACTGTGTGGTTGAATCACTGTGTGTCACCTCCCGGGGAGCTGGTGGCTCTTCACTCATAACCCACAAGCCAGAAATAGTGCTCACATTGCAGATGTGCCCAGAGGTGGGGGCAAAGGGGGGTAATAAGGGGAAGAAAAGAGTAGTTGTAGATGCAAGTGAGTTTACAATAGCACTCTGAAGCACCTTCCACTATAGGGTAAGGAATAATGACTGTCTTAGCCAAGCAGATGACTGATTCACAAAAAGCAAAGGAAGTGCACACAGGTAGAGTGCCTCCCAGGGTCCGTAAATAAGGGACACACACAGTGATGCTGTTGCTAGGTTCTTAAGATAGCATCAGTATTACAGGTAGCAGGCAAAGTGAAAGCATGATTAAGTATAACACAAACTCTACATACCACCCTGCCTAGGCGCAGGGCAACACAGGGTGCGCACATTGGTTCATCAGGAGAAATGAGCAACACAGCCTTTCTGGAATAAACTTTAACTCTGCAGTTGTGTCCAGGGACCACAGTTCACTTGCAGGGAAGACAAACCCCAGTGACAGAAAAGTGCCCTTTCGAAAGTGTTGCAAATGTGTTAGCACAAGTACAGTATAGAGTATAAAATGGCATACTGTAAAACCAAGGGGTCTAAATAACAACACACATGGCCACTTCATTATACTGCAACATGGCAGGTGTATACAGTACCTAGTGTGTAGGAGAGTACTGGTGGAAGAGGCAGGAGCAAGGAAATAAGTGAGGCGAATGTGGTATTAGATAAGCAGGTAATTCCGTTTACCAGTCTCCATCCGGAGGCTATCACTAACACTAACGTTTTTAGAGATGTTTTATAACAAAACCAAAAAGAAAATCACTGTAAAAAAGTTATGGCTGTTTACTCAGAAGACAAAATAACTTGTCCGTGTTACTACAAAAAAATATATTTTTTTCACTTGAAAGGACATTGTGGTTATGATTCAGAATCTAATAAAAGTAGCTTCACCTGAAATGAACAGTAAAGATATTAAAAACTCCGGCACATCACCCTGGCTCCTCCCCTGCACAGCATACACAGCACTTGCGCAGCATTTGCCAGAGTGCCGTACTGAGAACCATAGCTAGTTTAAATGTATGTTGGGTCCCCCTGCACACCTGAGAAAGTTATATTTCCCATGCTAAGTGAACCATTGACACTGAACCTTTATTTATTAATAAAAGTCTAATATTTTTAGAAAGTTACAACACTAAAAGGACATTATATGCTTTGCTCGCCATTCCATTCAAGAGAAATCATTAACCGCTCACATACGTTACCCCTTGAGTGTCAAAGCCTAAAGAGCTGGATCCTGAGGTTCCCGGGACAAAAGAAAAAACTTGTTACAAGAAATGGTCACTTGTCCTCGCAGTGCATGAGTTATGCTCGTATCAACAATGTATTGTCTGTGTTGTGAATGGGTTGTGACTTGTGAATCTGCTGTGCATGATGCTTATTTTATGTTGTCAGCATGTTAATAGTGCATTAAAGACTCGAAGGGCTCTAGGCAGTGCGGAGTTGCCTCTTGCACCGCTCTGCTGGTGTTACTCTTCGTGACGGCGGTACAATAAGGGGGGTGATCCCAGTGCTAATGCAATATTAAATGGACATCAACATCACCTGATAAATCAATTATAACCAATTTTTAAGCATATTGAAAGTATTTAATTACATTGAACATATAATGCCTCATGTTCAAACATAGCTCATTTATCACACAGGTTTCTGCACAGGTGCCCCAGAAAGGGAAAGGGAGGAATAGATGCATCAATGTGCAAAAGTGAGGGTGAGTGATGGAGGGAGGGCAGTGAACAGTGTGTACATCAAAAACGCATTAAAAGGCCTAACCAGCCTTAACCAAGGCTAAATTATTTACAAGAACAGAATGTCAAAACAGGACCCGGTAAATCTATCACTGTTGTCCACATTCAATACAGAGAGCACAGAGCTGTCGACGTTTCGACCCAGGGTTGGTGTAGGCAATTTCACTCCTTACAAGAGGGTCTTCATCAGGACCATAGGGGCACCTGTAGGTAATGGGAAAGGGGCTTAGAGTACATTCAGGTGATGGGACAAGTTTAAAAGACAACAGATTAAATCCATTAGAAAATGTACCGCATTTCACCCAGGTCCTAGTGACGCTTCTGGGTTTAACCCCATTATTGTGTAACACTCTTGGTGACTGGCCACATTGGTTTAAAGTAGGATCTTTGCGGTCCTGTCTTGTCCTAGTTTGCATGGAGCCTTCACGGTGTCTTATGTCTGAAAGAATCAGCCCTAGGACTTTATTTCTTTCACTCCACAAAAATGCATGGATGAGTACTGCCAAAGGTTTTGTAGAATGTATTAATTTCTTGTTTTATACAGTGCAGATTTCACCCTACTGGATTTTAGAGCATTATACAAGGTGTAGAAGCAACGTGCTCAAAGGAGGCGAATGGAGACACTCTCAAAAACACAAAACACTAAGGAAAGAGAGCTTCCAACAATAGATTTAGGGAGTAAATGAGTGGAACATTCTCATTACACAAAAGTATTTTTATTAAAAGCATTTATTAGCAATAGGTTTAACAATTTCAGGAACACTCTGTAGGGCGTTTACAAAAATACATCTTGTTGAAACAGCTTGAAAAGAAGTGCTAACACAACTGGGGTAATCACAGATGCTACAGAACTTTTGTGATGGAAGGCTGCAGAAAGACGTGCTGAATGGAGGTGAAATAGCTGAGGCTGTTACAGAGATCAGACAGATTGGTTATTCGTTCATATGGAGATGTTTATCAATTAGCATGAATGCTATTTCTAAAGCGCACTGTTACCCCATAAAGAAGTGTCCTGACGCTGAAATTCTAACCATCATAGATGAAGCAATTGAAGTTGAAGGAAAATCGAGGTTTACAAGGCTCTCTCTGAAGGAAGGGTAATAAAAGACACGTCTTAGCGTGGAAGAGAAAGAGTTCCACGTCTTGGAAGAGCCGTAGAAGAAAGACCTGTCTCCCATACGAGTGCACACACACTAACCCCAGCAATGTTGCTGAGGGTGGGAACCAGAGGCACGGGGCCAAAGGGCGAGCCAGCCTCCACTATCTCATGAATACACAAAAGTGGGCTGCCCCTTGAATAAATTCCTATGTTTATCTACAGAGTTCTATAGAGATGCACTACCAGTGGGGGCATCTCATAAAAAGTTACGGACTGGCCTCACACACCGCCCGGTGTCATGCTTCATCATCGGCTGTCCTCGCCCTCTAAAAACTTGGTTTGATAGAGGGCGGGCATACACCTGGAGACAGGGATGCACTTCTAAATCTAAGTGATGGCCGTGGGGGAGTGATAAGTGATTTAAAAACCATTACATTAGTTCATGTGCTATGCTTTATTCAAATGGTAAATGTATGGTGGTTAAAAACTAAGTGAACGGTGGTATGGGATATTATTCTCCCTTCACCGTATGAAATGCGGTCGACATGTTTCTGCTGAGGTGTCCCCGAAGGGTACGTAGCATTCTTCAGGACCTAAAAAGGGGGGTTATATACCCTATGTGTTCACTTCCTTTTAACTAGTGAAAAATGGAAGGAAAATCCTGTCGCTAGATCAGGGAGGGGTTAAAAAACACTATGTAGGTGGATACTTCCCTCTTGGTATAGTACCACTGAGAGTAACTCTGTAGAGAAAGGAAAAACAAAAACAAAACATACAAACCAAACCGTGTGAGTATGTAAACAAATAGTTTATAAGCATCATCCATCCCGCGTCATACCTATAGCGCGCAGGGTGGTGTGAAGTGGTCTTTATGAGACACGTGGCAGGTGCAACGTGTACTCACACCGTTAAAAAGTGGTTGTAAACCAACTCTTACCCTGTATTTCTACCCTAAACGCTCCATGGGAGGGCTGAGGTGGAAGTACCTACTTAGACTTTCTGTAGGGAAAAAACACATAAAACCACTACTGGTAGTTAAGGGTTAGTCACCAGTATTCAGAAAGAACCAGGACCAAGGTTCCTAGTTAAAGCAAACATAACAAGGTGAAATCCAGAACTAATGGACCACCTATTCATTCAAGTTCACACCAGCATTCCTTCAGGCATACTCTTACTGTCTAGTTTCAGTGCTTCCAGCCGTTCTTCCCGGAGGCGTCCTCTCTGTCTCCCCGCAGATGGTAAATGGTGAGATTCAGAGGGTTTTTATACTAAAGAGCTGTGACTAATTAGTGAGCTAATCAGTGTTAATTGGGCCCGTTAAGTGAGTTTCATGTGTCCCTCTACGGGACTGCCTGACCGCCTGGTGGGAGGCATAACTGTAAATCGCCCCACCCGATTGACCAAAACATGCCTCCAACACTACCAAGGCCATTAAGATAGTAAACAATGGGCTTGTGAGGTTTGTTTCCTGTGTCCCTCTTGCGTGAGCCTGACCGCTTGGTTGAGGGTGTGTATTCAATGAAGGTTTCGTTCGGCATTGGTCAAAACATGCCTCCAACACTATCAAGGCCATTTTAGATAGTTAAAAATGGGCTTGTGAGGTTTGTTTCCTGTGTCCCTCTTGCGTGAGCCTGACCGCCTGGTAGAGGGTGTGTATTAAAAAAGGTTACGTTCGGCATTGGTCAAACGGCGCCGATACCGATGTTATGGTCCTTCCCCTTCCTGCGGGAAAACAAATGCAGTTACGAGGTCATTAGCTCCCATGTTTGTGAGGACGCCCATGTTCATTACCGGGTCTGATCAGTCTCCCGGTATTTGAGCATGCGCTGAAGAAGTGGGAAACCCGCTACCGCGCATGCGCCTAGGTGTATTCCGTGAGACGCTTGCCCTGCTATTGCTCTTATGCTTGCGCACTGATAACTACCAGCGTGGATTACAGCAGGGGCCGCTCGAGATCCCCGTAAAGTGAGGGGATACCCCAAGAGTTCTAAACACTGTGAGAAAAATAAAGCAACATTACTCTGTTCATAATGGGATTACGGGCCAATGGTACCTCACTTGTTATATGTGTGAAGTACACACTAATGATAGTCAGTGGTGGTAATTGCTACAGCTGGTATCTATGTTTGATAACATGGGTTTACACAAACCAATGTGTTCCCCATACGAGTGCGCCAAAATTTCGGCACGTGCAAGAAAAATGGCTCCAGAGTAACGAAGAGGGCGCGAAGGAGATTATAGACAGATTTTTCTGGACATATGTAAATCGGGCCAGTCCCAAATATGCAGCATTACCAGGGCTCGAGTCGGGGGTACACGCGGGTGGACGGTGTCCACCCACTCTTTTAACAGGGTGGACGCCGTCCACCCTGCCAAGAAGTTGAGCCCCCACTCTAAAATATGCTGAACAAGTCCCGGTGTAAGTTTGAGACACCGGGATACATTCAGCAGCGCCTGCTCGTTATCTGCTTTTAGTTTCCGAGCAGCAACGTGCAGACAGGGAGGGGGTTTTTGTCATTTGAGACTCCAGCTGGGCCATAAAGAAGGCCGATCTTAAGGGCCCATTTGCCCTTCTTTGACCGAGTATCCAGGCTGGGGGCTGCCTGTAGCCTCACACCTAGATGTAAATGCAGAGGAAGGGAAACAAAAGCAGCAGCTGGTTAACACTTCAAAGGCGCATAAGAGAGGCACGATTTTGACTTTGTTCGGAACCCCATATATAATAGATATTCATGCACTGTAAGAATGTCAGATGCGTTACTCTGTCCCAGTGCCAAATATCAATTTAAATACCTGTACTTTTTATTTGTTTTACAGCGCTATTCATCCCAATGTAGTGTGCCAGATCACTTTACAGCAAAGATACATATTATATTGTCAATAAATCACAACAGTTTGTAAATCATTGCACAGGATGTGTTACATAAGACAGTGAGGGTGTAGGAGTCACTGGGTGTAGGAGTCACAAATCATCCTTCATAGGTCACTCTGCTGTACTAGAAGGATTACAATGCAACTGCGTGTAACGAAAGGATCTCTGTGTTCAAAGCAGTAGCCAACTTACCCATCTACATAAAATAAAATCTGCCATCTGCATGTTACATGATGTGCTTTGCAGGAGGCGCCTTAACCCTGTATGCTACTTTAAGTCAAAACAAGGATTAGACAAAAACAGATCTTTCCATCAAATGTGTTAACCACCAGGCAGCTAAAGTAATCACATCTACATGGAAATGTGCTGCACATGGAATATTATGCCTGGTTAGGCTGGCAGCAGAGTTAGTTTGTCAATTCTTGGGTAAAGGAACCTGTCACGCGCAGTGATGTCACTTCCTGTGATACTACCTAACTTGGAGAGTCCCCCCACTTATTTTTTTAAGACTTGTGCCCTGAGCATTACTATAATCCAGGTGAGAGGAAATGAGGGCCTGGACCGTAGTCTTAGATAAGGACGCATTTTACGAATTCTCGAAGTAGCCCAAAACATTTAGATCCTACTGATGTGATGTGTGCTGAAAAAGAAAGGCCAGAGTCGAACAGTACACCTTAAGTTCCAGCAGAAAAAGTGGGAGATGGAATAGCCCCTACAGAGGTCTTCAAACTTTTTTGCTCTGAGCCCCCCTAAGCAAAATGCTTTGAAGTCGAGCCCCCTCCCAAAAAATAATGCAAGAATAGTGCGAGCTGGAGGGGCAGGGTTGACCCCGGACGGCGCTTAGGAGAACATTTATGGGGTATTTTTTTTGTAGCTCATAATCCACACAATGTGAGACTTATAAAAGTGCAAATATATCAAACTAAAACAGAAATTGACCAAAAGCACCAGTCCCCATAATTGGGGTGTTGTGAGCCTGGGTCCCAATGCAACTGCAACTGTTGCACTAAAGGCCCTTAAAAAAACCAACTCCCCACCTTCCTCATGGCATCTCTGAAGAAGCTGTCTGATTTTTAAACTAAAAATGCTCCCCGCACCCCCAAATAGCACCCATTTCTCTGGACCATCTCTGATGCTTTCAATGAATCTCACTACTTTCCCCTTTCCTGGACCATTACCTTGAGGCCTAGGGTCCGGACGATCAGAGCGCTCCATCTGCACGTGACCCTGCTGGCCTCATCCCCATCACCCCCTGGACTCACCTTGAAGGACATATGCATGTAAACAGAGGTCGAAGTGGACGGGATCCATGGGGACCCCCACATGCCACATGCTTTTTTAATTTTTAGAAAAGCAGTTCCCATACTTTTTATTAAAAAGCAATGACCCCTGAATAGTTATTGTGGCCCTTGAAGGGCCTCCGTGTAAAAGTGAAGGTAGGGTGGGATTAGGGTGGGGAGGAGTTTCCCTGTGTTGCGAAAGCACTTGTTTTATCTTAAAACACCAAATCATTTTGCAGCAGCCTCCCTTATACTGTGTATAATACAATTTTTAAATAATGACTTACATACAGCGCTTTCTGCTCCAGGCTGGGACCTTGTAGCACTATAAATATACAAGTCACTAATCCCCACATCTGCAGTGGTCACATTACCCAAATGAAATTTCGTAACGTAAAAGAATGTATTTCCAACCGATTACCTAAATTTGCATTTATTTTTCGTTTAAGGTTTCTGCATTATTATATATGCAATTAACTGAAAGTAAAAACCAAAACACTTGAAGAATATTTTGTTCTTTTCAGCTATGATTTTGACCGTACCACCGCCCGAGTGCGGTGGTGGCAGTGTCAAAAACGTGGCTAAAAAGAACAAAATATTTTGTAAGTGTTTTTTCCACTTACAGTTAAATGAACATAAAATAATGCAGAAGCCTTTAACGAGAAATAAATACATATTAAGCTAATTTCTTTTATTTTATGAGTTTCCCCATATACCTTTTTAGGTCTCGCCTACGCAGCGCACATGCGCTGCATAGGAGACCTTTAGCCTTTGTGTAGCTCTTTTTCAAAGCACATACTCGTGCTTGTGGCGGCATACGCCTTGCGGGAGTGCGCAGCGGCGCGCCACAAGCACGAGTATGTGCTTTTGAAAAAGAGCAGACTGCTCTCCCCAGCGCGCGCACCACTCGCGGGCTCACCTCCTGCTCCCCCTCTCTCTCACAATTATCTTTCGCGGCCGCTCTCCTCGGCCCAGCCCCTCCTCCCTCCACTCCTCCCTCCTCTCACCCACCACCTCCCCATACCCTTCCAACCCCCCCTCTCTCTCCCTGCTCACACCCCCTCCTCCATCCCTTTACTCTTGCTGTTCACATCCACCCTCCGTTGTGGTACCCCCCTCCCTCCCTGCCTCTAGCCCTTCCTCTCCCCCTTCTGTCCCCTGCTCTCCCACCCCCCCTTTCTCTATCCCCCCTCGGCCGGACACACGGACGTGTGGACTACCCCAGCAAGAGCATTCACCACCGTGCACCCATGGCCCACCGTACTACCAGGGACACCGTACGCCCCACCAAGACGGTGGCACATGACGCCCTCGGTCCTACCCGTGAGACACCCCCCCCGCATCTCCGCTGCACCCTACTCCTGCCCTGTGACACTATCTCTACAACACAGGTCCTCCTCCCCTTTACCCTCCCCCCCATGCGGTGGCCTTCCCAGACCCACAACACCTCTCCCTCTTTCAGAGGAGCCACAGCCCAGGGGGCCTACCACCAATGATGCCAGGAGGATTGCTTGTTGTTTACCACCCTGGGGCCTCCGCCCGTGGTCCAGCGCATTGCACCGGGGCCAAAGTCTGGTAGCACAGACTCTGATGACGATATGTTGCTTACTACAGCCTTTACTGCACTGTTCCCATGTTGTAAAATTTTGTCTAAAAAAAATGACGACACAAAAAATAAATGCATCGGTGCATCTTTTGGAGTAACCCAGCTGACTTCAATGACCTGTAACACAGATGTAGAGGGACAGCCACATACACGCACATGTACGGAGACATACAGATAATAGCACAGCTCTTGTCACTCCTCGACCCTTTTTAACGTTCCTTTATTGACATTGTTGTAGTTCACCCTCAGATTAGGCTCTCTTCAACCAGCTCTAGAAAAAAGAATAACTTTCTTCACTGTGCATATTTTCAAGCAGAGCTTTTCTTCAGGTTTCTTTATGTCTCACGTGATGTTTTGAGAGCAGCAAAAATGAATGCTCTCATTTTTTCTACCCTGGACAATATTTAATTATTGAGTTTTGCTACTATAAAGCAGCAGCACTAAACGCTGCAAAAAGAAATCGAGCAAATAAACACACCTTGCAAATCTGTACGGTATCATGGTGGTAAATAGCAAATTGGCAAAAATTAGCACTTACCAAAGGAAAAAAAAACTAACGCCACCACACACGGTTTATTTATGATCACCCCTTTCATTGAAAAGCACCATGTGAGTTGCGAACGGACCTGAAACAAGCTGGCCCAGGTTTATTAGACACACACAAAAAATAGATAAGGAGGATGCGCCCCACACAATTAAGCGGTCGTTTAAAAATAACAGAAGGCCGAGGAGACCCCAAGCGATTTTGAAATGACCTGCGCTATCGCAAGATGGCGTCCAACAAGGGAAGCGTTTATTTTCCCACGGGAAGCATTTATTTTTCCAGTGATTTCACATCTATTTACAAATGCATGAGGAAATACCCTTAATAGTTAATACGTACTCAAAAACTTCACGTTTAGTAAACAGTTCTAGCATTTACAAGTCAAATTCCGGCCCGTTACGCCAGTCCATCAGTCTATTTGTGGATTCATAGATAGCTACAATTATAAAAACACTCTGCTGCTATCGCGGCTTGACCGGTGCTATTTAAATACCATAGGCATTTTAAGTATTCAGCGGTTGTAGGTATGAACTACTATTGACTGTGTGTAGTCTCAGACCTCTTTAATCAAACACCAGACACTCTCACAGGTTTCTGCTTTTCCCCTTTTCCGTCTTTCTCTTCCTCCGTCTATCTGCATTGTGTGTTTTTCCTCACCTACTATCGGCAAATGAAATGTGATGCGAGGAAAAAGAAGTGCCGGTGCCGGTGGCCTCCACCGACAAGCAACTACCGGCTCAAATTAAGCACTGGCTGCAACTGACTTTCTTTTGTTATGCAGTAGATTTGCTCTTCTTTCCCTGTCTGCGCCCATGTCCGTGCACCCCCGGATTTGCTCCAACATTCTTTCTGCTTCGTTCTCCCCTTGTTTATTTCATATCTGTCCCCTTCTCTTTATCTTTATCTCTATTTCCACCTCACAGCCTAAGTGGCGTCGCCTGCTACATCATGTCCTTCCTGCCTCTTTAAAACATCGAAAGAAAATAAATACATAATAGACTGGAAAATCCGATAGCCTTAGCGGGTTGGAGAACAGTAACTTTTCAAATGTGATCTAAAAATTGGGGTGTGAAATCGTCGTACATCGGTGCAACCGCGATGGCTCAGATCAAAGCTTTCTTAGGAGTATAAAGGATTTTAAGCGTAATCAGCATTTAAAACCTTCCAACAAATATTCACAGTAAAATTGAATACTTTTACAGTGACTCCGTTAGACTTGTGTCACAAGTCATAGATGTATTCCAAAATCAACTGTTATTTAACGTGTGCAATCCCCAGAACATGTAATATAAAAAATAGCACATTCCTTTCTGGTGTCACGGTATGGTATGCTACATTTGCGGTGTTATTTTATGTTCATGTTGTGATACTGTTATGTGTTGGATTGTTCAGTAACGTGCATGCTCTATGGTGCTAGCAAACAGAACTTAAAATAACACAAGGAAGCTAACACAATACAGCTGAAAGAGTAAGGAAATTTAGCTGAACCTTAACATTTTAATGAGCGTCTAAACTGCAGGTATTTTTCTGGGCTATGAATTCCTACTGGGAGAGCAATCTAGTTACATGCAGGCAACTGAAAGAACACTCACCCCCGATCTGCGCACATTTAAAACACAATAACTTAAACAGGAAGGACGCTTACACCACCCACTAGCCCCAGTCAATGCACTCACTTACCACCATCCCAGATACCCCCTATGCACATCTGGAGTCCCCAGGCCATACCCAAAAAAACAAGCATTGGCATAGCCAATAGGTCTCGCCTTTGGGACCTTATAAGTATTTAGTTATGCAGCACAATATCCTTACTGCAACAACATTAACTGTTGCATGGCTAAACACTTATAAGGTCCCAAAGGCGAGACCTATTGGCTATGCCAATGCTTGTTTATCACTTCAGGGACTGCATGTAAATGAAGACAGCCTGGAAACGCTCCACATCGCGCTTCCAGGTCATCTTCATTTACAAGTCCTTGTTGAGCCATTTGCGCCCCCCCTGTGAATGCAGCCACGGACCCCCAGGGGGGCGCGCCCCACAGTTTGAAGACCTAGGCTAGGTCGTCAGGCCACTATTTAGAGCTCCATGTAGAAGATTTAGAACCAAATAACAGAATCTCTGCTTTCTCACAATTAAGCTTCTGAAAAATGGAATTCATCCATTTCTCTAAAGCCAGCATGCACGCTGAAAAACAACACTGGATTTAGCTCAGATTGTCAGAGGTGGAGACGACAATCCGAGTATCGTCTGCATATGTCATGCAAGAGAAACCAAATGATCTAATAAAAGTTGTTAACGGAGCTATGTGTATATTAAATACATTGGGGTTCAGAGATTACACCAATAGGACACCACAGGGGAACTTGAATTTCTCAGATTGAAAAGGGGCTAAAAAGACGCAATTCGATATGTTATAAAGATAGATTTAATACATTCAAGCGCAGGACCCGAGACAGGAGCAAGAGTTTAGTAGTTACTTGAACGCAGAGAAAGAGAAGGCGTTGCAGCTGTGCACAGGAACAATGTCTCAAATTATAGGCACATTACACCTGAGAATCTGCGCAAGGTTAATTTCTTCATGAAACGTGAAATACAGAGTTTTCTTTTGCTTTTGGATCATAACGTTTGTGAGCCTCCAAAACTCGATAGCTTTTGAATGAGGTATCCGGGAGTGTTGAAGTGTCGGACTCTATTGGCAAGGCATGCAGTTCTCATGCTGCACCGGGTGCCAAGAGGTAGCCATGTAAGAAAAGCAAGAGAAGAGGTAATTTGTTCAAGTTTTTTTTGTTTTAGTCAATAATCTTACAGCAGTATGTAGAACAGCCCTCAAGGGAGTTAACCTGCTTTTGAGGAGGCCAGAAAAAAGGGACAAGTTGTAATCCGTACAAGAAATTACCAAAGCTTCAGATGCTGATTTCAGATATTGGGTAAAAAAAATATGCTTAAGGTATGTTAGCTTCTGGAATTTAACTATTGCCAATGTAGCCATGGCATCAGTATGATTGTTTGCATGGGTGGGGGGGGGGTTCTGTTGCCAGTTACCTGATTCTGGTGCTGTGTGGTGTGTGTCTGTGTATGGAATATCTAGTGTTTTGTGTGTGGTATGTTCCGCAATTGAGGAGCTTTCTTTCCGACTTTGGTGCTGCATTGTGCATATTAGGATGCTGGAAGGTCACTGTATTGTCTGTGAATGATGGGTATGTGTGAGGAGTGGATTGTACTGCTGAGGAATATCATTTGTCAGCTTTGTTACATCAGGGCATATTTAACAATAACAGACATCCATTTTGTAAGCATGCTTAACAAACATATATAATCTCTTTCAAAGATGTTCAACTATTCCAAAAGGGCTAGTATCTAATTAAATGCGGCAATAGGGCTATGTACATAGATGATCTTTAGATTCTTACCAGGAAGGAGTAAGCAAGAGTGCACAGGATGGAAAAGGAAGCAAAAGTCTGTGGGCGGGTGGATGTGTGACGGTGAAAGAAAGCAGCTTGACAGTGTTAGCACTCATGGTACCTACCTTATTCTAAGAATAACAGGACATGGTAGAGGAAGCTCTTGGCAAGCAGGAGACTGAATCCTCCTCCACTTAACACAATGTCACAGGGGTCCCAGGCAGATCACCTCTCTATCTTCTCACCACAATGTCACCTTCAGACCTATTGAGCAAGCCTCTTTCTACTAATAGCCTCCTCTACGTGTGTCCACTGCTGAAGAACGAGTTGGAGGGAGAAGCAGCTAGCAGGTACTAGTTATTTATTCCTGATGCTCTGGCTTCTGAGAGTAAATGGGCATCATGATGTGTGGAGCCCCGTGCGATGTGGGCAAGGTTTTCAGTATGCTAGAGCTGACCTTGGTTGGCTGGCTGTGCCAGTGAGGCCAGTTCAGCAAAGGGTGGAGCATGCAGAGCCGTGCCTGATCTATCGCCCACTAACAGGACTTCTATTCTCTTTGCCAACCCACTGTTTAAGTCGAGCCTGAGCCAGCGCCCATGCACTGCTCTGCGAGGCTTCTTGTAAGCACTCTAAACTACTCTGTGTGGGTCTGACTCCTCCCACGCATTGGGTTGGTTTTTGCCTGTGTCATTTTGTCATCGTAGCCTGCAAATGGCTAAAGGTGGGTGCATGTCCCACCTCTTTTGCAAAGGTTCACTCCCACAGCGTTTTGCTTGCGGGAGCGAGCAGCGGCGCGCAGGGCGGCAGCTGCAGTGCCTCCTTGTCTCCCCTGCTGCTTGTTTATTTATTTATCTTGTGCTCCGCAGCCCCGGAAGGACTCTGACGCCTTTATTATCTTTAGGGATCACAGATGGACACATCTCTTTTTTCTGGTGCTCCTCAGCCCCGGAAGGACACTGACGCCTTCATTATCTTTAGGGATCACAGATGGACACATTCCTTTTTTGTGGTGCTCTGCAGCCCCGGAAGGACACTGACGCCTTCGGGGCCGCTTTTTTTTTAAAAACGGGGGCCCCTGCTTTAAAGTGAAATAGGACCCCTGTATACAGATTAACGATGGGCAGGGGCTGGGGAGGAAGACGCAGGAAAGACCCAGGCAGTGATGGCCCTTTAACAGTAACAGGCGCCTCCCTGGCAGCACACCCTGGCAGGAGACCGTAGCAGAAGTGATTTTTTAATTAAAGAGTGAGAAACGGCTGAGGGACTCGGCGCAGCTGCCGAGTAAACTAGCCCGCTGCATTCTAATGGACCCTGTGGGGAAGTGAGCCTGGGTCCCGTGCAGGCCAAGGCACGGGGAAAGATCTGGAAGATACAGAGAGCTCAGTGGGTTAATGCCTGCACCGCAGAAACTTCTGCATAGCATGCCGGCCACAGGATCACTTCTCAGGTAGGCCACTCTGCCTCCAATCCTTTTGAGGTCGGCAAACAGAGCCCCGTTACATGGGGTGACAATAACACCCGCTATTTACAGTGCTTAGAAGCGGCAGAAGTGTGGTTTGGAGCACTATATAATTTTTTTTTTTTTTTTTAGGGGTGAATCCCTCGAGTAATATAAAGTTATACAAGAACAGCAGGTAACTATGAGGTCCAGTACCTGTCTTTCTGACACTGGAGCCTGGAAACCCCGGTTCGCCTATGCGGGTGCTCCTCAAACCGCACGACCTGCCTGTCAGAAAACATTTGGAAGATGGGCTAAGAATACTCTAGTAAACTGTGATTGTGGGTGTAAAGCCAGGGTGCACGCCTTGGAGCACTTCTGGTAATTTACTTGTTGAGCGCCTGTTCACCTGAATGCCTCTAGGTGCTAGTCAGATGGTAATTAGGGGGATACCCATTTAAATGACAACCATTTCCAGACATCAACGTTTGCACGCTGCATGTGTGTGGCCATCCCTTGCAAGGAGGGCTCGGCCTGGGGGCCTTTAATGCTGCTAAAAGCGGATTTATTTCCACTTGACCCCTTTATTTGAACCCGGGCAGCCGGTGCTACCGAAGCCCTTCCTGTTGTGTTTGGTGCCCACTGCCCAGTGAACCATGCACCCTCTATGGATGGGGCTGCGCACATAACAATTCAAAATGTAGGTACGAAGCATTCAACGATGCCAGGGGGACTGGGGTGAATGTTTTGGGATGGCAGACATTTTTGGAAAGACGAGTACCCGTCTCCATGGCTTCTCTTTGCTCAGCTTCTCTGGGTGTTTTTCTGCAGGCAGCCGTCACAAGAAGGATGGCTACCTTTAGTTATACATGTTCGTCTCCTGCAGTGTCCCTCATTTACATGTTTATGCCATAAAAGCTTGGTTATCTCTGCCCCAGCAGCTGCCAGCGGGTATGTGGCCACCGCACGCAACCTTTCCCAGAATCCTTCTCACATGCACAGGCTCATTAAAGTGTTCTTGTGTAACGTAACTAGAGCTCATGTAAAGCGCTCCAAAACCTTCGGGTCGAGTTCGCGCTATATAAATCTGCCGGAAAAAAAAGTAAAATGACCTGCCCCTGTTCCAATGCAGGGAGAGGCATACTGTAAACAGCGCTGCAGGTGGGGCCTGCAGCTTTGTGGTGCTTTGAAGCACAGCCCTGTGACCGCAGCGCACCTAATGCTCCAAGCACAGCCCTGTGACCGCAGCGCACCTAATGCTCCGAATTCCGTGCAGCGCGTGCATCAGGTAAGGTTTGTAAAGGTGGGGGTGGGGGGCGCGGTGTTGTTGCGAGGGCAGTTTCATAATCGGGGCAGAAGAGCCTAACTATAGTAGAGAGGGGTAAAGCGCAGGTTCACAGCGGATCAACTGCTGTGCGACGTAAAACACATTGACAAAGCCAATAGATTTGGCATAGGTGAAACCTGGCTTTGCCAATGCTTGCTATTGTTTGGTGGTGTCATTTCCTGCTTGTAGCTCCCTTCTTCTGCACCTGGCCTGAACTCTGCATGTGTCCCTCGGGCCCTGCTTGGTTTCAGCCTCGGTCCCCCGAGGAACATTCCTGTTGGTGCACAGTTAACACTGTTGTAGTATATTAAAACCATTTAATTATGCAAGAGAAAATGAGCAACTAAAGCAAAAAAATATGTTCTTTACAAAACACGTGCGCTAATGCTGAATACTATGTTGTTGTTTCCTAGGCACATACATCGCAGTACTTTCCTGACCTTTATATGTGAAAACAAATGTTTTCAATCCCAAACACATGTTCTTTACTGCAGTGATGATTATCTTGCTTGCTTTCATCTTTTACTACCTATCACTGGATGCAAGCCCAATTACTGGTTTCTATACAAACCAGCAGACACAGACACAGCCTTTCAATCCTCTACCTTATCACAGCAGGGCTGTCTCCATTCTGTAGCACCTCTATATCTTACAAAAAGGTGTGAATACTTAGCAGCCACTGTTCCCAACTTACAATTGCTCGTGTTCTACATTCCCCTTGTAGAAACCCCCCACCATCTGTACCCCCTCCAGTAGCCCCCTCTCTCTCTCTGTAAAATACAGTTCAAATACTGACGTGTTTAACACTAATGTTAAAAAAATATAGATTCAAAGCATACCAAATTAAGTTTACAACTGTATTACACTGCCTACGCGCTACCGTAAAACACACTATTCACGCACAAATAGGAGCATTTGGTTACCATCCATCTACCCATCTGTACGTTCCTGGCGCCACCTTAATTAACATAGGAGTTCACTTCGACAAATCTGGCAGCACTTTACATGACCAACAGACTGAAGTCGAAACAAAAACACTGCTATTAACCCCCTACTGCTAATGTTTTCACCCCTTGCCCATTCACACCACGTCTGTCTCCATCCCATAGAAAAATAACACACAACTAACAAAACAATGTATTTGATTTTAAAAAGCTTACAAAAGACATTAATCGCATCACACTACGCACATAATTAATATCATTACAATTGGTTTTTTGGGGGGTGTAAACTTACATATACCACCAACATACACACCAGCAAAAAACACTACACACATACATACCACCAACACACATCATATCACAACTCACCACTACATTCCACACCATGCCACTGCCCTAACGTCACTACACTAAGCACAACTTGCACACAAATTTTACAGTATTGAACACAGCAGCTACATTGCTCTACAACATACCTTAAAAACATTGCCAATATCTCTGGCTAAACACTTATAAGGTCCCAAAGGCGAGACCTATTGGCTATGCCAATGCTTGTTTGACTTACATTCAGAGTGCGCAGCAGGAACCTAAAGCCAGCCTCCTCCTTTCCAAAGAACTGAACTAACATGTGCTAGTGTGTTCTTTTGTTTTGAACAGCGGCCAAGAATTGCCAGCCGTAAGCGACATGTGTTTTAATTTGTGGAGCCTTAGAGACATTTGAGTACAACCATCTCAAAAATAAATCCTTTTATAAAAATAAGTCAGCAACACGGTGTAAAAACCAGTGGTAAGGAGCAAGGTAATCGACAGGCAGCTTCAACATAAACCCCGCCCGTTCAACATAGTCTTCTCCTGGAGCTTCGTCAGGCTCACTAGTGCAATCTACAGGGGAAAGGAGTAGGCCTCTGCGGAAAAATTCAACCATTCGTGGAGTTGGAGGAATTCGGGAACTCCGCTCTATGCGTGTAATGTGGCGTTCCCGCTAAATTTTTTCCCATTGACACGTGCAAGGCTTGTTTTGGTGCACGCTGGCAAGCCCGACGAGACTTGCCGGCCGCTAGCGAGCGTGTGTGAGATTTGCCAGCCGCTAGCACGCCGTCCGGCCACGACGGCATCTGCCGACTCCATTATTGTGATGCTGGTGAGTGGCCGCGGCTGCACTTTGAGCAGATTCTGTATTCGAGAAGCCGCTAAAT
This sequence comes from Calotriton arnoldi, assembly GCA_963921515.1. Lineage (NCBI taxonomy): Eukaryota > Metazoa > Chordata > Amphibia > Caudata > Salamandridae > Calotriton > Calotriton arnoldi. The sequence continues at coordinate 314,592 of CAWUFW010010473.1, forward strand.
CTAATTGAAAAGACGTTTTAGCGTTAATATTCTACTCCAGCGAACTGTTCAGATTGTTTTTTTAGTGCAAAAAACTTTTTATTTCAACAAGAAAGAAGTGCCCCAGAGACTCCAACTTCCTGTTCCTGTCCATCAACCTCCTCCCAGTGCTTTGTTGTCCAACTCCTGGTCTCTTTCCATTTGGATTTTGAGGTGGAAGATCACTCTCTTTGTCTGCTGCATGTATACCACTGGATTTAAGGACTTGCATGCACCAGTATTTATTTGTACTTTTATTCGATTTTTACGTTTTATTGTGGAGGGTGGCCTGGAATTTCGGTAGTGGCCTAATTATTTATTTGTATTTAATTTTTTATCTTTTGTAAAGGAAAAAGATTGCACAGTTCAGTACATTTCTCCATTTTTGTTAAATTTGTGCTATTAATTTATTTGACTATGTGGCCAAGTCTGCCCACGGGCCATCCAACCAGTAGGCCCAGTACTAGTCATGGGTGCATGAAACAACTGTTTCTGTGATATATGTTGTAATAAAACATTATTTACGGCAGGGATGGCATTTGATTAAATAAAAAACGTGGGGTTTATTTTTTGTATTTCATTTCTTTCTGCAAAAAGTTTGTTTTAGTGGGGTAATATTTGATGTCTTGGGAGGATGCGTGTTGTTGTAACATTTTTACAGCTCACTTAGTTTTTGTTTTTGGCATTTCTGAATTAATGGTAGTGTTTTCTTCAGTGTTACCATGCCTCCTTTGTCTGGCCATTGTGTGTGTGTGTTTGCCATAGGCCCCCATTTGTCTTTGTTCTCCAAGCCATGTGGCCGGGAGCCATTTTGTGTAGTCAGTGTCCATAGGCCTGCATGTGTTTTTTGTTGGCCATGCCTCCTTGCTTGTTGTTTGACCATGTGGCCGGCAACCATTTTGTATAGCCAGCCAGTGTGCTTTTGCTATAGGCCTGCATGTGTTCTTTGTAGTGGCCATGCCTCCTTGCTTGCTGTTGTTGTTTGACCATGTGGTCGGTGGCCGTTTTGTGTAGCCAGCCAATGTGATTTTGCTATAGGTCTGCATGTGTTCTGTGTTTTGGCCATGCCTCCTTGCTTGCTGTTGTTGTTTGACCGCGTGGTCAGTGGCTGTTTTGTGTAGCCAGCCAGTGTGATTTTGCTAGAGGTCTGCTTGTGTTCTTTGTTGTGGCGATTCCTCTTTGCTTGCTATTGTTGGTTAACCATGTGGTCGGTGACCATTTTGTGCAGCCACCCTTTTTTCCAGTTTTCAAAGCTATTTTCTAGGAAGATTGATAGGAGAGGGCTATGCCTTTTTGTTTCTGTTCATTTTCTTTTACTTTTCCCTGATATCAGTTTAATAATAAGTTTGAGGATCATTGTAGTATATGTATATTATGAACAGTGTTTTATATTATATTTATTTTTTTGTATTTTTCACCTGCACCTCCATACCTTCCAATGAGTTTCTAATATTCCCTTAGTACACCAGCAGTTCATTTGTTTTTTTATTCATTCATTCATCATAAATCTTTATTCAGTTATAAGTACAACCATAAAAAGAGCATGATAACATAATACATACATATTTAAAGGATAAGACAATTTACACGCAATGTCAGTAAAAACCATAAAAATGATAAAAACAGCTAATAAAAAGCCCCTTAAAAGAAAGAAGAGAGACACTCTAGATATTTCGTTGATTTTAAAAAACCCCAATAGCAGCAACAAAATGAATCAGGTATAGAATGCCTCCATCTCAACGCCGCTCTTAAAAAGCTAGAAACAGCAAATCTAACATGTTAGTTGGATAAGAGCTGCAAAAACATAAGAGCCGGGGGAGCTTGCTTAAAATTTGGGGGTTTCAGTAATGGGATGATAAACAATTTTATAGGCACACTAAAATACTTGCAAAACATCACAAAATGGAGGTTGTCCTGTGGAGACATATTGTCGCAGCCGCAGGGCTGCAAGGTGCCAGGTCGGTTCCAACCACTGGCGGAAGCCAAAAGATGATGCAGCAGGTTAAACCTAAATCTGACCAGAACAAATCTATCCCTCTCATTGGTATAGCTCCATAGCTTGAACTGTTTTTAAGACTATGTGCCCCAGCACCATAGGTTTCATCAGCTCTGTCTGCTCTCTTTGTAAGGTCACGCATTCTAAGAACTGATCCCTCACCCTTTTCAACTCCAGGAGTCGCGGGGATTGGGGGTTATGAAATATATCCTCCCGGCCTCCAAGGAATTTAATGCACATGATCAAGAGATAAACAATCAAAAAGGATGTGCCTATTCAGCTGAGCTCCCTCCCCGTCCAGATCTTAATCCAGCATAGCAATGGTCTAAGAGCAATTATGTCTCCTATATATTTTATTCCAAGCTCGTCATAGACAGAGAAAGGCGGTGTACCTTTGGGGACCTGCAAAATGCATCTTAAAAACATATTTTCAGCATCCTGAATGTTATCAACCTTCGTATATCCCCAAACCCCTGCCATATAAAGCCTTAGAGACACATTTGGCCTGGTAAATCTTAATTAATTGCTGGGGGGCCTAGAGCCCAACCTCTGGGGGACATTAGCCACTGCACTCGTGGCCTTAACAAACTCACACTTCCTCCCCACAGTCAGGGAATTTCAATTACTGTTCACATCGAACAGCACCCGAGGTATGAGAAAACTGGGACTTTGACTGAGACAGTTTCCCACCTTGAAAGTTTTTGAGCTGGATGGACCACGGATCAACTACCATGACGTAAGATTTTGTGAAATTAACTGTGAGATCCAAACTGGCCATTAAGGCAACAAACATATTCAGATTGCGGTCCTACCTCGGTCCATGCCATGAGAACTGCATCTTCAGCATGTAATAAAACCAGAAGCGATCTAGTTCCCCACTTTCGGACAATCTGCCTGGACTGAGAGAAGGGCTTGTTCCAGTCCATTAATATATAGGGTGTACAAGAAAGGGGCAAGAATACACCCCTGGCGAACTCCCCTTCAAGTTCTAAATGATTGGGTGCGATCTTTCCCTAGGAGTACTGCACCGAGGCTGAGGTGTAGGCATGTCTATCTGATAATAGAAACATAGTGTCCGGCTCCAGACCCATTGTAAAAATCATACGCCATAACTTCCTGCGGTTGACCCTGCCAAAGGCGGGCGTCAGGTCCATAAATGCCAGGTGAAGTGATGCAGACTGGGCAGTAGTATACTTATTTATAGTTAGATAAAGATTCAGACATTGATCTGATGTCAATCTGCCAGGCTTGAAGCCTTATTGTACCTCATAAAGAATATCATTCTCATCTGCCCACGGCATCAGACCTTTTAAAAGTACCCTCCCCAGGACCATCACAGCTGAATCCATCAGTGATATTGACCGATAGCACTGGGGATTGTCCTTGTCCCGTTTTTTGAAAACCGGGACAATTATGGAAGCGGACTATGAAGGTGGCACCCCCTCCCTCACTGCTGCAAAAAGAACAATTGATGGACAGAATGTTTAACAATGTCAAACATCCACCTCAGTACATAGATCTGGGCTTAAATCCATCGTTTTTTCTGCTCCCCATGCCATTCCAGTTTAAACTCAGCCATATGCAAATCGGTCTTGACTCTGCTCCCCATGGGAACAGACGAGCCCGAACTGCCAGGCTAGGTCCTCCCTGGACCGGAAACAAGCACCCTGGGACCGGTTTCGAAGTATCACCCCTCATCAGCCAGGCTAGCTTGACTCCAGTGGCATGGAGAGCACGGGACCTACGCCTGGGCATACCCGCCCCACTCAGGACGACAAATGCAAAAAAGAACAATTGATGGACAGAATGTTGAACAATGTCAAACATTCACCCCAGTACATAGATCTGGGCCTAAATCCATTGGTTTTTTGCTCCCCATGCCGTTACAGTTTAAACCCAGCCATATGCAAATCAGCCGTGACCCTGCTCCCCATGGGAACAGTCCAGCCCGAACTGCCAGGCTAGGTCCTCCCTGGACTGGAAACAAGCATCCTGGGACCAGTTTTGGGGTATCACCCTATATCAGCCAGGCTAGCTTGACTCCAAGGGCATGGAGAGCACAGGACCCCATGTCTGGACATACCCGCCCCACTCGGGGTGACAAATACAAAAAAGAACAATTGATGGACAGAATGTTGAACAATGTCAAACATTCACCTCAGTACATAAATCTGGGCCTAAATCCATCGTTTTTTTGCTCCCCATGCATTCCAGTTTAAACCCAGCCATATGCAAATCAATCTTGACCCTGCTTCCCCATGTGAACAGTCCATCCCGAACTGCCAGGCCAGGTCCTCCCTGGACAAGAAACAAGCATCCTTGGGGTGGTATGGTGAGCAAAAGAACGATGGATTTAACCCAGATCTCTTGACTGGGGGTGAATGTTTGATTTGTTCCGTATTCCATCCATCATTTGTGTGTCTTTTGCTCTCCCTCACTGCAGCATTGAAGACCAACGTCAGGGCTGGACCCCAGATCTCAATGTTGTCCAAAAATAAATCTGGGGGTATCCTATCAGGACCTGGTGCCTTGTTGCGAGATAATGCTTGAATGCCCTGGGATACTTCATCTAGCGTGAAAACCAGGTTGGATCTACTCCTCGCTAGGCCACCTCAGTCCTCCTCGTCTCCACTGAGCCCAAAATTATATACCCCCTCAAAATGTTCTATCAATTGTTGCTCAGGGATGTGATGGCATATAGCCGGGCCAGTTACATCAGCAAAGCAAGACTTGTTAACAACCCTCCAAAACAGAGAGCTATCTCTGGTCTCACTAGCTTGAGCTAATTCATCCCACACACTCTTGCGTAAGATAAGTGTACAGTTTGCTAGAGCCTTCTTGTATTCCCTCCAACAGGAGGCAACATGATCCCTATCTCTGGGTACCTGCTTCAGAGCGACCTTCAGTTGACAGAGAGCCTTGGAACAATTACGATCAAACCATTTTGGATCCTGCAATTTGATCATTGTCACAGGGGCCTTCAATAGTGTTGACACCTTCTGAGCAATACCAGCAAATGCTAATAAAATAGCCCCACTAGAAGAGCATAAATCCAGACATGTGAAGATCTCTTGCCAGCACCCAGTAAAAAGATCCAGTGTGAACTGCTTAGGCTCCACCTGAGACCATCTAAGTCTCTTATCTTGATCAGATAGAGAAATCCCACCTTGTACCTCAGCCAAAGATCTCACACCCCCAAGTAGTCCACCAATGGCAAGGGACAGGGGGTTGTGATCACTATAAGGACTGGGAGTATTTTAAAATTGGAAATAAGCAAAATCAGAGGAGCTGACACGAACATGAAGTCAATAATAGAAGTGCAGCCCTTCCCTTTAAATGTAGGCAAAATACATGGATTGGCGGACTTCATTAGCTTCTCCATGGCAAAAACAAGATAAGTATTTTTTATTGTGTTTATCTTCAAGCCCTCTATCTGAAGCCCTTCTACGTGCATGCATCTAGGCTTAATAGTAACCTTGTCTAAGGGACAAACACACAAATTGCAGTTGAAATCACCCACTAATATTACCATATTCATCTCAAGACCATGACACACCAGGGTTTCAATGGCAGAGGGTAAGCTGGAGAGGTTTGATACTTCCTGCGGCAAAGCTTTCGCATTATAAAAGTTAATTAATGCTAGCGATGTAGAGCCCAGGAAAGATAACTTTAATACCTGCAACAGATGTGAGTCTCATGGAAGATCATTGATGTTACCACATAGTTTCACTGAAACAATATGATCATCCCTTTAGCCCTCCCCACCACTGAGGCCACTGCAGGGGAAAAATAGGTTTAGTATTCTTCAAAAAAAAATTAAAAAAATTCTCTTACCCAAGATTCTTGCTGACAAATAACCTGATATGTCCTGATGAATTGCAAATAATTACAATCACTAAACTTAGCGGACGAACCCGCAATATTCCAAGATAATATCAAATCATGATGATTGCTAGTCGAAAAATCCCTAAGATGAGTTGTACACAAGGTAGTGGCGAGAGATGGATCAGGAGGGACGGGTCAATCGCAGGAATCAAGGTTACCCAGGTGAGCAAATCTATTCATTAGACACAGGGCTGGGAACACTGACGGGGCAGATGAGGGTCTAACCCAAGGAGCCTGTCCTTGCCGAACCTGTTTCCACAAAAGTTGACAGGCCATTTTTGGCTTATAGAAAAAACCAAGTGGAAGGGCCTGGATGTTAGTTGATCTGGAGGATCTGAGTGTGCCTAAGGTGGTCAAGACACGTGCAGTGATGGTGGGTTTATTGAAATTTACCACAAAACAGACCCCTGCCCATCTCTTAACATCAGAGCCCAACCAATTTCCCCCGCAACATATTAATGGAGCTATGAATCTCCGTACCTATGTTAGAATGCAGGTTAAACCAGTGTATCACTTCGTTTTTCAGTTCCTCAAAGGATTTGGGTGTCGGCTTAGTCAAGGTGGGGACATTCCCTAAGACTACTACGTACGGGATCGCTTCACGTGGCAGGTTAATCACCACCCCTGTCTTGGGGGGAATGAGGGACGGCCACTACAGAGAGCTAGGACACTGAGTTAGGTGCTGAGGGGCCTAAAGAGGCAGAAGAGACACCAGTTGGGACCTTAATAGGCTGGGGAGCTTGGGGTAAGAAAACTGGTTCTCTGGGGTACACTAGCACAACCTGTGACTAGGCTAAACAGGTGTTATTCGGCACCCCACAAGATAAGGTGCTCAGTCCCGATTGTTGGTCTGAGAAATTTCTTATATGGTCCAAAATCTGCGATAATCTAGATTTGATCAATGCTAGCCATGAGATGATTGGATCCACTTTGGCATTCAGGACAGCATTAAACTCAATTAGATAAGCATCAGGCAGATAATCTAATTTCTGAGAGAAACATGGCATCATGGTTCTGTCTGCATGACCACATTATCTAAGGTACATCTCTGTTTTGGGGCAACCGCGCGTCTCCTGCGCTAACACCTTGGGCTTATAATGGGACTTAATTGCGCAAGCTCCAGGGTGTGTCTATGTGAGGCACCCACTCTCTGAGGCGAGGCTGTAACCACTGGGGTTCCATTCAGGACACCCCTGACAAGCTGGTTACAATTGTGCAATGAGGCTCAGAGATCACAGTAGGCGCATAAGAGAGAAAGGGGAAACTTGGGGGAACAAGAGGAAGGCCATCCATAGTTAGAGATAGCCTTCTTTCTGTCAACTCAATCTCCTTAGATACAACCCCCATGGCCCAAGTAAAAAAACCCTCAATGGCGGTAATTTGTGAGGTGATAGGAGGGGACGGTGGCTTTGAGGTGGTCGGCTTTCTTGTACCCATGCTCCACTCAGATGATGCTATAATGGGAACAGGGATCCACACACTGCACAGGGTGAAGCTTCCACAGTATGTAACAGATGTGGTGGAGGGACAACTCCCCCCTCCCCACGCGATAACGCGCTAAGGCCGTGCAAACCGACACTTAAAATCAAGTCAAAACAGACCCCCACTAAAGATATGACATGCGTTTCAGTTATAGTTTTGGTTGCAGTCCCACTCCGTGCCTCGAAATGTAATGTCTCTCAGTGCACCGTGATCCTGGCTCTTAGTTCACATGATTAAACCAGTTTTTAGTTTTGGTTACAGTCCCACTCCCTGCCCTAAGATGTGATGTCTCTCAGAACACCGTGGTCCTGGCTCTTGGTTCCCCAGGTCACAACCAGACTGGGGCCCACGAAAGAGGTATTAGCAAGAGAAAATCCAGAGAAGGGGAGCTTTAGTATGACTGATAAACCTTAACATCACCCGACGATAAAACCAAGGGGGTGGCCCTGCACTGCCTCTTCCTGGCTCTGACGGACGCAGTATGGGCCCGCTCTTGGCCTGGGCATGGCCTGCGCACCTCCTGCGCATCGGGGTGTAGAAATGCGCTTTATAGCGCTCCAGCACAGTCTGCAGGTGTGTCAGGGGCAGCCTTCTGAGCCCCGCAGCCTCCTAGGAACTGAAGTGCCCCCCCACCCCAAATTTGTTCTGTAAAATGTGCTTTATAGCGCTCCGGCACAGTCTGCAGGTGTGTCAGGGGCTGCTTCTGAGCCTCGCAGCCTCTTGGGAACTGAAGTCTCCATGAATGCAGTATTTTATTTTTTTTTGCATTTTCCCTTTATTCATCCACCCCCTGCCTGCCATAGGTGCACAGCCGCACCCACACCAGCATTAATTTTTAAGTATTATTCCATTTTTCCCTGGACCCGTTGCCTGCCATAGGTGCACACACACCAGCATTCATTTTTTAATGATTATTCCATTTTCCCCAGGCTCTCTCTGAGTGCCACAGGTGTTCTCCTTCAGATGCACAAAAAGCAAAGTTACATCTGTATGTTGTTATCTTGAATGAAATTGAAATAAAATATGTTATAGTGGTGTGGTTTGACTTTGAGATGTATACACTATTGTTGTTAATAATTTAGAATAATAATGTAAGTAACCACACAAAATTATATTGTCTTTGTCTGTACTAATTCAAACTGCAACAGTTACAATGCCACATTTCACAAAATGTTTTTCTTGCTTGCTTGCTTTTAGGTGCACAAGAGACATCACCCATAGTACTGCCATACAGAAGGCATGTAGAGAGTGATGTGACCACACAACACGTGATGTGAGTCCTCCAATCTCTTCCGCTTGTGCAGCTAACTGCCACTGCCAACTGACAGCTTCAAGATGGCCCCAAAGAAATGTGCTGCCAAGAAAGTGGCCTGTGAGGAGAAGAAGAAGCAGATTTCTGCCACTGGTGTACCAACCCCAACCTTTTTAGGCAGCGTGTGCCTGCCGCACTGACCACAGGGGAGCAAGCTGGGAGCAGCACTCCCACATCAATGACACAACTCCAACCCAAGCCCATGACTGTCAGCTAGGCAGCCACTGCAATCTTGGCAACGCCGACAAGCACTGGCTATAAATTGGATTTATCTCTCTCGCAAAATAGTACCCAATCGTTGCAGGAAACTGAGCCAAGTGGACAACAGCTGCAGCCAGCAATACTAGATCTTCCTGAAGTAGGAGCAGAACAGGAGGTTGAGCTTCCTGCTGATCAAGAACCTCCTCTTTCAGAACCATTGGCTTCCAGATCTCCAGCAAGAAAAAAGAAGGGTACTCCGTCTTCTCCAAGCCCCCTTCTGATGATCTGGACAAGGATTGGACCCCGGCTGAGTCCGAGACATGCCAGGAGAGGCAAGGGAGAGTTCCTGAAAGCCTTACAATTATGGAAGGGGATAAGGATGACAAGCCAGTCATTGTCATGGAAGTTGGCCCAGAGGAGACCGACATTACCCCTCCTATTCAACTTGCTCCGCGGGATGTGGCACTGATACCACCGCCAGCTTCCATATTTGTAAGGCCCCCGCTGAGACCTGCATCCCCCACTTCTTCAGTAGAAGTACGCACTGCAGAGAGGCAATCGTCGACACACCCACCTATCTCAAGTTCTTTGGGCATTGGCACCAGTGGCCCATGGAAAAAGTTCACCCCCTCCAGTTTGGGATTTCTTTACGATAAGCAAGCTGGAGGATAACATTGCAATATGCTCCATTTGCTGGGCGAGGGTTCGTTGAGGTAAGCCTGGTTCACACTATTGTATTGTATTGTAATTACATTTATGTAGCGCTTACTACCCCTGATGAGGCGTCAAAGCGCTTTTTCGGCGAGTAACACGCTACTCCGGAACCCATAAAGGATTAGTGTTGAATTAGTATAGTGAAATATGAAGGTGATTTAAGTGGTGGATAGGTTAGTCAATTATTTGGATTCAGAAGGATAGCAGAGGGAAAAAAGGTTTGTATTTATATAGCGCTTGTTACCCCTGATGGGGTGTTGAAGCGCTTTTTTTTTTTTTTGCGATTAGCACGCTACTCCGGAAACCCATAAAGGATTAGTGGTGAATTAGTATAGTGAAATATGAAATTTGAGAAGTGAACATGTTAGTCTGTTATTTTGATTGAAAAGGATAGTGGAGGGATAGAAGAGTGAAGGAGTTAGACTTTTTTTTTTTTTTGGAGGTCATAGCAGTAGGAAGAGGTTTTGGGATGAGTAAAAAGTGAGAGGTGCAGAAAGAAACAAAAGAAGTGCAGAAAGAAGGAGCAGAGGTGCAGAAAGAGGCAAGAGGGGTGCAGAAAGAAGCAAGAGAGGTACAGAAAGAAACAAAAGAAGTGCAGAAAGAAGGAACAGATGTGCAGAAAGAGACGAGGAGTGCAGAAAGAAGAAGGGTGCAGAAAAAGCACAAGGGGTGCAGAAAGAAGCAAGAGGTGCAGAAAGAAGCAACAGAGGTGCAGAAAGGGGGAAGAGGGGTGGAAAAAGGCAAGAGGGGTGCAGAAAGAAGCAAGAGAGGTGCAGAAAGAAACAAAAGAAGTGCAGAAAGAAGGAACAGAGGTGCAGAAAGAGGCTAGAGAAGTGCAGAAAGAAGAAGGGTGCAGAAAGAGGCACAAGGGGTGCAGAAAGAAGCAAGAGAGGTGCAAAAAGACGCAAGATAAGTGGAGAAAGAAGCAATAGAGATGCAGATAGAGGGAAGAGGGGTGGAGAAAGAGGCAAGAGGGGTGCAGAAAGAAACAAAAACAGTGCAGAAAAAAGGAACACAGGTGCAGAAAGAGGCAGGAGGGGTGCAGAAAGAGGGGTGCAGAAAGAGGCAAGAGGGGTGCACAAAGAAGCAAGTGAGGTGCAGAAAGAGGCAACAGAGGTGCAGAAAGAGGCCAAAGAGGTGCAGAAAGTAGAAGAGATGTGCAGAAAGAGGCAAGAGAAGTGCAGAAAAAGAAAGAAAGGTGCAGAAAGAAGCAACAGAAATGCAGAAAGAGGCAAGAGAGGCGCAGAAAGAGGCAAGAGTGGCTTGCACACCATTAGTACCAATTTGACACCCACATTTAGCAATAAGTAACAGGTGACCATTCTAGGTTTGCAAAGGACCTTCCACCACACTGTAACACTTGTCGCAACATTTTTGGTAACGTTTGAGCCGTTTGAGCTAGAAACAAGGCTTTTTTTGTTCAAATCTGCAGATTAGGCAGCAGATGATGGATTATGTGGCTAATGCGGAAAATGTATAATTGTGCGAAAGTCGGTACAGCCAAACAGTCGCATAATTCCAGTGGCCCTGCTCATACCTCTGACTAGGTTCAGAAGTGTGGTACTGGAGGCCAGACGACCCATATGAAAAAACATCACGGAATCCGCTGGGAGTAGCACCTTAAAAAATAGCTGGAGGTGGTGGTTGTGAAGGTGATGAGAGTGGGGAATCTGCTCCCATCACGGTGGGAGGTGAAGGTGATGAGGAAGAAGAGGGTGACATCTTTAGGCAAAGCAGCCCTGTCCCCAGCAGTGCACCAGTATCACTCGCATCAGTAACCTCGAAATGGCACAAGAGTCAGATGGAGACACCACAGCAACAGCATACAGTTACTATGTCAAAACACACGTTGAGTCTACATGCTGGTTCTTCTATCCGGAAATCGCATGTGTCAGTGGCCCCAGAAAAGAAATAAATCCAGGCTATTATTACGGGCATGTTTTGGCAGGAGGGACCCTACGAACGGAACTACCCAATGGCACGGCAAGCTGGCTAAAATGTTAGCGGTAGAATTCTACCTTTTACTTTTGTGTAAGGAGTAGTTTTTTTTTGAATTTGTGACGGCCATCTGCCCGAAATGGAAGGTTCCCAGCCGGACCTATTTTGCCAGAGTTGCTGTTCCAGCGATCCATCATGATGTGCTGCAATTGGTTGGACAAGCTTTGCAGCAGAATGCTGTTCACACTATCCACCTGACAACAGACATGTGGACCAGTTGTCAAGCCAGTGAGAATATGTGTATCACTGCACATTGGATCTCTTTTGTGGGGGTTATGCAACAGCTATCTACAGGTCTCAGCGCTGAAGCAAGTTTTAAGGGCGTTCGGCTGCATTCAAGAGTAGCCATGTTTGCCATGGAGAAATCCCATACAGCTGCAAACATCTTGGAAGACCAGCAAGGTGTTTGAATGGCTGCGACCCAGAGGTCTCAGAACTGGATTTGTTATCACGGACAATGGCAGTAATATAGTTAAGGTCATGGCAGATGTTGGCTATTTCAGGGTCCTGTGTTTGGCGCATTGCATCAACCTGATTGTGCAGGACTTTTAAAAAAAAGGAGACATAGCAACTTAATGACCATCTGCAGAAGAATCTGCACTCATTTTAGCCATTCATTTAAAACCTGGAAGCAGTTGAGGGGCTGCAAAGAGACATTATGTCGTCCAAAGAGTACATCTGTGCCACAATACTTGAACCACTGTACAAAACAATACTGGCCACTTTCATTCCTTTTTCAGAAGGAGATGTTTCACAATACAAGACATAGACTGTTGAGCAAGCCAGAGACCTGGAAGAACAACTGGAAATTAGAGTCTCACTCCTGGGCAGAAGTTCTGGGGTGCCGGCTTCAACTTCCAGAGAGGGCAGTCCTGTTGTCTCACTGCAGCCAACACCAGCAACAACCACAACAACAGGAACAGAAGAATCGACCCCAACCTCTGCAGGTCTTAAGTCGAGAGAAGAAGGCAAAAGATGTCGAGCAAGTGGCAACACCAATGACCATTCAGAGGATGCTCCAGGACTATCTGGATGACCCACAAGAGGTCTATGTGGAACAAAACCCATTGGTATATTGGTATGGGAAGATGTACCAATGGCCAGAGCTATGCAGGCTGGCAATAAAGTATCTGTCTTGTCCAGTAGCCAATGTGTCTCGGTTGAGCGTGTGTTCAGTGCAGCTGGTTCAGTTGTCACAGTGGAGAAGGACCAATCTCTTGCCTCAAAACATGGAGAGATTGACCATGATCAAAATGAAGCAATGCTTCATACCACATAATTACACAGTTCCTGAAATACCACAGAAGGAGGAAGAGGGTGATTGGTCATACTCAAGTGTGTTAGCTGACCAACGTCTGTGCGAACCACTTGAGTTTGAGGACAAACTCTAGTTTCCTGACTGAGTATGCCACCATAGAACTTTTAAATTATTTATTGTCAATCTGCTTTCACCAAATCTAAAAACAAAAAAATGATATAGCTGGTGTAACATTATGTTTGTGTCTGACTTATACAGCCCCACCATTTTGAGGCACATGTTAGGCTGGATTGGAGTTGGATCAGTGTGCAGTGAAGAAGCCTCCCCATTCCCCTCAGGACATTGGAGACAGTGCCTACCTCCCTCCCATGTCTAGCCTTCTTTTTTTCATCACCTATTGGGGCTGCTCCAGAAGATCATTTGATTTACAAGACTGCTAAAATCCAATGTGTTGCTGGCATCAAAGAGGACATACAATTGTGTACCTACCACTGTGCTTGCATTGGAACAGATAACTATTGCACTTTTGAGTGATATAATATTGAGTTATTGTGAGTGATAATTGATGATTCATGTAGTGGCAGACAGTGAGGGAGGATGTTTAACTGATTTGTAAACTTGATTTCGATGATTTACAATGTTTGGGGCTTGGTGGGTGATCATTTTTCCTGAAGGTGATTGGCCCTTTCACACTTAGCGAGATTTACTTGCAGCGTCCAATCCTTTTTTTCTGAATATTCAGAGAGAAGACCAGTCCCTTTAGTTAACAAACACTAATCTACTCAAAATACTCAAATTCTGTTTCTCTTCTTCTTCAACAGCAGTGCACAACAGGTCTATCACACTCGGGTCGGGATGGAGTTGGACCGATTCGTTACTCGGTTCAGGAGGAGGATGGAAGGACTCAGGGTGGGACTACCCCAACAGCCAGAAGAAGGAAGTTATCTACTTCAAAGGGAAACCATGATGATGATGACTGAGGCCTACTCAGCTCTGTAGACTGGAGAGAGGTGCGTTGATTTGGGAAATGCTGCTAAGTGTCTGTGCTGGCTCAAATGTGAAACTCCTCTTATGTGATTGTTGTCGGGGGCCTGTTGCTTGTAACTGGAGACAGATTTGTGGTGCCACGACATCACATGATGCACGCATTCGGCTAAATGTTATGATGACATGTGAGATTGATCAGCCCGGTACATGCAGCTACTTGGCCATGATTGGTTGTAACTTGCTCTCACTTCTCAGTTAATTGATCGCACACGAGTCATAAAATGAAATGAATGATTGCAGCAGCCTATGCTCTTGCTCTGCCTTTGAGTCTTCTTGGTACACTCCTTCTGTCCGTCTTCTTGATTCTAAAATATTGTTCTTGTTTTACAATCCGCAGGCCTTCTCCTGCACGAAAGGCGAAAGCTTGTTAACACTCCTGCTTACCTTACCAGACTGGTTCAGCCAGGCACCCAAGAGTGACGGACATTCCGAGAATATTGCAGAAGTACCGCCCAATTTGGCAATACAGTGTCATTTTTCTTTTAACAATCATAATTTTTAGAACTGTGTAGGTTCACTTCACTCCTCCATAATTTGTATTTCCAAACCTAGATGACAGAACATTCAGATATATAATAATATTTTGGGTCTCTGGGGCTGAAGGGCTGTTTACAATGCATTTAACTGAACTGTGTCATACTAATTTCTTCATTTCCATCCACAACAAATTGATGATGATGTGCTGCTCATCGCCCTGATGAATACTGTTGTTGTGTAGTCTTTGTCTTTGTCGCACCTTTCCCCAAATCCCCTTTCCCATCCAAACATCTAACCCCTAACCCTCTTGCCCGAGGCTGTGTGATTGAGATGTGACTGAATTTAAACCATAAATGGATCACACACTTGGTGGGGCAGATATGGTGAAAGCGACACCAACTCACTGCAGGATCTTCTATTACCTGAGCAATAGCCCACACCAGCCCCACTTACCCACCCACGCATAAAAGGGATCAATATTTTAGATATAGAAGAACATCATTAGTCAACATCATCATTTAGGCCTCGTGTTGCATAAACGCTTAACCTTGTCCACTCCACACTTTGAGTCCCCTTTTCCTGACTCAAGGATTTCGTAACTTTAGTTTTAATTAAATACTAGCTCCCCATTGCTCAGAAGTTACTATTGCTAGTGTTTGTTATATTATCAGGTATTCTTTGTTGTGTCATGGTGGTAGCAGTCTGGTCTCAGACTTTACAAAGCTATGATATAAATATAACCCACTAACTCTGTGTTTTTCTTTCAATTTAGTTGCCTTTGATGGATAATCCGTTTGATTAATCCTACAGTTGGAGCTCACCTAAGTGGGAGTGGGACCTCGCTTGTGATGCCTTCCCTGTTAGCGCACTCGCCTGCTAGTAGTACCATCACCGTTAAGAAGGCACCTTGGGAAACCCTGCAGTTTTGGAAGATTGAAAGTAGTAGCAGCCATTGCTTCATCTATTCAGGTAAGAGATCCATGGAGTGAAGTGAACTAATTTAGGTAGTAAGTAACTAACCTCTACTGCAGTGAAGTAATTGTTTATCTAGGTTGTAGGCAATATAGACCATGGCAACATAGCCCCCTGATGGTCAATATAGTTACAGACGGAAGTAGGAAAGGGTGTATAACGAACTGGTATACACTTTGATAAACGGATTAGAAAATCAGGTGGCGTGAAAAGGCAGCAGTGAAAAGTAAAACAAAAAAACGACTTTAGACCTAAAGTATGATGGAATAATTTTTCCCCTTACTTTTTAACAACAAAACCCACCCTCTCCATCACAACAGGGCCACCCCTCTCCCCAAACAAATAAATATCGCCACAACGAATGTCCAAACGTCCAACGAAGGGACAAAGTCAAATTTTGCCCCAACTGCCCTTACCAATTCCCACCCTCTCGACCCAAACAAAAAATGAAAAAAAGAGCTCAGAAGAGAACGTTTTCAATTCGGGTCCGTAGTTCTTACTATTGGGGCTCTAAGCATGACATTTGACAGGGCAGCTGCGCCAGCTCGTGTGGCACGCATCATTGGGTGGGAGGGGGGGCAGCAGTGGTGGTGGTGCAGGTGGCGCTGGTGATGTTGGCTGGCTGGAGGAACTGGAATCCGGGGCAGAGGCAGATGCAGCCTCAGGCTTCTCCTCTTCCATAGCCACTAGACATTGATATTCAGGCTGGATGGCCTCCAACCTCTGCCGCCATAGCCGGGCTGCTATCGCCTGCCGTGTTGGTGGTGGACCAGCAGGAGTAGCTAGATCAAAAAAGAAAAAAAAGACAGGTTGTAAATAATGCTCTGTGCAAATACTTGGTTAAAATTATATAGTGGCACAGTACAGTAGAAGTACATTGCTGGTCCCCAAGGGCCATTGGAATTTGATGTGATTAGAAGAGTCACAAGGCCATTTTTACCCACAAATGCCTCACATAAAAGCACTGACTGGCTAAAAGGAATTAAGGCAGAATAGCACCAGATTAAAAAACAGAGTGAGTTTTTTTTTCTTTTAAAGGATTTCATAGTAAAAAACTAAACAGTTTTTTTTTTTTTGTGTGGAAAAATAGGAATAAATTACCTCTCATTAATCAATAAGGCTTTATGAGGGGCGTGGCTAGCGCCCGAGGAAGATGGCGGCACTCCCGTGACTCGCCTGAGGCGGCGGGATTGTTCGAGGGATTCTCTGGCACCATCCGAGTCCTGACAGCCGGCAAATTGTAGGAATAAAGGTCGGAATGTGAGCGCTTCCTGACGGAGGTCTTTTCGTCTTTCTGAAGATAAGCCTTGACCTTTTACCAAGCATTTTTCCTCACGGCTGAGTTAGTGGCAACAGTTGCCTTACTGTTATGCGCACGCTGAGGGAGCCGTTTTTATTATGGCGTGTGGCATTCTGTCTGACTGCATAAATTTATGGTTGGAAACGGAGTACACCAATGTGAAAGTTTTGAACAGATAAGCTCTGCAGTGTTTTCTCACCTCATTTCGTCGTGCACTGCCCTTTCTTTAACCTCTGTCACGCCTGACTAAACACACCAAGGCTGCCTGCAGGCTGAGGAGATCGTCTTTCACCGCGCTGTGTCTCTTCAAGGAAGGCAATAATTCACTTGCTAAATGTTGATGTTTGGCACTAAAAGTTTTGCAGAGTGGTGAAATAAGGCCTTTTTCTAAACGTGCTTGTCATCTGTATTAATGCACTTTAAATAGACATTTCAGTAAACTCATTTCTTTACTTTTAGTCGGTGTATGTGAAACCATATGCATTTTTCAACTGACTTTTTCTTCAGAGCCTGTAATGTTATATGAATGTGCCACACAGTTATTTATTTAATATGGCTCTCCTGCCTGAAGCATTAAGTTTAGCATGCTGTTTGGCTCGCTCTGTTCAGGTCAAGTTTTTATGAAAAAAAAAAAATGTGGTAATTTACTTTTCACACACACACTTTCTTCTCATTAAGCATACAATTACCACTTTTAGATCCTGTTTCATGCTTATTAGTAAATGTATGTTCTGATAACCTGTCATGCGCCTAATGCTCGTAATTTTCATCACAGTTTATCATCTATATTATTATTAGATGGAATTGCGCATTTAAGATTTGTTTTGCAGGTTTTCAAGACCTCTTCTGTATAGGTTTTAATTCTTCCCATTGTATGGGTAGGTTAAAAAGAGTATCTTCAGTGCAAATATCCTCACAGCGCAGATTCATTATTCGTTCAAAGCCACGTGCAAACTTTATTCAAATGGAAGACTCCCAAGCACCAACATCCAAAATGGCTGCTTCTTCAGCTATGGCTAATGGCTCCTCTTCCCTTAATAGAGTAACAACTAAGCGCCTTAAAAAAGATCCACCTTCTCTACCAAAGCCATTTTCATCTGTCTCCATGGATCTTCTTTTGGAGGAAATCCGGGCTTTGCGACCATTTGTTGAAGAGACAAACTCTAAAATACAAATTCTAACTGACGGATGGGAAAAACTGGAAGAAAGAGTCACCAAGGTTGAACACACAGTTGAATCTCTCAGTGCATCTTCTACCAAAGTAGAAATTCTTCAGTCCCAGATTACATCCTTGCACAAACAGGTGGAAAATCTTGAAAACAGGAATAGGCGTAATAACTTACGCATTTATGGATTATCAGAAGGCGTAGAGGGGTCAGATCCCATCTCCTTCTTTCAAAATTTCTACCGTCAATACTAAATCTACCGGAGGACACTACTCTCAACATACAACGTGCTCATAGACTGGGCCCATTACATTCCTCATCCTCAAGTACGAAGAGACCGAGAGGAGTCATATTGTATTTCCTTGAGTATACAGACCTCCTCGAAGGATTGTCAGCAGTCAGACTCCTGAAGCGTATTTCATTTTCAGGGCACCAACTGTTCTTTTCACAGGACTATGCCAAATCCACAGCGGATAGACGTAAAGAATTCCTGGCTATGCGTCCAGCGCTACGTTCAATTGGGGCACGTTTCGGATTATTTCATCCTTGCCTGTTTAAAGTCACCTTTAACAACAACACCGTGACATACGAAGATCCAATAAGACTGAAGAGTTTCCTTCATATACAATGCCCAGAAAAGATGGACATCTCCAGCACTCGTTTTAAATAACTCTTCTTCCGTTATACACCTGCATAGGGTTTAGATTTTCACTATGTTGTTTTACTTACGAATATTAGAGTAGATGCTACTATGCTGCAGTGGTTTGTTTGTTCTCATTAATTTTTTCTATTTCAGGTTATCACCTTATAGCGTCTAATATTACAATGTCATGTCATATTTCATTCTGTTTGTATTAACCATTTGTGTCCTTTGTCTCCTCTGTCCCCTGTCGCACAGGACCTGACCCCATGTGCCTGACCTACTAGCTTTGTATATTGTTTACATCCTGAAGTCTTCCCTGCCTCACCTCATGGAGTCCGGGTGCATCATCATTCCATGTGGTCTCTCCCCCCCCACCCTTCCATTGTTTTGACTTTTATGTAGGTATGTTCCTTTATCTTATCTTCTATTTTACAGCCTTCACTCCTCCTCCTTTATTCCCTCTTTCCTTTTATCACACATGTTTCTATCATATGTCTCTTTTTTCAATCTTCCTTTTTTCCCTTCTCTACTTCTCATATCTTTTCAGCTTCTCTCAATTGGTTTTAATTTTCAATATCTTCGTACTGAATATAAGGTTTACTTCAAGGTTTCTTTTTGCTTTCATTGTTGAATTGTGCATAAGTATTGCTACTTACAGTATACTTTCTCTTATTCTTTATATATTCTATTCTTTCTTTTTTCTTCAATTGGTTTCCATATTCAATATCTTCGTATTTAATATAAGTTTTCTTCCCATGTTTTATTTTCTTATTGTTGCTAAATTTATTGGAAATACCATTGTTCACAATGTACAAAGTTTTCTTGGTTCACTTATGTCTAAATCACTCCTAACTCATACATGTTCTTAAAAATTATCTCATGGAATGTCAGAGGCTTGAATTCCCCCATTAAAAGACAGAGGGTTTTATCCCACTTATCAAAGTTAGATGCTAATATTGTATTATTACAAGAAACTCATCTCACTGAAAGTGAATCACTAAAACTCAAAAGAAATTGGGTTGGTGAAGTTTTCTTCTCGCCAGGAGATGGTAAAAGGAATGGGGTTATAACTCTCTGCCACAAAACACTGAAGGCCCAGCTTGTCTCTCAAGAATCTGACATAGAGGGAAGGTGGATTTTCACAAATCTCTTGTTAGGACGGACTTCATTATCACTGCTCAATGTTTATGCCCCTACCAATGGAGACGTTAGTTTCTGGTCACGCATCTCCCAACTGCTCCTCAAATATCCGTCAGAGAACTTCATCCTTGCAGGCGTTTGCAATCAAGTGATGGATCCATTCATAGACAGAAATTCTAACTCCCATTTTACCTCAAATGCAGCGCACAAAGCTTTCATACAAACCATTGAACAAAGAAATTTATTAGACTCATGGCGCCTTTGTAATCCATCTACAAGAGAATACTCTTTTTTTCTCATCCTCACCAAACACAATCCCGAATCGACCATATTTTTATTTCACGGAACATTTCCCAATCCCTACTCTCTGCTGATATAGGCCCTATACTTATTTCAGATCATGCTCCTGTTTCGATTCAATTGGACCTTCTAAGCCACTCCACATCTCCAAAAAAATGGCGTTTCAATAACTCTTTACTCCTGGATCCTAAATTTAATTCGTCTTTTGTATCCTTCTCTCAAGAGTTTTTCTCTATTAACCTAACGACAGATGTTTCCTTTCACACAGTATGGGATGCCTTCAAAGCTACTGCTAGAGACTTTATTATTAGATTTGTATCAAACAAACGCAAAGCTTTCCGCATAACACACAACACACTTCTTGATAAGATTAAAAAGCTCGAACACTCTTTTCATACCTCCAAATCAAAAGAATCTCTCAAGGATCTCATTAATGCAAAGATCGCCTTTAATGAATCATCCACTAAACAGGCCTCCCTATATTTACTTAAATCTTCAGCTAAGTACTATGGGGGCCAAAACAAGTCAGGCAAACTTCTGGCCAATTATTTGAAAATTAAACAACAAAAACTTCACATTGATTCCATTATAGATGACAATCAAATACTGAAACTTAAAGACCCTGAAATTCTCCAAGAATTTGTACACTTCTATAAGTCCCTTTACACACCAGAAAGCACACCTTCAGATACAGACCTTTCTCATTACTTTTCCACAATTCAAAAACACATCAATCCCCAGATGGATTTAACAATTCTGGAATCTGACCTTACACAAGCAGAACTTCTCACCGCTTTGAGAACCCTTAAAAAAGACAAAGCCCCCGGCCCTGATGGCTTTACAGTGGAATTTTACCTACACTTTGCTAATTTATTACTCCCACACTTATATTCTCTTATTTCTTCCTTCATCACTTCACGTAAATCCATTGGCTCTTTTTCTGAAGCCTTGATTTGTCTAATACCAAAAGCTGATAAGGACTTACGCTTTTGCAAAAATTATAGACCCATCTCCTTAGTAAACGTAGATTATAAAATCTTTTCCAAAGCTCTAGCTCTAAGACTAGAACCCCATCTTCCACTATTACTTGGTAAGGAACAATCAGGTTTTGTCAAAGGTCGCAGTATCACGGATAATACACGTCTGTTTTTTCACATTATATCCAAATCATCACATTATTCGGATTCTCTGGCAGCAATTGCGTTAGACGCGGAAAAAGCCTTTGATCGGGTTTATTGGCCATTTATCTTCCATGCTCTCAAATGGTTCGGTTTTGGACCAAAAATCACATCCTTAATTGCCCTACTTTACTCGGACCCCAAAGCTGCAATATCAACTAATGGTCTTATCTCTCCTTACTTCAGTCTCAAACAAGGTGTTCGTCAGGGTTGCCCTTTATCACCTTTTCTTTTTAATTTAGCTTTAGAACCCTTTCTGTCAAAAATTCGCCAAAATCATTCCATCACGGGCTTTGTCTCGGACCCTCAACAAATTAAATTAGCAGCATACGCTGACGATATTCTAGTCTTTCTCTCCCAACCGCAGTCTTCCCTCAGAGCCTTTCTAGGAGAAGTGGAAGATTATGGGCTGGTGTCAGGTTATAAATTGAACAAAGGGAAATGTGAGATTTTACCCTTAACTAAATACACCTTCAAGGAGGATTTTAAGATTTCTAATTTCGCCTGGAACTCTAAACATATAAAATATCTCGGCATCTGGTTCTCTTCCTCCATTAAAACATCCATTTCTCTAAACATTGATAAATGCTCTGCCAAACTTAAATCACTAACTGCAAGATGGCACCCCCTCCATTTATCTTGGTGGGGTCGCTTAGACACTATCAAAATGATGCTCACGCCTATAGTCCTATACATCCTTTCTAACATACCAACATCCATTCCATCTAACTTCTTTCAAAAAATTAATTCCATTCTAACTTCCTTTTTATGGAATGCTAAAAAATCACGAATGGCGCTACAAAAATTAACTAGACCAAAATCCGAAGGAGGGGTTAACTTTCCCCATTTCTCTAATTATCATAAAGCCTTCCAACTAAGACAACTGTCAAATTGGATTACTATTCAATCTGAAACTAGACCTCTTTGGGTGGATCTTGAACTCTCATTTTTAACCCCTTTCTCATTCCAGGAATACCTCTCCTTTACCCGGAAGCCACAAAAGCTCTCTACTCCCATAATTAAGCAATCAAGTAAACTATTATCTAATGCACCTCACTTAGCTACACATAACTCAGAAACTTTTCTCAACTCCACAATTTGGCATAATAAATTGATCCTTTTTAAAGGGAAACCCATATACTGGAAGGTATGGAGGAATAAAGGTCTACTTTGGGTGCACCAATTTTTTGACCAAGGCTTACCCATCCAATTTACACATATGCAATCTCTTTATCACTTACCTCCTTCCTTTAAACCCAAATTTATGACTTTGCAGAGTGTAATAATTGAGGCACGTGCGAAACTCACCACTCCACTCCCTTCACAATCCCATCCCATCCCATCCCATATTCCCATGGCACAATCTCCTGCTCATAAGCCCCAAAGCCTCCAATATTTATTCTCGTCTAATGACACCTCCCGATAATAGACAGAAAACTAAAGTAGAACTTACATGGGAATCTGATCTGGAAACGAATTGGCCCATTACTCTATGGAATAGAATTTGGATGAAACTCAGGAAATCTTCTAGAGCGGCCAGTACAACACAAACACTTTTCTTTATCTACAATCGTTTGTTTTTCACCCCAGTTTACCTAAACAAGATACACAACACAAATCCTAACACATGTTGGACATGTTCCCGAGGTGACGCTGACTTCAAACACATGATATTTACATGCACACATGTTTTTAAATTTTGGAAACAAGTTTGGCACCAGATCAACGTTATTTTTCATACCAAAACACCCCTCTCCCTTACCAACATTTTCCTAGGTAGTTTAGCCCTGGAATGGGGGGAACATCAACCCCAACTAAGACTTATTGACTTGCTACTGGCTGTAGCGTTTCAACAGATTTCAAAAAATTGGAAAGACTCTTCTAAATTATCCTATTTAGCATGGCGGTATGCCATAACCATCGTTTAGATACAGCCCTTGTCCACCCTATCTCTTTAGCTACGAAAAGATTACACCTCTGGTCTCCTCTCACGCACTTTCTGAATACAACAGCAAAGAACACTTCTTCACCAGCTCCTTCAATGCAAGAAGTTACCAAGCCTCCCTGACTTCCTACTGTTTGTTTTTACATAATTGTGCTCAATTTATCACTTCCTATTACACCCTTTCAATTGTATATTTTTTGACATGTACTACTATTTACAATATCTATGAACCTTTGAATGTATTCATATCATTCCTTAAGTTATATTATTATTACCTTGAAGATTTTTGTATATCAATAGTATTCTTAAATATCCTTTTCTGTTTACTATGCCTCGGTAAATGATTGCCTGTATGAAGTATTGTTTTTTGTAATTACTTTAATTTCTAAATAAACCTTTACTTGGACTTAAAAAATTAATGAATAAGGCTTTATGCACTATGGAGTACAAATATTCTTGTGCTAAATTAATGGAGGCATGCTAGGATGCTGGCTAGCACGTCAGGTACCTTGCTACTCTCTGCAGCTGGGGCAGCTGTAATGGACAATTATCATACTTTAATTCCAATGGCCCTGCTCTTCTCCAATTCTACCTTGACTCCAAAGAGGCAGATGAATAATAACAATACTATGTCACACACATCACATATAAAATGCGGATATCCTGTCTTCCATAAGTAGACAGTGGGAAAAACAATGTGCTGCAGTACAGGGAAAGGAAAGAGATATATAGATTTCATTTGGCACGTTCATCACAGAGTATCCCATCCGCAAATCTCAAAATCAGGCACTTAGTCCCACTTTACTGCCGGTCCCCGCCCTCCAACACAAATTATTTCCAACAAATACATTTGCTTGCCAGTAACGAAAGGAAACTTAACTTGTTCTACGGCAAGGTAAGTTAGAGTGATTAGGCCGGGTAGGTAGAGGTTTTGCTTAGGAATAGTGTGGTGTCACTGATCATCATCATGTGCTTAAGCTTTGGCTTAGTCAGTCATAGGAGTTGGCCAATGTCGAAAGGGAAAAATCTGAAGCCATGAAATATATGAATCACTTGGCCAGAAAAATGTGGCACATACCAAGAATGGATTTTTCAATTTTTTTGGTAGGCTGGGACAGAACTTAGGACAGAATAAAGGAGTGAAGTACTAGGAATTGACTGAGTGGGCACTTGGAGGCAAGGGAAACTCACATTGTTTTCGGTTTGCAATGCATTGAAAACTTTGTAAATGCTGCATTAACTGAAGCAGACACTCATTGCACAGCCAACACTGCAGTGTTGAATTGAACCATGCTGCAGTTAGTTCATGGGTGGCGAAATGCCACAGGCCGGGAGGTAATGAATGATGATGGGTGGGATACATATCTACCTCGCTTAACAAATACAGTGAGTATACTAGTAATTGTCAATAAGCAAGCAATGTGACTTACCACCACCCAGCCCTACCGCTGGGACTCCTTCTCCAACCGCATCTGGCGCTGCCGATGGCCCCGGCAGTGGTGGTCTGTGTGGCTGGGAAAAACATTACACATTTGAGATGCCAGATACGCCTCCTCTTATGTTTTTTTTTAACAAAATACAACCACAATACATCACTACAGTTCGGTTAGCAGTATTTTTTATCGAAAATATCACTTTGGGCATTTTGTTGGTTGGCAATGTTCGAAAAGCAAGGTAGTCAAGCCAGCCAAAAACTTTTCGTAGTGGAGGGGCTGAGCTATGATGACTCTGAGTCATTGAAGCGCAATGAAGGGGTGGAATAAGTTGGTCAATGAAGGACATATGGTCTTGGTTGGCAAATGCAATAAGAACTGTCCTCATATTACTTTCCTGCCATGCTGCACTGTCATTGAAACTGCTGGTATACTGAATGATAATACATACAACACAACATTGAGGGGGTCCACCATGACCGTGCCACTTTCTCGTTTTACTGTTTGAGCATGAGCAACAAAAAGAAAGCCTTCTCAACAAACATGCGTAGTATAGCTTACTTGAGCCTGCAATCTTCACAGTAGAGTACCTAAAATCTGTTCTCTTAATCTTACATTACCAGTCTTCAAGAAATATAAGGGGAGAGGGAAAGCTTACTAACAAAGCAGAAGAAAGCTACAAACAGGAGGAAGTCAGCTACATAAACATGAAATATGGAAAAAAGGGATAATGCAGGGATAACAATAATTTAACAAACATTAGATAGAACGGAGAGGAGTTGAAAAAAAAGGAGACAAGCACAGTATTAAAAAAACAAGGAAAAATTATTCTAAATGGGGAGAGGTCAAAGTTATGGAAATAATAATTTTAACAGCAGTACATACTGATGCCTGCAGATCTGTCAGCCACGGCACTGGTGGTGGTACTTCCACCTCCTGCAGCACTGGTGGTGGCAGCTCTGGCTTCACCCTGACCTGCCTCCGATGCCTTTTCTTGCCCTTGGGTGCTGATGTAAAACATAAAGAAGATTAAAGAAATAGGTTAGTGATACAGGTAATCTCCCAAAATACTTTTGACAGGCAAGGGCTAACCCAGTGACATTGTACTTTTCCAAATCATATCGCCTATAGTACTAGTTTTGAGTTGACCTATTCCTAATTTCCTAAACCTAAGCCCTATGCCAACTTTCCTAAACCTAAACTACATTTGGAACTACTAATGCATTGCAACGAATGATCTTTGCTTCTCAACCCCCTTTGATAGGCCAACTCAGTCTCCCTTTTCAGTGCATAGATGCATACTACACATCACTGAGAGATTGGTTTGGACTGTACGAGCTACATAAAGAAAGGCACAGGGAACGCTAACTCACTGATGTTACAACTTCCACTATCTTAGTGACATGACTTCTTAAATAATCAGCCCAAGCGAACGCCGACGAGTACGATTAGGTAGCGCGAGCACCTGGCTAGCTCAAACTGGGTCACATAATATTCGTAATGTAAACTTAACTTACCTCTGAGTGCGAGCAGCATGCTATTTGAAAAAAAAATTATTAGCTTTGTGGAACACAACAAATAAATAATTATTGACCGAGCCCCGCAACCTCGACGCCCAGCAAGTCGAGCTGGTCCTGCTCCCGGTCTAGTATGTTGGCCCAGCGGTGCATCAGCTGCTGCTGGGTGCGCTGGACCCCAGTGCTCCGGCACATGCACCGGTGCGCCTTCCCCCACATCAGCTGACCTTCCCGCAGGGCGTACCCACTCTCAGGCCTACTGCCAGCATGGAGGGGAGGTGATGCTGCACATAAAAGTCAGTGCCTCCACCTCCAAAAAAATGGGGCAGGGCTGCACCCCTTGACGGAGATTGCAAGGTGTGTGGCTAGCACTGGCGCCACCGCTTCCTCTCTCACCTTGCTGTTCCATGGCCCTAGGTGGGGAAAAAAAGAAATAGGAAAAGGAGGAAGGAATTAATAAAGGAAGAAGTAAGGAAGTAAAGGGAAAACCCCCCAAAAAATACAAAGTCACAGAAATAGAAAAAAAAGACAAAAATGTAAAGATTTAGAATGGATGAAAAAATCAGGCCCAGCACCATGCACAGGACAGAAAGCAGGTAAAATAAAATGGCTGTGCCCATGCGGACTGCATGGTGTAGTTTGCGCTGATTTTTCATCGCAGAAACGCGCATTACGATACTGGCATGTAAAGGCGTAGCGCGGACGAGCACTTCTGCCCGCTCACGGAGTTCCGCTGAGTTTTTTTTGGCACATCGCGGAATTCTGTGAAGCAAAACTCCACGAGCTCCGCCCAGGGCTATAAAGGAAGGAAAGAAACATGGGAAGGAAGGGAGACCACACTTCGTCAATGAAAGGGTGCTCAGTTCATGGCTCGAAGCAGCATTCACTCTATCTCATCTACTAAATTGTGTACCCTCAGGTAGACAAGCAAATTTCAGTATCATGCACACAATAGCAAGAATATAAGAATACAATAAAGGATAAAAATTGACTTACCAGCATGTTCTTGAATACAAACTGTGACAACCTCCATAGAGTTACCGGAGACCTCCTGGAGTCAGCACTAATGGCGTATACTTGTAGACTGGACATAAATGCAGTCGAAAACAACCAATCAAAAATTCGGTAAGAATGATCAGGAAGGAGCTGGGAAATGGGAAATGCCAGGGACTGAATAAGGTACCAAAATGACAAAGGTGAAGTAACGCTATTAAAGTGAAAGAACTGGAGTGAATAGCGGGAGCAACAACAACCCAAACACATGCTTACCCTGCACTGTGTTCATAGATCTCAGCCTCTATATACTGCTACTGCCTAGCACAATCCAGAATAAATAAAGGGCAGCTGAACGGTAATTATTACTTGTTAGAATACGCTAGTCATTTCCCTATACTCCATAGGCCTGTTCTCGAATGTCACCTGTCTACTATACCCAATAACCATACTGTTCTGTTGGAGTTAAGCCGGTAAGCATCTTGTTTTGTCCTGAGCCTTGATTCTACTTTCCTAATGTTTGATTTGTATCTCTCTCTAGGTGTGTGTGTTAACTATCTCCTAACTCGCTGATTGCTGATAGTTGCCCCTCAGAACACTCATCCTGTTACTCGCCAGGGCTTATTAGGATATAACTTATGAAATTGAGCCAGCAGACAAGGGACATAAATGTAAGAGGAGGGTTTCCTACAACTGAACCACTATGATTGGTGCAGGTAATGAGGGCAGAATTCCTGGTGCTAGCATAAAATACATCATAAATATTCCATCTTCTGGTTAGATCTAGTTGCACCAGTCTTGCCTGTAAGTATCCTATTTTGTCCTGGGCCTTGAATATCCTTTCTGATGTTCATACACATGTGCCACCGCCTGCTCTTCCTAAGTGTGTGTGTGTGATACCCGCCTCCTAACTTGCTGATTCCTGACACATGGACACAGAGGAGGGAGTGGCAGTGATAGAATCCCACTCTACACATTGATTCAGTGACTTAAGAAGGATAATGACCACCTCTTTCAGGTCCGGAGGTAGAATGTTGTTTTTTGCCACACCCACAAACATTTTGCACAGAAAAGAAGGCATCTTGGCAGCAAGACATTTAAAGATCTCTGTCGGTATGGCATTCGGTTCAGGTATTCTTCCTTAGGCAAGTTGTGAGATGGCTTTACTGACCTCTTTTACAGAGATCCTCTCCAAAGATGGATTTGGTCAAATTCCACAGTTGACAGGGAAGGGCAAATTAATGTCCTCCAGATCACGGTTACTCTGTGCAGGTAATTGGCTTTAGATACGTGTATACAAGGAGACAGACTCTGCCACAATATGTCTATCTACTACGAGAGTATCTCTCTCACATGCTGGAATTAATCATCTTAACGACAAAGCCAGTATAGATGCCTACCTGCCATATCTCCACGACCATATACATGGCTCTGTTATGTGAACCATATGTTTTTTGGCCTTACCAGTTATGTGATACCTCACACAGATTTGGACAACTTCCATAGTGAGCAGCGTCTCTTGATTGCTCATGCGTCTGTACTTGCTTCCAAGCTCAAGAAAGCGCGTCTCCAGGGCTGCTGCTACTTCTCTCTTATTTGCCCTTAAGCAAGATATAAAACACATTGTTCAATGAATCACCTGTTTGAATGCTTCCCTTACGGTGACCTGTGATGCAACTGAACCTGCATTTGCTTGGAAATAGGATTATGTTTTCAAAAAGATACAAGGCAAATACTTCATTAGTTAGACAACATGCATTTAATCTCTGTATGTATATCCACGCCCTAGGGATAACCTCACCAGCGACTGGAAGAATATCAATCTCCAAGATGAGAGGTGAGTCTGTTAAGGCATGAAAATAAATATTTACTCTATAAAAGAACTTGTGATTGTGAGTTCCTGGGTGTTAGATTTGGGGGTCTCTAGTTGGCAGAGGTAGGTACCTTTGACCAAATAGGGACCCTTGCGTCTAGTCAGGGTAAGGGGCTACACTCCTAAAATAACCCCTGCTCACCCCCTTGGTAGCTTGGCACGAGCAGGCAGGCTTATCTCAGAGGCAGTGTGTAAAGCATTTGTGAACACATACAGTAATATAGTGAAAACACTACAGATGGACACCATACAGGTTTAGAAAAATAAGTATTCTTTATATAGACTTAACACAAGACCAAAACGACAAAAATCCACAATACTGTAATCAGAAATAATACTTCAAGATGGTAGAAATAGCTTAAAAATAGGTTATTCACTTAAACGCAGTCTTTAGCAGCAGATAACCCCAACTGGAGTTATCACGACGCCAAGGCCAAGGAAATCCCAAAGTACGGCGCCGACCGCGAGGTGCGCGGCGTCGGGCCCGGAGTCAAAACAGACCCACAAAGAACAGTACCTTGGAAAAGCGAAAACAAAGACAGCTCACGGTGTCGGGGAGGTGCGGCGTCGTTGGCGCTGTGTGGCTTCGGGGGAGGCGATGCGTCGGGTCCTCGATGCTTGCGCAAAGCAGGGGAGGCGTCTGTTCCTTACCGGAGAGGAGGTGACGTCGCGATGGCGCCGAAACCACGGTTCCGTACGAGGCCATGATGTCGATGGATTCTTGACCACCCACGTCGAGGATCGGCTCCGCGATGATGTCGGCTTCGGAGTCGATGCGGCACAGCAGCAGGCGTCGGGCCTACGTCGCAAGTCGGAGCAGCGCTCACGGCTTATGGCAGGTTATGATGTCGCTCGCTGGCGTCGATGTGGCACGGCGGCCGGCGTCGGGTCTACGTGGTAAGTCGGAGCAGCGCTCACGGCTTCGATGCAGATTACGGCGTCGCTCGCCGGCGTCGGTGTTGCAATTCCTTTCTGTAGCAGCCAGAACAGCAAGTTCCAGATGCAGGCAAGCAGAAGGGGTGAAGTCTTTGTATCCCTGAGACTTCAGACAGGAGGCAAGCTCAAATTCAAGCCCTTGGAGATCTTCTTCAAGATGATGAAAGCACACTCAGTCCTTTTTCTCCTTTCTTTGGCAATGAAGCAACCACTGCAGGCCAACCCCCAAACACACAGCACAGGGGTAGTCTCCTCCTTCAGCTTCTCTGGTTCTTCTCCTCAGCAAAGGTTCGTCTTGATTCCCAGAAGTGATCTAAAGTTCTGGGGTCTGGGTCCCCCTTTTTATACACACAAATCCTTTGTCTCTGAAGGCAGAGAGTGTCTGTACCTAGTCCAAACCAGTTCTGGGTGCATTCTGCCAGTGCACAACTTCTTCCTTTGTCAGTGTGGGCCAGGGTCATCAGACGCACCACAGGAGGTGGAGCCAGCATTGTGGAAGGCAGGCACAGCCCTATTCAGGCCCAGGTGCTACTCCTCCCACCACTCCCAATGCAGGTAGGTCTATTCAGCCTAGTGCTGACTCACCCTGTCTCCTGGATCCACCCCAGCCCCTGTCACTCACAAACCAGACATGCAATACACAACCTAGCAGAAGGAGGCTGGGTGGT
Organism: Calotriton arnoldi; assembly: GCA_963921515.1. NCBI lineage: Eukaryota > Metazoa > Chordata > Amphibia > Caudata > Salamandridae > Calotriton > Calotriton arnoldi. The sequence continues at coordinate 345,044 of CAWUFW010010473.1, forward strand.
TAGGTAAGAAAATACAAACTTTCTAAAAGTGGTATTTTCAAACACAGAATGTAAAAATCACCCACACTAAAAGATGTATTTTAACATTCTGAGTTCAGGCATACTAAACTTGAATTTCTACCTGGTTCCCTGGGTCAGTTAGGATTATAAGATGTTATAATCAAACAGCCCATTCTGGCCTATGGGAGCAGGTAGCCTTGCAATAGTGAAAAACGAAATTGGCTGTAATTCACTATCAGGACATGCCACACACATCAGGGCATGTCCTTCCTTTCACATACAATGCACCCTGCCCATGGGGGTACCTTGGGCCTACCTTAGGGGTGTCTGATATGTAGAAAAGGGAAGGTTTGGGGACTGGCAAGTGTGTGCACTTGCCATGTCGACATGGCAGTCCCAGACTGCACACAGGCTCTGCCATAGTTTACAAGCTGCTCCGTTGGGTGGCACAATCAGCGCTGCAAGTCCACCAGCAGCATTTGATTTACAGGCCCTGGGCACACGCGGTGCACTGTACTAGGGTCTGACAAGTAAATCAAATAATCCAATCATGGAATCACTAATCCATTACATCACTTTACAATGGAGAGCATATGCACTTTAGCACTGATCAGCAGTGGTAAAGTGCCCAAAGTCATAAAACCACTAACAACAGGTCAGAAAAAATACAGGAGGAAGGCAAAAAGTTCAGGGATGACCCTGCAAAAAGGGCCAAGTCCAACACAACCCGCTTCCAGCCAAAACGCAGGGTAGACCAATCACTACCTTGACGGGCTTCCCTGCTTTGGGCGATAGAAAATGGACCCTGGCCCGCAACAGCAGGGACATATTCCAGTTCTATGCCAATCTGAACCTATCTGGATCCCTCTGTCCATACTCTCAGGGCCCACTAAGCTAACCCATGGGGAACCCTTTTCCTCACCTGTGGATACCATCTGTGCAACACCTAACCTTAGCTTGCTCACAGACAGACAGTACCCACATGGCCAACACAGAGGTGTGGCCCAGTCCACCCCGGGGTGCGACTCCTGTCCCCCCCCCCCAGGGAACACTCTGTCCACCAGGACAGCAAGCCACAGTGGCCACTGACAGTTGTCAGTGATGAGACCCAGGCCTTATGCCTCTCAGGGCCCTCAAACCTCTGTGGCGTCAGAGAGTGGGGGGCAGTAGCCCCAGGTGCCTGGCCCCTTTGTCCACTCTCCCTCCTGTCTGGTCAGGTATGACATCCTGACACTGACCCACCAGCCCCGGGCCTGTACCCGGCAGCTGGACAGGAGACTGGGGTGGGCTTTCCCACACCCGGTCCTCCTCCTCGGGGCTCTGCACCCTCCCACCTGGAGCGGTACCCCCTTCCAGAATTGTCAGGGCACCTGTGGCAGGTGTCCTGCACAATTCGCCCACCAGTTCAGGGGTTCTATCCTGCAACTGGGATCCCAGCATAGGGTCTGTACCCTTAGACTGGGCAGAGGTCAGGGGTGAGGCTGTCCTCTCCCCGCCCCCCTTTACTGGGGCCCTGCACCCTCCCACCTGGAGCGGTGCCCCCAGAAGACAAACTGGTAGGGGCACTGTTAGCAGCTGCCCCTTCCTCCAGGTCAGGGGGGGCACCTGAACCTGGCCCTCCAACCCAGGGTCTGTACCCTTAGGTTGGACCTGTGCCTGGCAACCCAGGACTTCCAGGGGGGGTACACCAACCCCCCCCCCCCCCAAGGGAAACACACTCCTCTAGAGTTGTGTAAGAATCTGCCTGGCGCACCAGGACTTTCTGGGGAGCACACATGCCCCCCCAGAGGGTAACACATCTCTCATGTGTTCTGTGACAGTCTGCCTGGCGCTGATCTCCCGACCCCTGTCCACCTGACAGTGCGTGAAGACCCCCCAAAACAGAAGTGGTGTCACCATGGTCACTCCTAGGAGGCTCAGCCCTTCTGGCTGGCCCCTGACCCACTGGCTCTCCCACTGGGGAACACATCCCCCTCTCAACCCTCAATCTGGACTTCTGCACCCTCCCAACTGGAGCGGCACAGCCAGACACCAGAACCACTGGAGCTCCGTTTACAGACGCTCCAGGTTCTCCTGACACTTGGAGATCCCCCTCAAATGGCCAACCAGTACAGCCTAGGCCCCCAACCTGGTGTTCCCTTAAGGAACCCTCCAGGCCCTGAGACTGGGTTTCGGGCACCTTGGGACACGCGGTCCCACACTCACTCCTCCGCAGAGACAGGACGTGAGCCCCTATACCCCTCCCACTACACTGGGACCTAGCTGGGCTACTCTGAACCTCTTCCCCCACGCAGGTCTGGAAGATACTTGAGCCACTCCTTTTAGGATCACTCCCAAATACCTCTTCAGATCCTCTAACACGCAGCCAGAGGTCTGCCTCCTGTGCAAGCTCCCTGGGATCAGAGAACTCACACTCCAACAGGTGTTGGCATAGCTCTGGAAAACAGGGACTTACAATATGCTCTCCACAATTTGAGTCATATATCCTCACCAAACTATCCTTCCCCTCACCATCCAGTGCCTCGCAGACGTACCCCACACCACTCTCCTGAGATGGGCAAGACAGTATCTGACTGTCTCTGTCACTCAACCCCCACTCTTCTGGGCGGTCTTCACACTCACACACCAGGCCTTCAACCATGGGGAACCCCTCTCCCTGCACCTCTCATCTAGAGTCAGTAGAGTGTCCCTCCCACCCCTAGGACTATGAACCCCTGTGCCAGTTCCCCAATCCACCTCAGGGACACTGCACACCACTGGAGCTACCTCATATCCTTGAACCTCCTGGTGTATATTAACCCCCTCCTTCAAGTCAGGCGCCACATCTCTGGGTGTGTGTACTACTCCCTCAGCACTAGATAACTCAATATTGCTGCCACCATCTGAGCTGGATTCCACCTCCAACTCAGCCAAGCTCACTTCCTGAGCTACCCAAATGTCTTCTTCTTGGGTTAAGGCCCTCTTAGCCTCATCAAGCTCTCTCAGCCTCTGCTAACAAGCCAGAAGCCAGCCATCTTTTTCTGTTTCTTCCTCACTTTCAGAGAATTCCTCCTCCTCAGACTCAACTGGTAGTGTTGCCTTCCAGCAGGGTAACTCATAATGAAATAGGGATGCCTCTAGATCCTCCATGGACCTTCTCCTCACAGGCAGCCCCCTTTCCTTGCAAAACACACGTAGCTCCTTCATTGTGTAGATGAACATGTGCCAGAAGTTAAGTTCCATTTTGCAACAACTAACCAGAGTCCTAGTATCAAAAATACTTCCAGGAGGACACCAGAAAACAGAAAAAACAGTATGTGGTTGCGTTTGGTCTGCACTCACTAGTAGTGTACACCAATCACTGTATATGAGTCACAAATGCAAGTCCAAATCCTCACCGCTGACCACCAATGTTAGATTTGGGGGTCTCTAGTTGGCAGAGGTAGGTACCTTTGACCAAATAGGGACCCTTGCGTCTAGTCAGGGTAAGGGGCTACACTCCTAAAATAACCCCTGCTCACCCCCTTGGTAGCTTGGCACGAGCAGGCAGGCTTATCTCAGAGGCAGCGTGTAAAGCATTTGTGAACACATACAGTAATATAGTGAAAACACTACAGATGGACACCACACAGGTTTAGAAAAATAAGTATTCTTTATATAGACTTAACACAAGACCAAAACGACAAAAATCCACAATACTGTAATCAGAAATAATACTTCAAGATGGTAGAAATAGCTTAAAAATAGGTTATTCACTTAAACGCAGTCTTTAGCAACAGATAACCCCAACTGGAGTTATCACGATGTCGAGGCCAAGGAAATCCCAAAGTACGCCGCCGACCGTGAGGTGCGTGGCGTCATGCCCGGAGTCAAAACAGACCCACAAAGAACAGTACCTTGGAAAAGCGAAAACAAAGACAGCTCACGGTGTCGGGGAGGTGCGGCGTCGTTGGCGCTGTCCGGCGTCGGTTCCTTGCTTCGGGGGAGGCGATGCCTCGGGTCCTCGATGCTTGCGCAAAGCAGGGGAGGCGTCTGTTCCTTACCGGAGAGGAGGTGATGTCGCGATGGCGCAGAAACTACGGTTCCGTACGAGGTCACGATGTCGATGGATTCTTGACCACCCACGTCGAGGATCGGCTCTGCGATGATGTCGGAGTCGATGCGGCACAGCAGCAGGCGTCGGGCCTACATCGCAAGTCGGAGCAGCGCTCACTGCTTATGGCAGGTTACGATGTCGCTCGCTGGCTGGTGTCGATGTGGCACGGCGGCCGGCGGCGGGTCTACGTGGTAAGTCGGAGCAGCGCTCACGGCTTCGATGCAGATTACGGCGTCGCTCGCCGGCGTCAGTGTTGCAATTCCCTTTTGTAGCAGCCAGAACAGCAAGTTCCAGATGCAGGCAAGCAGAAGGGGTGAAGTCTTTGTATCCCTCAAATTCAAGCCCTTGGAGATCTTCTTCAAGATGATGAAAGCACACTCAGTCCTTTTTCTCCTTTCTTTGGCAATGAAGCAACCACTGCAGGCCAACCCCCAAACACACAGCACAGGGGTAGTCTCCTCCTTCAGCTTCTCTGGTTCTTCTCCTCAGCAAAGGTTCGTCTTGATTCCCAGAAGTGATCTAAAGGTCTGGGTCCCCCTTTTTATACACACAAATCGTTTGTCTCTGCAGGCAGAGAGTGTCTGTACCTAGTCCAAACCAGTTCTAGGTGCATTCTGCCAGTGCACAACTTCTTCCTTTGTCAGTGTGGGCCAGGGTCATCAGACGCACCACAGGAGGTGGAGCCAGCATTGTGGAAGGCAGGCACAGCCCTATTCAGGCCCAGGTGCTACTCCTCCCACCACTCCCAATGCAGGTAGGTCTATTCAGCCTAGTGCTGACTCACCCTGTCTCCTGGATCCACCCCAGCCCCTGTCACTCACAAACCAGACATGCAATACACAACCTAGCAGAGGCAGGCTGGTTGGTTAGGTAAGAAAATACAAACTTTCTAAAAGTGGTATTTTCAAACACAGAATGTAAAAATCACCCACACTAAAAGATGTATTTTAACATTCTGAGTTCAGGCATACTAAACTTGAATTTCTACCTGGTTCCCTGGGTCAGTTAGGATTATAAGATGTTATAATCAAACTGCCCATTCTGGCCTATGGGAGCAGCAAGCCTTGCAATAGTGAAAAACGAAATTGGCTGTAATTCACTATCAGGACATGCCACACACATCAGGGCATGTCCTTCCTTTCACATACAATGCACCCTGCCCATGGGGGTAGCTTTGGCCTACCTTAGGGGTGTCTGATCTGTAGAAAAGGGAAGGTTTGGGGACTGGCAAGTGTGTGCACTTGCCAAGTCGACATGGCAGTCCCAGACTGCACACAGGCTCTGCAATGGCAGGCCTGAGCCATAGTTTACAAGCTGCTCCGGTGGGTGGCACAATCAGCGCTGCAAGCCCACCAGCAGCATTTGATTTACAGGCCCTGGGCACACGCGGTGCACTGTACTAGGGTCTGACAAGTAAATCAAATAATCCAATCATGGAATCACTAATCCATTACATCACTTTACAATGGAGAGCATATGCACTTTAGCACTGATCAGCAGTGGTAAAGTGCCCAGAGTCATAAAACCACCAACAACAGGTCAGAAAAAATACAGGAGGAAGGCAAAAAGTTCAGCAATTACCCTGCAAAAAGGGCCAAGTCCAACACTGGGGAAAAGGTGTAGATGTGGAATGGAGTTCCACTATGTGTCTGTGACTCCTAGAGAGTTGGCGAAGCCTCTTTATAAGCGTTGGCCTTGATCGAAATGTAGGTTTTGGGGAGTGCCTGTTGAGGCCCAGTCCTTGACTCCATTAAAGTCTCTAGCAGAGTGCTAGATGGAGCTTCAAATAGCACTTGAATAAGGGCCAATAGAAAGCTCGTGCTCACATGGGGTAGATCATAAACATTTAGATAATAATTAGATGCCCCTACATTTGTCTTGAAGGGGTAGTCTATTTGCAGGATAATTGCCCAGCCGTAGGAGCTTTAGCTACCACACTCCCCTGGCCCAGTCCGAGGCTATTAAGATGATTTGTACCTGTCTGTCTCGACTTTCCTCATAATTTGAGGCAGGATACATGTGGTGGGAACACTACAGGAGACCTGTTTCTCATTGTACATGAATAAGTCTCCCAGTGGCCTTACATGTTCTTGGGGGCAGCGAATAGATTTAGCTGGGGCATGCCCCACTGACCAAAGATGCCCTGTGCCACCACAGGATGGAGACATCACTGGTGATCCACGAGCCGATGTCCGCCCACCGTATCTGCTCTGGTGTTCAGGGACCTTCCTAGATGGTTCACTACCAAACAGAACTTATGCTGGTTCCAGCCACCTTCAGAGATGTACAGCCTCCTGGCATAGGATCTAGGACCGCACCCCTCCCTGATTTTTGCAATACCATATGGCGGTCATGTGTTAGGACCTGTCCCAGCCTTCCCTTAATGGTAAGTAAGAAGGGTTTTAGGTCCAAACCGATAGCCTGAAGCTCCAAAAGGTTGATCTCCACTGGAGATCAGAGGCCCCTGACCACCTCTCCAGATGACCCTGACCCACCCAAGTCTAAGTCAATGATAGGAGAGATAACTGGGTTGTGAAAGTTTAATGGATTGTGTTTTCAACTTTGGTAAATTGGAGCGGTCCTGATGGATACAGGGATGTTGTTTGAGACCCTGGGTGCATAGATGGAAGCTGCCTTCTGTCTTGTTTTTTTATTTTTTACACTTCATAGTCTGTGGTCTGATGGCGTCCTGGTTGTGCAGAGTTTTGGCAAATTAGCATGAATAGTTTTTGAGTATTTTGGGGCATTTCCTGTCGGTGCAATAAGCTACATAGATAGTGTGGAGGAGGGTTTTTTCCAGCTGACACAGTAACCATTTAAAGCAGCACCTGTATCTTTAGGCCCGCAGAGAAAAAGATGCCAAGGTACTCCACTCAGTCGTCCATGGTCCCCAGCAATGAAGTAAAGCTGTGGCAGCTGAAGGCCTGAACATGCAACCGTCAGGCATGGGAACAGTGCATGTGGAAAGACCCACATGAAAGATAACCACACTGCACTGGCCCGCTACAAGGACACCAGCAGGCAAACTATGCTGTCACTGAGCTATACCATCCTTTTGGCCGTGGTGGCTGCCATTTTATAACAGCTGCACTCAGGGGCAGCAGACCAACCGGGCACCTTTTCAACATTAGGCTGAACCCCACAGCCAAAGGAGATGCCATGGGCAGCTATGGGTCACAAATCATGCTCCACCACCCTCATTGAACATGAATAGGTGCCAGCCTGCATTGGTGGCACTGACCTACCTGCTGTGTGGGACCAGAGATTGCAGCGGCGGCTCAAATTGTGGTCCTCCTGGTATGTCTAGCAGCTACAAATGCTCTCTATCTAAAGGAAACAATCTTCCTAGGGATCAGGTTGTTGCAGGATGTTGGGCGGTGGGCCAGATATTTGGTGGAGAGTGGCAACTTTCTTGGTCACTTCATCCATGCTGCTGACTTAAGTGCATGTCAGGACTTGCCAGTGTTGGTGTTGTGTAGGACTCTTGCTCTGGCGTAGTAGGCCAGTCCTCATTTGTCTCAGAGGTTTGAAGTAGGCTTGTATGGGTGACTAGATAGGGTCTCAGGGACTGAAGAGTGTGGAATCTGGGAGTGTAGTGGAGGTATGGCTGAATTAAGGATGTCCTTCCACAGTTTGCATCCCGAACCAAGCTGGCATCTGTATGACTATTAAGGTATTGTAGCAGCCCAATCTAAGATGGCAGCTGCTATACAGATGTTCCAATTTGCTTCCAGGTCCGTTATGAGAAGAATAGAAATAGGCAGCAAATACTTCTAGACGTCGCCTGTTCACTGTACTCATTGATGGGCGTTCTCTGACCTTTGTACATGTCATCACCCAGCCTCTCTCTCTCTCTTTCTCTCTGTACCTGTTTTCTTTGTCATGTGTTCCTTTTTTCAGGTTGAACTTCCAGTTGTTTGTTTTCTGTATTTCATTCTTCATTAGCTTATCAAGGCTTCAGCAACTTACCTCAGTTCAGTCTCCATCACCTTCTTTGGACCAGTGGTGGCCAGATTCAGTAGTAGGTGAGTAATAGATCCAACACCCACACCCACACTACAGATGTACAGGCACACCTCTGTAGTGAAGGATAATGCGCCACACATGTAGGAAATTCCTTTTTGTATTGTCAGTGACGTTGCCAGCCTTTGCTAATCTGCCTCAAACATGGAAAAAATGTATAGTACATATCTAAGCAAGTGCCACGTTTGGTGCAGATCGGATTAATGGTTCAAAAGTTTTAAGGGACCCCAAAATCCTTATTACTTTATGGATCGCCCATAGGAGACTTTTCTCTTCGCATAACTCCGAAACTGCTGAGCGGATGGTCACTAAATTCTTATGGCATGGCAGTTGTTTAATTATTTGGTGCCTTTTCTTATTTTAATGAAACCCTGTTTTCCTGTTTGGCAGCTGCAAGGCAAAATGTGATGTTCTAGTTTGCATTTCAAAGTGTGTGTATTCCCTGAATCACGCATGCATGGAAATTGTATGTGCGCGGTAGTAAATATAATGTAAGTTTGTGGACTAAAAACAAAAACAGAACATTTGCATTAAAATGGACTTTGTGTGACTTCGGATTGTTCAAGGCAACCATACATCACTTAAGAAACATAAGTGATTGAGTTGTATCTTAAAACTTACCAAAATTGTAAATGTTCTCAAACAGTAGTAAAAGTATATATAGGGGACAGAGAACACACAAAACCAAGTCAGCGTGGCTGGAAGGCCATGAGTTGGTAGATCATGAAGGCACACTACAGAGTGAACACAATTACTTATGCCTCCTACCCGTCCTGGGGTATAGGAAGTCAACCAGGACTCTTCAGCCATCTTTGTCTAGGGCCTTCCTTTCATTCTGACTCCAGCTGTAGCCCATATCCTTGCCGTCTGCCTTGAGGCCTGGGCGCCAGGTGTTTCTTGTTCTCCCTCTTTTCATTTTCCCTTGAGAATGAAAGGTCAGGGCTTGCCTGGTGGTGTTTGACACAGGCTTGCAGAGAGTGTGACCTATCCGGCCCCAGCGTCTTTTCATGATTTCTTTATGGGCAAGGAGTTGGGAAGTCTGCTGCCATAGGCCGTTTTGAAGGATTTTCCTCAGGCAGGTGTTGATCAAGGTTGGACTTTGTTGGTGGTGGTTACTCTTGGCCTCCAAGTTTCTCCTCCATACAAGAGGACCAATTTTACGTTGACGTTAAAAAGCCTGATCTTTGTTTGCCGCGTTAGGTCCTTGGAGCTCAAGATCTTCTTTATCTGAATGAAGGCATCCCTTGCTTTGCCGATTCTTGCCTCGACATCGGCGTCTGTACCGCCCTACTTGTTTATGATACTGCACAGGTAGGTGAAGGCCTCAACGCCTTCCAGTGCAACTCCTGCAAGAGTGACTGCAGCTGTACTGGCCTTGTTAGCCTTCAGGATCTTGGTTTTTCCCCTGTGGATGTTAAGGCCAAGTTGTGCTGATGCAGCTGCTACATTGTCGATCTTCTCTTACATCTGCTGATCGGTATGGGAGAGTAGTGTCAGGTTGTCTGCAAAGTCCAGGTTGTTGAGCTGCGTCTAAGTTGTCCATTGGATCTCATTTCGTCTGCCTGCTGTGGATGTCTTCATGATCCAGCCTAGCGTGAACTCAAGTAGTTTCAATTTCCAAAAATGTAATTGCTAATTATATTCTTTGTTGGTGAAGACAGAAAGACACGCTTACAACCAAAAATAAAATAGACACAACACTCACTGCCCCATCAATACAAGTCACCTCACACACAACAGGACAGTAAAACATGCAATTTAAATTGGTACATATCACTTTATTACAGTTCTCTGTATTTGTGACTCTCAAGGAAATAAAACACGGGCAAATACACACATACATACAAAATAGATACAGTTTACAACCCACCATCAATACAAATCCTGTCACACACAGGACAGTGAAACATTGAATTTAAATTAGCACATATCAACTTTGCACCACTCTTTGTGTTTGTGAAGACTTAAAAGGAAAATACACACATACACATACCACATGCATGCATGTATGCATAAACCCACATGTAATACTCACTCATCAACATAATATACAAGATAGCAGTTTGGTAAAGGTGCGTCAGTGAGATCACTGTGGGGCTTAGGTTGGTGGGCTGTGACAATAAGATATTGACCCCATTCTAAAATCACTTTGGGTCATTAGAATCCATTCGATAAAATTAGATATAAGACAGAACCATCAAATAGGATCCATTTATTTATGTCACTTGTATATGTCATGTATATAGTTCACTTTTGACTTCACCTTGTCACTCCATTGCACTTAAACTCACGAGAGTCACCTTCTCCATTTCGCCGATATGAAATTGTTCATGTGACTGCCATATATATTTCTTCTTGAATAAGAAAAGAGTAAAACATTGTTTCTCAACTAACGTTACAGTGTTTTGTGGTGTGTTCCATCATATATCTGTTCTCTCAAAATTCGTTTGTTGAATTTGACATTAATTGATCTGTTGTATTGTATTAATTACTCAAAGCAAAGCAATTTAGCTACCCAACAGAACCAACTGTTTATTACAGTGACAGTAAGATAGTCATGAGGTTCGCCCTCACGAGTGGTAAGAAACGGGGAGACAAGGTTTAACAGAGGACAACGTATTAGAATAGTCTGAAAAGCACATAACAAATTAATTTCGTATCATGACAATCGTGAGAGGTGTTGTGTTATAGTAGTAATTAGCAGGGCAGCTAAAGCATGTGGTACAGCAGCGCTGTGGGTTGACCCTGAAACGATGTTCTCAGACACTTCAACAAGATGGGTAGCAGCTTCCACTACAGATAGGTACGGTGCAACCACAGAGAAACAGCATTAGGAGCAGAAGAGTAGTAAGTGATGGGTTCTTTTTGTCCCTATTGTTGAATTAATTTATTATAAGTTTTTTAAGATCAACACAATAACAGGAAAAACAGTACAAATATAACATGTTGCATTAAAATCTAAAAGCATAAAGTAAAAACATTAAAATCTCCTTATATCTATATAAAGAATACAATTATCAGAAAAACTTTCACTGGGAAAAGAAGTTACAACATTTACAATGAAAAAAGAAACAAAATAATTTAAAAAGGGCTACTTCAATTTCCATCCTAAACATAGTTCACTTGCTGTCATTTTCAATTTGCAGCCATATGCATAATCCATAGGCACTGTTTTAACAATTGCTGTGTTACAAAATCTAGGACTTTTATTAAAGTTCAGAAGAGTTGACCAGTTGGAGCAACACCCCCAAAGCAAAGTCCTCCCTCTCATGACAGAAGAACGTTGAAGGCTTATAATCATCAAGTTATCTCAAAGCAGCAGCAGAGGACAATGCCTGTTTCAGAGTTATAAAGCTGCTTACACTTTTACCAGGACAATAGTTCAGGTGTATCTTTCTTAACAACTTTTTGTAATGGTTTGACAATATTGGATATCCTAGAATCCAGTGGTGACAGTACCCCTCCCATTCCCAAAAGAATGTGGACGTTTGAAACAATAATGGGCCTGAGTAGCTTACTGATGTCTTTATTGCAGTCCATTGACAGCAGTTGCTCCCCCACTGAGGTGTGACCTAAATATTGAACATGGAGTAAGCAGAATTGTAGCCTATCTTTGGAAGCTTTGTGTCCCTTTTTGGCCAGTTCAGTGAGCAAATGCAGGCTGTCAACCTTGCATTGGTTCAGTGAGTCAGAGGCAACTTACATATCATCAGCAAACTGAACTAAAGAAGAGCTGGGAGTTTCTACATCTTTCTTGAGAGCCTTTGAAAAGATCTGTAGAGGCTTGTGGGACGCGTGACTACAATTCTGCTCTCTAGTCCTCCTGGTGCATTCATGTTGGAGCCAGAGAAGGCTTTTGGTAGAAGAAGGACATTTCTTTGAGTGACAAAAGTCCTTCAAAGACATCAGAAAAACCACTATCAATGGTGTGTGACAATAGTGGATTGTATTTGTCATACCCAGAAATAGACCAAGTGCTAGACTTAGTCATTGCTGTTAATAATTTGCTGTTAATAATTTGACATCTCAGGTCCAGTCTCCAACCACCGAAAATGTTGCAGTACGATAATCGTTAACTGTCTTGCAGCCACACTTGTTGGACCCTCCTTGTCAGGCTTGACCAAAAAAAACTTGATGGAATTTGAAGGTAATGAAAACAATTATGGACACTTGCTTAATATGTTTTAACTTTAAGCCACATATATATGCTTCAGACTGGGCCAAATTAGAATGTATTACCAGTAATACTTCTGGAACTGCATTATCCTGGGCAAATTCCTTAGTGTCTTAGGTTTCACCTTCATGAGATAACTGCTGCATTTGTGTATAGGTTTAAAGCAGGCTTCTCCAATGAGTAGTTCGTAAGCTACTGGTAGCTCTCCAGCTACCTGTAAGTAGCTCTCCGATGTGAAACCCAGTGAATTAAATCAGAAGCTTTTGCTTGGTTGAATTAATATATGTATACCACAATTAAAAAGCGTGTATTCAAGACGAAAATGTATGTATTTCCAGGCTCATAAATTGATGTTTGGAGAAAATTGTTGAATTTCAAAAATATATTTAAAGCTGATATTTGAGTGATGAAAATCAATGGGGTGTTGGGGGAGACTTACCACTAACTTGGAACTAGGGGTTATGGCTGTTATGTGTTACCATATAGGGGTATTCCACATTGACAAAGCATTTTTTTTAAAACTGCTGGCAACCCTACCTGATGCACTGAGGTGATCACTGTCGGCAATCTTTCATAAGGTGGTCACCAATGTAATCTTGTCTTATGTGGTTACTATTACATCTCTAATATATTAGTAGCTTGGGAGGAATTTCATTAAACAGAAGTAGCTCTTATTTCAGGAAAGGTTGGAGACCCTGGTAAGGAGATGTTTGATAAACAAGAGCAGAGATACATGCACAGAAAGAGCTCCTTGACTGTAATCAATGCACTATGGACTTGCAGTCTTACATCATTCACATTAAATCTCTTGCCAAAGAGAATGATTGGACTAATTCTGCTCTCACCATTTTTTCAGAAGAGGTTTGAGAGATGAGTTAAAACTGGCTCATGCCAACCGATCTGTAAATTGAGAGAAGTCTATTACAATAATCATTCAGACTAAAAATAGAATGTAGGAGTAGAAAGAAGAAAGAAAAAAGTTTGTAGTAAAAGCTTCTCTCAAATCCATATTTGAACTCCTGTGATTCTGCAGAAAGAAAAAAGAACAAAGTTAGCAGTAAAACCTTATCTCAAACCCATATTTGAACTCCTGTGATTCCTTCTTCTGTTAAGGGGACACAAATCAGAAGAACCAATGCAAGTAGAAGCAGCCAGAAGATTCCTGACAGAAGAAGAAATAACCCAAAGAAGAAGAATGGGTTTATTATTATATTGTGAACAAAATGGATATTTGACTGGCTGCTGTCCTACAAAGCCCAGAGGAGACCAGGAAAACAAGACAACTTGTCCTTGAAACAGGGGCAAAGAATGAGTGTCACACCAAATCCAACCAACTTTATTATTCCTCATGCTAACCTAAATTTAAACGAACAAACCATCTCACTTCCAATATTACTTGATTGTGGAGCTTCTGAATCATACATTGATGTGTGACAGAGACAAGAATATAAAATTCCATTATGTAATAAAGATCAGCCGCATATTGTTGAAGCTGTAGACAGTACTCCAGTTGAATCTGTTTTTTAATCAAAAAACAAACACAATCATTACTACTTAGTATATCCATTTTTAATGTAATGAATTTTTAACATTATAGCCGCTCCGGATATCCAATAATTTTTGGAATGTCATTGCTTGCATTACATAATCCTCTTGTCAATGTACTGCAAAGACTATATTCTTAGGGTCTGAATATTGTATGCATCATCTTATTTCTGAAGATAATGGAACCAGGTTTGCAGTTCAGTGGAGACCACAGCCTTCAACACATATAACTCAAGTCTCCTAATGCTGTAATCCTTTTTGGCCACCTCTATCCATTTCAGGTATTATAGTAATATTTGGATAAGAATCTTTAGAATGGACTAATAGCTCCTTAAAAATGTCCTGCTGGAGCATCTCTATTTTTTTTCCATTGAGCTTCGCTCTTTCATAGACTACTGACAGATAAATCAAGTCACTGTCAAGGATTAGCCATCACTTCCTCTCTTATCAGATATGCTAGAATCTGTTCATGGGGCACGTCTTTTCACAGAATTATACTTAAGTGCAGCATATCATTTAATCAACATAAAACCTGGAGATGAGTTGAAAATAGCCTTTAGGATGCCACTTGGACTTGAATACATTTAGGCTTTGTAACGCCCCAGCAGTATTTCAATGTTTTATGGATTCCAAATTTTCAAATTTACTTCTTCATACTGTTGTGGTATATCTAGATGATATTCTAAGGACTGCTCTGGACGTGGCAATTATGTTAAAGAAGTGCTTTCAAGACTGGAAAGAAATCAATTGTCAACTAAACCTGAAAAATGGTTCTTCAACCAAATACCTATTTTATATTTACTTTACATCATATCTGGCGAGAATCTAGCAATGGATAAATCTAAGGTTAAAGCAGTTCTGGATTGGCCAATACCCAATTCACTTTAACAAGTTCAAAGTTTTCTCAGTTTTGCAGATTACTACAGGAAATTCATAAAGAATATGTCCACAGTTGTAACACCTATCATAGGCTAGCTGCAAAAAAAAAGAAACCTTTATATTGGTCACTTGCAGCATCCTGCACATTTGAAACACTGAAAAAGGTTTACTGAGGCTCCAATCCTCTCTCAACCAGATTCTTGAATATTTATTGTACAATCAGTTTCCTCTGATTATGTCTTATGTGCAGTACTAATTCAGAGATAGTAATAATGAGGAACATCCTATTGTTTTTTATTCCCATAAATGTTGTAAATCCGAAGCTAATTACGCTATATTGGAGAAAGAATTGTTAGTGATGAAGAATTATATAGAGAATGGAGACATTTTATACTCTGAGCTCAACATCAAGTTGTAATTCGAACAGATTGGAAATGTCAAATCTTGAAGCAACCGGAATGCAGAAACAGCAAACAAGCTAGATGGGTCTACTTTTTTCAACTATATAAATTCCAAATAACCTGGTTCCCAGAATATTGTAACAGTCATTATGTCAGTATCCAAAAATTCCTAAATCCCCATCTCTTGACAAAATGTTAACAACCTCTCCCCTAATTGCTCCTTAAACACTTCTTTTTTTTTTAACAAGTAAAAAAAAAGAAAATTAACGCTACTGACTCTCAATGGTATTGTTCAAGTAATATCAGATATAAATTTCAAGATGGAATAGTTTTGTATAATTAGAAACTAACCGTCTATGCTAAAAAATTACAAATATTCTTCAAATTCTTCAAATGTGCCACAATGCTCTTTCAGCAGGTCATTGTGGATTGAAAACCACCAAGGATTTAGGGGAATACAACTTCTAATGACCTATATTAAAAGAAGCTATTAAAGATATGTGAAGTCTGTGATCAGGCCAAAAGTACCAATCAATCCTTAGCAGGATTTCTTCAACCTTTGAAAATCCCTTCAAAACCGTGGGAGTTTATTTCCACAGACTTTAAAGTGGGTCTACCTTCCTCTGTAGGTTGCACCATCATAAATATCACAAAAGATTATTTGAGCAAAATGACATTTTTCTCCATTATCCAAGCTTCCAAACTATGTTCAAATGGTCATGGTATTCCTAGCAGATATGTTTATGTAGCACAGTTTACCTCCTAAGATTTTTCAGATCGAAGACCTGAGAATGTTATTATATTTTGGGCTCAGTGGTAATAAAATGTAAAGATCTACCGGGCTCTATCATGTGGTTACTATCCTCAGAGAAATGGACATGCAGGGAGATTAAATCAGACTCTGGAAGACAAAGCTACAGTGTTTTATAAATGCCACTCAATCCAGCCTGATGGCATAGAAACATGAAACTACAGGCTTGTGGACACATTTTATGAATTCATGTGTACTTTTATTAACATCAGGGTTTGGCTCAGTTTTCTTACTTATGTTGACTCTAAGCGAGCAGTGTCGTGATTGGTCTGAGCGGCCTGTTTGGCTACTCAGGCAGTGCCTGGGGAGGCTGGGCATGTTCTCCACGGGGCTGTGCAAGACAGCCCCTTGGAGAACATGCCAAGTGCGCAGGATGGTTTGTCTGGCCCTAGAGGGCCGGTCAAGCCGTCATGTGCACGTATGGAGGGACTGCAAACCATTCCTGCTCCCACCGCGGCGAGCCAGCCCCACCTGACCTGGCTGGAGCAAAGAAAAATAAAATGATAACTTCTTGTTATTAACATTTTATCTTTCTTTTGCACTGCTCAAGGAGCAGTGGGGCGATGCTCCTCTGCCTTAGTGGAGGAGCCGCCACTTGTAAAGCACATATTATATAGAGTTTCTTAACGTAGGGTTCTATTGGAAGATATGTGACTTATTCAAACAAAGAGAGCATACAGGTGTATGAGATCATAAGAAAGGATAAAAAATTACCTTCAGATAGGTACAAGAATGTAAACGTTTTCAACTGAGCAAGCTTTCTCATCTCAGCAGCATTGATCTGAAATCGACGCTCTGAACCTCAAAAACTACTTCCTTTAGGCATAGTTAGCATGATCAGCAAAACATGTCTGCAGCAGTTGCAGGTAAGCTAAGGCAATAACTCGCATTTCACAAGGAGGATTATCTGCAGTAGTATCATAGAACCTGGCTGTGCCAAAGTCCCCATGAGCCTTCATGCTACTGCTCCAACCAGCTCCAGAATCGGCTTCGTCGGACATGAGAGTTCTGAAGAATTCCTGACTGTGTCCAGCACCACCTAGACCCAAGAGGCACGACAAATGACTGACTCCAGATGGTGGTCCTACAACAATGGCCCGGCATGTCTCTAATATAAGCTTCCCAGATGAAGCTATTGCCCAGCGCAACCAGTGCTTGAGTAGTCTGCCCCCCCACCACCACCACCCCACCGCTGCCTAATGTAAGGTCCGTCTGACCATAGAAACTGAGTAAGCTGAACAGCATGCTGTATGAATTAAACAATAAGCTGTGCACAGCTAAGAGGAATCTTGTTAACAGTGCATCCCCTTCGTGCAAGCACAGCTTCCCTGGCATATAGACTTATTATAAAGTGACTATAGAACCTATCTGTACAATAAGAGTAAAAGAACTGGTAGTTAATGACTGCATCTTTCATACGACATATATATAGTCTTACCTCCTTTTTTAAATAATTAACCTCTGCCCCAACACTGTATTTATTGTAAATCATATGTGCGCTCAGTATACTGCCCTACAGCAGTCTCTGTTTAGACACACAGACCACATTTAAACTTGATAATTCAGACAGCATTTGATCTACGGTGCGTTCCACTTTAGAACAAGACCTTTTTCCACCTCCTGAAGACTGCATGACATTACAATGATGTAACCATAATACAAAATTGGGTGTTTCACAATCTCATTTAAATCACTCCTTAAGATAAAACATAGCCTTTTCGACCTCTCTATCCCTTGAAAGCCCAAAGAGCGCAGAGTAGTATCTGACTCCAATACCAACAGTAATACTTCTTATATTTATAGACTAATTGCCCTGGAGCTCCACACACCAATGGCCTGACACAAACACACAGAATGTGGGTGAGCACTGCTGTTTTATATGTTTACCTGTGATATATTACACACTGCTTACTGCCATGCGTCCGTCCGTTGTCCTTGAGTGACACCCAGGAGGAGTTGCCGGTTCCGGGTTGGGATCAGGTCCAGACATAAGAAAAGTTTTCAGCTCTAAAGGCTCATGTCGCAATCCAGGCACTGCAGATATATGGGTCACAACCGGTTCATAACAGTTAGATACATGTTGCAATCCGTCCATAGTTCTGTTGGAGGCTACAGACATTCAGTCTGTGAGAAACGTGAGATGTCACAATGTACAAAGAAGTGTGCGTACTGCTGTTCAGTCAGCTTACCTGCCATATCTTGTACTTGGAAATCTCATGTAAAGGGAGTAGGTGTGTCTTGATGATGTTACAGCTCTGTGACCGCATTTGTAAAAAAAAATTATGATAATTGCAATACATAATTACAGGCAGCGGTGGACCTCAGCGTTTTGAAGCAGTGCAACACCAAGGCTGGGGGATGCGTACTTTTAAAACCTTTTCAAAGAGGATTGTGAGAAGTTGGCCTGGCATATGCTGTCCACTAATTATAGTGGGCACCTTGCACCAGTCCAAACAACCCCTTTTTGGAGATAGGTTAAAGACAACCTTATTGAAAGCTATCCTAGTGGTAGCTATGGAGAGCAGCCTTCAGGCTAAGTCTTGAAGGAATGTAAAGCAGCTTGTTTTACCCGTCTATAATCTCTTGAGTGACCAAATGAAAGAGCACCACACCAGGTATATATTCAAAATATATGTATTTATTGCTAAACACACCCCTCTAGTCTCTTTATGAGGCTAGAGTTCGAAGTACATAAGTTAGAAGTTATTAAATCACAGTAATAGCACAAATACACGTTTGGGCCCTAGGGGCGTACCAAACCATATACCAATAAAGTGGTATGCGAACCACGACTGAACTAGACACTAGGCCTAGAGCCTCTAGAAGTGCTTGGACCACAAGGAACCACCCAAGGTAGTGACACGGGACCCACGGGAGACGCGTGCAGTGTAAATACACAATTGCGATACGCCGTTGACTTCTATGGAGAAAGTCGGGATCGGGAAATTAGAGAAAAGGGACACTTAAAAGAGGACTAGGACAAAACCCTTTGAGATCTAGGACTTTGAAGAGTCTCTACCCACGGGAGCACCGGAGTACTCGTGTTACCTCACCCAGGGAAGCCGGGTGCCTAGGTGCCTTTCGGGGTCGGGTTTCGTCGTCGGTTCGAATGGCGATCTGCTGCAAAGTGCTGCTGGCGGCCAAGAGAAAAGTGTCCGGGTGGATCCAAGAGTGGATCGGAGTTCTGAAGAACCTGAAAGCAGAGGGGACAGAGTCTGGGTCACTAGCCAGTGACCAGGAAGGCGATGGACAGATGCCCACCGATGTCGAGTGCTTCAGGTGCGTTGACGGTCGTCTTGACTCTTCAGCCACGAGGTCCAGGAGGCGTTGTCGGCGACCAGGAGCAGGATTCGGGCTGGGACACGATGTCTGTCGAGTGCTGAGGTGTCGGCGACCGGATTGGACCCAACAAGCCTTGGCAACGGCAAGTCTCGATGAAGATGTAGATCGTCGATGGTGCAGACCAGCAAGGTCTGTGGAACTCACCCAGCGAGGGTAAGTGAGGGCAGGCCTGGAGCAACCAGGATGCCAAGTTAGAAAAGGATTGGCCTTCGTTAAGGGCTACTAGCCAACGGGCTAGCGACCGCGAAGGAGCCTCGTGACGCCGCACGTGGAGCTGGCTTACAGGACACTCGTGGAGTGGGGGCCAGTGATCTTCGGTGCAGGTGGTGCTGGAGGCTAGGGCTACTCGGAGCCCAAAGCACGACTTCTTGGGAGACCCAGAAGATGATGCACTTGCAAATGTGCTCGGTGTCCAGGGGTCACGGTCTCAAGTCACCCACGATAGCCACGGGCCTCAGCTTTGCTGGGGACTCAGGGTAGCCTCGGGAAGTCTGAGAATCCACCTCTGGTGATGCGATGACTTCGGCGTCCGACGGGAGCTTCAGAAATGCGAACCGGACAGATGCTTCTTTGGTGCCTGCCAAGCAGGGGAGTCACTCCTTGACCCCAAGGGAGATTCTTCTGTCCTCTAATCGTGAGTAGAGCGTCGAAGGTCCAGGATTCTGTTTCAGAGTTTCGTCCAGGGATAATCTAAAGTCCTAAGGACTGGGTTCCTATCTTTATACTAAAGATAGGGGTTGGACTACTCTGTGGCCCCACCTATGGGTGGGTCAGGGCAGAGGGGTGGCTACACCCCTTTCCCTTTGTCCAGTTCGCGCCAAAGCAGGGGCTGCAAGCCCCTGATCCGGTTTGAACTGGGGTATGCACAGGGACACCAAATGTGCCCCCAGTGCAGGACTTCAAAGCACACAGATGGTGCTCCCGCCCAGCCCCAATACACATTATCCTGTCTGGGGAGGTGGTCACACCTTCCTGGGACAGGAAACCTATTGTCCAGGCCTCCCCTGCCGGAGTTTCGTCCAGCAGCAGGAGGCCAGACTCGTGTCTGTGGCAGCAGCATCCATTTTGTGATGCCAGGGCTTTGGAGAGAAGTTACCGGGTTAGTCAGAGTTAACATGTCTTTCCCTCTAGAAGGGTGGAATGCTACCCCCGCCGCCAGAATTGGCGGGGGGTAGTATTCCAAGATGTTTGACACCAAACACGACATGTTTAGGTGCAGCCATTCCAAAGTTAGCATTTTACCGCGAGGATATAATGCGCTTAAGAGTATATGGTCAGGCTGCACTACAAACAGCATCAGAGATGGTCTCCGAACGCTGCAGAGGGGCCCTGCTCATGCAGGGGCACCCTCTCACATAGGAACCATGCACTCTGCCTTTAGGATTGATAAGGCCTGCCTTAGGAGTGACTTATAGGTTTATATGTGTGTATGTGTTTAGTGATATAGGTAACCTATATCACAGTAAGGGGTGCATGCACCACCTTACCCAGGCTGCAGTAGCAGACCTGTGGTGTCAGTTTGGATGGCCTTCCAGGGGTGGCATAATACATGCTGCAGCCCCTGGCAGGCCTCTGAGGTACCTATGCCCTTGGTACATAGTATACCATATACTAGGGACTTATAAGGGCACTCCAGATCCCAATCATTGATGTGCCTAAGGCACATGGAAACCATTTTAGAGAGGAAGCAGCTAGGCTGGGGTTCTGATTAGCAGGGCCCCAGCCAGACTAATGTCGAAAAACAGTGAAGCATCAGCAAAAAGTGGGGGTACCCATGTGAAGCAGATCCTACTCTCCTACACAACCCCCCCAAACGTAGGGACATTAAACTAACCTTGCCCAGTTAAGTCTTCATGTTCTAAGTGGAAATACCTAGAGAGTCCATCTGCATTCGCATGGTTACTCCCAGGCCTATGTTCCACTGTAAAGTCCATCCCCTGTAGGGAAATGGACCACCTAAGCAGTTTGGGGTTTTCACCCTTCATTTGTTTTAGCCATAAGAGGGGCTTATGGTCTGTCTGAACCAGGAAGTGTGTACCAAACAAGTATGGCCTCAACTTCTTCAGAGCCCAGACCACAGCAAAGGCCTCCCTCTCTATGGCTGACCAACGTTTCTCTCTAGGGGTCAGCCTTCTGCTAATGAAAGCTACTGGCTGATCCTGACCTTCTTCATTCAATTGTGACAGTACAGCCCCTACCCCCAATTCAGATGCATCAGTTTGAACAATGAACTTCTTGGAGTAATCAGGACTCTGCAGAATTGGAGCAGTGCACATGGCCTGCTTGAGGTCATCAAATGCCTTTTGACAGCTAACTGTCCACTGAACCTTTTTGGGCATTTTCTTAGAAGTTAAGTCATTCAGGGGTGTCACTATTGATCCATACCCCTTGACAAATCTCCTATAGTACCCAGTCAGGCCTAAGAAGGCTCTCACCTGAGTCTGGGTAGTGGGAGCAGTCCAGTCCATGATGGTCTGGATCTTGCTCTGCAAAGGTTGAACCTGGCCTCCACCCACAAGGTGGCCCAGGTACACAACCTGACTCTGCCCTATCTGGCACTTAGTGGCCTTGATAGTCAGGCCTGCCTTTTGCAGGGCCTGTAAAACATTCCTGAGGTGGACCAGGTGATCCTCCCAGGTGGAGCTAAAGACAGCAATATCATCTAGATATGCTGCACTATAGGCTTCCAGACCTGTGAGAACTGTATTCACCAACCTCTGGAAAGTGGCAGGTGCATTCTTCAGACCAAAGGGCATTACCACAAATTGATAATGCCCACTAGGGGTTGAGAATGCTGTTTTGGGCTTTGCAGTATCAGCTAGTCTGATCTGCCAGTAGCCAGCTGTTAGGTCAAATGTGCTGAGATATTTGGCAGAGGCCAAAGTATCTATGAGCTCATCTGCCCTGGGTATTGGATGGGCATCAGTCCTAGTGACTGCATTGAGACCCCTGTAGTCCACACAAAACCTCATCTCTCTTTTTCCACCACTGGTGTGAGGTTTTGGTACAAGGACCACTGGACTAGCCCAAGGGCTATCTGAGGGTTCAATAACTCCCAACTCCAACATTTTCTGGACTTCAGTCCTGATACAGTCCCTGACATGGTCAGGTTGCCTATAAATCTTGTTTTTAATAGGCAGACTGTCCCCAGTGTCCACTTCATGAGTGCACCAGGTGGTCTGACTGGGTGTCAGCGAAAACATATGTCTAAACTGATTGAGGACTTGCCTGCAATCAGTTTGTTGCTGGGTAGTGAGGCTGCCTGCCAAGGCTACACCATCAACTGACCCATCGTCAGGGTTCTGTGAGAGCAGGTCAGGGAGTGGGTCACTCTCTTCCTCCTGCCCTTCATCAGTAGCCATGAGCAAGCCCATGTCTGCCCTGTCCACATATGGTTTTAACCTGTTGACATGGAGAACCCTGTGGGGACTCCTGGGTGTTCCTAGGTCCACTAAGTAAGTGACCTCACCCTTCTGCTCAACAATAGTGTGGGGTCCACTCCATTTATCTTGGAGAGCTGCTGGGGCCACTGGCTCCAACACCCACACCTTCTGTCCTGGCTGGTAAACAGTCAGAACAGCCTTTTGGTCATGCCAGGCCTTTTGAAGTTCCTGGCTAGCCTCAAGGTTTTTGGTTGCCTTTTTCATGTACTCAGCCATCCTGGAGCGGAGACCAAGTACATTGTCCACTATATCTTGCTTTGGGGGCTTGAGAGGTAACTCCCATCCTTCCTTCACCAAGCACAGTGGACCCCTCACAGGGTGGCCAAACAGAAGTTCAAAAGGGCTGTAACCAACCCCCTTCTGAGGCACCTCCCTATATGCGAATAAAAGGCAGGGCAAGAGTATGTCCCATCTACGCCTAAGCTTTTCTGGGAGCCCTTTAATCATGCCCTTCAAGGTTTTGTTGAATCTCTCAACTAAACCATTGCATTGTGGGTGATAGGGTGTGGTGAACTTATAAGTCACTCCACACTCCTTCCACATTGCTTTTAAGTACCCAGACATGAAGTTAGCACCCCTGTCTGAGACTACCTCCTTAGGAAAGCCCACTCTTGAGAAGATTCCCAGGAGGGCCCTTGCCACCACAGGTGCTGTAGTGGTCCTGAGGGGAATAGCTTCTGGGTACCTGGTGGCATGATCCACCACCACCAGGATAAACCTGTGCCCAGAGGCTGTTTGGGGATCCATGGGACCAACAATGTCAATCCCTACCCTTTCAAAGGGCACCCCCACCACAGGTAGTGGTATCAGGGGGCCTTTGTAGTGCCACCTGCCTTGCCACTGGCTTGGCAGGTTACACAGGAGCGACAAAACTCCTTGCTGTCTTCAGACATGTGGGGCCAGTGAAAGTGAGGGACAATTCTGTCCCAAGTCTTGTTCTGGCCCAGGTGACCTGCTAAGGGAATATCATGGGCTAGGGTCAATAGGAAGCCCCTGAACTTCAGAGGTATTACCAACCTCCTGGTAGCACCAGGCTTGAGGTCTCTACTCTCTGAGTACAGGAGTCCATCATCCCAATACACTGTATGGGGACCACTAGCTTTCCCAGCAGCCTCAGCAGCAGCTTGCTGTCTGAGGGGTTCAAGGGAGGGGCAGCTCTGCTGCTCCTGGCTCAGATCTGCCCTAGAAGGTCACCCTGTCCCCAAGAACTCAACCTGGTCAGGTTCAAGTTCCTCTGGGACAGTTCCTTCTTCAGGGCTGAGATCATCCCCCTCAAGGGACTGATCTTCCTCCTGAGCCAAGGGGGAAGGCACTGCCTTAACCCTACTACTCCTCCTTTGGAAGGCACTTGGTCCATTCTTCCAGAATCCAAGGCCTGTTCAGTGCTAGACATTTTGGCTTGTGACCTGGTCACTGCAAACACATCTGCAGGGATCCCCAGCATTTCTGCATGGGTCCTGAGCTCCACTTCTGCCCAAGCAGAAGTCTCTAAGTCATTGCCAAGCAAGCATTCGACTGGTAGGTTTGCACTTACCACAACCTTCTTAAGGCCAGTTACCCCTCCCCAGGAGAAGTTAACAACTGCCAGAGTATGGTCTGTTCTGACATTGCTAGCATTGGTCACTTGGTACATTTCACCAAGTATAACTTGCCCAGGATTCACAAGGTCTTGTGTCACCATTGTGACACTTGCCCCTGTGTCCCTAAATGCCAAAGCCTCACGTCCATTGATTAAAGGCTGTTGTCTGTACTTGCCCAGATTACTGGGACTCATAGAGGAGGGCACATCCATGCCTCCATCACAGACTAACACAGCCTGAGTCAGTTCTCTGACTAGGTCAGAGCCCAACTCAGTACCCAGGGTGAACCCTACTAAACCCTTGGCTGGAGCACTCCCACCAACTGTAACTGTACTAGGGGGAACAGGTGCCTTAGGGGCATTGGTGGGTGCTGGACTTGAGTCTTTGGACTTGGTGCAATCACTGGTCCAGTGGGTCTTTTGCTTACAGACCTTGCACCATGGTTTTCTTTGGCCTTTCCCTTTGGTAGACTGTGAATCCCCACCAGAAGAAGATTTTTGGGGGCCTGATGAAGACTTTTGATCTTTACCCTTCTCCCCACCCTTTTCAGAGTTCTTAGCATCTTGCTTCTTGGTTTCCCCACCTTGGTTCTGTACCTTCTGCTTCACCCTGGTTCTGACCCATTTGTCTGCCTTCTTTCCCAATTCTTGGGGAGAGGTCAGATCAGAGTCTACCAGGTATTGATGCAACAGCTGATTTTGACAGTTATTAAGAATCTGCTCCCTCATTATCAGATTGTACAATCCTGAGAAGTCACACACCTTACTGCCCATCAACCAGCCTTCCAGAGCCTTGGCAGAACAATCCACATAGTCTACCCAGTCTTGAGTCTGTGCTTTTTGGGTATCTCTGAACTTCAACCTGTACTGTTCAGTGGTTAGGCCAAACCCATCAATAAGAGCACTCTTCAAGACCTTGTAATTGTCAGCATCCTCCTCTCTAACAGTGAGGAGCTTATCTCTACCTTTGTCAGCAAAGGAGAGCCACAAGATTGCTGCCCACTGCTCCTGAGGGACCTTCTGTACCTTACAGGCCCTCTCTAGAGCAGTTATCCACTTGTGGATGTCATCCCCATTCTGATAGGGAGGGACAATCTTGCTCAGGTTCCTATGGTCATAGGACCTTTCCCTGTCTCTAGGGACATGGCTGCCACCATGGGACTCTAGTCCCAACTTTCTTCTCTCTCTAAGGAGATCTAGGGATTCCCTATCTAAAGCCAATTGCTTTTTTCTGATTTCCAGCTGAGTTTCCTCATACTGGACCAGTCTGTCTCTTCTCTCATGAGAGGATTCCCTCCTGTGAGAGGCGATAGAGCTCCCTATGGAGGTGCCAGAGTGGTTAGACTCCTGAGAAGGAGATCTAGACTTCCTGGGCACACTCTTAATCCTTCCTGGGGGGACAAAGAGGGCATCATTCTGATCATCCTCATCATCTTCCACAGGAGGGATTGGGTTATCCAGGTCAGGGTCATTGTCACCCTCCTGGCCAGTCTCAGAGGGGGGCTGGGGGTATTGGTACCCCTGGCCTCCTCCTCTTCCTCTGCCCCACCCTCAGCTCCTACCCCTTCAGTCCCCAAGGGCTTACTAAGGTCATAAGCCACCAACAACTCCTTGAGGTGTTGGGTGGTGGGGCTTTGGCCTGTCCTTATTTTTCTCAAGTTGCATAAAGCTCTCAATTCCAAGAATGGGAGTGCATCATACTTGGAGGGTGGAAGCTCAATGGCTTCCTGCAAGGATTCTTTGGATCCTGCCCTTAAAGACATTACTAGTGTGGTGTGGTGTATGCACTACCTACTCTAGTGTGGCCTACTAAACTCTCTTGAGTTGTAGAAAGGGTTGTGCTATCCCTTAACACACAACTCTAAGTTCAGTAGAACTTACTGTATTCTAAGCTTAAATTATATGTACCTTAGGTACCTTTAGTGGTTTTCAGTTGATCAATTCAATTGAGATTATCTGGTAAAACAATAGCAAGCTGGAATCCCACACGCTGCACACCAATGTGAGAAGTTGGCCTGGCATATGCTGTCCACTAATTATAGTGGGCACCTTGCACCAGTCCAAACAACCCCTTTTGGAGATAGGTTAAAGACAACCTTATTGAAAGCTATCCTAGTGGTAGCTATGGAGAGCAGCCTTCAGGCTAAGTCTTGAAGGAATGTAAAGCAGCTTGTTTTACCCGTCTATAATCTCTTGAGTGACCAAATGAAAGAGCACCACACCAGGTATATATTCAAAATATATGTATTTATTGCTAAACACACCCCTCTAGTCTCTTTATGAGGCTAGAGTTCGAAGTACATAAGTTAGAAGTTATTAAATCACAGTAATAGCACAAATACACGTTTGGGCCCTAGGGGCGTACCAAACCATATACCAATAAAGTGGTATGCGAACCACGACTGAACTAGACACTAGGCCTAGAGCCTCTAGAAGTGCTTGGACCACAAGGAACCACCCAAGGTAGTGACACAGGGGACCCACGGGAGACGCATGCAGTGTAAATACACAACCGCGATACGCCGTTGACTTCTATGGAGAAAGTCGGGATCGGGAAATTAGAGAAAAGGGACACTTAAAAGAGGACTAGGACAAAACCCTTTGAGATCTAGGACTTTGAAGAGTCTCTACCCACGGGAGCACCGGAGTACTCGTGTTACCTCACCCAGGGAAGCCGGGTGCATAGGTGCCTTTCGGGGTCGGGTTTCGTCGTCGGTTCGAATGGCGATCTGCTGCAAAGTGCTGCTGGCGGCCAAGAGAAAAGTGTCCGGGTGGATCCAAGAGTGGATCGGAGTTCTGAAGAACCTGAAAGCAGAGGGGACAGAGTCTGGGTCACTAGCCAGTGACCAGGAAGGCGATGGACAGATGCCCACCGATGTCGAGTGCTTCAGGTGCGTTGACGGTCGTCTTGACTCTTCAGCCACGAGGTCCAGGAGGCGTTGTCGGCGACCAGGAGCAGGATTCGGGCTGGGACACGATGTCTGTCGAGTGCTGAGGTGTCGGCGACCGGATTGGACCCAACAAGCCTTGGCAACGGCAAGTCTCGATGAAGATGTAGATCGTCGATGGTGCAGACCAGCAAGGTCTGTGGAACTCACCCAGCGAGGGTAAGTGAGGGCAGGCCTGGAGCAACCAGGATGCCAAGTTAGAAAAGGATTGGCCTTCGTTAAGAGCTACTAGCCAACGGGCTAGCGACCGCGAAGGAGCCTCGTGACGCCGCACGTGGAGCTGGCTTACAGGACACTCGTGGAGTGGGGGCCAGTGATCTTCGGTGCAGGTGGTGCTGGAGGCTAGGGCTACTCGGAGCCCAAAGCACGACTTCTTGGGAGACCCAGAAGATGATGCACTTGCAAATGTGCTCGGTGTCCAGGGGTCACGGTCTCAAGTCACCCACGATAGCCACGGGCCTCAGCTTTGCTGGGGACTCAGGGTAGCCTCGGGGAAGTCTGAGAATCCACCTCTGGTGATGCGATGACTTCGGCGTCCGACGGGAGCTTCAGAAATGCGAACCGGACAGATGCTTCTTTGGTGCCTGCCAAGCAGGGGAGTCACTCCTTGACCCCAAGGGAGATTCTTCTGTCCTCTAATCGTGAGTAGAGCGTCGAAGGTCCAGGATTCTGTTTCAGAGTTTCGTCCAGGGATAATCTAAAGTCCTAAGGACTGGGTTCCTATCTTTATACTAAAGATAGGGGTTGGACTACTCTGTGGCCCCACCTATGGGTGGGTCAGGGCAGAGGGGTGGCTACACCCCTTTCCCTTTGTCCAGTTCGCGCCA
The DNA here is from genome assembly GCA_963921515.1 of Calotriton arnoldi. NCBI lineage: Eukaryota > Metazoa > Chordata > Amphibia > Caudata > Salamandridae > Calotriton > Calotriton arnoldi. The sequence goes on from CAWUFW010010473.1 coordinate 373,091, forward strand.
AAGCAGGGGCTGCAAGCCCCTGATCCGGTTTGAACTGGGGTATGCACAGGGACACCAAATGTGCCCCCAGTGCAGGACTTCAAAGCACACAGATGGTGCTCCCGCCCAGCCCCAATACACATTATCCTGTCTGGGGAGGTGGTCACACCTCCCTGGGACAGGAAACCTATTGTCCAGGCCTCCCCTGCCGGAGTTTCGTCCAGCAGCAGGAGGCCAGACTCGTGTCTGTGGCAGCAGCATCCATTTTGTGATGCCAGGGCTTTGGAGAGAAGTTACCGGGTTAGTCAGAGTTAACATGTCTTTCCCTCTAGAAGGGTGGAATGCTACCCCGCCGCCAGAATTGGCGGGGGGGTAGTATTCCAAGATGTTTGACACCAAACACGACATGTTTAGGTGCAGCCATTCCAAAGTTTGCATTTTACCGCGAGGATATAATGCGCTTAAGAGTATATGGTCAGGCTGCACTACAAACAGCATCAGAGATGGTCTCCGAACGCTGCAGAGGGGCCCTGCTCATGCAGGGGCACCCTCTCACATAGGAACCATGCACTCTGCCTTTAGGATTGATAAGGCCTGCCTTAGGAGTGACTTATAGGTTTATATGTGTGTATGTGTTTAGTGATATAGGTAACCTATATCACAGTAAGGGGTGCATGCACCACCTTACCCAGGCTGCAGTAGCAGACCTGTGGTGTCAGTTTGGATGGCCTTCCAGGGGTGGCATAATACATGCTGCAGCCCCTGGCAGGCCTCTGAGGTACCTATGCCCTTGGTACATAGTATACCATATACTAGGGACTTATAAGGGCACTCCAGATCCCAATCAGTGATGTGCCTAAGGCACATGGAAACCATTTTAGAGAGGAAGCAGCTAGGCTGGGGTTCTGATTAGCAGGGCCCCAGCCAGACTAATGTCGAAAAACAGTGAAGCATCAGCAAAAAGTGGGGGTACCCATGTGAAGCAGATCCTACTCTCCTACAAGGATGACTCCTAGTTATTTAGGGTGTTGTGGGGATGCTCTAAGTAACAACCACCTACTAGGTTATAGCTACTTCACAATATATGGAAACCCAAAGAATGCACACAAAGTACAGAAATTTGTAAACGGCCCAAACTTCACTTTGCACTATGTTCACAACTAAATATCAATGTTTCATCTTGCACTCATCGCTGCGTTTATTTAATTCTAGAATCCAGCTTAAGATGTATTTCTTCAGACCTCATTACCTCCTCGTAAGTCTTCCTCGCCAAATGACTAACGAAGTGAGCTTCAGCTCCACACCAGAACCCTCCAAAGCAAAAAAAGTTTGCCTCCCATCCCTTCCCAATATGGCCGACCTATTTCACCCTTGACCTCTATAAGAGGCAGGCCGGCCCAACCCTTCAGCCTGTTTTTTGGGTTCTGCGCACGATTGCTCTCCAGTTGCGCCGTCAGGTAAGTGGTTCCTGCTGTAGCGGGTACGTGGGTCTGTGATTGGCGGTCCTGCTCTAGCAGACCCTAGGATCTAGGACCTCACCCCCCCTTCCTTCCCCCGGTTTCTTGCGGGCCGGTTAGGCTCTGCCCTAGCGAGCCACGGGTCTACAGGGGGGGTGGCCGGGGTGGCCCGGGGCTCGTTGTTCGGCCCCCTGTTTAGTTTCCCCGGCCGTGTCAGCTGTTCTGTTGTGTCTACGAGGCGCTGGGGGCGGCTTCTCCCCGAGTCCCCGGTTAACACTGGGGGGAGGCGTCTGACGGGACTTGGGCTGGCAGGGTGGGGGCCGGCGATCTGTACATCGTGGCCGTACCCCCACTCGTTTTCTCGGCACACAGGGGCCTCACATTGTTTTACGCCGACCGCTGAAGCTCACTTCGTTAGTCATGTGGCGAGGAAGACTATACTCGGAGTAATGAAGATTACTGGTAAGTAACCGGGACATCAGCAGGGCCTCTAAGTCATCTTTGCCTAATTGTGGATTACAGCTCTGTTTTCACCAGTGTAAGTTTGAAAAAAGATCAGTATCTGAAAGAGACACGTTAGTGACAGATTCCTTACCTTAGAATATCCCCAGGCGTCAGGCTGGATCCGGAAAGTTTTTTGCGTAGCAGTACCCTTGCGCGTCGGTAGGCGGCGTCGTGCGGCTCCGTCGTCGGCGTCGTGATCGCCGGGATGACGTCGCGGGCAGTACTTAGGCGCCGCCCCTGCGCGCTGACGTCAGTTCTTCTTTTTCCGCGCCAGTAAGCGCAGATCCGGAAGAGCAGTGCGTGCCCTAGTCACTTTTTGACTATCTTTTTTGGTGAATTTTTTCACTGTTTCTTCAACGAGTCTTCACGACTCCTAAGGTGTCGTAGGGATGCCCGGCTTTAAGCCCTGCGAGGAATGTGGTCGCATGATGTCGATCACGGACCCGCACCTCGAGTGTCTCTTTTGTCTCGGCCGAGACCACGACACGAAGTCGTGTCCTGACTGCCGGAAACTTCATCCTAAGGCTTTGCGAGAGCGGTCTCGAAAGCTCCTCGAAGTCCGGCATTCGGCTCCGCGCCGCACCAAGCCCCGGTCCCGGGAGAGGTCGAGGGGCCGGACGCGGAGTCCCCGCCGTTCGTCGGAATCAAAGTCTTCGCGCTCCTCCGGTAAGTCGAAGCACAAGAAGTCTAAGCGGCGTCATCGCTCTAAGACTTCGCCTCGCCGGTCTCGCGACTCGGCTGAGGTCCCTGTCGGCACCGTCCCCGCCCCCGCGGCCCCGGACGTGCCTGTCGAGTTACCCCCGCAGTACCCGCCCTACCCGGGCTCGGGGGCGACTCCGGCCGATATACAGAAATTCCTGACGGCCATGGCCCGCCTCTTCGGGCCTCAAGGTCCCTCCGGTGCGCCTTCGGGCCCCGCGGGCCCTAATTGGGTTGATCCGGCGTCGCCGTCGACTCCGGTCCCGGCGTCGCCTGTCCCACCAGCCTTCGTCCCGGCCTCGGCTCCGGCCCCGGCCTCGACCCCGGCTCCGGTGGTGCCGCAACCCCCATCGACGCCGGTTGACCTAACCACGCCTCCGCCGATGTCCCCGGTGCCGTTTCCGACGCCGTCCGGGGCTCCGGGCGTCGTCGTTCCCCGGTTCTCTCCGGGTCCGGACATGGAGCCGGACCGGCGTCGCCCGACGCCGTTTCCGGCGCCGATGAGACCTTGGGTCCCTGATGTCCCTCCTCCTCCATATTTTCAACCTGAGGAGGACCAGGAGAGCTGGGAGGGGTCTGAGGACCCTCTCACACAACAGTGCGAGTTTGACCCGGACTGGGTTGAGGAACTTGGGGATGCCAGTGGTCTGGATACCTCCCCTGACTCTGGCATGCTGTCTCCTCCCGTGGCAACGGAGGAGGGGGCTAATTTTGCAACGGTGTTGCGTAGAGCTGCTGGAGCCTTGAATCTCCAGTTGCCTACAGTGGCCGTCAGGTCTAACATCCTGACTGAAGTGCTTCAGCCGGCGGCCTCCTCTTCGGAGACTGTGCTGCTGTTCAACGATGCACTGACTGACGTTCTTTTGGGTGCCTGGTCCAAACCCACCACAGGGGCTCCTGTGGATAGGAACGTGGCCCGACGCCATCGCCCTGCTCCGGGCGACCCCCTGTTTCTCTCCCAACACCCCACCCCTGAGAGCTTGGTTGTCCAAGCCTCTGCCTCCCAAACCGCCTTCCCTACCGCCCCTCCGGATAGGGAATCCAAGCGCCTGGATCACTTTGGGAAGAAGGCTTTCTCTTCCTCCAGTGCTGGCTTGCGGTCTGTTAATACCGCTTGCCTCTTGGGCCGATACACCCACTCCCTGTGGGATTCGGTGGCAACTGTTTTGCCGCAGTGTTCTGAGGAGGTCCAGACACTGCTTACCCGCGCCATTGCGGAAGGGCGTGATGCGGCTAAATATACCATCCGCTGTGGCCTTGATACCGCCGACTCGCTGGGCAGATCGCTTGCAACGACGGTGGCGCTGCGTCGCCACGCCTGGCTGAGAACCACTGGTTTTTCAGGGGATGTCCAGAATACACTCATGGACATGCCCTTTGATGGAGTCGGTCTTTTTGGTTCGAAGGCAGACCATGCGCTGGAGCGTTTCAAGGACTCACGGGCTACTGCTAAGTCCCTGGGCCTTGCTGTTGTGCGCCCTCCGCTCACGTCTGCTTTTCGCCCCTTTCGTGGCCACGGAAGGGGCGCCCAGTCACGTCCACAGCCCGGCCAACGGCCCGTGCAGCAAGCGCCTTCGCGTGGCCGAGGACGTGGATACCGCCGTGGCGGTTCGGGCAACCAGCGTGCGGGTCAGGCCACCACCTCCAACCCGTCCGCGGCCTCCAAGCCCTCCTAGTCCCTCCTTTCAGGTGCACAGTACGCCAGTCGGGGGCAGGGTCCGCCATCACCTTCACCACTGGCGTCCCATCACCTCGGACAGGTGGGTCTTGGACATTGTCCGAAGGGGCTACTCCCTCCCCTTCGAGACCACCCCCCAGCCATGCCACCTCAATTCCACCGCATGTCAGGGGATCACTTGGTGCTTCTACAGAAGGAAGTCACGGCCCTCTTGGCCAAGAGGGCCATCGAGCATGTTCCGACCCCAGAAGTAGGGCGTGGTTGCAACTCCCACTTCTTTCTGGTGCCCAAAAAGGACAAGGAGGACATGCGTCCTATCTTGGACCTCCGGAACGTCAATCGCTTCCTCCGGAAGGAGAAGTTTAAGATGCTCACCCTAGCTCAGGTCTTGACTGCCCTCGACCCCGGAGACTGGTTGGTAGCGTTGGACTTGCAGGACGCCTATTTCCACATCCTCGTCCTGCCGGCCCACCGGCGTTACCTTCGGTTCACGGTAGGCCTCGAGCATTTTCAGTTCACCGTGCTCCCCTTTGGCCTTACCAGTGCCCCTCGGGTGTTCACGAAAGTGATGGCGGTGGTCGCAGCTCATCTGCGCCGGGCAGGGGTTTCAGTCTTCCCCTACCTCGACGACTGGCTGCTGAAGGCGGGCTCGTCCCAGGCAGTCGTCTCCCACCTCCAGACTACGGCCGAACTCCTGCACTCGCTGAGGTTCTCCATCAATGTGCCAAAGTCGCATCTGATTCCTTCTCCACAGCTCCTTTTCATCGGAGCAGTTCTGGACACGACGCAGTTTCGGGCCTATCCTCCCGAACGGCGAGTCCGGGATATTCAGGCTATGATTCCGATCTTTCAGCCTTTATCCTGGGTTTCGGTACGGATGACCCTGAGGCTGCTGGGCCTCATGGCCTCCTGCATCCTGCTGGTCAATCATGCCAGATGGCATATGCGGGCTCTGCAGTGGGACCTGAAGTTCCAGTGGGCGCAGCACCAGGGCAACCTGTCCGATCACGTCCAGATCTCGGAGGGGACTGCAAAACAGTTGCAGTGGTGGCTCTCGAACCGGCAATGGGTCATGGGCAGATCCCTCTCCCTTCCCCAGCCAGAGCACACAGTTGTGACGGACGTGTCCCTTCTGGGATGGGGCGGTCACATGGGAGAGGCGGAGATCAGAGGCCTCTGGTCTCCGGCGGAGTCCCGGCTCCATATCAACCTTCTGGAGCTCCGGGCGATCCGGCTTGCACTCAAGGCATTCCTTCCCTCTGTCAAAGGGACGGTAGTGCAGGTGTTCACCGACAACACCACCGCCATGTGGTACTGCAACAAACAGGGCGGGGTGGGGTCGTGGACCCTTTGTCAGGAGGCTCTGCGCCTCTGGACATGGCTGGAACATCAGGGCATGTTCCTGATGGTTCAACACCTGGCAGGTTCCCTGAACGCCAGGGCGGACGAACTCAGCCGCAGGTGCATGATGGATCACGAATGGCGTCTTCACTCGGAAGTGGCGCAAGGACTCTTTCTACAGTGGGGAGAGCCTTGGTTAGATCTATTCGCCACCGAAGAGAACGCGCAATGTCATCAGTTTTGCGCGTTGGAATTTCCAAGGCGGCACTCGCTCGGCGACGCTTCGTCACGAGTGGAGTTGCGGTCTATTGTAGGCCTTTCCGCCTATACCACTTCTACCCAGAGTGTTGAAGAAGATTCGGCACGTCCGGGCCCAAGTCATTCTTGTGGCTCCGGACTGGGCTCGAAGAGTTTGGTATCCCGAGCTACTCAGTATGAGCGTAGATCCCCCGATCCGTCTGCCTCTTCGGGAGGATCTTCTGTCGCAGCAGCAGGGGACGGTCCTCCACCCGAACCTGTCCAGTCTACACCTGCTTGCGTGGAGATTGAGCGGCGGAAGTTGATTCCTTTCGACTTGCCTCCCGAAGTTTGTGATGTGATTCTGGCAGCCAGGCGTCCCTCCACTAAGGTGGTATACGCCTGCAGGTGGAACAAATTTGTGGCATGGTGCACAGCAAAGGCTGTGAACCCCCTTTCTGCCCCTCTTTCTGAGGTCCTTCTGTTCCTTCTTTCTCTGGCCCAACAGGGTTCTGCCCTGGGTACCATCAAGGGTTATCTCTGTGCTATCTCGGCCTTCCTCAGGCTCCCTGATCAGCCCTCCCTTTTCAAGTCCCCTGTTGTTAACAGGTTCTTAAAAGGCATTACACACCTCTTTCCTCCTGTTCCATTTGTGATGCCTCAGTGGGACTTGAACTTGGTTCTTACCTTTGTAATGTGCGCTCCCTTTGAGCCTCTGCATAACTGTCCTCTTCGTCTTCTGACTCTAAAGACAGCCTTTCTGGTGGCCATCACCTCCGCTCGGCGGGTGAGTGAGCTCCAGGCTTTATCTTGCAAACCTCCCTTTCTGTCTGTTCATCCAGACAAGGTTGTTCTTCGGACGCGTCCGTCCTTCTTGCCAAAGGTGGTTACTGCCTTTCACATTGGGCAGACCATCACTTTGCCTACCTTCTTTCCGCCTCCGCATCCTTCCAGAGAGGAAGAGAGGCTCCACCGTCTGGACCCAAAACGTGCGCTCTCCTTCTATATCGACCGCACAAAACACTTCCGGGTGGATGACCAGCTCTTTGTTGGCTACGTGGGCGCCAAAAAGGTCGGGCGGTGCACAAACGAACCATCTCCCGCTGGGTTACCTTGTGCATCAAGACCTGCTATTCTTTGGCTAAGAAGGAGCCTCCTGTTGGGCTGCGTGCCCATTCCACCAGGGCAACGGCTGCTACCACGGCCTTGGGCCGCGGTGTTCCGCTGCCCGTTATTTGTCAGGCAGCTACGTGGGCCTCGCTGCACACGTTTACAAAGCATTACTGCCTTGACAGTCAGGTCCGGAGGGACGGCTTCTTTGGCCGTTCTGTCCTCCAGGACTTCCTTGTCTGATCTTTGTTCGCAGACCCACCACCGGGGTTGGTATTGCTGGGGTATCTATTCTAAGGTAAGGAATCTGTCACTAATGTGTCTCTTTCAGATGCACAAGTTACTAACTTGTGTAACGATATATCTGTAAGAGACAGTAGTTAGTGACAGATTCCTTACCGCCCACCCATCCTCCCCGTTCTGCGAACTGTTTTCTAGGGTTAAGGACATCCCTTTCAGGGCCCTAGTATTTTTCAGACACCTATGTCAGCTTCTTGCATGGCTCTGCGTTCCTGTCGCGGAAAGTTGTGTACAGAACTGACGTCAGCGCGCAGGGGCGGCGCCTAAGTACTGCCCGCGACGTCATCCCGGCGATCACGACGCCGACGACGGACGCGGAGCCGCACGACGCCGCCTACCGACGCGCAAGGGTACTGCTACGCAAAAAACTTTCCGGATCCAGCCTGACGCCTGGGGATATTCTAAGGTAAGGAATCTGTCACTAACTACTGTCTCTTACAGATATATCGTTACACAAGTTAGTAACTTGTGCATTTGCACTGGTGATAGGGAGCATAAAAAAACAGCTGTTCTTGAGTGTGTGTATCTGTATAATGGAGAGAGCAAAAAAGTGGAAGAGAGGTAGAAAAGAGAAGGATATAAGCAAAATAAGGCCAAATGTGAAGGAGTTTAAGTGTGTGAGAAGGGCAAGTAAGTGGGATTTACGAGGAAACAGAGGATTTCAAGAGAGTAGGTAACATGTGCATGTGTTTTTGTGTTGGGAGCATTTCATTAAGCCGTGAGTATGTCAGAGTGAGAATAGGATGATAAGAAGTAGATGGGACAGAAAAGAGGATCTTTGAGAGAAAGTTGTGAGAAGGTGAGCCTAGAAGATATGTGAAAGAAATATGTGATAAAAGAATGTGTAAGGTACGATAGTGAGATGAATCTCAGGAAGAGTAGTGTGTGTGTTTTAAGCTTGAGGGAAGTGAGAGGGACAGAGAGCACGGTATCAGAGGATGGACAAAAGTGGGATTGCAGCCACAGTCTACATCAGATCCCACCTCAACCATGGAAAATCAGCGGCCCTGATCATCCCCGATCTCTCAGCAGCGTTTGACACAGTATCACATCACACCCTGATCAAAAGGCCTCATGACATTGTAATCCAAGGAGACGCCCTCAAGTGGATCTCCTCCTTCCTCACCAGACGAACCCAGAGAATCTGCCTTCCTCCCTTCACCTCGGAACCCTAGAGCACCATCTGTGATGTCCCTCAAGGTTCGTGTTATGAGCACTGTTTCATCGAGCGCGCTAGTGCAGGCAACAGGCAGCGCGTTCCTTTCTCCAGCGGTACGTCGTCAGTGATGCCGGAAGTAGTGACGAAACTACAGTTTCCGTGAGGCTTTGCGGGGGCACGCACGACGCAGCGAGGGACCGCCTTTATAGGAAGTAGCAGTGCTCGTTGATGCGTCGGAAATTCTTTGTCCTCATCGCGTTCGGAATCCTGGCTTTCCTGAGTTACAGCAGAGGTCTGGTAAGGGTGCTTCAGCACCAACGCTCTGTATTCCCTGCCGCTTGTCCCCTTTTGACTGTTGTCCTTCCTGTTCTCCGTTGGTGAGCTCATGCTCGTGCGGAGGCAGCCTCATTGTTCTTTATGACCGGCTCCTGTTTGTAATATCCCGCCCTTGGAGTCTCACGGTCTTTGAAGAGGGCGGCAGTGACTTTGGCCCTGAACTTCTTTCAATTGGCAGTGCCGTGGAGAACCTTGCCTGGGTTCAAAAGGCAGGAACTAAACTTAAGGGATATTAAGTATCCATTTTTGTGTTACTCCTTCATGTTGCTAGACACTGGATGCAATGGTGAATTAACCAGACTATGGATTGAGGCCGAGTGTCTTCGTTATTTGGCTTGGAGTTTCTTATATATATATTCTGGAGCAAGATATATATATATATATCTATATACATGTACCTGTATTGTATAGTTATTTTTCTAACTCTATTTTAACAGGGGTAACCGGGAGCGGTATAGGACTACGCTCTATCCCTGTGACGCCTTATGGAGTTTAGAAAAGGGTAGGTTATATAGAATTGTGTCATTGAGGAAATGAGAATGTGCATTGCCTAATGTCTGCATATTTACAGGTTGTGTTGCATGTTCATTGAATGGAGTTTTCTATGTTTCCACACAGCAGCCATACAGAAGTAATAGGTACTACTATACCTAAGTCGCAGTCTCTTCACAAGCCACGCACGTACTTTGTTTTTGTTACAGGTATATGTGGTGGCCCTATCTGAATCATTGTTGGTATTTGAGTATGAATTCTAGGGAGATGTATAGGAGGTATTTATGAATGTTGTTGTCATTTCAGGTCTCCCTCCCTGCTGTTCCCTTCCTTTCCTTCCCTCGCTTGATCCTCCCACTGACCTGTGCCATTACGGCGTTATAGGCTTGGGCAGATCAAGAGGTGGACCATTCTGAGCAACAAACCGATCCTGAGGACTCAATACACTGACAGTTCGTCCCTCAGTTCTACCCTGCTCAACACCTACATGGTGACTTCATATTGCATGGATTGAACATCATATCCTATGCCGAAGATACCCAGCTCATCCTTTTGCTATCAGAAGACCCCTCCGCCACACTGACCAACTTGGGCAGGTGCATGGCAACCATTGCCAACTGCATTAGAGACAACTGCCTAAAACCCAACACAGACAAGACAGAAGTGCTGATCTTCAGGAAAAACACCTCCCCATGGAACGACATATGGCGGCCTTGCGAACTAGGACCCTCACCCACTCCGACCGACCATGCCCGCAACCTTGGCATCATCCTTGACAGTAATCTCACCAGGAAAAGACAGTTCAACACAATATCATCCTCCTGCTTCCTCACCCTTCGCATGCTCCGCAAGATACAGGTGACTCCTCATTGACACCAGACGGACCGTCACACAAGCCCTTGTCACCAGCCGACTGGACTACGACAACGCACTCTACGTAGGAATCACCTTGCACCTCCTCAAGAGACTGTAAACAATACAGAACTCTGCAACCAGACTCATCGTAGACTTCCTAAATGGACCCACATCACCCCCACCTCAAAAAGCTACACTGGCTCCCCATTCCAAAGAGATGCCAGTTCAAGATGTTGATCTACACCTTTGAAGCTGTCCACAACCAGGAACCAGCATACATCAACCACTGACTGAACTTCCACCTTTCCTCCAGACACCTAAGCTCTGCTTCACTCTGCCTCGCCCACACCACCCGCATTCGCCGCAGCAACAGCGGAGGAAGCTCCTCCTACCTCGCTGTGAAGTCCTGGAACAACCTCCCACTTCACCTACGAACCTCATCCTCTCAGCTGGAATTCAGGAAAGGACTCAAGACCTGGCTGTTCAACTGAGCCCCATACTGCAGAACTCTCAGCGCCTGGATACCCTCACAGGTGATTAGCCGCGCTCTACAAATCCAGATTGATTGATAAATTGATTGGGTGTGCGAATGAGAAGTGTGAATTTAAGACAGAATGTTATATAAAGAAAGGTAAGGAGGCAAGAAAGGAAGGTGTGAGAATCGTGTTTAAGAGGAGGAAAGAGGATGGATGATAAACAAGAATTGGGAGGAAAAAGATGTTGTGAGACACAGGACAGAGCAGGGACAATTTAGGGAGAAGTGAATACTGTGTGTATGCCTAGGCTGCCACCAGCAGGGAGTATCATATTACCTGTACAAGCAGCATATGTGGAACCACTGCTAGAGTAGTTAGTATGGAAAAATGTACTTTGAGCTAAGATTACCAAAAAATGTTACTGCCGGTCCTAGGTGGTACAGAGAGAGGGTAGAGAAGACGTAAGAGGGTAGGTGAGAGATGGACTAGGGAGAACAGTGAGAAGAAAATGATAGAATGTTTGTATAATACATTGTTAGGATATAAGAAGGCAAGAGTGTGAATGAAGAGTTTGAGAGAGCTGCAGTTAAGAGAAATGGCTGAAGACAACTGAAGGTGAAACAAGAAGAAAAGCATAAGAGACTGAGAAGAGAGCAGTGTACTTCAAAGAGGTGAACATGAGAAAGATTAAAAGGAGTGTGGATAGAGGTAGAGTTTTGAAGAGTGACCGGGGCATAACTAATAGAGGGGGACTATAGAGACAGCAGCGGCAGTGAAGGAAAAGTACAAAAGAGCAGCATAAAGGTGTGTGTTTTTTGTCTTTAACCCCTTCCATGCGTCGGACGGCCCCCGGCCGTCCGACGTCACGGTGGGCGTGTGCGGAGGACGGCCGGGGGCCGTCCGAATCGCACACAAGTGGAATTCGCCCGCACAGCGGGGGAATTCCAGCCGCGTCGAAGCGGTTAAATGGCCATACTGGGTACATGCCTCTCCCTTCTTTCTCAATTACCCCATGAGTAGGGAAGGTCTCTTTGCTGGTATAGCAAGGGCCCAACCTTTGAGATCTAGGGTTTATTGACAAAAGTGCATGTGAAGGGCAGCAGTTGGATCAACGGAAAGTGACAGTAGCAACACTGCAGAATATGACAGTGGTAGTATTTGGCAATGACAGCAGGTCTCTCAGGATGCTGACGTAGAATTTCATGTAAGTGAGAATGATGTCAGAACTCACATTTTCCCTCACACAGATTCATTCCTCCCAGTGAGTCCTCCCAGTGAGTTAATCACCCACTCCTGGGGTCTGTCTGTTAACTACAAGTCACTCATGCTTTAACTGTGCATGTTTTTTTTAACAATTCAATGTGTACCTGTCTGTCCTGATCTGTTCTGTGGGAAACGGAATATCGCACTTGCTGCTTTATATGAGCATGGAAGTGTGCTTTAAAAATTGTCATGCTGTGCCTGTTCCGTGGAGAAGCACAGCTTGCACAAACGCTGCTTAATTTATATGGGTTATGTGGTGGAGAAAGCTTGCATTGTTTCTGTTCAACGTGCACCTCTTATTTATTTATTTGAAAAGTTTTATATAGCGCTGGCTAGACCCCGAGGTATCAGAGCGCTTTACATGAGGATCCGCAGGTTACAGGTTACGAAAGATACATCAGTTACAGTTACAGTTGCAGTTACAAGTATAGGCTGAGGAGAAAAAATGAGATTACATGAATAAAGTAAGTTATTAGCGCGTAGCCAAAACCAAGAGTCGTGTCAAATGGGGAAAGGAGGGAAGGGGGGGGGGAGGAAAAACAGGGGAGAGGAATGCAGATAGTGTCAGGAAGACCGGAGGGGGGAAAGTACTTCAGGGGGAGTAAAGCATAGAAAGCAGTCTAAGAGGCAGACAGATAAAACCGTGAAGAACCGTGAGAAACAATGTCTGATGTCCGGCTGGGTAGGTGACGGCCGAGGGGGTGAACCATAGCCAGACTCCTCTATAGCTGCGTGGGACAGCTCCACCGGGCAACGGCCAAGGGTACTCAGGCTCCGCGATAAAGGCCAAACAGTTTCTGAGCAAAGCATTCAAAGCAGTCAAAGAGAAAGACAGATGAAGCCGTAGAACCGTGAGAACCTTCTTCTAGGAAGAAGGGGTGTTTCCACTGCGGTTGCCCCATCTTATGAAAAACAAAGGATATATATAGTGACACATTTGCATAAGAAGACCTACGAACCAACAACTATTTTACAATTTTTGATGGATCTACTGTGGCCCTATAGTCCTAAGGAACACAGCTGCCCCTTAAGGGGCAATATTAGTGCACCAAAACATGTCAAAAATATGTCTGCGGAAAAGAGAGGCAGTGTCTGTTGCGCAACTTTACTTTTGTTAAACTTGTGGGGGACACCAGTAAAAACCATTTTAGCTCACCCATACACAATTTTAATAGAGGTCTGACAGGTTGACAAAGAGAGAACATAAATGTTGCAATAAGGGACATAATCTCACCCAAACTAGAGGACCCATAACTAGGAGACTACAACCAGTGAAAACTAGTACTGTCTGATGCTTATGAAAGCTGGATGTTAAATCCATTGATGACACATACTAAAATTAGGTAGCTGAGGGCTCATCATCCCAAGTGAGTACATGAATGTATGGTAATTTCATAAGAGGTTTGGCTGTTTCCTCCAAGAGTGTTGTACTTTTTGTATGTTTATTTATGTTTATGTTGAGTGTACAACAGTCCTTTAACTCCTCTCACTCTCTCTTTAGTGTGTCAGCTACCTGTGTTGTACTTGTTAAGTATGTGTGATAGGAATGTATGATTTTACTTTTACTACTGCCACCTGTCCTTTACTTATTATTTGTGTTAGGGAAGGTTGCACCCATGTTTGACCTTTGTTGTGTTGTGACATTCAGTATAAAGCTTTTCGCTTTGTAAAATACCAAACAAATCACATTGCAAATGCTGGATGCAAATTCAAGAGTGAACCCTTACAACATATGTGAGCAGAATTTACCTTTGGTTTTATGAACAAGATGTTTTTGAAATGACCTCAAAGATTTTGTAAAGTTTTCAAACATAGTTGACAAATAGCTTGATGTTATCTCAGTCAGTCAGTCAAAAAAACTTTATTTCGGCTATACAGCCATAAAAGCACAAATGATTGTAACAATACATAATTTACAAAAAAATTATAATACCCAACGATTGATTGTTAAGAAGATAATACAAAGAACCATTAAATCCATGGGGAATAATATGCTATAATTTTATAAAGTGTTTTCTGTCCCCACTATTACTCCACACCCTGTGGTTAACCACCATATGTATCAGCTGTTGCCAAATTATCTTAAAAACAGAAGTTTAAAAGACATTTAAGTAAATAAAAATATAAACGTTTAAAAAAATAATTTAGAAATAGAACATTAAAATTACTTGACGAAAAGAAAAATATCAAAACAATTTCCCAAGTTGGAGATATGTGCAAATTTAGATCAATAGCATCTAATGAGAGAACATAATTAAATATTACCCGGCTCTTTTCCCTTTATAATGCCTCTACGTATACACCACATCGCGAATAAAAATCTCGAGGTGGCGACTACGAATAATGGGTGTGTCTCATATTTTAGTAACCTAAAAACCTCGATATAATTTCTAAGCCCCAAATTTCTACAGAGTTGGAGGACCCACTTGGACCTGGACCTTTTATAGGCAGGGCAGAAAAGTATAACATGGAGTTCGGTTTCTTCTGTCAAAGTGCACCCAGGACAATCTAGTTGAGTAGCTCCCTTCCATTTGTTTGTAAATGCACGGAGCGGGAGCGTCCCGTGTCTGAATTATAAAAACAATTTCTTTGCCATGGAAGGTTGGATATTGTCCAGGGCCGACTCCAACTTGTATTGCTGTTTGACATCCAGGAACCTGGAGGTCAAGCAGCATGAATTCATACTCTGGGACAATTGAACAAACTTGTATTCTTTAAAAGCGAGGGATAGAGACTTTTTAGGGATGGAGGGGCAGGTCTCTTCTGGTGTTAGCCACATATTTGCCCTCCCCAGTGCGTGGCATGTGCTCCTAATGTAAGACAGCCATGGTAAGTTCCCTGCTCCCAGTATGGACAAGACATCCTTCAATTCCACCCTGTACGTTTCTAGCTCGGGCGTACTCCATAAGCGACGCCAAAATAAAAGTGGACGAGAGGCAATTAAGTCGGCAATAGGGCCAATGCCCAAATCCATCCTTAGTGGGGTTAGGGGGTGCTTTTGGGAGACCCAACAGCTGCCTGATAAAAGTGTTCTCTGTTACAGATAGAATGTTAGAAGAGCAATGTCCCCAGAGTTCAGCTCCATATATTGAAGCTCCCCTTGCTTGAATCTTATAAATTTCTGCTGGTGGGCCCACCACTTTATGGGTACAATTTTTGTGTACTTTTAAAATACCCCCTATAGACTGTGTTAATTTTAGGTTGGCTTTCTTTACTTGGGTCCCCCAGTCCATCTTATCATTCAGTGTAAGGCCCAGATAATCAAAAATGGACACCCTCTCTAAGGGCCTGCCTTCCATTTGGGGGTGTGGGCAGTTACTAGTATTGGCATGGAAGACCATATATTTTGTTTTCTGGAGATTTATCTCCAAATCCCTCTTCTTACAGAATTGGCTGAACTCTTCCAGTACCCACTGCATACCCATGGGTGATTTAGACAGGAGCAGCGTATCGTCCGCAAACATTAAAGCTGGTATTTTGCGGTTCGCTAGCCTTGGTGAATCTATGTCCTTCACTGCCAGGAGAGTTTCAATTAGACCATTTAGAAAGAGGGAGAACAGAGTCGCGCTAAGACGCATCCCTGTCTCACCCCTTTCTCTACAGGGAAGGGAGCTGTCAGTTCCCCTTTCTTACCATGTCTTATCCTCGCATAGGTGCCTTCGTATAGGCGCTTCAGCTGCTGACAAAGATATTCTGGTGCTCCCATGTCATGGAGTAAACCCCATAGCTGATCGCGCTGCACCATGTCAAATGCGGATTTGAGATCCACAAAGGTTAGATAAAGACTACCACCCTCCAAAACTACAGTTTTCCAATGGATCAATTGCAATCTGAAAATCTGGTTGATGGTCGAGGTTTTAGACCTAAAACCAGCTTGTAAAGGAGTTAATACATTCATCTCATCCATCCATGATTGCAATCGGCCCAGGAGAACACGGGCAAATATCTTTTGGGTAACATCAATGAGGCTTATTGGCCGGTAATTTGCCGGATTGAGGGGGGAACCTTTTTTATAGATAGGAATAATTTCTGCGCCAGCCCAAGTCGGAGGGAGCGCCATACCTTGAAGGATGGCGTTGAATAAGGTCTGTAGATAGGGTGCCCATACTACTTGTTCATTTCTAAACAGGTCACCGGGGATTCTATCCAGCCCTGGTGCTGTGTTTGGTAGCAATTTAGCCAACGCCAAAGAAACCTCTGCCAATGTACAGAGTGGTGGACCAATGTTTGGGGAAATTTGATCAGTAACTGGTGCCCTAGCAGCTACATCTCCATCTAGAGGCCTTGAATATAAGACTTCAAAATGTGATCTCCAAGCTTCTTCCCCCAAATTTGGTTCAATTGCTGAGTTGCCTTCGGATTTACCAGTTTTTACTAGATTTCAAAAGCCTCTCATATCTCTATCATCTAAAGCTTTCTTAATTGCTTCCCATTTTTCAATCTCCCACGCTGCTTTAGCTTCAGCTAGGGTTTTTTTTATAATGTGCCCTGGTTTCTTTGATACATAGGTTATCCTTTTCCTTAATCCCAAATAGCAGAGCGCGTTTAGCTTCCCTACATGCTTTGTTATACCAGGGGTGTTTCGGTTTGGGGTCAGGACTATTATTATTTTCACCATTTTAAAAAAACTCCGCTAAGTTTAAAAACATAATCCTGATGGTTCTTACCTAGCACCAACAGAGATTCATGGCCTCGACTATTTTCTGAAACGGCAAATGCGGTTTCTAAAAAAGGAATAATTTGTTGATAGAGGGAGACCATTTTTTCAATTGATTGTACAAATGTTCCCCATCGTACTCTTCTACCTCCTTCAGTTGCAATTAAATTTGGGACAGATTGAATTGGCATACCCTGGTCATCCTTTGGCTGGGAACAGGCTATATCTAGCACCAATGGATTATGGTCACTTTCACATCAGGTTTGGACCGAAAAGTCCATAATTCCGTGCCATATCTCAACGTCTACCAGGATATAATCAATTGTAGATGCCTGTCCCGGTTTATTGAAAGTAGGATTGCCCGGACTGTCAGAGGGGAGACGACCATTACATGCCCTAAGCGAATGGCTAAATGTAAATGAGTTCATTTGAAGAACAAGGGGGGTCCACCCCCTTATTGGGTAGATGTTACAATCTGGAATTGCCCAGACCGAATCTTCCTCGCTTGTAATAGTGGTGGTTACGCCATTAAGGGGTTCGAAATGACAATTAAAATCCCCTCCAATAATTACATGTGCAGAATCAGGTAGAGTGAGGAGAAAGGAGGCCAAGCAGTCTAAGGTCTGAGGTTTGCCCCTGCCTCACTGGGCGAGAATAAATATTAATGATGGCCATCTTTAGAGAGCTGTCAAAAGAGAGGAGGATACACAAAATGTCCGGGGAAAAAGTATCTACCATCTTAATAGTGCAACCCAGGTGTATACCGGCCCAGATGCAAAGGCCCCCTGAAGGTCTCCCCCTGGGCCCCTGGACAGCTGGAATACAGTATGCAACATATCCTACTCTATACAATGCTATCGTTGACCATGTTTCCTGGAAAAGACATAGGTCGTGTGTATCTATATAATCTCCCCAGTCAGGGAGATCCATTTTAGAGGTAAGACCTGCTATGTTCCAGGATAAGATCTTAGTGTTCTGTGATTCTTCTACTATTACAGATTGTGTATGCAAGGAGCCCCCCTCCTGTTGTAGTACTTGGTGCAAAGTCCCCACCCGTCCCTGTGTGGTACGATGGAGATCCCCAGATGTTTTAGTCGGGGCACAAAGAGTGCTGACTGTAGATGTAGCCTCATACGTTTTCTCAGAAGGTTGATCGAGGAGCACGTATCTTTCAAAATTTTGAGTCTCCGCTAGCTGATTATCCGTGCATTCCAGGTATTTAACAGTAGGATTTAGTCAATCGACCAGGTCTATGGGGCTAAATCTATTACTGACAGGAATGTTAAATGGCGCGATAGTTTCAGATCCCCGAGCCATATTTAGCAAGTTCCCAGTCGGGGGTCTCTTTTCCCACTTTTTATACACACTTTCCATTCTCTCTAACAAGGGACTAGGAGGATAAAAATAGCCTAAGGGGAGTGTATAAATACTACTAGTCTCCCTGGGCAATCCCCATTCAAGAATGTGTTGGACCACCCTGGTGTCTCTGAAATTAATCAGAACACAGTCCCCCGGAATTTCTTTCCGCCTCTGTCCCAGCCAACTAACCCTACGTGCAAATAGAATTTCGCTATGTATTAGGTGGGGGAGAGGTCTGTGTTTGTTTAACCAAAAGATGATTTTGTTTTTTAAAACAGGATAAGACTCCCCACAACCTATTTCCAACTCTGGTACTCCAGCTAGTATGACCACATAGGGACTAGAGGCTGGGGGGAGATCTATACATGGCAAAGTGGAAATCGTTTCCCTTGAGTTAGATTGAGATGTATTCTTAGTATCTCCTTTGTGATTACTAAGTGGCAGGCGTTCCGCTGGCAGACCTGGAGTTGTTGCCATATCCCTAGGGCCATGGGCGATATCTACAGCGTGAGTCGCCCTGTTTTGGGTAGTAACTAGGGCCTAGTTTTGTTGGGTTAGGGGGATAGTCCCAATTGGGGCATTCGTTTGCGCTAATAATTTTTGCCCTTCAGGGACAGATAGCACAGTGGAGATAGGTGGAGTCACGAAGTTTCGTTGGGGAACAGTGGCCTGGCCCAAGGATTTAATAGATTCAGTAGTGTGCAAAATTATGTCAATTTTACTCCCCCAAGAATCCACCAATGAGGTCAGCTTTTCAATTCGTCTCATTGCAACTTCTAGCTCAGATTTTATAAGATGTTCAAGGTAAATTTTAAACTCTTTTACCAGGTATGTTGCCCATATCGGTGGCTCCATTGATTCTGTGCTACTTTCACCGGCTACATGTCCCTCTGGCAGTTGATTTGGTGCCACCACAGGGGTGTGAATCACATGTTTCCCTCCCTTGTGATCTTTTTGTTTCCGATGTGCTCCTTTCCTTTTTGCCCCCCCCATACCAATTTTACTCGGATTTTCACGAACTACGTTTTCTTGTACAGACAATAAGTCTGGGGTGGTCGGGAGATCTAATGTTTGGGAAGAGTGGAGTACTCCTGACTCCATAATTGGTGAGGATCTTGGAATCGTTGGTGTTATGGAAAGGCGTCTCTCAGTGCGTTCTATTTCGCTGGAGACGGCTCCTATTGCCTGCTGTAACATTTTGTCAATAGCTGTAGGTTTGACAGTAGGGGTTCGCACAGGGGCCTTTTGCCTAGTGTTTGGCCTTGCAGGCGGGGGAGTACTCTTCCCCATACTTATTTGGTGGCTAAACCTCCCCAGTCCAGAATACGGCTAGCAAATGCTATTCAATTGGATTAAGCGAGCGTGCTCCCCACTATGCCTCAAGTGCTTCAATCCTTAAACTTTACTCTTTGAAGCCTCCACAGACTCTCCCTAGTTTGACAGCACACTAAGTTAGCTAATGCACAATCATTAAACATAACCACTCACGTAGATCAAATTAACAGAGGGGTGACCAAGCCCAGCCTCAATCAGTCTCGGACGGGCTCAGACGGGCCCGCCCTTGGCCCGGCACGTCCCGCGCACGTTCCGCGCTGCGGGGGGAGAGGCTGCGCTTTATGCGCGAAGATGGTCTGGTGCCTCCCCCTCGTCAGCAAGACGCGAAACACCTGGGTGGGCTCGCGTTGCACCCTGGGTGATGTGGTCCTCCAGAGGGTGATAGAGCGGAATGCGGCGTCCAGAAACAGGCGTTAGCAAAGATCAGCGCCCACAGCAAGGATCATCAGTGTCACCAGAAAAGGACGTTGAAACAACAACGGGACCCACGCTACGGGGGGAGAGGCTGCGCATTATGCGAGAAGATGGTCCGGTGCCTCCCCCTCGTCAGCAAGACCCGAAGCACCTGGGTGGGCTCGCGTTGCACCCTGGGTGATGTGGTCCTCCAGAGGCTGATAGAGCGGAATGCGGCGTCCAGAACAGGCGTTAGCAAAGATCAGCGCCCACAGCAAGGATCATCAGTGTCACCAGAAAAGGACATTGAAACAATATCGGGACCCACGCTACGGGGGGAGAGGCTGCGCTTTATGCGCGAAGATGGTCCGGTGCCTCCCCCTCGTCAGCAAGACCCGAAACACCTGGGTGGGCTCGCGTTGCACCCTGGGTGATGTGGTCCTCCAAAGGGTGATAGAGCGGAATGCGGCGTCCAGAACAGGCGTTAGCAAAGATCAGCGCCCACAGCAAGGATCATCAGTGTCACCAGAAAAGGACGTTGAAACAACGTGATAGGAATGTATGATTTTACTTTTACTACTGCCACCTGTCCTTTACTTATTATTTGTGTTAGGGAAGGTTGCACCCATGTTTGACCTTTGTTGTGTTGTGACATTCAGTATAAAGCTTTTCGCTTTGTAAAATACCAAACAAATCACATTGCAAATGCTGGATGCAAATTCAAGAGTGAACCCTTACAACATATGTGAGCAGAATTTACCTTTGGTTTTATGAACAAGATGTTTTTGAAATGAACTAAATGATTTTGTAAAGTTTTCAAACATAGTTGACAAATAGCTCGATGTTATCTATAACAAACAACTTTGGCCATTTCTGTCACTTTAGCCAAAAGCACTTTGCATGCTGTGTTTTTTATCTCACAATGCCAATGTTAAAAGCAAAACTGCAAGCACCACAATGTAACACAGTTGCATTGGGTATTTCCCCTTGACATATTAGTGAAGAACAAAATAAAATTTTGTTGGGTGAGCGGACAGATAGAGGATTTCAAATGCAAGAGCATCTCACTGCTAATGGGCTAACATAAACACTCCTTGGAAAAACAAACAGCCATGATAAAAAGACGTTATTGACCCAAAATGATGTGATCAGTAGCTGATGAATGTGTCCGAAGAGAAACAGAAAGGAAAAGGCATATGTTGCCAATCTCTTCCTGAGCCAATCCTTGGCCTAGAAGTTGGTGTGATTTAGGTGGCACACCTGAAACAGCACTATGACGCGCCCTGCCTTGAACAGGTGCAGCACGTGCTGCAGATGCTCCCATGCGCGGGCCACTGAGTACAGGGGCTCAAAGATGATCTTAGGAGCCTGCTACCGAATGTTGGGTTTACCGATACCTAGGCTGCCTAGTCCTCATTCCCCTCGGGCCTCTTCTAAGCTGTTTCTTTAACTCTTCCAGGTTCTTTTTCGCACCTTTCTGTTTCTCCTCCTTGCTCCATTTTCTGCATTTCTCTCTTGCTGCAGGTCAAAGTATGATGAAGAACAAGCCCTTACAATCAAGGTTAGTGCTATTGGTTCGATCGGATTGAACCACACCTTCATATTCCAGAATGCATGTAAATAAGGTGCGGCCGGTGGCATGGAGAGAGCTATCTACTACAAATAAACTGTATTTTCCCCCGCCTTAAACGGCCTCTGTAATCTCGCGCTTGACGCAAAGGTTGGCCTAAGGATGTGTTTCCGGCCTATGTCCTCTTTACTGTATTTGAGGCTGCCCGCGGCCCCCGCAGGGGGCCACCCTAAAAGGGCGGCCCCTTTAGTGGCATTTGGGCACGTCCCCACCCCCTACGTTGTGGTTTGCGGGACTCCTAGCGGAGTCCCCTTACATGACGACCCAAGCACGTCACTTCCGGCTAGGATTGGGGAGGGAGGGTATTTAGGCCTCCCCACTCCATTTTGTGCCCTCTTTACGCCTGGCACGCCGTTTCGCTGGACGTGTTCACGAGCTGAGTGCCGATTCACCAGGGCCCGGAGCAGCTTGCGCGGTGAGTTTGCCCCTCTCCCCATCCCCATGGTTGGGCGTCCCCAGGCTGATGGCCTGACCCAGCCATCCCTGAGGTTATTGTCCGCCTAGGGCGAGGTGGGTTTGGGCTGCTACCGGCCCGCTTGGGTCCTGGCCAGGGGGCAACCCCCACACGTCGGGCTGCCCTGGCCACGGACGGTGCCCCTGCACTAGCAGGCCCTGGTGGTCGCGGGCCCCGCAGTGCTTGCCCAGCCCTGATGTTGCTTACCAGTCCCGGGTCGTGCCAACACAGCTGTTCCTCGGCCCTGCGCGCCTCTCATGGCCTCGCAGCCCTCGCAGGCGGCCGGTTAGGACCTGTGGCCCGGCCACCTCCCCACGCGACTGCTATCCTGCGAGCACCGCGGTGGGGCGGCCCGTGGTGCCCGGTCGTAGTGTCCAGGTAGCGGCGCCCCAGTCATCCTGCCTGGCGTATGTTGTGGGGGGGGTGTTGCCTTGGTGTGGTGTACAGCACTCCCTCCTCCCATCCCGGCCCCTGGGGTGCCCCCGACTCGCGGGCGGTGCTGGTCTGTGTCGGGCCCCTGGCTGGGGTTCGCCGACGGCCTCATGGCGGCGGGACCCGCGGGGGGGGGGGTGCACTGCAGGCCGACACCTCTCTATCGCGCTCGATCGGGGCGCGCCGGGTACACCCACAAACTGGGGGCCGGGGGTTATTCTGCCGTGCGGAGGGCGCGGCAGTGGGCTGATCGCTCGGCTCCGTATGGGGCATGGCGCGGCGGCGCTAGTTGCAGCGAGCGGGCCCGTATGCGTGGTACAGGGGGGGGGGTCTTGCCCTGTGCCCGTTTGAGATTCCCTTGCGCTCCGGGCTGGTTATTCTCGGGCTTGGACCCCTTCCGTGCCTCCCCCCACGGTCGTGGACACAGACCACCTTTGGGGCTGTTCAAGGTTTCCTGCCCCTGACGCGCCGGCGGGAGGGTGATCTTCGCCACTGCCCCGTTGTCCGGTCCTGCTCATGGCCACCTCCCCTTCTCTGGGGCAGCCCCGGTGGGCCCAGCAGGCCACGGCGCGTCTCGCCTGGGGGAGGGGCGGGCTACCATGTGTGGCCTACCGCCAGCGGCGGTGGGCAGGGTAGGATCAAGCTTGGCATGGGGTCGCACTGGGTGTGGGAGCTGCATAGCCGTGCCCTGCCCGCGTTAGGCTGAGGCAGCATGCGTGCCTCTCGCCCCTCTCTCCAATCGTGCCCCGAACCACGGGAGGTATGCGTCCCCGGTCTTTGGGCTTGCTAGCTGGTCAGCCCAGGGCCAGGCCGTCTGGCGGGGGGTCATGGGCCGGCGCAGCTGCACCGGGCACGCCCGCCGAGTCTCCTGCAACCGGAGCAGTGCCTACCCCCCCCCCCGGTTTGCCCGGCATCCCCCCCCGCGCGACGGCTGCCGCGCAGCGGGGTCAGGCCGGGGAGTGTGCGTCCGGCTCGGGCCATCACCGCTAGTGCTTAAGCGACGATCAACTGCTTGGCACCTTGGGGAGTTGGCGGCTCCTCCGTCCGGGGCGGAGCACCTGGCGGGAAGCGGCATGCTGCTCAGTGGTGAGCACATGCGTCGCATGTCGAGGCCCCGGGTTCAACCCGACACCTCCGGGAGCCTCATTTCCTCTCTCTGCCCCTGAGCCGGTTTTGCGTCCCCTCGGTGGGCTGCCGGATCAGGTCTCCCCGCACCGGGTGGGGAGGAGGCTGTCCACGGGCGGCACAGGGCATGAGGCTGGAAGCAGTCTCTCGGGCGGCTTGCCGATTCGGAGTCATGCCGCCCGCCGCGTGTGCCCAACGCCCGACTCTGGGGTCTTTGGCAGCGTGGCAAGTCATGGTTTCCGGACAGCCGCCTCTCCTGCTCTGCAGCTGGGGTCCGTGCAGTACCCTCTTTGTCCTAACCCCCAGCATTATTCTAGGACAGGATGTGGTCTGACCTGCGCTGGGGGAGAGCACTTACTCCATTTCAGTCCCCAGAGTTACCTTGTATCCATGTCTGGCAAGCCCATACAGGGTACCTCGCAGTGCACGAGTCTATCATCCACAATGACAAGCATTACAATGGAGTGCCTGACGGTAGTGGCATAACGGCCGACTACGCCAGGCCATCTCCAAGCAGGGATGTGATCGACTGGGGGCAATACCTTATGTTTTATCGTCACTTTTTCACTGGTCCGCCATGCATTTAACGTCCACTGTCTTTACCCCCCAGAGAGAATAAGAAAGCTCGACGCGTGAGACGACAGGTTCAGGCGCCCGAGGGCTAAGCCATAGCAGGATTGCGCGGCTGCTGCACAGAGGTAGGCGTGGGGGAGCAAGTTGGGATGGGGGGCCCGTTGGAGAGGGGGTATCCAAGGGAGCATGACCCCGGACTCGAGTTAAGGTAGGAGCACGCAGCGGCGGGTGGTGGCTTATTGGAACTATGCTGCCCCGCTAAGCCGGTGCTCGTCCGCATGCTCTCTGGTTCACTTCCCCTGTGGGTCCACTCAGCCTCTCCTTCCATCTTAGGTCAATATCTGTACAGTTAAGTTGGGTAACAACAAGCATCTGTTATTCTGCGCCAAGACACCTGCGGGTATTCTTGCATTTTGCTAACACACCTGTTACGTCAGGTCATGCAGGGTTAACCTCTGAAGGGACTTAACCATTGTTATTTATATCACCAAGGTTTCGAACATTCCCACACGCACCGAGCAAGAGGACCAAGGGAGGCCACCGAGGCGCACACTTCGTCAGAATCAGTGAGTTTCCAGGTGGACCCTCCCCACCCTGTGTTGGGGGGGAGGGGGGGTGGCAGGCGGGAGGGGTGCTAGCCGCTAATTATTGCCCCGTGCTATCTGCTCTTCTTTCAGGATGTGGAGCTGGCGCCCCATTGACAGTCGTTCCACGCAAGAGCAAGTCCCCGGCGGACTCGGCGTAGGTAAACTTGAGCTTCACCCACCCTCCCATCACCCGACCCCCCCTCCGCTGCGAGGGCCTCCGCTCCGCAACTCAGTCTAACCGTAGTTTTTATCCACAGCAAAGTGAGACACCTACCCCCCCTGCTGGCCGGCTTTCTCGGATACCCGCCCCCCCCCCCACCGGGTTCCCCCTCGAAGCGTGCGATCAGCAGACCCACTTCAGGGGATAGGGGAGACGAGAAGCTAAGAAGGAAGACCTGCGTAGAGGTTACTGCACGACAAGCCAGAGGCATGGATAGCCAAGGATCCCCTTCCCTACTCTTCTCCCAAATCACCACAGTGGAAGAGTCTCAGGCCGGCACTTCGCAGGAGGACATTTGGGCCGACTTCATGGAAATGGCGAAGGCCAGAGGGGTGTCCTGGGCCAAAGGGATGCTAGACGCCCGAGACCAAGCAGACTCTGGCGTAGTTGAGGATGTGCCCACTGGGCCTACAGCAAGGCCAGAAGAGGCAACTCTCGGACGGGCGAAAAGGGCCCGCCGCGCGACAAACAAGGAGTTCCCTCCTGAGCCCACAGTGCAGAGAGTCAGGGTGACCTCCCTCCCCGGACAGCGGTGCCCGCAGTCCCGGCCGTCCCGTCCCTCCCTACCGCAGGGAGCGACACGAACACTGACAAAATGGGTAAGATGATGGACTCTATGTTGGGCATCTTGGAGGACTTTAAATCTCGCCTTGGCAGCACTGTAATATCACCCATGCCTGCGGCTGCTGCACCTAGCGTTGGGGGCCTCCATCCATTGCTCAAGTTTGGGGGAAGCGGCCAGCAGCGCGAGTGCTCTGAGGGCACCGGGTCCTTCAGTGGCCGGGGCTCCGGCTGGGGCACAGCAGGATTGCTTAGCGAAAAAGTAATAGAGCGCGACCCCAGGGACCCCTCTGGCGGAGGCGGCCTTACAGTTAGTGCGCAGCTGCTGGCGACTCCCATCCCACAGTTATCGGCTGGGGCCTCCCCATCAGTCCCGGCGTAGCAGACAAGGTGGCCCTCCCAGCGGGCGGGGCCACAGGGGCTCCCAATCCCGCCACAGCAGCAAAGGCAGGCCTGTCGGACCCGGCAGCACCTCCGGCGCTCGTCACAGTGGCACCACTAGCATCCGGGCGCTGCTCACTGGCTTGGGAAGTACCTTTGGCTGCGAAAGAAGGGATCTGGAGAAGGGAATTTGTAGACATCTTTACTTTACTAATGCATGGGGCAGACGGTCTTGACACCAGGAAGATGGGGTTAAAAGATGACGAGAAAAAGGTAAAATTCCAGACCTGGCCAGAAAAGACCATTAAGAACTGGGGGATGCTTTCGCAATACTGGCAGCAGTGGTGACGGAGAAATACCCAGAACAAGGTCCAGCCATGTGGCAGTACTCCCGTCTTATCCATAATGAGGCTGAAAAAACTGGGGGCATCGGTTGGTACAATTACGATCGTGACTTCCGCAAAAGAATGGCTATGTGCCCAGACTTAAGTTGGGACCAGAAGGAAATTCAGCTCTGGGTAGAACACATGGGGAAGTTCACTGTAGATATCAAGGGGACCACGAAAAGTCAGAAGGGGCAGGACAACCAGAAGGGACAGAAACAGTCAGGGAAACGTCAGTTCAAGCAGTCCTTTCGGAAAGGCCAGGGAGGCGGCAACCAAGGGAAAGGGGGCAAGCGATTCAACTCTGGCTCGTGTAGATTGTACAACGCAGGGTCTTGTTCTTGGGGAAAGGCCTGCAAGTTTGGGCACATTTGCAGCAAGTGCGGCGCCAGCCACCCGGCGGTGTCATGCAACACCAAGCCAGCCGCCATCAAGCAAGACAACTAACATGCCTTTAGCGACAGACCTTTTTCCGCCTACCTGCCTGCCTCCAGCCTCACCCAGGAGCATCCCCCCCCCTTCAGACTCCACCGATTTCAAGGTTTCCGCTTCTAAGGGCCCCTCACCCATCATTATTGGTAACCTCCTCCCTCTGCTTAGGATCTACCCCAACACAAAGGACAGTATGACGCTGGCGGAGGGTTTTCTGGAGGGTTTCAAGATCCCATACCAAGGGCCACTAGTTTGCAGGGATGCAGACAACCTGCGGTCAGCCAGAGAGCTCCCACGCGTAGTACAGGAAAAACTCCTGAAGGAGATGGTTCTGGGGAGGATAGCAGGGCCTTTTGACCACCCCCCTGGACAATTTCCTGGTATCTCCCCTTGGAGTAGTTCCAAAGAAACAACCTGGGTCTTTCCGCCTGATACATCACTTGTCTTACCCGGAGGGCGACTCTGTCAACCACTGGTTGGAGGACGGAACGTGTTCCGTCTCCTACTGTTCCTATGACTTGGCAGTGGACCTGGTCCGGAGAGCAGGGAGGGAGGCCTGGTTGGCCAAGGCTGACATTGAGTCAGCCTTCCGCCTGCTCCCGGTCCACCCAGATAGTCACCACCTACTAGGCTTCAAGTGGGAGGGCAAACTTTACTTTGACAAGTGTATGCCGATGGGTTGCGCGGTGTCCTGCGCTTACTTTGAGGCGTTCAGCAGCTTCTTGCAGTGGGCGCTCATTTGGTCTTACAACACAAGTGGAGTCACGCATTACCTGGATGATTTCCTCTTCATAGGGGAGGCAGGGACTCAGGACTGCAGCAGGGCACTGGGTCACTTCCAGGAACTGACAGGTCACTTGGGGGTCCCTTTGGCACCAGGGAAGACCGAGGGTCCGGCGCAGGTCCTCACTTTTCTGGGCATCGAGATGGACACCATCAAAGGTGTGTCCAGGCTCCCTGCGGAGAAGGTGCAGGCACTGCAGCGGGATATCCAGGCACTCCTGGGCAAGGACAAGGCCCCTTTGGCTGTGGTTCAGAGCCTCTTAGGGAAGTTGAACTTTGCCGCCAGGGTTATACCAGCGGGCAGAGTCTTTGCAAGAAGACTAGCTAGGGCCACAGCCAACGTGCAAAGGAAACATCACATGGTCAGACTAGCGAAGGGTTTGAAAGAGGACCTCCTCATGTGGCACGAGTTTCTGCTGAGTTTTAATGGCACAGTCTTTTGGAGATCCCCCTGGGCTGGGAGCCCCGACATCTGCCTATTCACAGACGCGTCAGGAAGGGAGGGCTTTGGTGCTATTATGGACTGCTATTGGTGCGCGCAAAAATGGCCTAATGCTTGGCGTAAAAAGAAAATTACAGCGAACATAACTGTACTGGAGCTGTTCCCCATCGTAGTTGCCCTTCATCTGTGGCCGGACACGCTGTCAGCCAGAAGGGTGGTTTTCTGGTCTGACAACATGGCAGTGGTGCAAGCCATAAACGGGCAGACAGCCAAATGCCCCCTGGTGCTGTGTCTGCTGAGGGAACTTATCAGGGTGTGCATGCGCTGCAATGTCGAGTTTAGGGCTAGACACGTCGAGGGGGTAAAGAATGTAGCTGCTGACGCTCTCTCTCGTTTTCAGTGGCTCCGGTTCCGGGAGGCCTGGCCACGGGCGAGAGCGGCAATGACCCCTTTCCCAGCGCAGCTTTGGAGACTTCTGCAATGGAACTGCAGCTGAGAGCGTTGGGTGAACGGGCACTCGCTTCAGGGACCAGGAAAAGATACAGGACTCAGCTCACCACTTTCCAGAACGTCTCCACGGCACTGGGCCTAGCATCTCACCCCCTAGAACAACAGGTACAGGGTTTCGTGCTCTGGGCAAAAAGACAGGAGAGAAGCCTTTCCTGGGTGCGCGGCCATTTGGCGGCGTTTAGCCACGACGCCAAACTGAGAGGAGAACAGGACCCGACCAAAGCGTTCTTAATCAGGGCGGCGCTAAAAGGGTGGGCCAGGGAAGAAGTCAGAGTTCCAGATAACAGGGCGCCTATTGATTTCCACACGCTGCAGGGCATGCTAGATGTGGTAGGTCAGGTTACCCTCTCACAGTTTGAGGCTCGTCTCTTTGCAGCTGCCTTTTGCCTGGCATTCTTTGGGGCTCTACGCATTAGCGAATTAGTGGCCAGGTCTAAAACCGACCAATCAGGAGATGCCTTATGCAGCCCGGATGTAAGAGTGACGGATAGATTGGTAATCCATCTCAGGAGGTCCAAAACAGACCAAGCAGGGCGGGGGCTGACATAGTACTGATGCCTCTGGGGGATCAGAGGTACTGCCCAGTGGGTATAGTCAAAGAGTACTTAGCTGTTCGCCCCTTGGTCCCCGGGTACTTCCTTATTCATGCAGACCAGGTGCCTCTCTCGAAGTTCCAAATAGATAGGGTCATGGGTGCGTTGCTTGAGCGGGCGGGTTTCACCCAGGCTGGCAAGAGGTATTCTAGCCACTCATTTCGGATCGGAGCGGCCACTGCAGCGTTTAAGGCAGGCATGGGGCAAGAAAGCATAAAGAAGGTGGGACGCTGGGAGTCCCGTTGCTTTGCGCGCTACATTCGACCTTGAGTGGGACAGGTAGCGGCGTGCTGTGCCGGCGTCCCCTGGGGACAACGCATTTATGGGGAGGGCAGTGAAGGCTGGCAACAGAATCAAGCATTTGTTCCTATATTACGTGTGCAGTGAAGTGCGTTTCCGGATCCTAGTATCCATTTTTGTATATTGTGTGCAGTGAATACCAGTAGCATAACATGTAGTGCATTGTGTAAAACCAAGTTTATTAAAACAAGTGAGTAAAAACGGCATCCGTTTATTTTGCCAGGTTTTCAAGTATGGGTGATCGGCCATTCGCTCGTCGCCAGACTGGCCCAGTGGGCTGCACGCAGGAGGTGGATGCAAGGGTTCACAAACACTAAGCTTGTCTGGTGGGGTTTTCCTGGCATGACCTGGAACAGTCTCCTGAACAGGCTAGAGCAGGGCCTGGCTGGGCAGAAAGGTTTCCCCAACATCTTGATAATTCACTTAGGGGGCAACGATCTCACTACCAGGGGCAGGGGTGCCCTACTACAGGCAATGAAGGCTGACCTAGGGAGATCAGCAAGTACTTGGGGCAATGTGAGCTCTTCTGGTCGGAAATGGTGCCGCGCCTGGCCTGGCACGGGGCCAAGTCTATTCAAGCAGTAGAACATTCGCGCAAAAGGGTGAATAGCGCAATGCGCAAGTTTACAGTCCAGCGAGGCTTTGGGTTTATCAGACATGAGCTGATCCAAATGAAGGTGAGAGGCTATTTTGAGGCTGATGGAGTGCACTTGTCCCAAGTTGGTATGGACCTGTTTCTCTTGGACATACAAGAGGTCCTGGAAACAGCAGGTTGCAAATGAATGACAGTGCTGTGTGGTGGGGGGCTCTTTAGGCGACGGGGGCCGCCTCCTGAGCTGTGGCGGAGTTACAGGGCGATCTGGACGCAGGACGGGTACAGAAGGGTACCTCTGCAAGAGCACAATAGGGGTGCCAGAGCCAAACCCCAGGAACCTCATGGGAGGGGCCTGGAACAATTACGTCGGCGCCCCGTTAGTCCTCCGGGCGGTTGTGGGCCTGAACAACCGGGGGTTTGCCTTGCTACGCTCCGCCCTGAAAGGGGCGTGAGTAATTCGGACCAATGTGTCACGTGATCCAGTAAGGGGATCACCCCCATAAGGGTAGCGCCGATTGGATTCTCCACGGTGCTTGGCTCAGCAGGCGGGCGGGCAGCATAGGTTGGTTTTAGCTGCCTGCCCTTGGATCGCCCGTAAGATAACCCACCATGTTTTGCATACTTTGTATGGAATAAACCTGCAGCATTATTTTCTCCAAACAAAGGTGTGTGGCGTATTTATTTATGCATGCCTACTCTATTGTGGGGGTCTTGTGCCAATAATGGAACTATACTATAGACATTGACATGCGTCAGTTCCGGCCTAGCCAGGCACTTTAGTGCAGTGCGGGCGGGGCGCGTCCTCACCTCTGTGAGCGCGCCTAGGCCTGTCACCCGGCCCCTCCACGGCACAAGGCGCGCCTTCAACCCGGTGAACCTGCTTTAATTGGCTCCCATGGAGGAAGGCGCGCCAGCGCCCTGCGGCCTGTTCACAGCCAGGCAGAACCGGATCTAACATATGGCAGGTGTGTGCGTCAGAGGAGGCCCCCGAGGGCGCCAGATAAAGCTCAGGGATAAGGGGAGAGGGAATCTCTTCGGCACGTGTCCAGCCTCACAGGGATTCCCTCAAGCACAAGACGAGCCTTGACAAGGGCCACCCGAGGCCAAGGGAATCCTCCATTACGCAGAAATGCTGACAGATGTTTAGTATTTACAAGACATTCACGGTGTCAAGGCTGGCAGGTCAGAGACACCATTATTTGAACCTGTATTTAAGAAGCACCTCCCATCGCACACGAGAGCTGCAGCAAGCATGAAGGTGAGTGGCAGGTAAGATAACTCGTTGAGCACCTGCCACAGAAACCTCAGTGCAAGCTACGGTTTGAATTCCGATGGGTCGGACTCCTCCTTTTATCTTTGCGAGATGAACGAATGCAATACCAGTGATGTGGTTAAAGATGACAGTCAATACAGTGGCGTAAGGAAAATTTAAGGGGCCCCCCTGCATGTACACGGAGGGGGCCCCGCTCCGGATTTAATACGGAGCGCTCAGGCCTAAGTACTGTGCTGAGGGGACCCCCTGCAACTCGGGGGCCTGTGTTACGCCCCTGAGCCAATATTCGTAGTTTGTGGCGTATGCATTGTGAATGGTGAAATTATGCGTTTGTGTACCGCATTTAGGATGCTACGGTGAAGTACGTTTTAACTGTCAGTATGTGTGTGCAGCTTGTAAAATCCTAAAAAGCAAAACGTTTAACAAAAAAGCGGATGGGGGAGCAACGGTCAGTGGAGTGGGTGGGTGGGGGGGGGGAGGCAAAAGCAGCACACGAGGGACAGCTGCACAAAATGAGGGAGAAGCACATAAGAAAGAAAAAGCCACAGGTAGCGTAGGGAGAAGCACACGAGAGAGAGCTTACAACCATGAACCTCAATTCACCAACATGCCGAGGTAGCGAAAGTGACATTACACGCCATATGGCTGTACTTTAACTAACACACACATGCTTACACATTCACACACACACATTCACGCAGTCTCATATAAACACACTCACCCACAAGCATGCAAACAACATACATTTAAAAGCATCTTTTACTTACTTCAGCTGCCTGGGAGGGCCATATTCCAGCTAATATTAATGTATTCTTTATTACACTAACAGTGGATAATATACTATTATTCACTATTAGCATGATAAAAAATTGACCGAAAACAATGAAAGTGGAGTCCCAACAAAATAGATATATGCTTTCTCGCAATAGAAGTCTATGGACCCTAATCACATGACAGAACATATTACTTTCAGCAAACGCTTATCAAATGAGCAGTTGGTAGAATCTTCTCCTATGGGAAGAGTGAAACGTCCTTGAGGAGAAAATATCATTCATGAATACAATATTGAGTTCATTATTCTCCTAAAATCCTGCTGCTAACTGCCTACTCTGGAAATGGGGTTACGCTTTGCAGAAATGTGCAAACGTGTTGCTCTGATTAAAATGGCTTTTGGGCCTACTGTAATAATGAATCTTAGCCAGCATAATTGAGGCTAAAAGACGCTTTAGACCATTAACAAATAACATCCATATTTCATTATGAAATACATTGGTATGCACAGTAATAAATGGAAAACAAAATTGAAGTTCATAATAAATGATTATGTTTTCACAACCCCCTTTTTTCCAGGAGGACATATTTCTCTACATTAATTCAGTAGAAAAGAGTCTCATCACTTCCTTCTTCATAGGTATTTCCCTCATCAGCCTCAGAAAACACAAATGTAAAAGTATTTGCAGTGCCATTGTTTTTGCAAAAGTGGGATGATGTACATTATTTACTTTATTGAGATGTATAACACAACCACAATTAAAATGATTGCAGATACGGATTCAAATATTTTCGTTCCCCAGGGTCCAAAGACTCCCCCAAGCCACATCCAGATGCTGTTGGAACTTAAATCTGGCCCACTGTGTATCTTGTGTACCGTCTGGTACTCTCCTTAATTTAATCTATCTTGTGTATGGCTAAAGCATGTGTTGGGAAGATGGGTGAAATGTTCAGTACCTACTATAGGGAATTCTCCACTCTCTTGGCTGCTAAGGGACAATCTGATGCCAATGTATTTTGAGTTAGCATTTTGCTCCGTCACTAATCCTAAAGTTATTACGGTAGAATTTGCAATTTCTTTGGAGAGATCTGCATTTCTTTCCTATTTAATCCTTTACATGGGAATTAAGTCAGAAGAGAATCTAGTTCTAGTTGAAACAGCCCGCCTACCCCTCCTTTGTTCTAAGAGATGATCATTAGAGTGTCTTATAGCAGGAACAATATATCCTGGATAGCAAATCCTGGTCGAGTCTAAGGGCAGCCAGGGGTAGGCCTCTGAACTGCATATGAAATATGCATGACCTCCCTGCTGGTGGCGTGTATGAAACAAAAGTCCATTTTGAAGACAATGCTCAAAAGGAGATAGTTTAAAAACACTGTTTTCTATTGTTAGCACATTTACTGTGTCCAACAGAAACATTGGACATTTGCTTCTCAGTGCTTGCAAATAAAATCCTTGCTCAGTGATTGCAACATGAGTCACATCTGGCATGTTCCGGTTCATTGGATTGTTAAACTTCTCAAGGCCTGAGTACGAAAAGGGGCAGATGCTGGCAAACTCTGTCAGTTTGTGCCCATGGTAGAAAAGATGAAGGCAAGCGTAACTATAATTGATTGGTACCCTGATCATAGGAATGTTATCCCCCACATCAACAGGCATGCGCGTGCACATCCAGCAAGAGGAAGAATTTATTGTTTGTACTTTTGTAACATCAATACTTAGGAATTATCCTTGTAGGCAGAGCGGTAGCAGTTCGGTAACAGTACAGTTCTGTCTTGAAATAACTTCGCATTTTGCAGCAAGGATGTATTCCAACACCAACCAGACACACAGAGCAGTGGCGAAGATAGCAGACCAGACCCACAGAAGGATCTGGTATCCAGGAGGGGGGCATTCCTTGGACCAAGGTGGTAATGATGAGAGGCTGCAGGGGCAGTATCGCATGGTGGTGGAGTAGGCAAAGTAGGTGGACACAAAAAACTTGGCCCACCGGCAGATAACCGAGCAGTAACAGTTCAAGCAGGGGATCAAGGGCTAGGCGCAGGTTCAGAGACAGAAGCAGCAGCACTGTTGTCTCTACGAGAAGCATCTCATATGCAGTGAGATGAGTAGGTCGTCATCGGGCCACGGCATTTTACAGCTGTGCTGGCTATGAGCATGATCTGACAGGGTCCACTCCAACGAGACTTCAGTACACCTCTGGTGAACGCGTTTGTACACCCAGTCACCAGGCTGGAGGGAGTAGCAGGCTTCTGTCAAACTCTCAAGTAAGGTTGCTTGAACTTGAGAACGGAAACTATAGGGATATTGTCTAAGTTTTCAGCAATACTTTAAAACTGTATCTTCGTTTAACTGTAAGTCCAATTTAGCAGTTGAGACTGGGAGATTTGAGAGCAGCATCATGGGTTGGCCAATGATTATTTCATATGGGCTCAATTTGATCTACTAGGAAATAATCGCTATGAGGGACCATAACGATAATGGCAGGGCATCTGGCCATTTTAACTGTCTCTAAGCATATCTTAGCATACTATCTTGTACCATTGCTTCTTTCCACCTTGCCCGCGGACTCTTGAGGATATGCACACTGGAAATCCTGACCTATTCCTAAAGCCTTGCGAATTGCCTGTGCTACTGCTGACATGAAATGTGTTCCGCTGTCACTTGCGATCCTGTGCTGTACTCTGAACCGAGAGATCAAATCTCTGAGTAATCGCTTAACTACTGTAATGGCATCTACACAGGCACAGGGTTACACTTCTACCCAGCCAGAGAACATACACTCAGTAACTAGTGTATATGAATAACTTGCACATTTGGGCTTCTGGATGATGTCCATCTAGGTTTGCACAAAAAGGCCCCAAGAGTGAGAGGGAGTAGTGGGAATGGGCTTAATCCCTTTTCTGACATTGTGTGATAGACAGATGGCACAGGACTGACAATAGTACTGGGCTATGGTCGGAAAAAAGGGTGCATACGAACTGGTTGTTGCAGCATGCATCATGCCGTTACTACCAACATGGGCTACTCTGTGATACAACCCGGCAAGGCTGTGGATTAGAGTTTTTCGTGAAACCACACTCCCAATGGTTCCTCCAACCCCCCGCCCACTCCCCCATAACTAGGTTCTATTTTAGATTTCTGTTTGATCCACTGCTTTTTAGCTTTTGGAGGCTTACTCCTGTAATTGAGACAAATTCTTTAGCACTGGTAGGGGAAATAAACCAGCGCTCATAACCTACATAGCAACATCAGCATTTTTAGAGGCTGAAACAGCTAGGGTGTTACCCCTCGAAACATCATCATGGGAATGCTGGTGCACCAACATACTTTACTGCCACCACCTTGTTTGGCAACTGTAAGGAATTCAAAAGATTTTGAACATACTGTCCATTTTTAATAGGTGTTCTGGCTGATGTTAAGAAATTCCTTTGCATCCAGAAAAGGACAAAGTTGTGTGCCCCTTCATATACATACATTGAGACTATATACTTAGTTACAATATTTTCCTTGGTGAAATTGTAGGCTCTGGTGAGAGCTATAACTTGAGCCAATTTCACAGTTGGTGGATGATAACTTTCCACAATGTGGTAGAGTATATAGCGCATAGAAACCATAGTCTGCAAGCAGCATACAATCATTGTTTCTCAGACATGAACCATCAACAAAATATGTTAACTCACAGTCAAGAATAGGCCCATCAGTGAAATCCATACAGGGTTAGTTATATGCGCAGTAACAAGGATACAGTCCTTTACTTTCCCTCTTTTCTCTTTCTTTCCCTGAGAGGTATTCTAAATATCTAATTTTGTGCTCCGCATGTTTGAATATAATTGGAGAGAGTTGATAATCTCTATATTCTGGTACAGCTGAGTTTTCATGCAACAGGCATGCTTCGTCCTTATATTTGAACATGCGGAACACAAAATTACATATTTAGAATACCTCTCAAGGAAAGAAAGAGGGAAAGTAAAGCACCGTTGTTCCTCAAGTAGTCCTTCTAATCAATCTAAGGACACATATTCTGCGCACTTATAGACAACCATACCTTTGTGTGGAATGGTAACAAAATCCTATTGCGGGCATTGCCCCACCACTCCGAAGTTGATCTCTTTCCATAGTATTTGAGATTATATCTGTGGCTTTCCTGATGAAGGCGCTCAGGTCGCCAAAATGTGCGTTGATACGATCCTACCAAGAAGCAGCCACGATCTAAGCCAACATTTTGTTGTGTGTTATTATTTTTTGTTTGTCATTATGAGAAAACAATCTCTGTGACTTGTTGATATGTATTCCTGTATTTTATTAACTAGAAATGATGACGGTATATGATGATTTAGTTTACATATAGAATAGGACATATCTAATGGAGTCATTATCAATTTGCTCTGATTTTCAAATCTATATGCTTTGGTTGCTTTTATCTGTATTTCTTGGCTCTTCTCATGTTAAAATATATTAAATTAAAATAATAGGCTGCCTAAGGTCTTAACATACAATATATTTTCCCTGCCTTGGGAACGTTGATCATTAGCAGGTGGTCCTTGTTGTTTTCAATTATTCACCCCGTATGCAAATCCATTTAGTTAAAGTAAAAGGTTTGGCATAATCAGGGAGTCGTAAGGAAGGTGCAGAGGCTGCTTAATTTTCACAAATGCTTTTTTAGCTTTACTAGACCATTGCAAGCGTTCAGGGCTGTCTTTTCAGGCATAATTCTGCAAAGTTTTTGCTATTTCAGAGTAAACCGAACACCACTACCTGCAATACCCAGCCATGCCTAGAAAGGTATGTACCTAGGAGACCGTTACAAGGCAGGCCAACTTATGAATGGCTTCAACAAATTCAGGGTACAGGTGGTGCTTGCCAGCAGTGATTTCATGATTAAGGTATCGCACTCAGGGAAGGCAGAATTATAATTTCTCCTTTGAAGCCTTGTGCCCTTTATTAGCCAAGTTGGTGAGGCGATTGATTAAGTACTCCTTGCAACGATCTGAATTAACAGATGCCAAATGCAAGTGGTTAAATTATTGGACTAACATAGAACTCCGGGGGAAAACCAACTTATATAGATCCTTTTTCAGGGCCTGGGAAGAAATTGAAGGGAACACTACAAATCCTTGAGAAAGTCGAGTCCACTAAAGTTGAGAACTTTGAAATGTGAAGAAGAGATACTCACTCTCCTCATGTATGGGGATGAAGATAAAAGAAGGACAAAGATCCACCACAGTAAATCATTGGGCATCTGTGTGGATGCAAGAAAGGATGTGGTATGGTTGGAAACCACAGGGAAGCTTGAGATATTCATATTACTAATGGCCCTAAGGTCCTATACGAACCTGTCCACGTTGACTTTCCCCATTTTGCGTATCGGGAGAATCAGGGTATTATATCTGCTATCAATAAGTACTAAAACGCCTTGCTTAATCAAATCTGTTATTACAGGGAAGGCTCGTTTCCTCTGCTTCAGGGTTTAATGGATACTTGGGTAATCTGGGTAGCTTCGTCTGAGGGTCAACCTTCAATGGTTCCATCGATGATATGAACCCCACATCTTTGGCCCCAGTGGACCACAGAGTAGATGGTACTTGTAAAAAGTAACTCATTACATCAGGTAACATTGTGGTTTCATTTACATTACTTAGGTGATTTGTGCTCTTACGTAATAGCGCAAATTCTTTGTTTTCTTGTTGCAGGTAATTTAGGAACACACCTTCTGGAATGAAAAATATGATATAATTAAGCTTACTGAGAATATCCCTGCCTACCAGATTAGTTCGGGAAGTTGGTCTGAGCAAAAAGAAATGTTTCTCCCTAATGGTTCCTACAGAAATAGATGTGGGATCAGTATATAACACAGAACTCATTGGTTAGAAATACAGACTGCACCCATGGGCATTCCCAAAAGGGGTAAAGTATGTAATTCAGAAGATTTTAGAGCTAAGCCACTAGCACCCATATCAATGAGACAGGCAGTGTGCTTACTATTACTGACACAATCTACATTATGGCCCTTCTGATCTACCAGGATTAAGGTATTCATGAAAGGCGGTACCTCTCGGGTGGTCCTAAAATTCAGGATAAGAGTTTTGAGCAATCTGATTAAACCCAGACTGATTGGGGAGGGCTTGTGCATTATATCTAATGGTGAGACAATCCCTTTTCCAGTGCCTCTGCTGTGTGCAGGCAAAACATATTCCTCCTCATCCTGGGGAGTTTTCTTGGCCCCTTCCATTAACTCTTCCAACTCCCCCCCTTTTTTCTTCCTTTGTGTGCCTCCCCGCCCCACAATTTAATGACTCTCTACATATTCTTTAACTTCAGTGACATCAGTTTCGATTCTACATTCTCTTTCTTTCTCTCTTCCAATGCTACACAATGGTTAGTGACCGTCATAAATTTGGCCAACTTCTTAGTCTACCATCTGATACAGATAGTCATCAACTGACTCCTAACATTCAGTAACAATCCCTGCACAAAGACAGTGCCTACAGCCTCCTGATTCATCTCCATAGGACAAGCTACACACAAGTATTCCTTAACTACATCCTTAAGTCTGTCTATATAGTCATCCAATGCTTTGCCTTTATGTTGCTCACAATTTGAGATCAAAGTCTAATTGGTTTTCACCGGGCACATATTTGCATTTTACAATGCATCCTTCGCTGCACTCAACTCTGTCATTTCCAGGGGCCACTCTCGGGCATGACGTTTTCTCCACCAGTCTTTTTGGCACCTAATTTGACAGCATTAATTGCAATAACTGATTCACAACTGCCCAATTCTAACTGTTTAACATCTGCCCAATGGGGTCTGTACACTTCAAACAAATCTGCAGTTCCTCTAGAAACTTCATGGAAGTTTCCCGTATGTTAGGAAATTGTTTCATAATACTTATTAATCAGAGGGGGTCCAAAGGATGTAGACCATATTTTAACCCCGACCGTTGGGTAGTCCCTTAAGGAAAGAAGGGTGGAGGAGAAGGGTGTGAGAAAGTGCCCTCTTTCTGCATGGTTGCCCCCACGTTTTGCTGAATTGCTGATGTGCTTTGACTGAGTGTGCCCTGGGCTCCTGCTAATCAGGTACCCAGGGCCTATGTTCTTTCCCTAAAACTGCATTGAAGCCTAAACCCAATTGGCATCTCTGGCCACAGGTCAGCCCCTGGTAAATGGTACCACAGGTACCCAGGGCACTGTGACCAGAGAAGGCCTCTAAGGGCTGCAGCACTTATTGTGCCACCCTTAGAGGTCCTGTACCCTTACACACACACACTGCCTTTGCAGGCTGCGTGTTTTGGTGCAGATCAAAGTGAAGAGTCGACATGGCACACATCCCTGTGTACCATGCCTACAACCCACTCCTGGCATAGATCAGTCACCCCTCTAGCTGGGTGCACTATACCAGTGGTGAGGGCACAGGTGCATGAGCCCTGTACCCCTACAGTGTCTAAGTCCATTCTTAGACATTGTAAGTGCAGTGCTACCATTAAGAGTATATGGTGCTGGGAGTTTGTCATTACGAACTCCACAGCACCATATTGGCTACACTGAAAACTGAGAAGTTTGGTATCAATCTTTTCAGCACATTAAACCCACACTGATGCCAGTGTGGGATTTAATGAAAACTGCACACAGAGGGCATCTTAGAGATGCCCCCTGAAAACTAACCCACCTCTAGTGTCCAGGCTGAGTGGCTGCTTTCAGCTGCCACCACCAGACATGTTTCTGGACCCCTGGGTTGAGAGCCTGCTGCTCTCTGGGGCCTGAAACAATGCACATCCTGGGACGAGGTGCCAAGCCTCCTCCCCCAGGGTGGGCAGGGTTCACGAAAGGGAAGCTTCAAAGGCTTGCCGCCTTTGTGAGCTTCCCCAGGTCACTTGCTGCTCTCAGCAACTGGTCCCCACTGGTTCTGACCCCCACTTTGGGCAGGAGAACCAGCGGGAAAACAAGTGAGGAAGAGAGGTGTGCCCACCTCTGCCAACTGCGGCGAGGTGAAGCACAACTCTCAGTCCATGCCATCTTGAAGATGGGGGAACTCAGCCAACCAGGGACAGGCTCATGCCCCCCTCCCACTGGAGGGTGGCATAATAGAGGGTGTACCCACCCCAGGGAAGGGACCCATTGGTCCCTGCCTTTTACCTACCTGTATCTAGTATTTAGGGGCACCCCTGAACCTGGCTTCCTCAGACAAGAACCTGCAAGAAGAAGAAGAAGGACCAAACAGCCGTGCAGCAGCTAACAAGAGGAAGACGCCCACTGACTTGGCCCCAGCCCTACCGGCCTGTCTCCACCTCGAACCTGCTCCTGCGAAATCCCGGTGTGTCCTGCAGCCAGCAACCTCGAAAACCCCGGAGGACCTGCCTGCCTTCAAGCACAAAAGACTTTGTCTCCCGTGAGCACCGGATTTGTTCACCTGAAACCTCTGGCTCCGGCCGGACACCGCAAATCCGCCCCACTCTGCACCCGCCATCCACGGCCCGAGCTCAAGTGGGAAAACACCACGAGGAGTTCACCCCGGCGATCCTGACCCGAGATCCGGCGACCCCTGACCTGCCTCAAGCCTCCATCCGACGCCTGCAGCCTAAGTCCAGAAGGCCCCCCTACCTGCGACCAGCACCTGGTAAGAAGATCCGACTCCAAAAGGCACCCCTGCACCCGATGCCCCACGGCCTTGTGTGCCCAAACCGACGGTGCCTAACCAACCCCTAACTTCCCAACTTACCTCTCGAAGTGGTGGTCGCACCCAGAAGACCTTCGTCCCCAAGCCTGCAGTGTCTTTCCAAACCGGAGGTTCTCCATTGAAAACAACAGGGCGTCCGACGTCGAAACAGCACTCTGCACCCGGCCACCCTAGTGCCGCTGAGGGTGCACCTTTGGTGCTACTTTGTTTCCCCATTTGCCCTGAGCTAAAGTCCAGGAGCTTTGCTCCCACAACCTAGTGGCTTGCTTGCCAGCAGCCACCAACCGGAGGTCCCCTATCCCCTTTTGGATAACATTAGGCCTCAGCACTCTGCACCCGGCCGCCCTAGTGCCGCTGAGGGTGTAACTAGAGTGCATCCTTGACCCTGGGGGACCCCTGAGTCTACCCCCAGAACCTCAACTCCCACTACCAAATACTTACCTCAAAACCGATAACACTATTTTCCTCCATAGGATAACATTGACTGTTTTTCTGTGAAAGGTTTCTAAGTGTGGAGTTTG
The DNA here is from genome assembly GCA_963921515.1 of Calotriton arnoldi. Lineage (NCBI taxonomy): Eukaryota > Metazoa > Chordata > Amphibia > Caudata > Salamandridae > Calotriton > Calotriton arnoldi. The sequence continues at coordinate 413,964 of CAWUFW010010473.1, forward strand.
AGAAACTAAAGAAATTCCTTAAAATTGCATAATCTAACAAAAACGATTTTACTTACCTGTTTTCAGGAAATGTCCCAGAGTAGTATCTAGGTATAATACTCTGTGAAAGCCTAGTAATCTCAAAAGTTACTTACCTGCTATTTTACTAAAAAGCCTATTCAAGTCTATGTACTGTATTTACAAAGTATTGCATTTCTCTGAAACCATACTGTAAGTCAAAACAAAGTGCATATACAATTTCATTCAAACTGTATTTCAATTGCATTACTACTGTAAAGTATTTATTGCTTACCTGTGCCAGGCTTGCTTGGTTCTAGAAAATGAAATAACTAAAAGAATATTTTTATACAAAAACAATTGGTCTGAAGTTCAGTCTTTGAGTGTGTGAATTCATTTGCTGACTGAGTGTGTACAACACATGCTTAACACTGTCCTCTGATACTGCCTTACTGCTCGACCACACTACCACAAATAGAGAGTGAGGTGCTATCTAACTTTACCTCTGCCTACCTTTGGGGATCCACTGGACTCTGTGCACACTATACCTCACTTTGGTATAGTATATACAGAGACAGCTTCCTACATTGGTGGATCAGCAGTGGGATATACAAATGTGTTGGTCTACTTGGTTACCGCCTGATCACACGACAAAAACCCTTAAATTCTCTTTAGAATTCTGATTTTTTCAAATTGGCATTTTTGCAAAACTACTAAAAGTCTTGTTAGGGCCTTGGTTAAGTCCCTTTATGTTTGTTTGTGAGTTTTATAGAGCGCATAGCTGCCCGCGGGCTTCCCAGCGCTATGGAGCAGGAGTGAGCATGATCCGGGGACCAGCCTGGGAATAGCCAGGTTTTCAGTTTCTTTCTGAAGGCCAACTCGTCCATGGGGAGTCTTAAATCTGCGGGCATAGAGTTCCATAGTTTCGGCACTAAATGCGTAAATGATCTTCCTCCCCATCTGGATCTCCTAATCCTGGTAGTTTTAGCCAGGTGTTCTGAGAAGGATCTTAGGGCTCTTTCTGGTGTATAGGGTGTGATCAGGGTTCTTAGTAAGGTTGGTCCTTTTCCCTTTAAGGCCCTGTGTGCTATGCACAGCGTTTTAAACTTAATCCTGGCCTGCACTGGCAGCCAACGGAGCGATTTCAGAACCTTTCGCGCTGATTTGTGTCTTGGTGTGTTTCTAAGTAATCTGGCTGCCGCATTTTGTACCACCTGTAATCTATTCAGCACGTATTTAGGTGAACCCAGGAAGAGAGAGTTTCCGTAATCAAGACGCAAGACCACCAGCGCCTGTACCACGGTTCTCTGGGCCTCCTCTGGGATGAGTTCCATGACTTTTCGGAGCATCCTCAGGACTCCGAAACAGGTGGCTGCTAGTTTCCTGGCTTGGGACTCCATTGTGAGGTTGCAGTCTAACCACACTCCTGGGTTTTTTATGGAGTTCTTATGCCCCGGGGGGTGTCCTAGTTCTTTTGGCCAGTTCATCGTGATTTGCGGTGTTAGCTTGTTGCCTAGGAACATTAGTTCTGTTTTGTCCCCGTTAAGTTTTAGCCTGCTGCGTGTCATCCATCTGGCTACCTTTTCCATGCACAGAGACACTGAGTTGTTTTTAGAGTCGGGGTCCTCTGTTACTGAGACTACCAGTTGGGCATCTGCGTATGTTATGATTGACAACCCAAATTCCTGGACAATATTGGCCAGAGGTTGCATGTACAGGTTGAACAGTGTGGGGCTAAGGGAGGAGCCCTGTGGCACCCCACACGTGATCTTGAAGTTGTCCGAGAAGTGTCCGCCTTCTGTAATTTGGAAGGATCTATCCTTCAGGAATGACACTATTCACCGTAGCGCGTGGCCTTGGATCCCTGCTCTCTCTAGCCTGAGAGAGAGTGTCTCGTGAGCCACCGTGTCGAATGCTGCGCTCAGGTCGAGCAGCAGGATGGCGGCCGCACCCCCTTGGTCAAGGATGCTCTTCAGTTTTTCTGTGACAAGCAGTAGGGCGGATTCGGTGCTGTGTGCTGGTCTGAAGCACATTTGGGTCTGATGAAGAATCTCATTCTCCTCTAATAACTGGGACAGCGTGTGATTAACATGTTTTTCAGCCATCTTTCCCAGAATGGGAAGGAGTGATATGGGACGGAAATTCCCTAGATCTTTTGGGTTTAAGTGTGGTTTTTTGATCAAAGGGCGAACTATGGCATGTTTCCAAGATTTCGGCACTATCCCCTGTCTGAAGGAGAGGTTAAGTAACTCTGTGGCTGTTGTCGAGATGGTATCTCCACCCTGTAATAGGATGTGGGGGGGAATGGGATCTAATGGGGACCCTGATTTAATGCCTTGTAAGATCTTGGTTGTATTGTCTATATTCATTTCCGGAAAAGCCTTTAGTGTGGGTCTTGCTGTGGGCTCAGTGACTGGCTTATTTCCTTGAGTGTCTGGGGTGTACTGATTCTCTAGCATGGAATTATAAATGGTTTCGATCTTGTTTTTGAAAAAAACTGCAAGTTTGTTACATATCTCCTTAGAGGAGGAGTTTGGAGGAGCCTCCGGTGCTATGCGTGTAAGGGATTTCACCACCTTAAAAAGTTCTCTTGAAGAGTTAGTGGCTGTCTCAGTTTTTTCCTGGAAGTATCTGGCTTGAGTTATCTTGATCTCATTATGACAGTGTCTGATCTCTTTTTTTGTATTTTTCCTTTAAGGTGATATCGTATGATTTCCTCCAGGTTCTTTCGGTTTTTTTACAGGCTCTTATTAAGGAGGCAAGATGGCTATTAAACCATGTTGGTTTCCTTCGTAGCTGGTTTGTTCCTATTCTCACTTTATTGCCACAGTGTTCTACCGATTTTGTGAGCCAATCGTCCCAGATTGAGTCAGCGCTCTCTACCTCCCCAGATATTTCAGGAATACCTTTTTTTAGGGATTCTTTCAGTTTTCCTGGAATAATTCTGGTCCAGTTCCTGCCCAGGTTGGACTTAGTGTGTCCTGTTTTCTGAGGGTGTGTGTTGGTCAGTGTAAATGGGATGTAGAAATGATCTGACCAGGGCACTGGTGTGGGAGTGGCTGTTATTAGTTTAGGGTCATTGGTGAATATTGCGTCTAAAATGTGCCCTTTTTCATGTGTTGCTACTTGCACCTTTTGGCTCAACTGCATGGCGTCCATATCTTGGATAAATCTGAGGGTGGTCGGGTCGTTCTTTTTATCTTGGTGGATGATAAAGTCGCCTAAAATGGTTGTTGCATTTTTAGAAATGACGCTCTCTGCGATGAGGTCTGGAAGATTTTCCAGGAAGGTATTGCAGGGCCCTGGTGGTCGATAAAGGAGAGTCCCAGAGAAGGTTTGAGTGGGTGATAGCCGAATGCTGAACAACGTAGTGTCACAATTCAAGAGGGGTTTCAGCGTGATAGTGCAACTATGAGTTTCTTTGTATATGATAGCTATTCCGGCCCAAGTTTTTCCCACTCTGTCCTGTCTACGTATGTTGTATCCTGCTGGCAGAGCCATTAGCAGGTCGGGGGTAGACCATTCTTTGAGCCATGTCTCAGTTATAAATAGATCGTCCAACTGCTCTTCCTCAATTAAGCATCTTATCTCGATTTTATGTGCTGGGATGGACCTACAGTTTATTAATCCCATTTTCCACCTAGCTTTTTCCTTTAAGTTCGTCGTGGGCCCCTGTAAGTGGACATTTTCCTCCCTTATTGTCCATCTACAGTGAGCACATATGGCCTTGTTGCCTATCAAGTTTTGCGGCGCGATTGAGTGCCTACATAGGGGGCTAGGAGCTGGTCTCAGCTCTATCAGGTCTAGCGCTGTGTATCTTACCTTTAGAATTTTAGAAAAATAAAAAGTCACTTTAGCTAGGGTTAGAGGGGTTAGAAGTTTTTTAACAATGTCTCAAAACAAGAACCCAGCTGTTAGTGAAAATAACCACAATGACATAGCGAACTTGGTTGAGGAGCTCGACCTCACCCCTTACCTTCACTTGTCTTTCAAGGAAGTAAGGTCCCTATGTAAACTTAAAAATATACCCATGGGTCCCCATCCTACCAAACAAAAGCTCCAGGAGCTCTTGGCTGGGTATGCTAAGGACCACCCATCTGAAAATGGTGATGACCAGTCAGATGAGAGAAGAAGAGGAAGAGGATGACCAGGTAGATCAACCCCCTCCACTGCTTAGGGAGAAAAGGGCCCCAGTGGCCCTGACTCCAAGAATCAACCTCTCAGTACCTAGATCCCACACAGGTGGGTCAGGCACTACTGAGGACATTGAGGACAGCCTCAATGAGGAGGACAGCCTTTTAGTAAGGCTGACCAAAAGATTGGATCTAGAGACCAGGTTGCTGGCTCTAGAAAGAGAGAGAGCAGAGATGGGCCTAGCACCCATCAATGGTGGCAGCAATTTACTTAATAAGGATAAAGAGCAATCTTATGATCCTAAAATCCCCAAAGGGATTGTCCCTAAATATGAGGAGAGTGATGATATCACAAAATGGTTCACAGCCTTTGAGAGGGCTTGTGAAATGAGAAAAGTGAAGAAGTCACACTGGGGGCACTCCTTTGGGAACTGTTCTCTGGTAACTGCAGAGACAGACTCCTGACCCTTACAGGGGCAGATGCTGGGTCTTATGACCTCATGAAGAGAACTCTGATTGAGGGATTTGGACTCACAACTGAGGAATATAGAATTAGATTCAGGGGGCTCACAAGACCCAAAACCAATCCTGGATTGCCTTTGTAGACTACTCAGTTAAAACACTAGATGGTTGGTTAACTGGACACAAAGTGCATGATTTCAATGGACTTTACAATCTGTTTATGAAAGAACATATTTTAAGTAATTGCACTAATGAAAAGTTACATCAGCATTTGGTAGACCTAGGTCTAATTTCTCCCCAAGAATTGGGAAAGAAGGCAGATCACTGGGTCAAAACAAGGGTGACTAAAACAACCACTGGGTGTGACCAAAAGAAAGGGGTTACAAAACCTCCCTAGGGGAAAGGTGGTGAGAATCCCCAAGATAAAAAGCCTGAGTCTTCTAAAGGGCCCCAAAAACCTGCACAGCGGGGTGGGTCCCAAAACTCTTCCCAGTCCATTAATAGGTACAGGGGAAAGAACTTTGATCCTTTAGAGGCCTAGTGTAACAACTGTAAGAAGTTGGGACACTTAACTGGATATGCTGCTTGCCCAACCAAGAAGGCCCCTAGTCCTACTACAGCTACTCCTGGTGTAGCAAGTCTCCAGATGGGATCAACAGTGTGCCAAGAGCAAATCGGGTTGCACACTGAAGCAGTTCTAGTTTCAGAAGGGGAAGTTGAGTTTGCCACTGTAGCTGTGTGGCCACCCAACTTAAAAAAGTACTTACAGTAGCCTTGGATTAATGGAACTAGGATAGAAGCTCTGAGGGATACAGGTGCCAGTGTCACTATGGTGAGAGACACACTGGTTTCCCCTGAGCAATACTTGATTGGGAGAACTTACCCAGTCACCAATGCTGACAGTGTTACCACTAACCATGCAATGGCTATGGTGACATTAGACTGGGGGGGGGGTTACTGGCCTGAAACAGGTAGTGGTCTCTCCAAAGCTACCAGCTGCATGTCTGCTTGTCAATGACCTGGAAACCTCAGCATGGGCTGAGGTTGAACTGAAAACCCATGCAGCAATGCTGGATATCCCTGAATTGGTGTGTGTAAAAACAAGAGCACAGAGCAAGAGACAGGGTGAAAAAGAAGTGTTGGAGCCTGAAAGTATGGCCCAACCTTCCAAGAGAAAAGGTAAGAAGACTGGGGAACCAGCTTCTCTACAGCAAAAGGATCAGGACCCCTCTCCTCAGGGAGAGGACTTGGACACCCCAGAGGGAACTGAGCCCATGGAGCTTGACCCTTACCAGGTTGAACTCTTAGGCCCAGGGGGACCCTCTAGGGAAGAGCTGTGCCTTGGACAGCAGGTCTGTCCAACTCTTGAAAGCCTGAGGCAGCAAGCTGCTACCCAGGAAAAAGGAGATGTCAGTGGTACCCACAGAGTTTATTGGGAAGAGGGACTACTGTACACAGAGGCCAGAGACCCCAAACCTGGAGCCACTAGGAGAGTGGTAGTGCCTCAGAAGTACAAGGAGTTTCTCCTAACTTTAGCTCATGACATTCCCTTAGCTGGACATCTGGGCCAAACCAAGACTTGGGAAAGGCTAGTTAGCCACTTTTACTGGCCCCAGATGCACCAAAAAGTAAAGGAGTTTGTCAGCTCCTGTGTCACCTGTCAGGCCAGTGGCAAGACAGGTGGCCCCTCAAAGGACCCCCTGATACCACTACCTGTGGTGGGGGTTCCCTTTGAAAGGGTAGGTGTGGACATAGTGGGTCCACTTGAACCTCCCACAGCATCAGGGAACAAATTCATTCTAGTGGTAGTGGATCATGCCACTAGGTACCCTGAGGCAATTCCCCTTAGGACTACTACAGCTCCTGCAGTAGCCAAGGCCCTCATTGGTGTCTTCACCAGAGTAGGGTTTCCTAAGGAGGTGGTTTCAGACAGAGGTTCCAACTTCATGTCTGCTTACCTAAAACACATGTGGAAAGAGTGTGGAGTGCAGTACAAGTTTACTACACCCTATCACCCACAAACCAATGGCCTTGTTGAGAGATTCAACAAGACACTGAAAGGCATGATTATGGGGCTCCCTGAAAAACTCAAAAGGAGATGGGATGTCCTCTTACCATGTCTGCTTTTCGCTTACAGAGAGGTGCCACAGAAGGGAGTAGGGTTTTCCCCTTTGAACTTCTGTTTGGCCATCCTGTGAGGGGACCACTCTGTCTTGTAAAAGAGGGTTGGGAGAAGCCTCTCCAAGAACCCAAACAAGATATTGTGGACTATGTGCTTGGCCTAAGGTCCAGAATGGCTGAGTACATGGAAAAGGCATCCAAAACTCTTGAGGCCAGCCAGGAGCTTCAGAAGCACTGGTATGACCAAAAAGCTGCACTGGTTGAATTTCAACCTGGGCAAAAGGTGTGGGTTTTGGAGTCACTGGCACCAAGGGCACTCCAGGACAGATGGAGTGGCCCTTACCCTATCCTAGAAAAAAGAGTGAGGTCACCTACTTGGTTGACCTGGGCACAAGCAGGACACCCAAAAGGGTTATCCATGTTAACCGCCTGAAGCTCTTTCATGACAGGGCTGACATCACCATGCTGATGGTGACTGATGAGGATCAGGAGACAGAGAGTGAACCTCTCCCTGACCTCCTCTCTTACAGCCCAAAAGATGGGTCAGTGGATGGAGTTGTCTTTTCAGACACCCTCTCTGCCCAACAGCAGACTGATTGCAAGCAAGTCTTGCAGCAGTATGCAAAGCTCTTCTCCTTGACCCCTGGTCAGACAAGCTGGTGTACCCATGATGTGGACACTGGTGACAGTTCACCTGTCAAAAACAAAATCTATCGACAGTCTGATCAAGTCAAGGAAAGCATCAGAGCTGAAGTCAGCAAGATGCTGGAGTTAGGGGTTATTGAACCCTCTGAGAGACCCTGGGCCAGCCCAGTGGTTCTAGTCCCCAAACCTCATCCACAGGGTGGAAAGAGAGAAATGAGGTTCTGTGTGGACTATAGAGGGCTCGACTCTGTCACCAAGACAGACGCTCACCCTATCCCAAGAGCAGATGAGTTGATAGACAAATTGGGTGCAGCCAAATTTCTAAGTACCTTTGACTTAACTGCAGGGTACTGGCAAATTGGGATGGCCCCAGGAGCAAAAGAAAAGACAGCATTCTCCACACCTGATGGGCATTATCAGTTTACTGTTATGCCCTTTGGTTTAAAGAATGCCCCTGCCACCTTCCAGAGGTTGGTGAATCAAGTCCTTGCTGGATTGGAGTCCTTTAGTGCAGCTTATCTAGATGATATTGCTGTCTTTAGCTCCACCTGGCAGGATCACCTGATCCACCTTGGGAAGGTTTTAAATGCCCTGCAAACTGCAGGCCTAACTATCAAGGCATCCAAATGCCAGATAGGGCAGGGAACTGTGGTGTACTTGGGCCACCTTGTTGGTGGAGGCCAGGTACAACCCTTACAGCCCAAGATCCAGGCCATCCTGGACTGGGCAGCTCCAACAACCCAAACCCAAGTCAGGGCATTCCTTGGCTTGACTGGGTACTACAGGAGGTTTGTGAAGGGATATGGGTCCATTGTGGCTCCCCTCACAGAACTCACCTCCAAGAAGATGCCCAAGAAGGTAAACTGGACAGTTAGTTGTCAAAAGGCTTTTGACATCCTGAAAGAGGCTATGTGCTCAGCACCAATTCTCAAAGCTCCAGACTATGCCAAGCAGTTCATTGTGCAGACTGATGCCTCTGAGCTAGGGATAGGAGCGGTCCTATCCCAGACCAATGATGAAGGCCAAGACCAACCTGTTGCTTTTATAAGCAGAAGGCTTCTCCCCAGGGAGCAGCGTTGGAGTGCCATTGAGAGGGAGGCCTTTGCTGTGGTTTGGTCCCTGAAGAAGCTGAGACCATACTTGTTTGGTACTCACTTCCTAGTTCAAACTGATCACAGACCTCTCAGATGGCTAATGCAAATGAATGGTGAAAATCCTAAACTGTTGAGGTGGTCCGTCTCCCTACAGGGAATGGACTTTGTAGTGGAACACAGACCTGGAACTGCCCATACCAATGCAGATGGACTTTCCAGGTTCTTCCACTTAGAAAATGAAGACTCACTAGGGAAAGGTTAGTCTCATCAGCGACCCCTGACCTTGACTGGTAGGTCGCTCCCCCACCACACAGCTCCGTCTGTGTGCCCTGCTGCTGCCCCTGATTTTGCTCGTTTTCCCTTTCTGTGCCCCCTTGCTGCCCCTGATTGTGCTCGTTTTTTCCTTTCTGTGCCCCCCTTGCTGCCCCTGATTGTGCTAGTTTTTCCTTTCTGTGCCCCCTTGCTGCCCCTGATTGTGCTCGTTTTTCCTTTCTGTGCCCCCCTTGCTGCCCCTGATTGTGCTCGTTTTTCCTTTCTGTGCCCCCTTGCTGCCCCTGATTGTGCTCGTTTTTCCTTCTGTGCCCCCCTTGCTGCCCCTGATTGTGCTCGTTTTCCTTTCTGTGCCCCCTTGCTGCCCCTGATTGTGCTCGTTTTTTTCCTTCTGTGCCCCCCTTGCTGCCCCTGATTGTGCTCGTTTTTCCTTTCTGTGCCCCCTTGCTGCCCCTGATTGTGCTCGTTTTCCTTTCTGTGCCCCCTTGCTGCCCCTGATTGTGCTCGTTTTTTCCTTTCTGTGCCCCCTTGCTGCCCCTGATTGTGCTCGTTTTTTCCTTTCTGTGCCCCCCTTGCTGCCCCTGATTGTGCTCGTTTTTCCTTTCTGTGCCCCCTTGCTGCCCCTCATTGTGCTAGTTTTTTCCTTTCTGTGCCCCCTTGCTGCCCCTGATTGTGCTCGTTTTTTTCCCTTTCTGTGCCCCCTTGATGCCCTGATTGTGCTCGTTTTCCCTTCTGTGCCTGTTTCCCGCCGCTGCGCCTGCGGCCCCGCCCCTCACTGCCCATTCGCTGCCCCATTCCCTGCTCCTCCCTCCCACCTCCCCATTTATGGCGGCCGCTGTGCGGCCGCGCAATGGGACGTGCGCAGCGGGCGCGCCTAAGGCAAGCCCGTCTGCGCCCGTCCGCGCGTGACCGCGCCCAGCGCCAGACCCCCTGGTCCGGGCATCCCCCGCGCCCGCCACATCAACAGACGCCAATACGACGCCAGCACCCTCCACGCACTCAACCCCGGAAAAGATCACGCCTGCTACCAGGCCACCCCGAAGCGCACCCAAGGGCCCTTCACCTGCCGGAACTGCAGCTTCGCCAGCACCCGCCCCGCAAAACCACCGCCCAGGAAAGAACCCAACTACCTCAGATGCATCCTCCTCAACACCCGCTCCGCCCGCAAACACGCCATCGAACTCTGGGACCTTCTCGACTCAACCTCCCCAGACAACGCATTCCTGACGGAGACCTGGCTGAATCCCGCTTCAGCCCCCGACATCGCCATTGCCATCCCGGACGGATACAAGATCACCCGCAGGGACCGCACCAACGGAGTCGGAGGAGGCATCGCCATCGTCCACAGGAACACCCTCAGAGTCTCAACCAACACCGACGACACCCTCCGCACTGCCGAACACATGCACTTCCAGATCCACACTGATCCCAACACCACCCTCAGAGGAACCCTCATCTACAGACCCCCGGACTCCGACCACAGTTCAGCGATTCCATCGCTGACTCCAGTCAGCACACACGCCATCGCCTCCACGGACTACATCCTCCTCGGGACCTGAACTTCCACCTCGAGAACAACAAGGACACCAACTCCACCAACCTGATCGACAACCTCGCCACCCTCGGACTCAGACAGCTCGTGACTACACCCACCCACGCCACCGGCCACACGCTCGACTCCATCTTTTCCGCAAGCCCACACGTCTCCTTCAACCACACCTCCGAACCCCACTGGACTGACCACCACTGCATCCACTTCACCTACAGGAAGCCCACCACGCACCACCGCACCGAACAAATGCCTCGCCGCTGCTGGAGCAGAGTCACGGAAGACCAGCTAACCACAACCCTCGCCCTGAGCCCACCCGCCGAACCCTCCGACCCCAACACCGCCGCCCGCAACCTCAGACAGTGGATCGACGACTGCGCCAACACCCTCGCCCCGCTCAAGAATCCGCCCAACAGCCACACCAGCAAGAAAGCCACCTGGTTCACCGAAGACCTCCAGGCCTCCAAACGAACATGCCGAAAACTGGAGAAGATCTGGCTCCACGAACGGACAGCGGACAGCTACGCCGCCCACAAGAGCGCCACCCGCAGTCACCATCACCTCATCAGATCCGCCAAAAGGGCCTCACTCAAAGACCGCCTAGACAACAACGCACACAACAGCAAAGAGCTCTTCAACATCGTGAAGGAACTCTCCAACCCCAGCTCCAACACCAACGACATCCAGCCGTCGCGAGACCTGTGCGACTCACTGGCCACCTTCTTCCACCGCAAAATCGCCGACATCCACGACAGCTTCAACACCACGACCGCCCCGGCAACCACCGAGACCACTGCCCCCACAACCACCAACCGCCTGCTCTCCTGGACCAACATCAACGACGAGGACACCAGCGAGATCATGAACACCATCCACTCCGGTTCACCGCTAGACCCGTGCCCTCACCACATCTTCAACAAAGCCAGTACAGCCATCGCGCCCCATCTCCGGAAAATAATCAACATCTCCTTCGAAACAGCAACCTTCCCGGAAAGCTGGAAGCACGCCTGAGATCACCGCCTTACTCAAGAAACCCAAGGCAGACCCCAAGGACCTCAAGAACTTCCGACCCATCTTCTGCTCCCGTTCCCCGCGAAGGTCACCGAGAAAATCGTCAACAAACAACTGACCCGCTACCTCGAGGAGAACAACATCCTGGACCCTTCCCAGTCCGGCTTCCGCAGCAACCACAGCACCGAAACCGCCCTCATCGCCGCCACCGATGACATCAGGACCCTGCTAGACAACGGAGAAACAGCAGCCCTCATCCTCCTGGACCTATCAGCCGCCTTCGACACGGTCTGCCACCACACACTACGAACACGCCTTCACGACGCCGGGATCCAAGAGAAGGCCCTGGACTGGACCACATCCTTCCTTTCCGGCAGAACACAAAGCGTCCGCCTCGCCCCCTTCCGATCCAAGGCCACCAAGATCATCTGCGGCGTACCCCAAGGCTCCTCCCTCAGCCCAACGCTGTTCAACATCTACATGGCACCCTCGCCCACGTCGCCCGACAGCACAACCTCAACATCATCTCCTACGCCAACGACACCCAGCTGATCCTCTCCCTCACCAAAGACCCTCACACCGCCAAAGCCCACCTCCACGAAGGAATGAAGGCCGTCGCCGAATGGATGAGGACCAGCCGCCTGAAGCTGAACTCGGACAAGACGGAGGTCCTCATCCTTGGTTCCAACCCTTCAGCCTGGGACGACTCCTGGTGGCCAACATCACTGGGAACAGCCCCGCCACCCACCGACCACGTACGCAACCTAGGGGTCATCCTCGACCCCACCCTCTCCATGACTAAGCAGGTCAACGCCGTTTCCTCATCCTGCTTCAACATCCTCCGAATGCTCCGCAGGATCTTCAAGTGGATCCCCACCGAAACAAGAAAAACAGTCACCCAGGCCCTCGTCACCAGCAGGCTGGACTACGGAAACGCCCTCTACGCAGGAACGACGGCTAGCTCCTGAGACGGCTGCAACGCATCCAGAACGCCTCTGCACGTCTTATCCTCGACAACCCCCGACGCAGCCACATCACACCCCACCTGAGAGACCTGCACTGGCTCCCTGTCAACAAGAGGATAACCTTCAAGCTCCTCACCCACGCACACAAAGCACTCCACAACTCCAGACCAGCCTACCTCAACAGACGACTCAGCTTCTACACCCCCACCCGCCAGCTCCGCTCGACCAGCCTCGCCCTCGCCACAGTCCCCCGCATCCGGAAAACGACCGCCGGCGGCAGATCCTTCTCCCACCTCGCCGCCAAGACCTGGAACACCCTCCCCACCAACCTCCGACAGACCCAAGACCTACTGGCCTTCAGAAGACTCCTCAAGACCTGGCTCTTCGATCAGTAGCAGCACCACCCCCCTCTTCCCCCAGCGCCTTGAGACCCTCGCGGGTATGTAGTGCGCTTTATAAGTGACATGATTGATTGATTGATTGATCAGCTTTCGTTTGGGGGGGGGTTGTGTGAGAAAGTGCCCTCTTTCTGCATGGTTGCCCCCACTTTTTGCTGAATTGCTGATGTGCTTTGACTGAGTGTGCCCTGGGCTCCTGCTAATCAGGTACCCAGGGCCTATGTTCTTTCCCTAAAACTGCATTGAAGCCTAAACCCAATTGGCATCTCTGGCCACAGGTCATCCCCTGGTAAGTGGTACCACAGGTACCCAGGGCACTGTGACCAGAGAAGGCCTCTAAGGGCTGCAGCACTTATTGTGCCACCCTTAGGGGTCCTGTACCCTTACACACCCACACTGCCTTTGCAGGCTGCGTGTTTTTGTGCAGAACAAAGTGAAGAGTAGACGTGGCACACATCTCTGTGTGCCATGCCTACAACCCACTGACCTGGCATAGGTCAGTCACCCCCCTAGCTGGGTGCACTATACCAGTGGTGAGGGTACAGGTGCATGAGCCCTGTACCCCTACAGTGTCTAAATCCATTCTTAGACATTGTAAGTGCAGTGCTGCCATTAAGAGTATATGGTGCTGGGAGTTTGTCATTACGAACTCCACAGCACCATAATGGCTACACTGAAAACTGAGAAGTTTGGTATCAAACCTCTCAGCACATTAAACCCACACTGATGCCAGTGTGGGATTTAATGAAAAATGCACACAGAGGGCATCTTAGAGATGCCCCCTGAAAACTAACCCACCTCTAGTGTCCAGGCTGAGTGGCTGCTTTAGGCTGCCACCACCAGACATGTTTCTGGACCCCTGGGTCGAGAGCCTGCTGATCTCTGGGGCCTGAAACAATGCACATCCTGGGACGAGGTGCCGTGCCTCCTCCCCCAGGATGGGCAGGGTTCACGAAGGGGAAGCTTCAGAGGCTTGCCGCCTTTGTGAGCTTCCCCAGGCCACTTGCTGCTCTCAGCAACTGGTCCCCACTTGTTCTGACCTCCACTTTGGGAGGAAGAACCGGCGGGAAAAACAAGTGAGGAAGAGAGTTGTGCCCACCTCTGCCAACTCCACCCCTCAGGTGGGGGAGGCGAGGTGAAGCACAACTCTCAGTCCACGCCATCTTGAAGAGGGGGGGACTCAGCCAACCAGGGACAGACTCATGCCCCCCTCCCACTGGAGGGTGGCATAATAGGGGGTGCCCAGGGAAGGGACCATTTGGTCCCTGCATTTTACCTACCTGTAATGCCCCTAAATCTAGTATTTAGGGGCAACCCTGAACCTTGCTTCCTCAGACAAGAAGAAACTGCAAGAAGAAGAAGAAGGACCGAACAGCCGTGCAGCAGCTAACAAGAGGAAGACGCCCACTGACTTGGCCCCAGCCCTACCGGCCTGTCTCCCCCTCAACCTGCTCCTGCGAAATCCCGGTGTGTCCTGCAGCCAGCAACCTCGAAAACCCCGGAGGACCTGCCTGCCTTTAACTACAAAGACTTGGTCTCCCGTGAACACCGGATTTGTTCATCTGCAACCTCTGGCTCCGGCCGGACACTGCGGATCCGTCCCACTCTGCACCCGCCGTCCACGGCCCGAGCTCGAGTGGGCGAACACCACAAGGAGGTCCCCCCGGCGATCCTGACCCGAGATCCGGCGACTCCTGACCTGCCTCAAGCCTCCAGCCGATGCCTGCAGCCTAAATCCGGAAGGTCCCCCCAACCGCGACCAGGAGCTGGTAAGAAGATCCGACCTCAAAAGGCACCCCTGCACCCGACGCCCCACGGCCTTGTGTGCCCAAACCGACAGTGCCTAACCAACCCCTAACTTCCCAACTTACCTCTCAAAGTGGTGGTCGCACCCAGAAGACCTTCGTCCCCAAGCCTGCAGTGCCTTTGCAAACCGGAGGTTCCTCATTGAAAACAACAGCACCCTGCACCCGGCCGCCCTAGTGCCGCTGAGGGTGCACCTTTGGTGCTACTTTGTTTCCCCATTTGCCCTGAGCTAAAGTCCAGGAGCTTTGCTCCCACAACCCAGTGGCCTGCTTGCCAGCAGCCACCAACCGGAGGCCCCCTATCCCCCATTGGATAACATTGGGCCTCAGCACTCTGCACTCGGCCGCCCTAGTGCCGCTGAGGGTGTAACTAGAGTGCATCCTTGAGTCTGGGGGACCCCTGAGTCTACCCCCAGAACCTCAACTCCCACTACCAAATACTTACCTCAAAACCGATAACACTATTTTCCTCCATAGGATAACATTGACTGTTTTTCTTGGAAAAGTTTCTAAGTGTGGAGTTTGAAAACCTTAAGAAATTCTTTAAAATTGCGCTAACTAACAAAAACGCTTTTACTTACTTGGTTGCAGGAAATGTCCCAGAGTAGTATCCAGGTATACTACTCTGAGTAAGAAAAGTAATCTCAAAAGTAACTTACCTGTAATTTTACTGAAAAGCCCATTCAAGTCTATGTACTGTATTTACAAAGTATTGCATTTCTCTGAAACCATACTGTAAGTCAAAACAAAGTGCATATACAATTTCATTCAAACTGTATTTCAATTGCATTACTACTGTAAAGTATTTATTGCTTACCTGTGCCAGGCTTGCTTGGTTCTAGAAAATAAAATAACTAAAAGAATATTTTTATACAAAAACAATTGGTCTGAAGTTCAGTCTTTGAGTGTGTGAATTCATTTGCTGACTGAGTGTGTACAACAAATGCTTAACACTGTCCTCTGATACTGCCTTACTGCTCGACCACACTACCACAAATAGAGAGTGAGGTGCTATCTAACTTTACCTCTGCCTACCTTTGGGGATCCACTGGACTCTGTGCACACTATACCTCACTTTGGTATAGTATATACAGAGCCAGCTTCCTACAAAGCGCCCTTATCATTAGTGTCACACGAGTGAGGACAAAGGAAGTGCTTTTAGGACAACTGTTCTGCAGTCTGGAAGACTCAAACTTCAAAGAGCAATAGTAGGGATTTGTGCGCTGAAGTCTCTATGCCCTGAGATGGACCTTACCCTGATTCTAGAATGATACACAGTTGTGGAATCAGCCTATTGTCTGCTTGCTCAAACCCTTCTACCGGGTGCTTTGCTATCAGTCAGTTGTATCGCAGCACTTGCTTGCGCGTTACATCTTTGTGCTCCAGCTGCCGGCAGTTCCACAGGCGCTTGTCAGTTTTTGGATGCATGAGCAGCTGCACCCAAGCCTTTTCGACCAGCATGGGGAACATGTCCAACAGTTCCTACTCCTTTGCATTTGTGCTCTCTTCCTCCTCCTGTGGTTCATTGTTCTGGGGAAATAGATATGGAGGAGGCTGAGCAGAGGGAGCACAAGCCCTAAGTCTGTCCCTAAGATGAGTAAGTTGTTATTCCAATTTCTCCTGAGTATCTCTCATACCTTGGACTTGGGATTCATGCTTACGTTTGTGTGCCTTCTCATGTCATTGTATGAAGGGAGGCCATTGTTAGCATCTATTTATTTTATTTTTAGGTTTCTTCTGCAAGTTAGATAATCATTCTACTTGAAAGATACCATGTTTAGGAAAGGACTTCTTCCATCCTCATTAGTGAGTTCCACCCACTCTCGTAAATATTTACATGTGCTTTTACCACATTGTTGGGACATAGTATGGGCAGGAGTCCCTTCTGATGGGGGCTCACTACTTACAGATTTTCTTGGCTCCCATCATTTTTTTTTTTTTTTTTTTTTTTTAGTCCTCATCACGCAAAAAAGAGAGAGTATATTTGGCAAGATTTACCGCGTTTAGAGAGCCTTTTCTTCCCCTCTGTTTTTCCCCGTCACACTAGAGTCAACTCCAGTTCCTGCGTGGGGGTATCTCACTAGCCAACAGGCATCTCATACGGAACTTACCCACTCCTTTTTTGAAAGGGGTCAAAACCTGTACCACCATCTCACCTTTCTTGACTGTTGGTGCGCTTAATCATTGGACTTAATTAGATTTTATCAAATCAGTAACAGACCTCATTATAGCGTTTTACCAGACCAATACTGTTCCCAGATATTCCAAAATTCTAATCTTTTATTAAGTGCACCAGCTCTATCAAGCAGATTTATTCTAAACGCAGAATTCAGCCATTCTTCTTCTGTAGGTGAGACAGGCTTAACCCATTTAATACATATCTCACGTCTAGCAAGCAATATCAGTAAAAAGAGTAGATTTCTTTGTTTTTTACTAAATTTGGGTCTTCCACTGTCATCCAGCTCCACCCCAAACAATACTAATTGGGCGCTTACCTGTATTACTTGATGGAATACCTCAGAGAGTGTCTTACCCACTTTTTCCCAAAAGATCTGGAGTCGGGGGCACTGCCAAAACATATGGATGTCATCGGCTCGTTCTTCATCACATTTAGGACATCGTTTCACCTCTCCTTTTTCAGTTTTGACAGCTTCTTGGGAGTCCAATATGCTCTATGCAAAGTAAATAGATAATTCTTTTTGAGAGGTGCAGATTTAATGACGACCCCACATGCAGCCGCAGATACTTGCCATAATAAGGATACATCCAGCGTAGGCAGTGCTTTCCCCCAGATCTCAATGGGAAGGGTGAATTCCTCTCGTCCTTCATTGATAAGCGCCCAATACCAAAAAGCTACCTCTTTCTTCCCGAATTGTACTTGGAATTTCGACTCCAGTTCTGGATTTCCTACCCCGTCTTTTCCCAAGGATTTTGCCCAGCTTGTAAGTTGGTAATATTTAAACTTAGACAAGCCTCTGTTAGACAGTACTGATAACTGCTCCCAGTCAATAATTGTGGACCCAGACAATATCTGACCCCATTCCAGTACTCCGGCTTCTCTCAACGGTACTGATAACACATCCTTTAGGCATTCCGGCGTTCCAGGCGAATCCCAGATTGGAGCATGTTGACAATAATAAGGAATCTTCCACAGACGTCTTATCTGAACCCACAATCTAATAGCCGCACCCAAAATTTTTAGCTTGATTTTCTTAAAAAATTTTGTGTGGCCGAATTTATACAAAAAATGGCTTCCTGCTGGGCCTATCATTGCTTGCATATAACATGGATAAGAGCTATAATCCTTAAATAATACTCTAAAATTTTTGAAATGAAAGGCCCTATAATATTGGAACAGATCCGGGCTAGCTATTCCACCGTGCTCCTGTTTTCTCCTTATTTTTTTCCACGAGATTCTAGCCCCTCTCGAGGCCCATATAAAACTGCTGATGTCACCCTGCATTTTACTAACCCATTCTTTTTTAAACTCAAGTGGAATCGTGTTAAAAATATACGTAAATCTAGGTAAAATCATCATCTTTACCAGATTCGAACGACCCAGGAATGACAACGGGAGGCTCTTCCATGCATTGAGAAGTTTTCTGGACTGAGTTTGAATTTTATTAAAATTAATTTGAGCAATCCTCTTAACCTCTCCCACAATCAAAATCCCTAGATATCTTATTTGGTGTTTTATCAAAGGGTCATTACTCTGAGTATTCCAACACATGATCTCAGTCTTTTGTTGATTTATCTGATAGCCTGATAAGTTACCAAACTGCTTCAATGTTTCTATTATTCTTGGAAGAGAAGCATTCAAATCATCTGTGAATACCATTAAATCGTCCGCATATAGTGCGACCTTTTTCACCCAATTCCCATACCTGAAAGGGGATATATGTAAATTTGCTCTCAAGGCGCTAGCTAAGGGTTCTATATAAAAGTTGAAGAGCAGGGGAGAAAGAGGGCACCCCTGCCTAGTTCCTCTTTCTATATATATCTTATCTGTAAGGGACCCATTAACTAGTACACATGAGGTTGGGGATCTATATAGAACTCTTACTGCTCTTACAAAATTGCTACCCAGTTTATAAGCCTCCAAGGTATTGTGTAAAAAACTCCAGCTAACCCTATCAAATGCCTTAGCGGCATCGAAAGTGATTATCGATAAGGGGAGCTTCTCCTCAACCGCCAGGTCTATTGCCCCTATTAGTTCATGTGTGAGTTCCTGAATCTGTCTGCCCCTTATGAAACCTTTCTGATCCTGATGAATTAGGCAGCCTGCCCACCTCCCCAATCTTTTTGCTAATATTTGAGTGAAAATTTTATAGTCACTGTTTAACATCGAGATAGGTCTATAAGACTCGCATATCTTAGGATCCTTCCCAGGCTTTAATATAATACAAATGGTTGCGTCGCTCCAGGATTTAGGAGGTTCCTGTCCCCGTATAAATATGTCATTAAATAAACTAGTGAGCTCAGGGACAAGTTCCTCCTTCAATGCCTTGTATATCTCGTTGGGCAAAGCATCAGGCCCAGCCGCCTTTGCATTTTTCATACCTTTAACTACCTCACTTACTTCTAATTCTGTAATCTCCGCATTTAATTCTTCTCTATGCTCTTCTGACAAAGTTTGCTTTACCCAAGAGTTAAGATAATCTTTAATTTGGTCTGCACTGTCACGCGTATCCTCTTTATATAGTTCTTTAAAAAACTTGAAAAAAGCATTCTTAATTTCCGACTCTTCTACAGTAGAATGGTTTTTACCCTCCTCTAGGATACTCAAAATCTTATTGCGGTTCAAATCAGTCTTAGCTTTCCAAGCTAAAAGCTTTCCACACCCCTCACCATATTGATAGTGAGCAAGTTTACTTGCTTCCCATTTTCTTTTACCTCGAGCATCTAAGATATTAACAAGTTCCCTTTTCTTGTTGATTAATTCCCCTGCAAGTGCTTCGATTTTGACCGCTAAAATTTCCTGTCCAATACTCTTCTCTAATCTCTGTATTTCTCCCTCTACGCTCTCTATTTCTTTTTTATTCAACTTATTTCGATAGGCCGCTAAACTAATCAACTTCCCCCTAAGTACTGCCTTATACGCATCCCATGTAACCTGACGGGAAGTCCCCTCCGCGTTTAATTGGAAATAGAATATAGTTTCCTCTTTCAAGTCCTTTATTATTTGGGCATCCATAAGCAGAGTCTTATCTAAGGTCCATCTAGATTGTAACTGCTGACTCTGAAATTCAAACTCCAATAATACTGCCGAGTGATCAGAGAGATGTTCTGGAAGATGTCTAACCCTTCTTACTTCAGCCCCTAATGATTTATCAATTAAGAAGTAATCAATTCTAGAAGAATGACCCAGTTTTTTATTTTTAAACGTAAACAAATGCACTTTTTGACCTTTTGCTCTCCATATATCAATTAACCCTAAGTCATCCTGGTATAACTTTAGCCAACTCTTCATTTTTGGTAAAGTAGGGTATTTTTTAGGAGGATTCCTATCTTGCTTAGGGTCAATTAGTATATTAAAATCACCCCCTAAGATGATGAGACCAGGGACTTCCAACAGATATGCGTAAAGGTCCTGTAGCGCTGAGGGATCATCTACATTAGGTCCGTAATATCCTACTATTGCCAACGATCTCTCGTTCATACGTATGTTCGCTACGGCCCATCTCCCCTTTATATCGGTCTTATAAGACTCAATGATGGCTTTTGCTGTCCTTTTAAAAATAATGATTATCCCCTTAACGCAACATGTTTGATCAGTACAAATATAAGAATCCACCCACCGCTGGGTTTTCATAATGTCTGCCCACTCTGCTTTTAAAAGATGGGTCTCTTGGAGAATTAATATATCGCAATTTATGTTCCTGAGATATTCTAAAAACCTTTGCCTTCTAGCTCTGCCCCGCAAACCATTTACATTCCACGTAAGAATATTAACTCCCATATTCCATGTTATTTTCACTTAAACGTATGCTTCTCGTGAATCGGACCAATATTTTTTGTTTTTTCTCCCCAAATGCTCCCACACCCTTGATGCACCAAATTATATGTAACCCATACCCAACACCCCAGCCCCTCCCCACCCACCCAAAGAGAACCCTCCCTTTATCTATTGGCAGGTTAATCCTGCCACTTTGAGATCCCTACTCTATGGGCATCTTACACTTTAAATGCCTTTATCTTACATATCAATGATTCTACTTCTGTAGCTTCCCTCAAATTAAACATCTGGTTGTCCCACATTACTCTCAATGATGCTGGGAATTTCATCTGTACTGTGGCTCCCAGAGTCTTTAACTCCTGCATATATTGACCGAGCTCCCATTGCCGGTCCTGCGTCGCCTTTGATATATCTGACCTTATTCGGAAGGACCAGTCATTCTTTTTATGAGATCCTGCTCTTATTGCCTCTCTCAGAATTCTCTCCTTTAATGCATAGGTCTTAAAGTTAACTAATATCTTCCTGGGATTTACCCTGTTTTTACCTTTGCCGAACGGGTCTCTATGGACCCTTTGTATGTCCTCATAGAGATCCTTAACTTCAATCCAGGGGAAGATTTCTTTCAAAAGGTTTACCACAAAAGTTTTTATATCTTCTCCCTCTTGACCCTCCGGAATATTCAAAAGTCTCAGGTTATTTCGTCTGGATTGGTTTTCCAGGGACTCAATCTTTCCCCTTAATTCTTTGTCACTTGTCTGCAAGACCCTTATAACTTTTTCATTAACCGTGACCCTCTTCTCCATTTCTTCCACAGAGACTTCCACTATGCTGACCCTTTCCATGATTGAGTTCACCTTGGTTTCCAATGCCTCACAAACCCCCTGAATTCTAAGTTGATTTCTCTCAGATGTAGCAAAGCTCGACCTCATCTCTGAGATCAGAGTTTCCATTAAATTATCCGCAGTTTTGGCTACATCTGTCGAGTTAAAGCCTGTCGGTTTAGATCCCATTATTGATGAATCTTCACCCCCTCCATTCTCCCCCAAATTCTCGGGAGAAATATGCTCATCATTGCCTGTATCTTTATCTGCTTCCAAGCCTGCCAAACCCTCAAAGCGATTTACACTCAGTGGAATGCCTGCTGTTACGCTTTGTTCTGCCATTATGGTATTTTGTTTGTCCTCAAAGAATTCTGTTTTTTGTGGACACGGATCTTTTGGCACTTTTGAAGACGATTGTTTAACTTTAAAATATGTACGAAGGGAGGGAGTGATTTTAACTTTTTAGTCACAGCCTTAGCCCGTGTTGACACGATAGTAGGCTCCAGGTTTTGTGTGGGGGACACCAATTTATCTTTATCACGCTGAAATGTTACAGTGTTCTGTGGGTAATCTGTTGTTATTGTGAGATTGTCTGGCAGATTTCTACTTCTTAAACAGTACCTTATCCCTCTTCTAGGCGACGTTTCCTGCACCAGCTCTTTAGGGATACCACTGCTTTTATCCTGTTTCTGACCCTTATTATCTTGAACCGTAATTTGAGCCTTTGAACTGTCCCCCTTGATGGCCTCACTTACCCTATTCGATTGTGTCGCACCTCGCGGTATTCGTGTCCGACCCCTCTTGGTCGAGGTAACTGCTCTACTTGTCTTGACGGGAGCCGCTGGGTCTACTGCACCGCTCTCCCTGCAACCGGAAATCCCGCCTCTGGGGCTGAGAGCAACCTTCGCACGGAAGGAAACTCTCGCGGCCGCCTTCCTGCTCTCTCGTAACACCGAGCCTGCCTTAGACCACACTGAGCCTACTTTCAGGCTCCGGTCTCCCAGTGGGACCACGCCACCATCAGGGGAACCAGGAGACGGAGTGCGAATACCGACCTGCAGAGCACCCTGAGCCTCCGAAAGAGGCGCGAGGAGAAACGGTTTATTTACCACACTAGTAAGGGTAGTGGACATGCTCCGAGCCACAACGAACTCCAGGAGCCATCAGAACAAAGCCACAAGTAAGTTGAGAAGCAAACTCTCATGCGCGCTCAAAATCTGCCCATAGAGATCGGGAGCTCCCGACCGGCGTTCCTATCCGGCCTCCATGTTCTCCATCTAAGTCGCCTCGTTCAAGTGTTCCTCTAACATGTAAGAGGTGTGATATCTCTTTCCCCCTTCTGTCTTGGCTCCCATCTTTACTCTTTGTTGATCCAGTTTAACAAGGAAAGGGTCTCCCAGCCATGTGCCCGCAGATCATCCCATGGAGAGCTTAGGAAAGGAGATGGACTAATAGGATAGTGTTCTTTCAATTACAATTCTTCTAACTCATCTCTTGGGAGTGGTAGTGTTCATTCACATCCAAACATCTCCTTGCATTCAGCGAACCTTCAGTCAGCCCCTGGAGGGGCTCGTGAAGGGACCAGGTGGCTAGATCAGAATTTTGAATTAGGCAATGGAATGCAACAAAAGGTTTTTGGGATAACGTGTTAGTAATACTATTACCAAGATCTGTGGTACACATTTATTCGAACTTGTAAGCATGAAAGCCAGAGTAGAACAGTTGAACCTCACACCCTTGACTGGAAGGTTACACACAGATCCCTGATGCACACAAATCTCCAGTTCACTATAGTACAGGCTTACGGATAGAAAGGAAAGGGAGCATGAGAACTGGATAGCACTGAACTAGAAGTCCTGCTTCTATTTCTTTAAGGTTTCAATCTTTTTTTGTTTTAGTAACTCAAGTAAGTCAACAACACTGATACATCATCCAAAATATATTTGGGCAATGCACCTCTAGGCTACCAAAGACAACTGTACTCATCTGACCCAACTGGGTATCCAGGGGGAAGGGGATCGAATCCAGGAGAGCCTACCACAGCAACGCAAAAAATCGATTTACTCAATAGTATCTACTTTCCTGGCGTCTCCTTCCAGGGAGTGTTCCCATTTCTCCTGATTGAATCCCACCCAGATGACCACAAATCCCTCAATATACTGACACTGCATAACATGCCTCCTTTAACCAATTCCATTTACTGCTAGGTTGTCCCCAAAACATCTGGTAGTATCCACATGTGTCACGACATATTGGTTCCCAGGGGAAGCAGAAAGCAACCTTAGCCAAAGCAGAAACTCTCAGCCAAAGCTGAAATCCAACTGATGTCACCAAGCAGGGCTCTCTTCTGGCTATGTGTGGGCTGAGGTTTGGAAAAAAGAGGTGCCTGTCTGAACCCAATATCAACCTGCCGTTTTTAATTGCTGCTTGCAGAATCTTAGTCTCATCTCGGGTGCCACCATAGTGACAATCACAGTCCCTACTTAAGTCTCATTGTTACCTCTAGATTTCTGCAGCAGCCTGAAGGTGTACCTAATCATTGGGTGCACTACTTCCAATTCAAGTAGACCACTAAGCACCACAATCCTCTCCTCTTTTAAATCTTCAGTTGAAACCCTCACTGGAATGCCGAGCACCCTAAGTCATGGCTGCTCCCTCCGTAATTTGTCCGGTCTCTCAAGCCTAGATTCCAGCAAGTTCATTCTGTCTATCACAACAGCTTTAAATTCCTTCAAGCCATTTACTTCTGTAGACATGTCTCCCAGTTTGGTCTCTGAAGCTGCTACTTCTTTGAGGCAGAATCTTGTTTCCTGTCAACCCCCTTCACTTTAGCAGGCAATCCTTCCAGTTTATCTTCCACTGCTCCCACTGCCTTCTCTATAACTGCAGTTGTATCCACCATTGGCTCCCACAATGCATGTTAGGTATTCAGCTCGATACTTTGGAAATAGAGATGTATGTACATAAGGATCTTTTTATATAAAGCGTTCTGGTTAGCATCTATGCATTGTTTACACAGAGTGTGACTACAGAGCGATGCCCCCGCTCCTACCTCGGGTAAGAGATAGCATACAAATACCAGGGTAAGAAGTGCCTTAATACTGACCTTTAGCTCCACCTATGTACTCACAAGTTTGTTGATAGGTGCCTCATGATTTTGCGGTGTGTTTGCACGTTAAATTAATAAGTGTGCACAGCATGATACATTTTAAGAATGTCAGATCACAACTGGTATGTTTTAATATGTGACATTTACCCTCTTGATGTATGTGATTGACACTGTCTATTTGTTTTACAGAAAATCCTGGCCTCAGGAATATTGGTGACAAGTAAGGTCTCTGCATGATATATTCATCATATCACTGTACTCTAACGAGCAGGATTGTCTGACGGAGACAGTAAATCTAGGGATCTTAGTCCTGAAGAAGGCCATCGACCCTAAGAGGTGATTTGATGATTGGCCGAAACATATTGACAGACAGTTTGGAGAGATACTAGGATGATAATACCCTGAGACCATCTCATGTTGCTTTTAACCCTACCAAGGAGACCCAGAATGGATACTTCTAAGGTAGTTTTAACTATACATTGAACCGTGGATCCCTTAAACTGTTTTGAGATTGAACACATCATTGCTCCAACCTTGGTGATGGTGGCACAGGGGATGTAGTTGCAGCCCTATGATGAAGCATGTCACTTTTAGTGGATGAGGGCACTTTTGTCCCATAATATGGGTCCTCAGAGAGGGTAATAATCTCCCAATCTACCTCCTCAACTCTTTGGTGTTTGTTAGATTTATATCTTAGGAGGATGGTTGAGGAGTTGTACCTTTCTACTCTTTTTTGTGTGTATGTTGTATCCACCATGTCAGAAACTCAAATTAATTATTGACATCAGTAGGGTTCTCTTGCTTGCAATGAGTCCTGATTCCTTGCCTTGTCCTGCCAGTGAAGCACACTTCTCCTTGCCTAGTGTTTTCCCTTTAACTGTGAAGAAGTCCTCCTTGCACTGGCACTTGTCCACCATTATTGCCAGGCATATCAGTACCAGGGGTCAGCACAACTCAATATGCAGTGTACGGCTTTGGTGCGCTGTTTGACCTGGGAAAGACGGTCTCTTAAAGCTCGAGGTGACTGAAAATAGGACACAGTCCCCCATCTACCTGTTACAATCTAAAGGGATTCATAGGGGCCACTGTCTTCATTGACTCTCCGGGGAGCCACATATCTCCCTAGTGAGACCCTGAGCCAGCCATCAACCCAGGAACGGTCACATGTGCTGCAGTCCCAGGTAAACTGCAGCCTCAATACAGAATGCCCCTTTGCTGGCTCAGGCCCTGGTGTATCCCTCAAAATCCACTGCTTGCTAACCACTCCGGACTCTTACCCGACAAAACGGCCATCACAGGATTGCCACCTACGGGTTTGCTCCACCTTACTAGGGTGCACTGCTATCCCAAGCCTAATGAGGCTGCACACAGCCTCCACACGTTCTGCCATCAAAGTGGTGTCTCTCCGCTAGTTTTCCTGGACACTGGTGCTTTCAGCACCTTATGTCTGCTCCAACACCAAATGGGCTTCGAGGGTTGTTTGACCGGTGCAGAATCTGGGCCTCGTTCAGGAGCTCCAACGAATCCCCGCCATCTTGGCCTCTGGCTTGCCCCAACACCTCTACTTTTTTTAAGTGCCAGTCAGTGCCCATTACCAAGCCTGTCACTTAAAATATGTTTACACTTTCAGGGCCCCTTATTTTAATTCTAGCATTGGTTAAAAGAAAATGCGGGACGCATGCAAGGTGAGAAGATTTATTGTAGATGAGAGTGGAGTAGATGACAGGCAGGGTCAACTGACCACCAGCGATCCAACAGTACAATTTATGCTAGACCCCTCACACATCAGAATGTTCTGATGCACACGGTTCTAAAGTCACACGCTATACCCAGCATGCAAGGGAAAATACGACTGTTAGCCAAGACCTTTTGATCTTACTAAAATTATATATTTGATATACTTACCGTTCGTGGTTTTCAGCAAGCCCTCTTCATCCATTTGTCTGTTATATTGTCATTCACATTTCTGTTCCACCCACTACAGCTTACATCATCGGGCACTGTGAGTAATGGAGTTCTGCCCTTTCACAAGGCGCATATCCTAAAACACAATAGTTCTCTTTAGTGCCAGGGGCCATTATGGCAATGGGTGCTTTTTTGAGACCATAATTATTTTTTGCTTGTAGCCATTGTTTTCTTTTTATACTGGTGAGGTCCCAGCAACTTCCCCAACAATAACGTTTTACAAAAGCTATGAAAAAACAAAACACGCATTGGCAAAGCCAAAAGGTTTGCATCGAACGCAGGCCAATTGGCTTTACCAATGTTTGGTTTTAAACTGACGAGGGCCTGGTAGCTTCTCCAGCAATAATATGTTACAAAAAGTATGTTGAAACAAAATAGGACTGACAAAGCTAAACGGCTACCTATTGGATTTGACAGTACTTGTTTGGAAAGTGATTTGTTACGGAGTACCCTGTTCAATGTATTGGTACATGGTCACTATATGGCATTTGTTATATCACATGACAAAAACATCACAGCCACTACATCGACTTAGCCACTACATGGCATGGTAAGTCTATGGAAGTACATGCGGAATTAAGAGAAGTAAAAGTATACTCACCATAATAAAGTCCAAATTACTTCCAGAAGCCAAACATACAATAGAATACAAGTTAATTTATTGGATGGATCAAGCAGTGAGAGACCAAATTATGTGGCAGGACTGGCCACATTATGCGGCACAAAAATGAAAATAATGTGTCTGCTGTGGCACATTCAGTGATGTTATATCAACATTTTGACATTTTACACAATGTGCTTTACAGAATTTGAGCAAAACTGTCACCCTTTTTAGTGGTCAATTGTAACATTCAATGGCTGAAAGGTAACCAGTTACATTTTGCTGTGTCTGATGTGCGTTGCACTCCATATACAGTGATTTTGATAACCTTTGATTGGTTAGAGTCAAGAGATTTTTTTCGTTAAAATCTGCAAATTATACAGGAGATAATTCGGTGAGTGTGGCAAATTCAGAAATATACAGAAAAAACGCTGCAGCCACACAGTCGCATTTCTCCGGCATTCTTGTACCTACGTAATCTTTGGTGGTGTCTTTCAGCACATGATCCTGTAGGGCACTTTGGTATTTTCTCTTCAGGTGGCACCAGATTTAAAAAGTTTGCTTCTTGACAGTAAGCAACAGGGAAAACATTCCCAGTTCCGCCTTCCATCCATTGCTTGAACCGTTTTTTTGCACAGAAAGAAACATCGAGCATTGCTCCATTCAATACAAAAATCAATGTGAACACGATTTAGCAGTATCTACCCCCTCATCTTATTTATGGGAGTGAAGTGTCGGGTCTGACATTGAAGAAGGGTATGCCTCATTATCCAAATCTCTCAGAAAAGCCCTGCACCTCAAGTTCTTCGAATAGCACTGTATATGCGCATAAACTGCACTATTAAAGGGTGAAGAACAGAACAAGAAAGATTCCACCACTTCTGGTCCACTAAAGGTTCTTTCATTTCTGATGCACCATGCAAGGAAAGTGACAAAAAGGCTCTCAACCAACAGGTGCAGAAAGAACAACTTGCTAAAATCTCCAAATAAATACAAGGTTACTCTATAACAATTCTAGAATACCAAGGCACCAGGACACCTAATAACTAATTACAGAAAATAATGGACAACAGCGTCAACAAACATCTGCAATGCAATAGGTCTCGCATTTATGCGAGTTTGAGCTATTTGCATTGCAAATGACTATGCCTTTCACTTATGTTTTGGTTTTTAAAACATAAATAAAAAGGCATTGTCATTTACAATGCCAATAGCTTCTACTCTTGCATATGTGAGACCTAATGCATTCCAAATGTTGATTGAAAGTGTGTGTGTGTGGGGGTGGGGCGTTGCAAACAGAAGGTAGCAGAAGGAACACAGACGAGGGGTGTGGGGAAGCAAAACTGAGGGTGCAGGTGTGGGTAAGCAAAAATGATGGCGCTGTGGGTGAAGGGGCAGGGAGGGCATAGGGAAGCAAACGATAGAGCAATGTGGCGGGCAGGGGGAGAAAAGCAAATAAGCGAGAGCAACGTTAAGCTGGGGGTGAAAGCACACCCTTTACAGGTAATCTGTGCTGAGGAGCAAAGCGCAGCGAGCTGCCACTTTGGAACTGGAGAACTGCTCAGTAAAGCGCTCCAATACCTTCCGGTCGGGTACGCGGTTGCGGGAGAGTGTGTCCAAAGAGACATTTGCAGCCAAAGAGTTTCTTTCCTTTTTGGATCCATTTCACAGAGGAACAGATTGAGAAAAGAGGGTAAGAGCCCTTTGTTGAAGTCATGGTTTTTAGCAAGTGAGCAGGGGAGCAAACCTAAAGCATATTCATGTTTAACATAGATGTTCGTTCAGACAATAAACACGCCAGATCTAGCGTCCTTATGGGAGGTTACAAATGAAGACAAGACGGTACTAAGGAGGGACTAATAAGGAATCAGAATCTAGCATTTACGAAGGACAATGACATAAGCCAATGACAAATGTGGGTGGGGCTTCAAGTACATACTCCAATACAGCATGGCTCTCAGAGCAGCGCATGCGCTGGCCAGGCTTGACCTAAGGGACTTGAAGAACTTCCGATGTCACATTAGGCACATTGTGCTTTCACCATGTACTTCAAACCTCACACATCTGACCCAGCATGTACAGTATAGACCAAACAACACCCTTTAAGCAATGCAGTCTGAAGTTCTCACGGGAGCCAAATACAAATTGGAGCACTTCTTGACGTTGCCAGTGGTATGAAGCAATCGAACCAGCCAGAATTTGATTACAATACAATAGTGAGGTGACACATAATCTAGAAAAGGCTTGTCCAGCAAATAGTTTTTGAGCTAGCAGTAGCTCTCCAGCTATCTATTGAGTAGCTCTCCTGCGCACAGCTAAGGCTGCTAAATCAGAAGTCTTTGCTTGGTTGAATTAATATATGTATACCAAATTTGCATACGCGTAGCTAGACACTTTGCCGCCCGTGGTGGTCCTTTCCTTTGCCAACCCGCAGAGGCCGCATGGAAGTTGAGAGGTGGGGGAGGTGCCTACGATTCCAGCGTTCCACCATTCCCCCCTTTGATATGCCACTGCTTAATTGAAACTCGTATTCAGGACAAAAATGTGTGTATTTTCAGATTTCATAGTTTGGAGAAAATTGTTTAATTTCCAAAATATATTTAAAGCTAATATTTGAGTAATAAATCATGGGGTGCTACGAAGACTAATGCCTTGGTGCCTGGGGCATTAAAACTGTGGCTGTTATGTATGAAGCCTTTCCAAATCTAAAAGCCTTTTTATCATCACTGCTGACCACCCTCCATGAAGCACTAAGGTGAGCACGGCACAACTAGTAATATTACATATGGGGTCACTAATCTTGTCACGTGTGGTCATTGTGACAACACTAATAATATTAGTAGCTCATGATTATTTATATTGAACATAAGTATCTCTGTCTGCAGAAAAAATTGGAGACACCTGAGCAAGAACATTACAGATATCTTGGATGGAATTTTCAGCTTGCACAATGACTCACTGACGGACGCTTGCAATAGACTTCAAGTAGAGATCAGTCGATAGAGATCAAAATGAAAATGTAGCGGGGATAGAATCTGCCAAGGGAGTGTCCTGGAAGCGATAGAGACACTTTCTCCTATACAACCACTGTCGCAAAGACATCTGGCACACTTACTATACCAAATTCTGTGTGGAATGGGAGATCAGCTATGTTATTAGCATTTATAAAGCACTTTTCTGCTGTGAACATGGCCTTCTCACGCTGTAGGCTTTCTAGAGAGAGAGTGTTTCTTCAGTTCCTGGTTTTACTGCTGACAGGAATCAGGACCACAAGTAGTGCTTAACTTGAGATGGGGGATGCAGGTGGGGCCCACCGGCATTCGATTTTGGGGGACTGGAGCTTTTTTTGTTTGTTCATCAGGGTCTGACCCAGCGCAAGAGAGAGAAAAGAAAGAAGGAGGAAAAACAGCGAGAAAGCAGCAATGGGAAAGAACCTGCAAGGGTGGGATAAAAGGGCAGGGAGTGTCTGGTGATGTATTAAAGAGGAATAAGTGGAATCAAGACAATGTAGGCCTGGTATTCAGCAGCCCGACATTTGATAACACTAGTCGCTGGCTTCTAGGTAAAACTTTGGGCCTGGCACTTATTCTTTTACAAATGAAGCACACAGTGTTGTATGTGGTGTGCTGCGTTCTATGTGTAATGTTCGGTGTGATAAACTGTGACGTCCAAGCTTTTGTATTGATTCATTTGTGTGTTTTGCTTGTTGAGTCATGAAGTTTTCCTTTGGTTTGATGGAGGACCACTGTGCTGTGTCTTGACTAGTTTGGCTGTTTTTAATCTTTGTAGTGCGTGTTTCTTTGATTTCTTTTTTCCTGAACAAAGGAGGGTTGTTTATTGCCTGCTGTGCCAGCTGTTGGTGGTGTTGTGGATTATGGGTGGCGGTGTAATTATGTGCGGGAAGAGGTCAGGTTTCGATGTGTTTGTTTGGCCTAGCACGTGGTTTCGGGTAAAACCGAACTATAAAAAAAACTGCCTCATAGTACCAAAGTGGGCAAGAAAACAAGCCTGTGCATATATTCAGAAGAGATAGGATGCATAAAAAGTGGACTTGGAGACTGTCTCGAATTTCAAGTAAACACTGGTTGACAGACTGATATGTTATATGATTTCGAGCATCTTTCTAAGGCATTTTTTGCCTTGCTAATAAAGCATACTATACTGTATTGCAGACCGTTGTGCGTTCAGTGCTTGTTTACAGAATGGAGGGTGGACGGTTTCCGTGGCACGTGCCCCCGTCTGCCTATTATTTTCCTGGAATACACGTGGGCGGGTGCACTTGTTTAAGAGGGTATGCTGTCTGTTGGAGGGGGTGTGGGCTCGGCTGTCGGGTTTGTTCAAACTCTGTTATTGTAGATCTGGTTACATTCCTGGAAGTGTGACCCATGTGGGGGCGGTCTGTCTGAGAGCGAAGCCTCCCTTTCGTGTTCGTGGGGGAGAGGTGAACTAAGCTGTGCCTGTGATGGGTCCTCTCCACTTTAGTTTTATTTTTTAATTATTTATGTGTTACTACCAAGAGTATATAATTCCTGGCAGTGACGCCCAGACGGAAGGGACATTCTGCGGCGTCTGGACTGTTCTGACTTGGGGACGAGACTCGTGCTCGTGTTGTGGTTTTAACTTGTTTTTTAATATCTTTTTCCTCATAGGACGGAAGCACAGATGAGTGACTGAGTGTAGAGATCAGTTGGGCGAGGGTGTTAGCCTCTTGAGGGCTGTGCTTCAAAGCATTGGGGGAGGGAGGGCGTGGAGATGTTAAAGGGAGCTGGCTGTGGAGATCCATTTTTAGGTCAAAGCACCAGACAGCTGTGGTTTGCTTATGACTTCTTGTGGGCATTCTGAAAGCTTCCCTAGGAATGCATTCCGCCCATTGCTTACCATTGACTTTGTGGTTTGTAACTCACATATTCTGCCTTTCTATTTTCTGGCTTTATTTGTTTTAGGCTGTCCAGCTTGAGTTCGTACTTCCCATTAAGCATCTCTTTTTTACTGTATGCTTACGAGTACTCGCCTTCTGTAAACAGGCCTGTAAATATTGTTCTTATCTTGTCACATTTGCTGTGCATTCAAAAACAGAGGTAAAATGTCAGGCTCTCACTTCCGAGGGAGATTGGTGTTTTCTTTTCCTTCTCTGACTTCAAAGTGAGAGAATTTATGTGACAATCCTGCTAGGTACCCATGTGAGAGGAGAGGCTGTAGGATGCTATTTTTTTTCTAGCACACACCAAAAATGAACTATGCTGATGTTTCAGAATATATCAGAATTAGGAAAGTAAAAAGAATGCAACATTTTGTTTTGTAATTCTGAAGTGTGGTGGACACAAATATTTGAATACGATTAAAACACATCAATACACTAGGTGATGACATTCCACACATTGTGGTTGTGCGCTGTAAAACTGTATGTTGGTGCAAATGTAATGGTCATTTCAATAAAAAATGTGTTGTCTATAATGGCAGGGCACTACCACACCATGTATACTCCACACTACGCCACTCCACTTTACACCCCTTGACTCTACAACACACTACTCCACTGTATGCCCTTCCGCTCTATAGCACGCTACTCCATACCATGACACTCCATGGCACTCTACGCCCCTTCACTCTAAGACACTACGAGATGGCACACCACTCAACACCACTCACTCCACGACACAACACGCCACTCGACTCCCCTGTACGCTACACCCCTCCACTCTACCCGCTCCACTCCAATTTACCCAATTCCACTCCAATTTACCCAATTCCACTCCAATATACCCCAGTCTATCCCACTCCACTCCAGTCTACTCCAGTCTGTGAGAAGTTGGCCTGGTATATGCTGTCCACTAGGTATAGTGGGCACCTTGCACCAGTCCAAACAACCCTTTATTGATGATAGGTTAAAGACAACCTTTATTTAAAGCTATCCTAGTGGTAGCTATGGAGAGCAGCCTTCAGGCAAAGTCTTGAAGGAATGTAAAGCAGCTTGTTTTACCAGTCTATAATCTCTTGAGTGACCAAATGAAAGAGGACCACACCAGCTGTATATATATAAAATATATGTATTTAGTCTTAAACACACCCCTCTAGTCTCTTTATGAGGCTAGAGTTCGAAGTACATAAGTTACAAGTCAAATGTCAGCAGTATTTAGCACAATACACATTTGAGCCCTAGGGGCATACCAAACCATATACTAAAATAGTGGTATAAGAACCACGACTGAACTAGACACAAGGCCTAGAGCCTGTAGAAGTGCTTGGACCCCAAGGAACCACCCAAGGTAGTGACACAGGGGACCCACGGGGGACGCGTGCAGTGTGAGAACACAGCCGCGAGCCACCGTTGACTCCTATGGGGAAAGTCGCGGTTAGATTTTTAAAGAAAAGGGACACTTCGGAGAGGACTTCCAGTTAACCCCTTAAAACGTAAGAGTTTCTAGGGCCCACACCCACGTGAGTACCGAAATACTCGAGTTACCTCACCCAGGGAAGCCGGGTGCATACGTGTTAAAAGGTGTCGGGAATCGTCGTCGTTTTCAATGGCGACCGCTGGAAAAGTGCTGCTGCCGTGGAGAAGAAGAGTGTCCGGAGCGATCCAAGCCTGGATCGAGGGAAAGGAAGACCTGAAAGCAGAGGGGACAGAGTCTGGGTCACTAGCCAGTGACCAGGGGCACGATAGTCGAATGCCCTCAGATGTCGGGTGCTTCAGGTGAGTTGACGGGTGCCTTGACTCTTCAGCCACGAGGTCCAGGAGGCGTCGACGACAACCAGGAGCTGGATTCAAGCTGTCCCACGAAGTCCGTCGAGTGCTGCCGTGTTGGCGACCGGATTGGACCCAACAAGCCTTGGCAATGGCAAGTCACGGGGAAGTGAAGAAAAGGCTGCGGTGCAGACCAGCAAGGTCTGAGGGACTCACCCAGCGAGGGTAAGTCAGGGCAAGTCTGGAGCAACCAGAAAAGCCCAAGCAGTTGAAGAGTTGCCTTCGTGGGGACCCACTAGCCAACGGACTAGAGATCGCGAAGGAGCCTCAAGCGGTCGCACTTGGAGCTGGCCCACGGGACACACGTGGAGTGTAGGCCAGTGATCTTCGCTGCAGTTGGTGCTCGGGGCTAGGGCTACTTGGAACCCAAAGCACAGCTTCGAGAGATGTCATGAAGTTGATGCACTTGCAAATGTGCTCGGTGTCCAGGGGTCACGGTTCCACGTTACCCACGACAGCTACGGGCCTCAACTTTGCTGGGGACTCAGGGCAGCCTCGAGGAAGTCTGGAAATCTACCTCTGGTGATGCAAAGACTTCGGCGTCCGGCGGGAGCTTCAGAGATGCAGACCGGACAGATGCTTCGGTGGTGCCTGCCAAGCAGGGGAGTCACTCCTTGACCCCAAGGGAGATTCTTCAGTCCTCTAATCTTGATGTAGAGCGTCGAAGGTCCAGGATTCAGTTTCAGAGTTTCGTCCAGGGATATCTAAAGTCCTGTTGCCAGGGTTCCCTTACTTATACTAAGAAAAGGGGTTGGACTAACTCTGGGGACCCACCTATGGGAGGGTTTGGAAAGAGGGGTGGCCACACCCATTTCCTTTGTCCAGTTTCGCGCCAGAGCAGGGGCTGGCAGCCCCTGCAACCGGTTTGAACTGGGGTATGCACGAGGACACCAAATGTGCCCCCAGTGCAGGACTTCAAAGCACTCAGAGAGTGCACCACCCAGCCCCAATCCACTAAGGCCTGTCTGGGAGGTGGTAACACCTCCCTGAGACAGGAAACCTATTGTCCAGGCCTCCCCTGCCGGAGTTTCGGTCAGCAGCAGGAGGCCAGACTCGTGTCTGTGGCTGCAGCATCCATTTTGTGATGCCAGGCTCTGTTTAGTTGGTACCGGGTATACCGGTGGTGTCATGTCTCTCCCTCTAGAAGGGTGGGATCATACTCCCACACCAGGAACTGGTGTGGGGGTATGATTCCAAGGTGTTTGACACCAAACACGACATGTTTCCGTGCAGCCATCCCAAAGTTAGCATTTACCGTTTAGATATAATGCACTTAAGAGTATATGGTCAGGCTGCACCACAGACAACCCCGGATAGGAGATTCGGAGTGCTGCAGAGGGGCTCTGCTCATGCATGGGCACCCTCTCACATATAACCAAGCACCCTGCCTTCAGGATTGATAAGGGCCTGCCATAGGGGTGACTGATAGGTTTCTATGTGCAGTGTATGGTGAGATATAGTGAACCTATATCTCTGTAAGGGGTGCATGCACCACCTCACTCAGGCTGCAGTAGCAGTCCTGTGGTGTCATTTTGGAGGGCCTTCCAGGGGTGGCACAATACATGCTTCAACCCCTGATAGGCCTCTGGGGTGCTTATGCCCTGGGTACATAGTATACCATATATTAGGGACTTATAAGGGCACCCCAGAATCCAATCTGAAGTGTACCTAAGGTACAGGGAATCCATTTATAAGCGAAAGCAGATAGGCTGGGGACCTGAATAGCAGGTTCCCAGCCAAACTAAGTCAAAAACCATCAAAACACCAGAAAAAAAGTGGGGGCAACCATGTAGTCAGATTCCACCTTCCTACATAGCCCCCCCCCCCCCCAAACGAAAGGAGATAAGGCTAACCTTGGCCAGTTGAGCCTTTATTGACTAAGTGGCCATATAAGGGAGTACCTGCACTAGCATGGTTACCCCCTGTCTCATGGTCCACTAAGCTATCCCTCACCCTAAGGGTATGAGAGGGTCTCCACCATGGGGAATTACTACCTGTGGTGTGCTTTGGTAAAGTAAAAGGCTGGTGAGGTGTCTGAGTAGGGAAGTGAGACCCTAGGAAAGTTGGTCTCAGCTTCCTCAGATCACTGGTCACCATGTATGCCTGTCTTTCCATGACTGAGTTGCACTTTGCTCTAAGGGTCAACCTTTGGCTGCCTACAGCTGGGTGTTGGGTCCCTTTGGATGGAACACTGGAGGGACATGGCAGGTTTGGAACCTTTTGGTCCCAGGTTTGCCCTTGCCTAACAGAGTCCTTCTGGGGGAGGTCCCTACACAAAGGTATGGGGGATCCCTCAGTGTTTTGAGGAATTTTCACCTGGCTAGGGCTACTAGACTGGGTGCCCCTAATCTGCTGATGGGGGGGTTCCTCTGAACAGGGGGCCCTGTGGGGTCCACTGACCTCTGCAGCCCTGGGCTGACTGAGGCAGGGTAGAGAGGGGAAGGTTACCTGCTCCAGACGGGGTATCACCTTGGAAGGGTCCCCTGCCATCAGAGGGGTTGCCAGGCCAGGCCTGACTACCTCTGGGGCAGTTCCTTCACTGGGGGTAGGATCAGTTCCCTGAGGAGGCTGACCCTTTCCTACTGTCTGGGGGGAGGAAGACTTTTCTTCAACCCCTGTGCTCTCTTTTGGGGGAGAGTGGACCATTCTTTCAGGCTCCATCACTCCAAACTTTTCCTGGGATGGGGCTGTGGCCATCACAGCCCCCCTAACTTTCTCAGGGATGCCCAGCATTCTCAGATGGGCTTGGTGTTCAACTTCAGCCCAGGCTGAAATTTCTAGATCATTGCCCATCAGGCAATCTACAGGCAAGGTTGGGGACACTGCCACTCTTTTTGGGCCTGTGACCCCCTCCCAGCTGAGATTGACTATGGCCATGGGGTGATCTGTTCTGACACCATCAATGTTGGTCACCTGGTATTTAAACTCAGGTAAAAGCTGGTGAGGGGGACTAGTTTCCCTGCCACCATGGTGACACTAGCCCCGGTGTCCCTGAATGCCACAGCTTTCTGACCATTAATCAGTGGCTCCAGTCTGTACCTGCCCAAGGCATTGGGACCCATGGTAAAAGTGGCAAATCCCCTGCCACCATCACAGACTGAGGAGGCTTGTGAGGGGGCCTGTCTAAACTAGGGCCCACCTCTGTTCCCCATGAGAATGCACCTAACTTTTGGGTGCAACACTACCACCTGGGGGATTACTACTAGTAGTACCAGGAGGAGTGGTAGTGTTAGGTGGAGGAACATTTTCTTTATTGCCAATCCTGGGGCAACTGGGATCAGTTTTCCAGTGGCCAGGCTTTTTACAAACATGGCAATATGGTTTCTTTTCAGGAGAGGAAGGAGTTTGGGACCCACCCCCAGAAGAGGACTTTTGGGGCCCTGTAGTGGACTTATCCTTAGATTTATCCCCACCTTTCTCTTGGGACTTGGTAGAATCTTTCTTCTGGTCACCACCCTGATTCTTAGTCTTTACTCTGGTTCTGACCCATTTGTCTGCCTTCTTTCCCAATTCTTGGGGAGAGGTCAGATCAGAGTCCACCAGGTACTGGTGTAAAAGCTGGTTTTGACAATTATTAAGGATCTGCTCCTCATAATCAAATTGTACAATCCTAAAAAGTCATGCACCTTGTTGCCATGTATCCAACCTTCCAGAGCCTTAGTAGCACAATCTACAAAGTCAACCCAGTCTTGAGTCTGAGCCTTTTGGGTGTCTCTGAACTTCAACCTATACTGTTCAGTGGTTAGGCCAAACCCATCTATCAGAGCACTCTTCAAGACTTTGTAATTGTCAGCATCCTCTTCTCTTACAGTGAGGAGCTTGTCTCTACCTTTGTCTGCAAAGGAGAGCCACAAGATTGCTGCCCACTGCTCCTGAGGGACCCTCTGAACTTTACAGGCCCTCTCCAGTGCAGTAATCCATTTGTGGATGTCATCCCCACTCTGGTAGGGAGGGACAATCTTGTTTAGGTTTCTATGGTCATAAGACCTTTCCCTACCACTAGGGAAGTTGCTGCCACCATGGGACTCTAGTCCCAACTTTCTTCTTTGTCTATGAAGCTCTAGGGACTCCCTGTCTATAGCCAACTGCTCTCTTCTGATTCTCAACTGAGCTTCCTCATACTTGAGCAGTCTCTCTTTCCTTTCATGAGAGGATTCCCTCCTATGAGAAGAAACCGAGGTCCCTACTGAGGTGTCAGAATGGTTAGACTCCTGAGAAGGAGATCTGGACCTTCTGGGCACACTCACAACTCTTCCTGGTGGGACAAAGGGGAGGTCATTCTGATCCTCCTCCTTATCTGCAGGAGGAGCTGCATTTTCCAGGGCAAGGTCATTGTCACCTTCCTGGCCAGTTTCAGAGGTCAGGTCCTGGGTATTTTCACCCCTGGTCCCTTCCTCATCTTCTGCCCCACCATCTCTGCCTGCCCT
The DNA here is from genome assembly GCA_963921515.1 of Calotriton arnoldi. NCBI lineage: Eukaryota > Metazoa > Chordata > Amphibia > Caudata > Salamandridae > Calotriton > Calotriton arnoldi. The sequence goes on from CAWUFW010010473.1 coordinate 452,038, forward strand.
TGCAGACCCTATAGGTCTTCTGAGATCATCTAGCAGGAGCATCTCCATGAGACGTTGGGTGTTGGCACTTTTGCCTGTCTTCAGCTTCCTAATCTTGCACAACTCTCTGAATTCCAAGAATGGTAGGTTGTCATATTTGGATGGCAGGAGCCCACTGGTTCCTGGCAGTGAAGACATTACTAGTGAGGTGTGGTGTATGCACTACCTACTCTAGTGTGGCCTACTAAACTCTCTTGTAGAAAGGGTGTGCTAAGCCCTTGACACACAACTCTAAGTTCAGTAGAACTTACTGTATTTCTAAGCTTGAATTTATACGTACCTTAGGTACCCTTAGTGGTTTTCAGTTGATCAATTCAATTGAGATTATCTGGTAAAACAATAGCAAGCTGGAATCCCACACGCTGAACACCAATGTGAGAAGTTGGCCTGGTATATGCTGTCCACTAGGTATAGTGGGCACCTTGCACCAGTCCAAACAACCCCTTATTGATGATAGGTTAAAGACAACCTTTATTGAAAGCTATCCTAGTGGTAGCTATGGAGAGCAGCCTTCAGGCTAAGTCTTGAAGGAATGTAAAGCAGCTTGTTTTACCAGTCTATAATCTCTTGAGTGACCAAATGAAAGAGGACCACACCAGCTGTATATATATAAAATATATGTATTTAGTCTTAAACACACCCCTCTAGTCTCTTTATGAGGCTAGAGTTCGAAGTACATAAGTTACAAGTCAAATGTCAGCAGTATTTAGCACAATACACGTTTGAGCCCTAGGGGCGTACCAAACCATATACTAAAATAGTGGTATAAGAACCACGACTGAACTAGACACAAGGCCTAGAGCCTGTAGAAGTGCTTGGACCCCAAGGAACCACCCAAGGTAGTGACACAGGGGACCCACGGGGGACGCGTGCAGTGTGAGAACACAGCCGCGAACCACCGTTGACTTTTATGGGGAAAGTCGCGGTTAGATTTTTAAAGAAAAGGGACACTTCGGAGAGGACTTCCAGTTAACCACTTAAAACGTAAGAGTTTCTAGGGCCCACACCCACGTGAGTACCGAAATACTCGAGTTACCTCACCCAGGGAAGCCGGGTGCATACGTGTTAAAAGGTGTCGGGAATCGTCGTCGTTTTCAATGGCGACCGCTGGAAAAGTGCTGCTGCCGTGGAGAAGAAGAGTGTCCGGAGCGATCCAAGCCTGGATCGTGGGAAAGGAAGTCCTGAAAGCAGAGGGGACAGAGTCTGGGTCACTAGCCAGTGACCAGGGGCACGATAGTCGAATGCCCTCAGATGTCGGGTGCTTCAGGTGAGTTGACGGGTGCCTTGACTCTTCAGCCACGAGGTCCAGGAGGCGTCGACGACAACCAGGAGCTGGATTCAAGCTGTCCCACGAAGTCCGTCGAGTGCTGCCGTGTTGGCGACCGGATTGGACCCAACAAGCCTTGGCAATGGCAAGTCACGGGAAGTGAAAAAAAGGCTGCGGTGCAGACCAGCAAGGTCTGAGGGACTCACCCAGCGAGGGTAAGTCAGGGCAAGTCTGGAGCAACCAGAAAAGCCCAAGCAGTTGAAGAGTTGCCTTCGTGAGGACCCACTAGCCAACGGACTAGAGATCGCGAAGGAGCCTCGAGCGGTCGCACTTGGAGCTGGCCCACAGGACACTCGTGGAGTGTAGGCCAGTGATCTTCGCTGCAGTTGGTGCTCGGGGCTAGGGCTACTTGGAACCCAAAGCACAGCTTCGAGAGATGTCAGGAAGTTGATGCACTTGCAAATGTGCTCGGTGTCCAGGGGTCACGGTTCCACGTTACCCACGACCGCTACGGGCCTCAGCTTTGCTGGGGACTCAGGGCAGCCTCGAGGAAGTCTGGAAATCTACCTCTGGTGATGCAAAGACTTCGGCGTCCGGCGGGAGCTTCAGTGATGCAGACCTGACAGATGCTTCGTTGGTGCCTGCCAAGCAGGGGAGTCACTCCTTGACCCCAAGTGAGATTCTTCAGTCCTCTAATCTTGATGTAGAGCGTCGAAGGTCCAGGATTCAGCTTCAGAGTTTAGTCCAGGGATATCTAAAGTCCTGTTGCCAGGGTTCCCTTACTTATACTAAGAAAAGGGGTTGGACTAACTCTGGGGACCCACCTATGGGAGGGTTTGGAAAGAGGGGTGGCTACACCCATTTCGTTTGTCCAGTTTCGCGCCAGAGCAGGGGCTGCCAGCCCCTGCAACCGGTTTGAACTGGGGTATGCACGAGGACACCAAATGTGCCCCCAGTGCAGGACTTCAAAGCACTCAGAGAGTGCACCACCCAGCCCCAATCCACTAAGGCCTGTCTGGGAGGTGGTAACACCTCCCTGAGACAGGAAACCTATTGTCCAGGCCTCCCCTGCCGGAGTTTCGGTCAGCAGCAGGAGGCCAGACTCGTGTCTGTGGCTGCAGCATCCATTTTGTGATGCCAGGCTTTTGTGGTGCAGCGGCCAGGGCAGCTGCCTTCGGAGTACAGGGCTCACGGTTCGATCCCCGGCTCCGGCGGCAGCGCAGCTCAGCACCATGTGACTCTGGGCAATAGCTCACTTAATTTCCACGACGGCCCCCAGCGCCTTGAGAACCCGTAAGGGTGAGTAGTTCGCGCTTTACAAATACGGATTTAGATTTAGTTGGTACCAGGTATACTGGTGCTGTCATGTCTCTCCCTCTAGAAGGGTGGGATCATACTCCCACACCAGGAACTGGTGTGGGGGTATGATTCCAAGGTGTTTGACACCAAAGACGACATGTTTCCGTGCAGCCATCCCAAAGTTAGCATTTACAGTTTAGATATCATGCACTTAAGAGTATATGGTCAGGCTGCACCACAGACAACCCCGGATAGGAGATTCGGAGGGCTGCAGAGGGGCTCTGCTGATGCATGGGCACCCTCTCACATATAACCAAGCACCCTGCCTTCAGGATTGATAAGGCCTGCCATAGGGGTGACTGATAGGTTTCTATGTGCAGTGTATGGTGAGATATAGTGAACCACCTCACTCAGGCTGCAGTAGCAGTCCTGTGGTGTCATTTTGGGGGGCCTTCCAGGGGTGGCACAATACATGCTTCAACCCCTGGTAGGCCTCTGGGGTACCTATGCCCTGGGTACATAGTATACCATATACTAGGGACTTATAAGGGCACCCCAGAATCCAATCTGAAGTGTACCTAAGGTACAGGGAATCCATTTATAAGAGAAAGCAGATAGGCTGGGGACCTGAATAGCAGGTTCCCAGCCAAACTAAGTCAAAAACCATCAAAACATCAGAAAAAAAGTGGGGGCAACCATGTAGTCAGATTCCACCTTCCTACACAGTCCACTCCAATCTACCCCACTCCACTTCAGTAGTCTACCTCAATCTACTCCATACTACCCCACTCCATCCAATCTACCCCACTCCACTCTAATCTACCCCACTTTACTCCATACTACCCCACTCCAATCCAATCTAACCCAACCTACCGCACCCCACCCTACTCCAATCTACCCTCCTCCACCCAATCCCAATCGACCCCACTTCAATCTACTCCACCCACTCCGATCTACTTCACTCACTTCAAACTACCCCAATGTACCACACTCCACTCTACTCTACCCCACTTCACTCTACCCCACTCCACTCTAATTTGCCCCAATTCACTCAACTGTGATCTAATGTACCCAACCCCACTCCAATCTACCCACTCTGATCTATTCTTCTCAACCCCCAGTCTACCCCACCCACCCCACTTCAACGTACTCCACTCCAATCTACCCCACTTCATGCATTCCAATCTACCCCACTCTACTCTTCCCCAATCTACCGCACTCCACTCGATTCTACCCCACTCCACTCTAATCTACCCAACTCCATCCCATCTACCCCACTCGCCTCAAATCTACCCCCTCTACACCAATCTATTGCACTCCAATCCACCCACTCTACTCTACCAAATTTCCACCCACTCCACCCCAATCTACCCCATTCCACTTTACCCCACTCCACTCAAATCTACCACATTCCACCTCAGTCTATTCCACTCTACCCAAGTCCACTCCAGTCTACCTGACTCCACTCCAATATACCAGACTCCACTGCATTCTGTTCTACCCCACTACTCTCCAATCTACTCCATTCAATTTACCCCAGTCCATCTATCTCACCCCATTCAATTTACCCCCCTCCACTACAATCTTCACTCCACTACAATCTATCTCACTCCACTCTAAACTACTCCAGTCAACCGCACTCCAATCTACCTCAGTCTACCCACTCCAATCTCCTCAACTCCAATCCATTCAACTCCACTCCAATCCAACCCACTCCATCCCATTCCATCCCACTTCAATCTACCCCGCTCCACCCGAATGTACCTTATTCCAATGTACACCCACCCCAAACTACACCACTCCAATTTACTCTACTCCAATCTACCCCACTCCACCCGCTCCAATCTACCCCACCCTATTCTACACCACTCCACCCCACTACAATCTTCCCCCACTACAATCCAGTCTGTTCCACTCTACCCTAATCTACCCCACTCCAATCTAACACAGTATCCCCAAATCCACTCCCATCGACCCCACTCCACTCCAATATACCCTGCTCAAATTCACCCAATCTACCCTACTACAATACGCTCTATTCCACTCCACTCTACCCCACTCCACTACACTCTACCACAATCTACCATACTACACTCTACGCCAATCTACCATACTACACTCTACCCCAGTCTACAACACTCTACTCCAATCTACCACACCCCACTCAAATTGACCACCCCACTCCAGCCCTATTTAACCCACTCCACACCACTCCAAACTACTGGAATTAACTCCACTCCAATCTACCCCACTCTACCCCAACCTGTCCCACTTTACCCTAGTCCACCCAACTCTAATCCACCCCACCCCACCTCATCCCAATCTACCACACAGCACTCCAATCTACCCCATTCTTCTCCACTCCAAACAACCCCACTCTAAACCACCTCATTCCAGTCTACCCCACTCCATTCCAATCTACACTACTCTAATCCACCCACTCTACCTCTCTCCACTCTAATCTACCTCTCTCCACTCCATACTACCCCACTCCATTCCAATCTACCCCACTCCACTCTAATTTACCCCACTCCAATCTACCCAACTCAATTCCAGTCTGACCCACCCCACTCTACCACACTCCATTCCAATCTAACCCGCTCCAGTCTGCCCCACTCACCCGAATATACTCCACTCTAATCTACCCCACTCCAATCTACCCCACTCCACTCTACCCAACTCCAATCCACCCCATTCTATCCCACCCCACTCCACTCTACTCCACCCCAATCTACCCCAATTCAATCTATCTCACTCCAATCTAGATAGGGTTGCCACCATAGGGTTGCCACAACTGGCACTACCGGTATTTTAATGTCCCAGCCAGCACAAAAATGACCAAAATCACTTAAAGATATATATATATATATATATATATATATATATATATATATATATATATATATATATATATATATATATATATATATATATATATATATCACTTAAAAAACCATAGGTTTTAGGGACAGTTATAGTTAGTTGGACATTTCACTCGTACAAAACCATAGAAATTCCCCCGTTATAGTTAGTTCAGCTAACTATAACTCGCGCCCAGCAATGCACTGCTGATGACGTCACATATTACATCACTCATGACATGGTTCAGTGACATCACTGATGACATCTCAAATGACATCACTGTTGACATCATCCAGTGACTGTGTGTTTCTTTAAAGTTTAAATATGTTTAATATATATAGGGAAAGGCGTATTGAAGAATGAGTGGGTGTATAAGTGTCTGTATGGATGATTTAGTAGGTGCGTGACTAACTCTATAAGTGAGTGATTAAACGTATCTTACTGAATGCATGGGTTAGTGACTAAACTGGGTGAATGTCTGTATCCGTCTGTCTATTGCTGTGTAAGTGGCTGCATGGGTTTGTGAATAGCTACATGAGTGTCTATATGAGTTATTGATTAGTTGTCTGAGTATCTGTATGGGTGCCTGAGTGTTTGTGTGGGTGGGGTGTGTGCGACTCTGTGCATAGATGTGTGGGTGGGTGATTCACTGGGTTGATGTTTTCAAGAGTGCATCTGTGATAGACTGTATGGGTGGGTAAGTGTGTGTAAGAGTGTGTTTGTGAGTGAATGTATGTCCCTGTGCTACATGTGTGAATAACTACATATGTGAAAGGCAGTATATATGTGTGCTGGAGTATATAAATAGCTATAAGCAAGAGTGTGTGATTGTGAGAGTGACTGTATGGATGAGTGTGTGCTTGTATCAGTGATTGTATAAGAGCGTAAGAATGTGCTAGTATTTGTATGAGTAAGTGAGCTGGTGTGTGTATAACTGTATAGGTGAGTAAATGGCAGTGTGTTTAATTATTTGCATGACTGACTAGGTGTGTGAGTACCTCTATGGATGAGTGGCGGTGTTTGAGTGTCTATATAGGAGTATGAGTGCATATGATAGTCCTGTACTGAGTGACCGTAAGTATGAGTGACTGTACGGGTGAGTGAGTGGATGTGTGTGTAGACCTAAGAATCAGTGAGTGGGTATGTAGTTATTGGTGTTGGAGTGTCGATGGTTTTGCGAATGGCAGTCTGTAATTTAGAGTGGGTGTATCAAAGGTTATATCAGGGTGTGAGGAGGTGCATCAGATTATCACGTGGATGATGTCATCAGTGATGTCATCAGTGATGTCATTTGAGATGTCATCAGTGATGTCACTGACCATGTCATGAGTGATGTAATATGTGACGTCATCAGCAGTGCATTGCGGGGGCGCGAGTTATAGTTAGCTGAACTAACTATAACGGGGGAATTTCTATGGTTTTGTACGAGTGAAATGTCCAACTAACTATAACTGTCCCTAAAACCTATGGTTTTTTAAGTGAATTTCAAAGGTTTTTAAATGCTAATTTCTAACTATAACGTGTCTGAAACCTATGGTTTTTTCAGTGAATTTCAAAGGTTTTTTAAATGCTAATTCCTAACTATAACATGTCTGAAACCTATGGTTTTTTTCAGTAAATTTCAAAGGTTTTGTAAATGACAATTTTTAAATGTATTAATTGTTATATTTATTTTTTTGATACTGATTTACTACATTTTTTTAAACTATTTATTTTTACATATTTTATTTTTTAAATTACATTGTAATTACATTATACATTACATTACAAAATATACTTTCTCAGAATGAATTACTTTAGTTTAAATACTTTGCAAATAGGCAATAGACTTTTAAGTATAGTAGTTACAGTTGTTGCAATGGGCAACACTATTTCAAACACAATGCAACATTGAGCTCAATGTGAATTTCTAGTTAAATGCAATTAGTTACTTTATGGATTACTTTTCTAACCACAGGACTGGATCCTAGATTCAGTCCTGGGACATCTCCTGTAAACAGTTGAGTAAAAGCGTTTTGGTTACAGTAGTGATTTTTAAGGAATATTATTGTATTTTAAAAGTTGACACTTAGAAACTTTTTCACATAGAATCACCAATGTTATCATATGGGAGGAAATTCACTTAGCATGTAAGTAGTGTTATCGTTACTTTTTCTTACTCAGTGGTGGATCCTGTATCCAGCACTGGTGCATCTCCTGTAAACAGTTGAAAGAATGCGTTTAAGTCATACAGGCGATTTTTAAGGAATATTTGTAGTTTGTGAAAATCAACACTTTGAAACTTTTCTGCTGAAAACCAGACAATGGATTCCTATGGAAGGAAATATAAGTTACTGGTAAGTACGGTTAAAATTACTTTTCAGGATCAGTACTGGGCTGAAAGATGCAGCACTGAGGTCTCTCCTGATAACAGGTGAGTAAATCGGAATTCGTAGTTCGGCTGATTTTAGAGGAATATTTGTATGTTTCAAAATCGACACTTAGAAACTTTTTCAGCAAAAAGCAGACAATGATATCCTATGGAAGGAAATTCAAGTTACTGGTAAGTACGGTTAAAATTACTTTTCAGGCTCAGTACTGGGCTGAAAGATGCAGCACTGAGGTCTCTCCTGATAACAGGTGAGTAAATCGGAATTCGTATTTCGGCTGATTTTAGAGGAATATTATAAAGTTCCAAAACTCCACACTTAGAAGAATTTCCAAGTGAAACCAGTCAATGTTAGCCTATGGAAGGAAATTCAAGTTACTGGTAAGTACGGTTAAAATTACTTTTCAGGATCAGTACTGGGCTGAAAGATGCAGCACTGAGGTCTCTCCTGATAACAGGTGAGTAAATAGGAATTCGTAGTTCGGCTGATTTTAGAGGAATATTTGCACAATGGTGAAGGGAGGGGGCGGGGCCTGAGGTGACATCTGTGCAAACGCGCCCCGTGGCGCGTTTTAAGTTGGGGGATTAAGTCCCCTTGAATCATGAGGGTCCCTGGGGTCCAACTAGCCCACCCTGTACCTCCAGTATGCGCCAGGGAGCTGCGTTGCAGAGAGGTGTTCAGAGGCCACGCCCCTTTTGCACCTCTCTGCAATGCAGCTCTGTGGCGCTTTCTGGACGTACCTTTGGGCTAGTTGGCTCCCAGGGACCCTCGGGATTGAAGGAGTTTAATTCCCCATCTTAAAACGCGCCACGGGGCCTGTTTGCACACATGTCACCTGAAGCCCCGCCCCCTCCCTTCACCACTGTGCAAACGCACCCCGTGGCGCGTTTTAAGTTGGGGGATTAAGTCCCCTTGAATCCTGAGGGTCCCTGGAGTCCAACTAGCCCACCATGTACTTCTAAAAGCGCCACAGAGCTGCGTTGCAGAGAGGTGTAAAAAGGGGCGTGGCCTCTGTACACCTCTCTGCAACGCAGCTCCCTGACGCATACTGGAGGTTCCTGGTGGGCTAGTTGGCCCTCAGGGACCCCCAGTATTCAAGGGGAATTACTTCCCTTCTTAAAACGCGCCAGGAGGCGCGTTTGCAGAGTACTGCAGGGAGGGGCGGGGCCTCCGGCACGATGCCGGTCGTTTTTTTTTTTTTAAATGGGAGGGGGCTGCGTGGCCCCCTTCCCTTGGCCACTTTTGGCCCCGGGGACCCCATCCCCCGGGGCCTGAGCATTTTTTTTTAAATCAAAAAAAAAAACGGGAAGGGGGCTGCGTGGCCCCCTTCCCTGGGCCTGTATTGGCCCCGGGGACCCCATCCCCGGGGCATGCCCTCGATTTTTTTTTTTATTATTTTGGAGGGGGGCTGCGTGGCCCCCCTCCTCAGGCTATTTAAGGCCCCGGGGACCCTATCCCCCGGGGCCTGGCCTCTCGTTGGAGACTGTGGGGGGGTCCCCAATCCCCCCACAGTCCCAGCCGGCTCCCCGCCTCCTGCGCGAGCCGGCATTGCTTTTCCACATGGGGAGCAGCTACATGCTGCTCCCCATGTGGAAAAGCAATTGGGTTTGCATTTTGAAAGAGAGAGCAGGTTTCCTGCTCTCTCTTTCAAAATGCAAACCAAGTTTGCTATGACAGGACGGGAGCCGCGAGGCTCCCGTCCTGTCATAGCAAACTACAGTGTCCCGGGGGTAGGCACCCCAGGACACTGCAGGAGCCGGCCCTGGGGGGTGGCGGTCCCCAGGGCCATCAAGGGCTCCAGGAGGGGGGCCGCGCGGCCCCCCTCCCAACCATTTCACAGCCCCGGGGAGGTGGTGGTCCCCGGGGCTTTGGGGGTCCGTAACGGACCCCCATATTCAAATCTTTAGTGCCCCGGGGAGGTGGCGGTCCCCGGGGCGTGTGGGGGCTGGAGCCCCCCCACACAGGTTAAATTTTTTTTAAAAAAAGAAGCCCCAGGGGGTGGCGGTCCCCGGGGCTGCGGGAGGGCAAAGAGCCCTCCCGCACCATTATTTTCTAAAGCCCCGGGGGTGGCGGTCCCCGGGGCTTGGGGGCCTTAGAGGCCCCCACATTAAATCTAAACCCCCCCACCATGCCCCCGGGACTTGGCCCACCCGGGGGCAAATAAGCATCGAGCGCGGGAGACCGCGCTTCGATTTTTTTCGGCAGGATCCGCGCACCCTGAGCGCATCCTGCCGATTTTTTTTTTTTTAAATGCTTTTTCTGCCCAGGGGTCCTTGTGGGACCCCCTGAGCAGACCTAGGGGTCAGGGTGTTTCTACCCTGCCCCCTTTGTGCGTTTGCACACTTGCGATTTTTTTTCTCGGCGGGATTCGCGCACCCTAAGCGCATCCCGCCGATTTAAAATAAAAAAAATAAAAAATGCTTATTTCTGCCCAGGGGGTCTTTGTGGGACCCCCTGAGCAGACCTAGGGGGTCAGGGTGTTTCTACCCTGCCCCCTTTTTGCGCTTTGCGCACTTGTATCTGTCCCTCGGTTCTACCGAGGGACAAAATGGCTGCCAACACTTCCTGATTTGGAGTGTTGACAGCCAATTAGCATGCAGCTCGTGATCGGGAGGGTGCGCGAATCCGACGCGGCCATAGATATATATGTGATTTTCATTTTGATTTTCACAGGAACTACTGAACGGATTTACACCATTTAACAAAAAGGGTTCTTTCTGAACCAAGAACTACCTCTTTGCCAAATTTGGTGTAATTCCGTTCAGCAGTTCGGGCTGTAGCCGTGTCTAAAGTTTCCTATGGGAAAATGAATGGGGAAAACCCGTTTTGGGACCCCCTTTTTCTCGGCCCCCGCTGACGAATCACCCTGAGACTGTCAGGGTAGGAGCGGACCGGAGCGGGCCATAAAGTTTGAAAATTTCGCGAAGATTCATCAACCGACGCAAGAGTTATTTCAAATAGAATGTCGCGGATTTCCTATGGAAAATAGGTCCTAACTATAACTATCTACTGGCGACCGCCAGTAGATAATATATATATATATATATATATATATATATATCCACCACCAAGCTTACACGATAAAGTAAGCACGAGCCACTCCGATCCAAGGTTTTAAAGATGAAATTTATTCCGGGCAGAACACATTTAAAAGTGCTATATATATATATATATATATATATATATATATATATATATATATATATATATATATATATATATATATATATATATATATATATATATATATATATATACACACACATATATATATATATATATTTATATATATACATATAAAGCACTTTTAAATGTGTTCTAGAGCTGTGTTAATGATCCATGACTAATAATTAAAGTAAACAAAGGCAGAAAAGTCATGATACCAACTCCACTCTACTCCACCACACTTTATGCCATTCCACTCTACCCCTCTGTATGCCAGTCTACTGCACTCTACACCACTATTTTACACCTCTCTACGCCACTCCACTTTACTCTACGCCACTCCATTCTATGCCACGCTATTCTACGCCACTCCACTTTACGCTACTCCACTCTACGCCACTCCAAATCACTCTACTCTACGCCACAACACTATACACTCAGTGGCACTCTGCAGGACTCTAGGCCACTCCACTCTATTCTACTTGACTCTACGCCACTATACTCTACAACACTCCACTCAACGCCACTCCACTCTATGCTACCCTACTCCATGCCACTCTGCTCCACTCCACCCCACCTTTTGCCATCCCACTCTATGCCACCCTACTATAAGCCACTGTTCTATGCCGCTCTACTTTGCCACTCCACGCCACTCTATGCCATTCAACTTAATGACATTCCACTCTACTCTATGCCTCTCCATTCCACATAATGCCACTCCACGACACTCCACTCTATGCCACGCCACTCTATGCCGCTCTACTTTACACCACGCTGCTCTGTCACTTCCCTCTACTGTACGCCACTCCACTCTACTCTACGCCGCTCTACTCCACACCACTCTATTTTACTCTGTGCCACTCTACTCTAAGCCTCTCCATTCTAAGCCACTCCACTCTGTTCCACTATACGTCACTCTGTGACACTCCACACCACTCTACTCCACTTTCCTGTATGTCCCTCAACTCTACACCACACCACTAACTTTTAGCCATGCTGAACAGCAGCCACACTGCTGTACAACATGGCTAAAAGACATTGGCAAAGTCAGTAACTCTTCACAGAACAAGCTCCGGGTCCGTATATATAGGGAGGTCTTATAACAGCGCAGAGGCCTTGAATCCTGGCACCTGCGTTACGAGCAACACTTTTGGTTTTAATCCTGACACTGGGCAGCTGAATAAAACTTGCACTATAGCTGACCCCGTAGCCAGTTTTAATCACATATAACACAGCACTGCACCTTGTCTCCACACACCAAGCTCTTTTGGGGTTTTAGTAGACCCACCCTCCCTATCAAAACATTCCTGAGCTCCTCCCTCGCAGCGCGGGGGTTGTAGCCCGCGTGAGGACTAGGTCCCTCACTCGAGGAGGTACCCCCATGATGAAGCATGACACCTTTGGTGTGTGAGGGGAACTGTCCTTAAAAGGGAAATCCATTGCTATGCACTTGGGTACATCGAGTCACTAACTAGACCTCCCTATATATACGGACCCGGAGCTTGTTCTGTGAAGTGTAATTATGAATGGGGAGTCGGCTTCCGCTGGTCCTTAAAACTCCTCCAGCCCCCTTGTGTGAGTACTAAAGTCAGTAACTCTCACATTGGTGCAACCTATTGGCTTTGCCAGTGCTTGTTTTGTTAGGCACGGGCAGATTAAGTGATTTACCCAGAATCACAGGATGTTGTGACAACACCGAGACTCAAACCTAATTCCCCAGTTTCAAAGTTGGCAGCTCTGTCTTTTACGCCACATTCTATCCACTCTTTATTGCACGAGGATGAAAAGAGGCTGTAAACCCTGCCTTATGCCTGGGGGAATACTGGAACCAACAGAGAGAACAGCAAATTATACCTCCTCATATCACCTGAAGACAGAAGTGTAAGAAACAAAGAGGCAATCAGCAGTGCAAAGGAAACGGCATGGAATGGCAATGTGCAGACACATAACTTATGCTCTTAAGTTTCCCGGTCCATACATGAGTAGCTCCTCCAGTTATTACCCTTATGTGGGGTGCTGAAGTGCTTGCCAAAATGGGTAGAATGCTACACTCTGTAGGGTTTGTGGTATGAAGTGTGTTGTCTTTGTTTTGCTCTTATGTAAGAAGTGTTTCAGTGTTGTGCATGATGACCACTGAGAAGGAGTTATCGTAATGTGGAAGCAGTGGCCTGACTATCGTATTATGGGGTGCAGCGCTAGCAGTGAGATGGATGAAATAGTGTGAGAGAGCGACGGGTTTGTGCAGTTTATAATTTTCAGTAAGCTGGCAGCTTTGAACGGCTATGCAGGTCCCTTCATGGTATGTCTGATGATCATCAATTTAGCTGGTTACTGCACCTGGATGTCTAGGCTCAATATTTGGTCAATAGGGCTGTGTAAGTGTCAGCAATATGACAGATTTATTTCTGGAAGGCTAGCAGGACTGGTTCTGATTAGGCCACACGTTAAACCAGAGATTGAGAAATTAGCAATGCTGGGTATAGTCACTCTGGTGTCAGGATCACATACAGAATGATAACTGGACTGGAACAGATTCAGTCTTATGTCACTTGCATCCGAAAGAGTGATAGTCATGACCGGTGCCCCAGCATTAATACATTACAAGATCATAAGTATGCAATAACTTTAACAAGCTAAAAATCGTGTACCTAAAATATATATTTAACTCCTACTTGAAGGAAGCAAGCTCGAGTGGAGACCTTGTGGGTCTAGTAACTTAATTAAGTTGCTTGGCATGTGGGCTGTTGATTTTCAAGCCCTACAAGGGTCAAAATCTCTTCTGGGATGAAGGTTATATTGTGTTCACTGACCATCCAATTTATTATAAGAGTTATCAATGTTACTCAATTTAAATTAATACAATGCTCCTGTGGCTATGATGCATCTAAATTTAGATTCTGGAGTTCACGGGCTGAGCTGATACTGAAATCTCCATTTTCGAAAAACCTATCCCCGAAAAGTATTGCTAATGGAAGACAAACCAAATTCAAATGGGCATGTGTAGGAAAGTAGGGTCTGCTTCTTATGGTTACCTCCACTTTTTGCTAAAGGTAATACTGTTTTTGACTTGTCTGACTGGGATCCTGCTAATCAGGACCCTAGTCTATCTCTTTTCTCCCTAAACTGTAATGTTATGTACTTAGGTACACTCCAGATTGGATACTGGGGTACCCTTGTCAGTCCCTAGTATATGGTACCCATTTGCCCAGGGCATTGGTATCCCAGAGGCCTCCCATGGGCTGAAGCAAGTATTATGCCACCCATGAGAGGCCATGAAAAATGGAACCTACAGGCCTGCCATTGCAGCCTGTGTACGTTGGTGCATGCACCACTTACTTAAGATATAGGTTTACTATAACTAAGGGTCACTGCACTTAAAACCTATAAGTCACCCCTATAGCAGGCCTTAACAATCCTGAAGGCAGGGTGCTTGGTTCTAAGTGAGAGGGTGCCACTGCACCCCTGCAGCCTACGGAGTCCATTCTCCTGCGTTGTCAGTGCCTCAGCCATTTACGACATATAGAGTGGCATTATGCGACCGCGTGATGACCAGCTCTAAAACGGCTGAAAGTAACCCTATTGTGTTTGGTGTCAAACATTGTGGAATCATACCCCCACATCGGTAACTGGTATGGGAGGTATGATTCCACCCCTCAGAACCGAACTTCGGGAGGTCCCTGGTGTTCCCGGTACCAGCCTTCTAGTCCCGGACAGCACAAAATGGTTGCTGCCGACCAGAGACACATTTCTGCCCTCCTGCTGCTGAGCCAATCTCGAGCAGGGGAAGGCAGAACAATAGGCATCCTGTCACAGGGAGGTGTGACCACCTCCCAGACAGGATTTAGTGTATTAGGCCTGGGTGGGTGCGCTTGCCAGCGACCGAAATCACAAAGCACACAATACTGTAGCACAGAAACAATTGTAAGTAGCACTAATACACAGTGGGCTCCAGGGGGAGACCTAACTATATACTAAAATAGTGGTATCAGAACCACGACTCAAGCCAAGACAGTGTCTAGAGGATGTAGAATCGCTGGGACCCCAAGGAACCACCCAAGGTGAGTAAGTAGGGACCCCACGGAGGACGGTTGCAGTGTGGAAACATGACCGCGTGCTCCGTACAATTCTATGGGAAAGTCGCGGTTGAAATTTTAGAGTTTAAGGACCCTTCCCTGTGGACTTCGAAGAAACCCTGTGGAAGTTAGGAGGTTGGAGAGTCACCCCACCCGTGGATACCAAAGTACCAATTTTACCTATCCCAGGGAAGCCGGGTGCATAGGTCTGAAGTGGCGTCGGAAACCGCCGTCGAACCCTATGGAGGACTTGGAAGAAGAGCCGCTGCTGGAAGGAAGAGAAGTGTCCGTTGGAATCCAAAGGTGGATTCTTGTTGAAGAGTACCTGAAAGCAGAGGGGACAGAGTCTGGGTCACTCAAGAGTGACCAGGGGCTCGGTAGACGAATGCCCACCGATGTCGGGTGCTTCAGGTGCGTTGAGGAGGTTCTTGACTCTGCAGCCACCGGGACCGGGAGACGTCGAGGACGACCAGGAGCCAGATACAAGCTGTCCCACGAAGGATGTCGAGTACTGAGGGGTCGGTGTCCGGCTGGAGCACCAACAAGCCTTGGCAACGGCAACCCACGCAGAAGGTCAAAGAAGGTTACGGTTCGGACCAGCAAGGTCCAAGAGACTCACCAAACACAGGTTAGTCAGGGCAGGCCTGAAGCAACCAGGGGAGCCCAAGAAAAGCAAAGGTGACCCTCCAATGGATCCACTGGCCGGAGACACAGGAGTCGCGAGAGGACCTCAAGCGATTTCACAAAGCAGCAGCCCACGGAGCACTCGGTGCGAGGAGGCCGGAGTTCTTTGTAGGAAATGGCACCAGAGGTTGGACCTACTCAAAGCCCAATGCACTTGCTCGGGAAACGCCAACAAGCATATGCACTTGCAAATGATCGGGGTGCACAGGGGTACGGGTATTGCAGCCCCCACATGCTACTCATTGGCAATGGCGCAACTGCAAAATGTCTCAGTTGTGAGTGCCCAGTATACCACGACCTTCTGACATGACACTTTCCTTGGTCACACAAATGTTGATGCTCGGCTGTTGGGGGAATTATAGGAGTTGTAGTGAAGATGGGGATACAGAGCCAGACAGAAAACAAGAAAAAAGGATGGCATAGCGGCTCACATACTTCATCACTCTGGCCTTTAAATGGTTGTTAAATTGTGGGAGGCAGAAGCAGAGCATAGGGGAAAGAGCACAGGGGGAATTAGAGTGGACAGCCTGCTGTTAGACAGGTAAAGTGTATGGAGAGAGAATGCGATGTAATAAGAGAGATGATGAAGGAAGGATACTTTTGTAGAACTCATGTTCACTTGGGGTGCAGGGGTTTTGTAAGACTGTTTGAGACAGTGTTCAGTGGATTCTCAGCCACCTGGGCGCAGACACATTGAGTGTTTCACCTACACCGGTCTGTGAGAATCGAATGAAGAAGGTGGAGGTATCAGTGTAGGCAAAATTTTTAAATATTGTTGCATCCTGCCGGACACCTCTTCCCCCTTACCTGAATATTGTAATCTCATGCTAGAGTAGACGACTTGAGACCAGAGGTTCCAAAGGCAGCCAAAGACATCTAAAGTTGTGTTGATGACATTGCTGGTAGTGCCTCAAGTTTTTTGTAATACAGCTGTTGGAACAGAAAAGGCCCTCGCATGGTGATGGATGTACACCCCTGCCCTGAGTGCCTCCAATGTAATGATGTCTGGATCCCGGATGCTGTTTTTTGTTGTCATGGGCAAACATAGAGCATGTGTGTGCAACACAACATCGGCCTGTCTCATAAATTAGGGTCTTTTTGGACTGGAAGGGGCGCACAAACCACTACGCTCAGTGGTGACGGTCTACTGCCGTTGCCAGGATTTAAGCAGCACAAGCACGGTGATGCCAGCATACCTGATCAGTAGGAGTGAACATGTATTTCTTACCTGTGTCACTGGAGTGAGTGCTACTGGCTCACTTATTTATAGTCCCTCTGCTGTGTACTTCACTCACCGTTGGCCTACATCTGTTTGGTATGTGTTGCTGTGCAGTGCATGTGTGGTATATACATGCATGAGCATATGTGGGCCTGTGAATGGTACAATACATGGAAGATTCTGAGTTTCATTTTAAGAGACCCATGGCTAATTGCAGGAACATGAGGAGGTAGAGGAACCCCCGACAGATTTGTGGATTTCTGCATTCTTGTAAGCTAGGTGGGACACACTGGAGGAAGGGAGAGCTTGGCGGCTAGGCTATTCAGTATACTTCAAAGGGTTCTCTTTGATTCAGAGAGAGGTCCCTAGCAAGGGCCTGGGCACATCTCAGGAAGGAGATGGGGCTGATAAGAGAATCCTAAAGAGTAGGGCTGAAGCCCTGTGGTAAACTTTTGGTACACATATCTGGAAGATTATTTCCAAATGTTGTGGGCATAGAGTTAGGCCTCTCCCAATCCCAATTAAGAGAGAGGAGTGGAGTAAATATATCTCTGAGTTATATGCAACTAATGATGTAACAGAGGTGCTTCTTGGGCATTCCTCCCCAGTTTCAAATTCTCTGTCTTTATATGTTCCCCCTCTACAAAATAGATTGAGGATTACATCCAGAGAATGAGATCTTCTGGTGTGATGGGCTATTTCCGGTGAGATCCCCATTACAGTAAGTAAGGGGGAGGCCATGAGACAACCTTTCTAACCACAGTCTTTGAATACTGCTACCAACATTGTCTAATCCCCCTGTCTTGGTCGAGGATTGTTATAGTGTCTGTGCACAAAAAGGACTCACACAATCAGCCCTCTAATTATCAACAAATTGCTCTCTTAGATGCAGTAGGAAAACTTTTTACCAAAAGTATTCTTGAACACTTACTTTTTTGGATATAAGAGAAAAGATCATACCAATTGAACAAGCTGGCTATAGGAAAAAGCACTGTACCTTAGATACCATCTTAATATTGCAATTAATCATGGAAAAGTAGGTTACTGTCTGTGGTCTTAATCGCTATGCAGCGTTTATAGATTTTTCCACATCGTTCAACAGCATGGATCACCCAACTTATTGAAAAAATCTGCTTAGATTAGGCATGCCATATAATTTGCTCCAATTGATTATTGCTTTACATTCCTCTACTTGGCGCCAAGTGCTTTTAAGAGATGACCATGGTTTGTCTTCTATGATCCCCACTGAAAACGGTCTAAAACAAGGCTGTCTGCTAGCCTCTATATTGCTTTCCTTATACATATCTGATTTACCACTTCTAGGTAGTAATAATGGAGACTCCCCAGAATTGAGGGCCATTACTTCCCGTGTCTATAAGATGTAGATTGTCTTTCTTAATTTTTAATTTTTTTTGATTTTCAAAAACCTTTATTGAAGGCAATCACTGTTAAACATGGCATGGTGCCTACAACCCTGGTCAGGCCGGCAGCGTAGGGGTTAACAAGGACATCAATATAACCAGTGGGTGAGTACACAGCAAGCTGCCTACAACCACTTCGGGCCAGCCGCGTCAGGTTAAACATTGTACAAAAAACTGATCAAGTTGTAGGGAGGCCTACCGGCCATGTGAAGCGTGAGGCAATCCGGGGCCCCAGGAGGATACAACTAAATGTGTGGGGTCGAGGGGTGTGGACGTTCCCCCGCAGGGGTGCCGGTCTCTAAGGACTCATGTAGTACTTGTCCCGCTGTGACCGATGTCCTATGTGTTCGTGTGCGTGGGTGATAACAAGGCCAGGGTGGCATTAAGAAAGAAAAAAGAAGAATAACAATAATGTAGTAGTAACTGTACAGGTCGTGGTGTGGTACGTGGTGTGGGGCGTCTAGCACGTTCCAAGCAGTGGAGCATGTGGAGGGGGAGGGTTGGTCGATAACCATGGTGCCCGGGTCCACCCACGAAGACAGAGCATAGATGCCTTTCAATCACTTGGGAAGAGTTGCAGGGCCCTCAGCTTTGGGGGGGCTAAAGCAAGTGAACTCTATTCGCATTAAATAGGATATCAATGGCTGCCAAATGCGCTGGAATTTCTTTTCACAGCTCGCTATGTTATGAGAGAGTCTCTCCATAGCCAGTATGTGCCACACTCGGATGAACCACTGAGCTATAGAGGGGGCCGAGGTTTGTTTCCATGTGCACGCTATGAGCTGTCGCGCTGCTAATAGTAAATGGCTGATAAGGGCCCAATCCGCCCCGGTCATTGCCGCTAGGGTAGAGGGGCGTATACCCAGGACCACCACGTGCTGCAGAGATGGGATCGGGTACCCTACAACGCCCTTAATGTGTTCCAGGACCTCCTTCCAAATGGTGGCTATCACTTGGCATGACCACCATATGTGGTAGAGAGTGCCTTCCTCCTTCCCACATCTCCAGCAGAGATTAGAGACTGTGCGGTATATTGTGTCAAGACGGGAGGGCGTATAGTACCATTGGAGCATTAATTTGTATGCGGTTTCATGGGAGGCAAGGCTGCAGTATGTTTTGGGGATATCTTGCCACAGTTTGTCCCACTGCTTGGGAGAGAGTCCTCCTGGGGTTGTGTCTTGCCATGCGGTCTGGTAGCGGTGGGTGCGCGTCGGGGCCGAGTGTTGTAACACCTGATAGGTCTTAGAGATAAGACCCCTAGTGCCCTCAAAGGCCCGCACCAGTTTTTCGAACACAGTAAAAGGGCGCGTCACCGCAGCACGGATCTCAGGAGCAGAGAGCCAGTGTCTCAGTTGCATGTATTGATGGCGTGCCGTGCGGGGTAGCGTAAATTCGGACCTGCAGTCATCAAATGTCTTGATGGCATCCCCTATAAATAAGTCGTGAATCGTACGACACTCCCCATCGCTCCGTCCACCAAACACCTGCTTTGGCAAGCCCGGACGAAATTTCGGGTTGCGCGCGATAGGAGTGTTTGGGGATGGAAACGTGGTCAGTCCCTTTTTGACCGCTATTTTGTCCCAGATTTCAAGGACTGTTTTGGTCGGCGCCGCGAAATACGCACTTCGGGGTCGGGCATGCTTAGGCAACCAAGCAAGGTCCCACAATGGCCGGCACGCCACCGCACAGTTCATGTGGAAGCAATGCTTCTCACTCTCCCGCACAACCCACTCAGAGATGTACCTAAGATGTGCTGCCCAAAAGTATTCCTGTAGGTTTGGGCATGCCAGACCTCCTCTATCCCGCGGGCGCATCAGTAGTGAATGCGCCACCCGCGGTCGCCTCCCGTTCCACACAAAGGCACGCAAGTCTCCCTGGAGGCGCTGAATATCCGCCTGTGGGATCGGGGTCGGCAGTGTCTGAAACAGATATAGGACCCGTGGCAGAATAGTCATTTTAATAATGTTGATGCGTCCCAGCCATGAAATATGGAGGGGTTTCCATCTCTGAAGGTTGGCTAGCACTGAGCGGCGCAGTATCGCCCAGTTTATACGGGACCAGGAGGCGAGTGTGGGGGTAATTTGGAGCCCTAAGTACGTGATGGAGTCCTCCGTCCATTGGAAGGGGGTCAGCCCCTGCAGCATTCTGGCCTCAGGGACCTAGATATTGATGTTGAGGACGAATGATTTAGAGAGGTTGATTTTGAAGCCGGAGACAGCTTCAAAGGACTGCAGATTTTCGACCACGCATGGGAGCGATAATTTAGGCTGGGTCAGCGTGAGCAGGTCATCAGCAAATAGGTTGATCTTATGGATTTGGCCTCCAAAGGTTAAGCCCTTGATCCCCTCTAGCTCCCTCACCCGTATGGCCAAGGGCTCTACCGCTAATGCAAAGAGGAGGGGCGAGTGTGGGCACCCCTGCTTCGTGCCCCGGTGTAATGATATTGGCCTCGTGGCCCGTCCATTGTCGGATGCAGGCTGTGGGGACCACATACGACCACTGGTTTTTGGCAGGTCAGCAAGACGGATGCTTGTTCTTTTAACTTCATAGCAGAATAAAATCTGGACCAGAACTAAAATTGACTGGAACCAGCACCCCTAAAGAAGAAAAAGTGGGTGGATCTAATAAACAAGATTTTAATTAGAGATCAATATTTTGAGTTAAGATGGACTTGACAATATAAAAGTTATTTGTGAATGATCCCATCGAAGTGTGACTAAAGTATCATCCGGCACCTATGAGACTGTAAAAATCAGACGAGGAACCCGTCCAAAACTTCATTGGAGGCAAATATAAGAGCTTCCATATAAATCAATAGATTTTTAAATATTGAACTATTGTCCTGAAGAAGGTGACGATCCACCTTAGCACCGAAACGCAGCGTCGACAGTTGTTCTTCATGTATTTATTGCACATATTGTTTACCTTTTATTTAAAAATATGATGAATATATGATTTTAAATGTGTTTTCAACTTTGTTATTATCAGTTGTATAGAACATGATCTTTTGAATAAAATATTGATAATACATTCCTTTGAATTCATATGTTTGATTAGAAATTGATTATTCTATGTATGATTTTATATATTTTTGTCTGTAAATTTAGCAACCTGGTAAAATTTGTCTTATTATATCTCAGTGTATGGCCTTACTATAACTAAGTTAACCAATCCAATTAGAGGATCGAATCCTCATGTTTTCAGAGTAGAAGGAGAAGGGAACTTTGTGTTTGTTTCGGGACCACATACGACGCCATGATCTTCGAGATGAACTCCCGCCTCAGGCCTATTTTACTCAACACGGCGCGGAGATAGGACCAGTCTACCCGGTCGAATGCCTTCTCCGCGTCGAGCGAGCGGAGGCATGTAGGGATGTTCAGGCGTCGTGCTTTTTCAACTAGGTGCGCTATGCGACGGACATTGTCTGCACCCTGCCGGTGACGGATAAACCTCACCTGGTCGGGGTTAATGAGGCCCGGTAGGTGTGGCTCGAGACGCGAGGCCAATATTTTAGTAAAGATCTTGTCATCAGTGTTGAACAAAGCTATTGGGCGGTAAGAAGAACACTGCACCGGGTCCTTGCCTGCCTTAGGGATAAGGGTGATCTCCGCCATAGCCATGGTGGGGGTGAGGCCCATGTCTCCCGTGAAGGAATTATACACTCGCAGGAGGTGTTCCTGCAGCTACGGTAGGAAGACGCGGTAAAAATGTACAGGAAGTCCATCTGGTCCTGGGGCTTTAACTAGGGGTAGACTCTTGACGGCTGCACCTAATTCCTCCATTGTAATGGGGCTGTCTAAGAGGGACGCGTGATGTGTGGACACGGGCTCCCATTCACAATCAGCTAGGTAGGAGTGGAGTCTCGTGGGAGAGGGGTCTTCCCAGAAGTATAGCCGCTGATAGTAAGCACGGAACGCCTCCGCTTTATCCTTTTCTGCCGTTGCCCACGTGGCATCACCTGTCTGAATTTTGGCAATGTACGCTTTCGCCTGGCGCTGTCGCAATTTACAAGCCAGAAACCTGCCTACCTTGTCCCCCCCTTCATAGTATTTCTGCTGCAGGGACAGCAGGGCCCGCTCTGCCTTTCCCGTGCGATGCGCACGCAACTGTCCACGCAGCAGGGCTAGTTGCCTTTTGATACGGCGGATGGGGGCCTCTTTGTCCGTACAGTTTGATCTCCGCAGTGAGTTTAGATTCTACCAGTTTCGCTTCCCTCCCTCTGGCAATGGCAATGGACATTATTATACCCCGGATTGTTGCTTTGAACCCATCCCACAGAGTGTGCAGAGAGATCTCAGGGGAAGCGTTAAGAAGAAAGTATTCCTTTATACCCTTCCGTATCTCCTCCACATCAACCGGGTCTCGCAACAGATGTGAAGGCATATGCCATCGGGGAGCCCGGCCAGGCGGGAAGTTCGATTCTCCCATGTGAGCTCAAGGTGCACATGATCAGAGATAGAAATGTCAGAAAGCTCCGCAGAGTGTAGGCATGTGAGAAGAGATGTCATGACGAAGGCGTATTCGATGCGCAAATAGGAAGTGTGTACATGTGAGTAGTAGGAGTAGTCCCTGACGCCTGGATGTTTGTACCGACAGGCATCAACCAGGCCCCGTCCTTCAATGTCCCTCTTAAGATGTGCCGACATTACCCCCACATTTTGATATGTTGCATTGCTTCTATCCATGGTAGGGTCCCAAACTAGATTGAAGTCCCCGCATACCACCACGTCCCCGTCCACCCCCTTGAGTTGTTCAGAGAGTACGCGCCAGATGTATGTGTTTTGAGCGGTGTTTGGGGCGTAAACATTAAGTAGCGTCAACTGTCGCTGTCCCCGCAGCAGTTGCACTCTCAAGTAGCGGCCCTCCCCATCCTGGGACACTTGGGCTACAGAGGTGCAATAGTTGGCCTTTGTTGGAAATGGCCCTTTTTGCAGGGTTATCCCCAAACATTTTGCTTTTTCCTCCTATTTTTCCCTGACCTGTTTGTGTTGGTTCTAGGACTCTGGGCACTTTACCACTGCTAATCAGTGCTAAAGTGCATATGCTCTCTGTGTAAATTGTGTTATGAATTGGTGTTTCCGTAATTAGATGCTTGATTTACTTGTTAGCCCCTAGTAAAGTGCACTGCGTGTGCCAGGGCCGGTGAATCAAATGCTACCCGGGGGTCTGCAGCACCGGTTGTGCCACTCCCGTGAGTAGCCCTGAAAACGGTAACTCAGACCTGCCATTGCAGAGTCTGCGCGCAGTTTGTAACTGCCATGTCGACTTGGCCAGTGCACACACTGGCCGGTCCCTAACCTTCCCTTTTCTTACATGTCAGACATCCCTCAGGTAGGCCCATGGTACCCCTGTGGGCAGGGTGCAATGTATGTGAAAGGTAGGACATGCCCTGGTGTGGGTGGCATGTCCTAATAGTGAATTACAGCCAATTTCGTTTTTCACTATTGCAAGGCTACCAGTTCCCCATAGGACAGAATGGGAGGTTTGTTTATAACATCTTATAAACACAACTGGCCCAGGGAATTTAGTAAGAAAATAAAATTTAGTATGCCTGAACTCAGAATCTAAAGATGCATCTTTTAGTGAAGGTGATTTTTACATTCTGCGTTTGAAAATACCACTTTTAGAAAGTGGGTACTTTCTTGCTCAGTCATCCCGTGTGCCTCTGCTGGAATGTGGATTGCCTGTCTGGGTTTTGGTGACAGAAGGCTGGGGGGCCGGAGGGGCTCCAGATAGTCTAGGTAGGTCAGGAAAGGGCTGAATAGACCTGGGCTGCGATGGGGGAAGGGGGAGGAGATTTCCTTGCACCTCAAAGGGCCTGGTCTGCCTCTGACAATGCCGTCTCCACCTCCTGCCAGGAAATCACACCAGAGAAGGCAGAACTGGTTCTGGCCGGGCACAGACACCCTCTGCCTGAAAGATCAAAGGATTTTTAGATACAAATACTGGGTCCCAGACCCCTGAACTTCAGAACTCATCTGGAACAAGAAGACAGCCAAGAAGAAGAGCCGGAGAAGCTGCGAAAAGGAACGACTGCTTTGCTGGGTGCTTTGCTGGGCTGACCTGCAGTGGCTGCTTCTGTCTTGGGCAGTGAAAGGCCTGGACTGAACTTTCTGCAACCTAATTTGTGAGTCTCTCCAAGGGCTTGAGGTAGAGCTTGCCCCCTGTTCACGAAGTCTCAGGAACAGCAAAGACTTCAAGTTCTTCGACCCGCAGCACTGGGGACTGTGTGTTTTGTGCTGCCACCCGAAGAACACCAACTCGACGACGTCTACGACGCCACTGCCGACTCCGTGTCCTGAAGGCACTGCAGAGGGCACCGCCGCAACGCCGCACCGCAACCCTGGTCTCACCGGCGACGCCTGTTGACACCGCCACCGAGCCGCTGCTTGCACCGCGACCTGTGGGCACCGCACTCCGCACCGCCTCGCTTCACGCCTCGCTTTGGCACCGCAGAGGGCACCGCCGCAATGCCGCACCGCAACCCTGCTCTCACAGACGACGCCTGTTGACGCCGCCACTGAGCCGCTGCTTGCACCGCGACCTGTGGGCACCGCACTCCGCACCGCCTCGCTTCACGCCGAAGCTTTGGCACCGCAGAGGGCAACGCCGCACCGCAACCCTGGTCTCACCGACGACGCCTGTTGACGCCGCCACCGAGCCGCTGCTTGCACCGCGACCTGTGGGCACCGCCTCGCTTCACGCCGAAGCTTTGACACCGCAGAGGGCTCCGCCGCAACGCCGCACCGCGACCCTAGTCTCACCGACGACGCCTGTTGATGCCGCCACCGAGCCGCTGCTCGCACCGCGACCTGTGGGCACCGCACTCCGCACCGCCTTGCTTCACGAGGACGCCTTGGCCTGCCCGACGCTGCCACTTCCCACCGAAATCGACGACGCTGCTTGCACCGTGGTTCGAGGGCACCGCTCGTAAGTCACACAACGCACCGCCCTCATCCTGCACTGCAGCCTAGGCCTACCGACGCCGGCGCCATCGACTCCAGTTCGTCAGCCAACGACAGCACTTCAGCAACGACGACGCTGCTTGCACTGTGGCCTGCTAGCACGGTGGCGAGCCCCGCCATCATTCCCGCACCGCGACCCTGGTCTCACCGACGACGTCATCTGACGCCGCCACCGAGCCGCTGCTCGCACCGCGACCTGGGGGCACCGCACGCCGCACCGCTGCACTTCGCACCGCAGCACCCGACGCCTGCCGGCGCCAGCGCTCCTGATTCCACCAGAGAGGAGCTCGACCTGCAACGCGAGTGACTTCAAGGGCCTCAACGCCCTGCATTTCTCACAGGTACTGTTTTGCGGGTCTTCCCGACACCGTAGATGGCCCGCGGGCCCGCGACCCCGCGACCAGCCAGAACTGTTGGATTTGTTGTTCACGACGCCGTGGTAGCCCGGACGGAGCTATCCACACAAGGCACTCTTTTTAATCAGCGTATTTTTGGAACTGTGAACTTTTAAGTATAGTATTGTGGATTCTTATCGTTTTTGGTCTTGTCTTAATTATATAAAAATATTGGATATTTTTCTAAACTGGTGGGGTGTCCTTTTGTGGTGCGAACACTGTATTACTGTCGGTTATGTGCAAATGCTTTACACACTGCCTCTAAGATAAGCCTGGCTGCTCGTGCCAAGCTACCAAGGGGATGAGCAGGGGTTATTTTAGACGTGTAACTCCCTTATCCTGACTAGAGTGGTGGTTTTTGCTTGGCTTTGGCCCACGCCCAAGCCTACCAAAAATCCCATTTCTTACAGCCTTGCACAGCACCCCCACCCCCAGGGTCTTAGAGTCCGCATAAGCCCAGTAACGAAGTGGATACTTCGAATGCATCATGCGGTGTAGATCTGCCTTCATCAGGTGGGTCTCCTGTAACATCACGACGTCTGGATCGTGGTGTAGGATGTACCCCCATATTTGCTTACGCTTATTCGGGGAATTCAAGCCTCGGACATTTAGTGAGAGCAGTTTAGTGTCTCCCCTAGGTAGGGGGTGGTCAAGGGGGCAACCCCGTCCGTTATAGAAGGTCTAATTGTGCTAAGTTAACAGAGGTTGCGTTGCAGGCGAAAGACACCGTCCCCGCACCAGGCGCTTGCCCTCCCACCTCCGCAAAGTTATGTGATCCCCATCCCGCTGAACTGCCACCGGTGTAGCCCACCCATTTATGGAAAGGGGAGCGCCAGTTTACCTGTGGTTCCCCCCCCCCCGCCCATGACCACATGTGCCCCACTACCAGTGTTACTAGTGGCGTCACAATCGACCTGTAGGAACATCAAAAATAACATAAAAACCAACAGCGGGCCAACTGAGCCCAACAAGTCCTTCTCCTGGCGCGGAGACCGGCACCGAGGTGCTCTGGTCCCGCTGGAGGAGTCACCCTCTGTAGGAGAAGGTTCAGGGAGGCGGGTCATCAAGGGCACAGTTAGAGTGTCGGTGTACTGTCAGGGCAGGCCCGTGCGTCCCCGGGGCCCACCAGTTACCTCTCTAGGTCCCGGACAATGGACCCCTCACCGCCCTCCATCGGATGGCAGTACCGCTTACCGGTCTGGCCTCGCTCTGTGCTCAGCTTGTCTGACAGATCGCATGGCAGATGTGTTCAGAAGGACTACTATCCTGGTCTGTCGCTTGAGTCTATAATTTTGCACTTTGTTTAGTGGGGCAGCGCTAAGGCACCTCGAGTATATTGCACATATTGCAAGTGGTCACTTCATAGAGTCTCATCCTTACATAGTGTCTCACCCTTATATAGAGCCAGTGGTTGAGTGTGCAGGCGAGGGGCCCCCGCTGAGGCTTCGCAAGTGGTCGATAACATCCTTTCTTGCCTCCTGGGACGATAGACCTACATGTTGCTTATTTGAGCGTCGTGGAGGAACTGTGGCCCACCTGGGCTTAAGATCACGGCCCAAGGAAGAAGAGCTGCCGTCCGCCTGGTGATCATCAGGTATACCCAGTAGGGCCTTGGCCTCCGCCAATGAGTGCAGTGATCGGCGCTTGCCCTCCCATTGGAACAAGAGCGCAAAGGGGTGGCCCAACTGGTAACGGACGACCTGCGCTCGTAGTTTGTCAGTAACAGGCTTAAAGTTGTGCCATTTACGGAGAGTGATAGCGGAGAGGTCCTGATAGAGTTGGATTGCGTGCCCCTGATATTTGATCTCTGTCTTGTTGTGGGCCGCCTGCATGATCGCTTCCTTCTCTGTGTAAAAGTGCACACTGGTGAAGATATCCGGACCACTGTCTTTACGAACCGCTCCCCCGCGGACTCTGTGGGCCCGATCAAGGGCGGGCGGAGAAGCATCGTCGTCTCCTCGCACCGTCTGCAGTAGTTCAGCAGTAAACGCCACTATGTCTGCGCCTTCGGCACCAATCGGGACCCCCGTATGCGAATATTATTGCGGCGGCTCCTATTTGCAAGATCCTCCTGCTTGGTCTGAAGTTCAATGTGCTGGTCTTCTAATGTACTAATGCGCCGCAATAGCATCTCGTGGTCTTCTGACCGAGCATCAACAGTCCGCTCTAGGTCATCTACCCTTGTCCCCCGCCTCCGTTACCTCCCTTCGAATATCGCGGAGACCAGACTTAAATTCCTCTTTGAGAGATGAGATATAGGTGCGTATCTCCTGCAGGAACCGGTCCATGTAACCTTGTGTGACCGGTCCGAGGGTTCCCCACCCATCGAGACCAGCGTTGAGGCCGCGGTCTGCATCGCCACTTCCGGCTGCGTGATCTTGCTCCACAAAGTTGTCACCGGGGTTTCCTTATGTGCCTGAGAGCGCGGCATAGCTGGAATCCAGAGGCGCCGAGTTATGCAATCTTACATAGGGGATTGCAGCTGCGGTGTAGCTCGCCCATCCAGCCCGCTGCACGGAAGTTGTGGGATCGGCACTTCCTATGCCACATGCTCTTGCGCCCCTATCCGCCCAATAGCTCCAGTCCGCTGTCTCTATGCCAGGGCTAGTCACGCAGCCAACGCGCGCTGTATCGGCGGACCACCCTCCGCAGCCGTCACAGTCACTGTACCCGCTCACCAGGGGAGGGGGAGTCCGCCCCCAAGGCTCACCGCCCAGACGTCTTCCGTGCGCAGAGGGAGGGAGGTGTTGCTAGCCGGCCCAGACGAGGCAGAGAAGAGCATGGGGTCACTCACTCTAAGGACTAGATGCATGATGCGAGCTGCGCCCCGGCGTCAGCAGCGGTCCCAGGGCCCAGTCCAGGCCCGTTCAACAGGCCGTCGCCCAGATCTGCCGCCGGGGAGCCCCTGAGTAAACGAATGCCAGCTCCCCCCCGGCGCGTCAGCCAAACACGTCACAGTGCCTGTACGATGAGAGAGGAAGCAGGCCCGCCGCGGATGCCCATTTGATGATGGCGGCTGCCAGTCTCCTCAGCTAATAAGGGCCCAGAAGTGCAGGGTGTTGCCTCCCTGCACAAACGAGCAGGCAGACAGGCTTCAGGCAGGTTGCGGCAATGTCCTAAATGCGCTTATGGTGTTCCGGGGCCGCCAAGAGCTCCCAGGGGTCGGTTACAAGCCCCGAGCTCCAGCCCCAAAATGGCCGCCGACGATCACCTCTCGCGGCGTAAATTCAGCCATCAGGAGCGCAAGCCACGAGCAGGCGGGCCCCCACAGACCCCGGGAACAGGCACCAGCGCCCCCAAGCATCTGCCCTGGAAAATCAGGTGCGCGCTCACCTCCGGGACGCTGGTCCTATGGGCCGCTGTATCGGTGCGTTGGCGGGGGCGGGCTCGCCGCGAGTGCCTGCTGGAAGATGGCGGCCGCCGGTCCCCTCCGCAGCTTTCCAAGTTTCCAGGACGTAGGCGGGCACCCGCTGGCCCAGGTGTGGGTGCGGGTCGTCCTCAAAGAAGCTGCAGCAGGAATCTGAAGGCTTTCAAGGCGCCCAGGCACTGCCGACGCTCCCCCAAGCCCGTCCAAGAGCCTCCGTTTCCCCGCTCTAAAATAGCGGCTGCCAGTCACCTCTCTCCGTCGCGGGGCGTCATCTCTGCACTGCGCCGGGAATCCGGCCGCCCGGGGCACGATTCGCGTGCAGGCAAGCCCCCACTGCTTTCAGGAGCCGAGACAAGCCTCCCAAATTTCGTTGGCGGAGGGGGTGGGCTCGCCGCGAGTGCTGATATATATTCCGTATAGGTACCCCATATAGGCGCAGGTAACATCGCAACCTTTCGCCTACATCCTTCCCTACATTACATACATAACGGTTCTTAGGCACTGACCTTTTACCTAGATATGACACTGCATCCAGAACGCGGGTTTTTCCCTGGTTCGATTCTCATACATTATGCATGAGGCTTCTTGGAAGCACAGCAGGACTAACAGTAGGATTACCATCTCCTGTATACTATCTCTGTATAGAGTTCAGGCCCGACGTCATCCTTTAGGCCGACACAGTAACACAGCAAGGACCCCTGGGGAGACCTATGGGTATATATACAACACATCTTGCTTAGGAAGTTAGAGGAGACCGTGACTTCCCGGCTGACACACTGACCAGATTCGCTGAGGTTCCAGCATGCAGACGCTCCAGCTAGCAGTGGTCTAACATCCCTCGCGGGGTGTCCAACTCGAGACCAGGACGGGGTCCTCCATTCTCTAAACTCTCAGGTAATGGGGTGGACTAGATCCTAGAGGGATTCTTGGCATAACACCTACATAGATGCTAGGTACATTTAGGTACATCTAGTTAGGGAGACATCGTAGGAGTACGCATTTTTTATCATGTGTTTTATGTACATGTATATATTCATGATTTCTGCAAGATGGTAGAACTATACCATCCTTTTTCTTTCATAGTATTGCTAATCATATATCTCTGCTACTGTCTAATGGTTGTTGCAGCTCATCTATTATACGCTGGAATAACAACTGTTCAATAAATACTTATTGAAACGCCCAGACTGTTTATTCTGTGTAACTCTCTGAGACAAACTAAGTAAGCACGAGTGACTGAGCGAAAGGTAGTATATTGTTTCCACGATCCTGGGGGATCAGGGTTGTCATGTTCTGAGGTTGCCAAGAACTATTCTCTCCCCGATAAGATGAGACTCTAGTGGCACTGTGAGCTAGCTAATACAGACAGGCTAACGTATCCGGTGGGGGTGCACGGAATCCGTCCGCCACCAATCCCACAGTTTGTTATCCAAAACGCGCAGATCCTGTATAGGTAATATAGGAACTACACGACAGTGCCTGCTGGAAGATGGCGGCCGCCGGACCCCTCCGCAGCTTTTCAAAGTTCCAGGATGCAGGTGAGCGCCCGCCGGCCCAGGCTCGGGTGCGGGCCGTCCTCAAGGAAGCTGCAGCAGGATTCTGAAGGCTCTCCAGGCGCCCATGTACAGCAGACGCTCCTCCAAGCCTGTCCACGAGCCTCCGTTGCCCAGCTCCAAAATGGCGGCTGTTAGTCTCCGCTCCCCGTCTCGGGGCATCGCCACTGCGCTGTGCCGGGAATCCGGCCGTCCGGGGCACGATTCGCGTGCAGGCAAGCCCCCACTGATTCCGGGAGCTGAGACAAGTTTCCCAGATCGCCGCCGCCGCTCCGATGCTCTTTAATTCAGCATAGTGGGCCCCGGGGAGACGGAGCCCTTCAAAGGCACGTCTTACTCCATTGCTCCCGTGACCACGCCCCCGTCTTTCTTAATTTAACACCTAAGGGTTGTCATCTTTACAGCAGTTTGTTGAGCCTCACTTTTTAAAAATCAATGTTTCTAAAATTAAAGTCTTGACTTTTAAGGGTAATAAACTTGGAAAGTTTCGCAATTACTGCTGGTATCTTCCTTGGGAGTAGCTGGAAGTGGTGAAATTGTATCTGGGGAAAATTATGTCCAGCACTCTGAATGATAAGGATCATATACCCCATAGTTCTAGCAAGAATACATCTTATGCTAACAGGCTATGGGCATTTTATAATGCCGTGGGTCGTAAACAGTTTGTACATTCACTATGTGTTTATCAGGCAAAAATTCCCTCAACCCTATTGTATGCTATTGAGACAATTGATATTGGAAAATGGGACATTATAGAGAAATTAAAGGCCAAATTTTGAGAAAGTTGTGCAGTTAATTCCCCGGAAGCTATGCATGCACTACGATTAGAGTTTGGATTAACAAGACTTTATGTGCAAGGTATGGCCGGTTTTGTCCGATGGGGAGCCCAGCTGTTGAGGGGCAAGGATAACTCACTAAGGAGTTTTATGTGCACAGAAATCTTTAAACTGAAAAAATAAAAATCTATGTTCTATAGGAATTTTAATTATGCACTAAGATTGTTTGATTTAAAGCAGGAAGTTCTTAATACCCTTCCCGATGCTCACCTTAAAAGCTTTTTAAAGCATTCTTTCAGCATCGTAAGCCAAAGTCTAGAATTTAAGTTTTGTGAACCTAAGAGAAAATTTGATGTAATAATTGCTTTTTGTCGGTTACAAGAACCACAGCAATATTTATCATTGATCATGGAAGTTGGTACTTTTGGACACTGTTACGTATGACCTTACTTCCTTTAAGAATCCTAACCGTGAACTGGTCTTATTCTCAGACTAAGGATAAATGATGTTATTTTTGTAATATTGGGATACAGGACTTTAATCATGTATTGTTTTCCCAGCACTGCACTTTCAACATTGCCAATTTCTGAGGCCATTGTTTTTTTTAAATATAATTAGGGCTCCTGGTTTTATGGTATCTATTTTTTTGCCATTTCCGTCTGTATTTATCCATATTTATTTTTTGCTAATTTTATCTGTATTTATCCATATTTATTTTGGGTTTTGTGGAAAAATTAAGCTGAAATTAGGATATTTCCACATTTATTTAACCGATAAATATGCACTCATGCTTGAATGTCTGCCAGGTTTCAGTGCTGGGAACACCCGCAGAAAGATAAATCAGTGCACTTATATGAAAATATGCACATTTCAGTATCAACCTTGTGCATATCTACTTCTGTCAAAGCCTCTTTACTAAAATGCCTTTCTTTTTTAACCACCTTATCTATCAATCCACACATCTATTGGCCTGGCAATCATGGCAGACAGTATTTAGAATTACTCAAAAAGCAACTACATTTCCGTGTTTATCCACATTTAAAAAAACATACAGACAAGAAAATGAATGTTTTCTGTCTGTATTTATCTGTAAAAATCAGTAAAAACGGAAAACAGAGAGCCTTAAATATAATGGATGAATGGCAGCTGACACACTTCTTTTGCTATTTTGTCCCATGAATTAAATACTTTGTCAGGTTTTAAATTTTTTAAATGTTTTTAAAAATTTGTAGGAAACTGTATTATACTCATGAGATAGTGCTATTTTTTCATGTGGACCTCGTTAGAGATCTAGATGTTGAATAAACATTTGAATTGACTTGATATACATATCACTGTGGCTGACATCCAGGTGTGAACCTCTAGTCACTTCCATGGCCTGTGTGGTAAGGCTTTCAGATTCAGAATTGCTCCTGCTGTGAAAAACTTTTTTCTGGAGGAAGGGCAGGCCAGAAGAGAAGGCAATTCAAAAGGAAGCAAACCCTCAACATAAACTACAAAAACTCAGGCTCTAAATCACATTTGGTATCTGGAATAGACTATAAGAAGGGGAGCTTGAGGCACCCAAAATTGTCAGCCGTCAGACAGCTAGTCGGGCTGTGCGAGGAGCAAAAGTTCTGCAAGACTTCTGCCTGTGACCAGGACTGGGGGCCAAGACCTGCCAGTCTCCTGGCTGGGTGAGGGGACATCACCCAGGTAATCCAAAATCACCTGTCTCTGGAACACCAGTGCTTGCCAGATTACCCTGTGAGGAAGAGAAGAGCGTTGGAGGGTGCGAGGTGCAGTGGGGGATCCTGGTGATTGGATCCTGGTAGCGAAGTGTGAGGAGATAGCTGCTGCACCAATCGTGTCGTCGCCCTTGTGCAAATTAAAGTCTGTGACCCACGTATGTCAGGAGGAGGGCTGCCATGAAGTGAGCCGTGCCTGTTGTTGCACTGATTGGTTCATTGCCATGTGCAGGAGTGAAGTTGGTGTCCACGTATATGCCAGGTGGGGCCGTCGTGAAGATTACTGCCATGCCGATCAGGCCGTAGTCTGTGTGTGGAGTGAAGTTGGCAACACCATATGCCAGGTGGGGCCACTGTGAAGATTGCTGCTGTGCCGATAAAGCCATAGTTCATGTACAGAGTGAGGACGATAACCCCATATGCCAGAGGCCCCCCCCCGAGAAGCCTTGGACTGCCTGACCATGCTACCACTGAGAGACCAATGCTGAAGGGGTACTTGGACCAGTTGCTCACGGCCCAAAGTAGGTTGGGCCACGGGACATCAGGAGTAAAAGACCTCAAACCCCCCCCCCGCGGTTGGGCCCTGTAGCTCCTTCTTTCCCCTCTGAACAGGGTTCTGACAATAGTACATTATTTCGTAAGTGCTGTAATTGTGCTTGGTGTATCCCAATCCCTGAACGTGCAAGCACCTTCTGGTTTTCTGTGTTTAGCCTAATGTTGGCGGACCCACTTTCATTCTTATGGTTAAAAGATGTATTTCTTTTTAAAGATATAGTTCTGCGTAGACACTGAGTTTATTGATGCAGTTTCTTGTATCATATATTGTGTGAGTTCCAAACCATCAACCATTGCCTGAAATAATACCTTGACTGCTCACCCTTGCTATGCTTCAGAGTCAAGTATACTTAGGGAGAAAATTGATTATACAAATGGTGCTCAATACAAGCTGAGGAACTGAGATCAACAGTGGGAAAGGACATACCCGACTCAAGTACGGCCCAGTAACCAAGGAGTGTCCAAGTGCCTAGAGAAAAGGCCCATACTGCAAAACAGATATCAATTGGTGGTCAGGCATTCCTTCCAAACATTAGATCAGGGGTCTCCAACCTTTTGTGTAATAAGAGCTTCTTGTGTTCAATGAAAATCATTGCGAGCTCCCAATATTTTTAGGGTTGTAATACTGACCACTTCAGATAAGTTTACGTTACTGTCCACTATATGTAAAATCACTAGCAGTGATCACCTCGGCGCATCAGAAAGGGTTGTGAGCAGTAATGTAAAAAGGCTTTGTCGATTTGGAATGTCTCTATATAGGTAATGCAAAGCAGCCATAGTTGCAATGCACCTGGCACAAAAGTAATGATAATAGTAATAACTCTCCCCATATAATGCATCACTCACAAATCAGCTTTAAATATATTTTTGAAATTCAACCATTTTTCTCCAAACATCAGCTCATGAATTCTGAAAATACACACATTTTTCTCTTGAATACACAATTTTGTCATACATACCTATATTCAACTAAGAAAAAGGTTCTTATTTAGAAGGCTTGGGTGCACACAGGAGAGCTACTTACAGGTAGCTGGAGAGCTACCAGTAGTTCACGAGCTACTCGGAGAAGCCTGCATTAAATAGTGTGGTGAATCATTGTGGGGCAATTATAAACATGTACTAAGATTGCAAGGTGTAGGTTGAAAGTTCCTATCATACCTGATACATTCTGATTAAATCGTTATACTCTTGTTCAAACCCTAGGTATTGTTCGGTGTAGTCTTTCCTGATTTCCCATGTGATAATGTTATCATTTTGTTTATGCTTGGATTGAGGTCTAGTGTGTAATGTACAAAGAAAATTTCACAGCACAGAATATCTTGATGATAGTGGTTGCTTTCTGATCCTTCACCAAGTAGGCCTGTGCACAGTGGGGAAGGGGCCTGTCGCTATCAGCACACCTAGGTGTCTGGACTGCCAGGGACCATTCACAGAATCCTAAGCACACCAAATGAATGGCCCTGTTGCTGCACAGACGACCCTTGTGGGGGGGCATTCCTCTGCATTGTCTTTCTTAAAGTGCTCCAGGTGCATATCTTTCAATGTTTTTGATATAGCTGACTGAACCAGTAGAACAGTCTACACATCATATCTGATTCCAGCTGACCGCTTTCTTCATGTAGAGATTGTAGGGACCATGGCCTGTGTTCAGTAGGGAATTTAAATCTCATGACTGGCAAGAATGAAGTAGAGGCGCTTTGACTATTCTGTAAACTTCTACTCTATTTACTACGTTCTTCTCTCATCAGTATACAAGTCTCAGGGTGGATGAATGTTGAAAGGAGACTGGCTCAGTCAGCATTATGCCACGGACCAATGCAGCAATAGTTGGATAATTAATATGAACTTACTGTAGGCCATTTCAAGGCATCCTTGACAAAGGCGTGAGATCCATGCAGCTTATGCTGAAATATAACTCTGGTATAGATTCAGAACTGGCTCCCTCAGCAGGCAAGGCATTGCTGATGGCATGACAAGCTAAAGTGGATGACGTTTTGCAGAGAGCATCCACGCACTCCCCTCACATGTCGGACTAGACTCATTCGAAAGCTTCATCGGCATCAATTTCCTCCCTTCGAGGGTGATACTGTGTCAGAAAAAAGTTTACACTGAGAAAGCATTAAGCGACCCACTCCCTACTGCACCCAGCTTAGCTTAAATTAATTTGTAGGTCACTGGCTTGTTGTTGGCCTTGAAGGTGAACTTCACCATGTACAAGTAGTTATGGGACTTCCCTCTTCCTACCTTCACATGAAGCAGATATTCTACCCTATGGTCTGAGTATTTTCTTTGCACCAGAGAGGCTTTTACTGGAAAATGCAACAGGTTCTGCAGTTTAACACAGCACCGGGTCCTGCACAGCTGCCATCTACCTGTAGAAAATATGGTTGATGGACGTCTGTGAAGGCTCTCACACATTCATTGGTCAGTTTTCTAATGAGACTACTAAATACCATGCAGGTCTATGGCAAATAAACCTTAAAGGTTCCCTAATCCGATGGTGAAGTGGGGATGGGTGTTCTGCTCTCTTTCTGTTCTTTCCCATTAGGAAGTATCCTTTGCTTACTTGTGCAAGCGTTCCGCTAGCTAGTGCAAAGGCTTGTGTGATGTTTTCAGTCACAAAAAACAAAAATATGCGGAAGTTCCTTCAGGTTCTGAGGCGAGGACGGTGAGTGCAGTTCTTGTTTTATTTCATGCTGGTCTGGCAGAATTGGCATGTTTAGTGGCAACTTGAGCCCTTATTCATTCGGTTGCTCCAGTACTTTCAGCGACCACTAATCAAATGCTCCCACAGCCTTCCTAAAGACGAATATGCCATTTAATCATACCAAGAATTAAATTATTACA
This sequence comes from Calotriton arnoldi, assembly GCA_963921515.1. Taxonomy (NCBI): domain Eukaryota; kingdom Metazoa; phylum Chordata; class Amphibia; order Caudata; family Salamandridae; genus Calotriton; species Calotriton arnoldi. The sequence goes on from CAWUFW010010473.1 coordinate 488,621, forward strand.
AACCCTCCAATGTCACTTTAGAGGCCTTGCAGCATCTGCCAAATCCATAGGATCCAATGGTAACCAAGTGCATTTTTTCAGTCTTCAGTTCCCGATGGTGTCTCGGGAGTAGTCACTTTGCAAGCAGTATATGGAAATCCACAGGCTACGCAGTGTGGGTGCGTCATCAACCTTTGCATGGGCTTCTGGTCTGGTATGGTTCAGTTATTGAGATGGAATTAGTCTCCATATCTTCATGCCCCCATTGTTTCATGCATCTTGCCAACACAGGGATGCATCTAGGCTGTTTGACAGGGTGATGATGCCAGCAGCTTTTAGGTCCTCTAACCTTCATTTTTTGTGTGATATATTTCAAAGAGGTGGCCTCCCACTCCTTCAGTATCTCCAAAGTCGGAGAGCACAGAGACTACCCGAGCTCTGACTGGCTGCTTTCTTCTTGTCTCATTTTATGGGCGAGTCCCCAGAATTCATTTTTCTGGTGTCAGAACTTGGCATTTCTTTGTAATCCATCCTAGTTTGGGCCTTTTTCCAGTATGGATCGATCAGCAAATCGGGTGACTCATGAACCTGTATGTAGTTCCATAGGGTAAACACCCCTAAAAGTTTTGTTATCCTCGTACCCTCGTAGTCTATTCCGGTAACAGAGCCGGGGAAAACTGATAAGATTGAAACAAAGTGGAAATGGGTGTAGGTGAAGGATGTTTTGCAGATACGCACTTTTTTCTTACCAGTCGTCTTAAGGATGTGGCAGGTATATGGACAAAGAACATCAAGTGATTTGTCACAAGTATGGACTCCGAGAACTTCCTCTCCCATTCCACTGTCCTGTTTTCCTCCACTGTTCTTATAATTTTAGATATCTCCTTCTGCAAAGTAGAGTCTTTTCAACTATCTTTGGCATTTCAGGATTATTATAAAAAGTGAAAAAACAATATATAATAGCTCTGGGTACTGTGAATTAAACTAAACTATGCTTTCCCACTACACTCAAGATTTTTTTTTTATTGTTTCCTAAACAAAGCAAACAGGAAAGCAAAATCAAAAAAACAGTTAGCAAACCTGGGTGCAGAAACAAGGTGTCGACATCAATCAGAATTACACTGAAAACAATATGTAACATCTGGTGACATGTGGCAAGCACTGCGCCAATTCCCCCGCCTTGTGAGTATGGTCACACGTTTAGCATCACATATGGATAGTCTCACACATCCCCCACATCCAGATCAACATGCATGGCTACACTAAGCAAAGCTAGGTTCCATGGACAGGGGGGTCCTCTGCTCACGGGGTTCCTAAATCACTGCGCATCCCTGGGTGTGAAACACTAGCCACTGGGGAATCCCCAAGCGTACCCTCCTCTACCACAATCCACCCCTGGGATCTAGTTTAGGGCATTCCAACAATATTGCATCCCACGCCGACAGAGTTGGTAATCTGCACGCCTCTCTATCCTCCTCCTTCCGGATCGCCTCTCTCTCGCAGTCATCCCACTGAGTCACCTCTTTGCACCACCTGTATACATCTGGGCCCCTAGCCGATTTCCAACACATCATTAATTGTCTACGAGTGAGGACTAATGCCAAATCCACGAACCTATCTATGAATAATAAGCAGTAATGCGCCTGTGAAGACCCAGCAGACACAGCTGCAGTGTGCATTCAAAATGTCTATAGGTGGCTCTCCGGACAACCCAGCCGGACCGTATCCCAATAGTGGGCAAGTACACAGTCCCACACCATGTGGTAGAAGTCGGCATCCTCTATAGCACAGCGGGGGCAAGCCAATGATGTCACGGGGCACATAGCATGCATGTGACGCAGGGTAAGGTATGCTCTATGTAGGAAGTAACACGTAATAAGTTTAAACTGAGCATTGCATGATACTTAAGGGGTGACGGCCAATGTCTTCCACCAGGCCGCATTGTCAAAAGAGGGTCCGAGGTCTGTCACCCAGCGCTGGTGTAACAGAGTCAAATCTACCTAAGCTCTCTGTAAGACAGCCCTATAAAGGAGGATGACGGCCCTCGTCTTCTCTGTAATGAGGAATAGGTACAGAGGCACTCATGTTCTGGAGGGTCTGCGGACATCAAGCCACACCAAGCTTGCACCTTACCAGCCAATGCCCCATACAGGAGGAAGTGCCCAGTCGGGAGATCACAAGAGTCCCGCAGTTCTAGGAAGGGGGTAAGCTCGCCTTCCGTATACAGGTTACCCAGTATCGTTAATCCCATCTCGGTCCATATGTGTAGGCCCACCCTGTTCCCCGGTGAAGGCCAGAACTTCGCGGTCAGCAAAGGGAACTCGGAAGTATAGGGGGTTTTCTTGCGTGTCCTCTGTAGTGCCCTAGCCCAGACATACCTCGCTGTTCTAATCAGTATATTTTCATGACACACCATCTGGGTCAAAAGATCTCAGGATTGCAAGCCACACTCTCCGTGACCCAGGGCATCCCATAAATTGTGTCAGAGTTGTGCAGCCAGATAGTATAATTCAAGGTCTGGGGCCGCCATTCCCCCTTCGTCCACCAGAATCTGGAGCTTCCGTAGAGTTACTTCCTGTTTGGAGGAGACCCAGTACAAAGTCAGGAATACGCCATCCAGCTCCTGAAAGAATCTCCCAGGGAGTTCCGCCGGTAGAGCCGCAAACAAGTAAAGAAAACGCAGCAATACAACCATAATTTGAAATCGCTATCCGGCCGCTCACGGAAAGGGAGAGTGTGATCCTAAAGGCAACTGAGCGTCGCAGCGCGGCTAGAGTCTTAACATAATTCCCCTCAAAGCGCATTTCTGACTATAAATCGCTACCCCCACATATTTAATAGTGGTCTCCTGGTGCCGGTGTGATTCAAGCCTACCGTGGTTCCCCGACATCAGCGAATAGGCACTAGACTTATGCCAATTGACCAATAGGCCCGATAACTCACCAAACGCGGGCAGAGCTGTTAGCGCTCCCTCCACATCGGATTGCTCGCCACACATGTATAGAAGCATATCATCCGCATAAAGTGAGATATACAGAGTGTCCACCGCAATCTGCAGTCTCCTATAGCGTCCCCCCTGCCGTACAGTCAGGGCAACAGGCTCCATGGCCAGGGCAAACAAAAACAGGGAGAGTTAACACCCCTGCCTTGTGCCCCGTCCCATAGGACAGGATTCTGATATCACTGATCCTGTCCGGATTCTGGCGGTTGGCTCGGTGTATAAGAGCCGTGTTCCTGTGATGAATTGAAGTCCTAAGCCCATCTCAAGCATGGTAATATGAAAGAAATCCCAACTCAAGGAATCAAACACCTTTTGACTATCCACTGATAACACTTAGGTGTCCAGCAGAAAGTGCTCATGCGTTTCTAAAACTTGGATCAGTTGGCGTATATTTGACATGGTATTGATCCTAGTGTATCAGCGAGCCCACATGGGGCAAGATCTGGTTCGCCAGAATCTTGCTCAGGATTTTGTAATCCACGTTAAGCATAGACAGGGGGTGATAGGAGTCCACCAATATTGGATCCTTGTCTTTCTTGGGTAGTGAAACTATCACAGCGTGACACAGAGAGGGTGGAAGCAGACCCCGCTCCAAAGCCCCATTATAGACGTCTGTCAACGTAATGGCTAGGGCTGCCGCATAAGTGGCATAGAACTCAATGGGGGGCCCGGCCTACCTAGGAACCCTACCCCGAGCAAGCTCCTTGATCGCACCCCTTACCTCCCGGATAGTAATAGCCGAACCCATTTGCTCTGCATTTGGGTTCAGGACCGTGGGGGAATGCATCCACCATATACTGCAAAATGTCCACCTCTGCGACCACCGCCCCCGGCGAGTACAGTTCACAATTATGCTGAGCAAACACCCTATTAATCTCTACCTATGAGAACACATCCCTGCCCAATGGGTCCCGGATCCGGAGTATAGTGGTCCCCTGTTCTCCACCCAAAGGAGCCATGCTAGCATGCTACCCCGCTTATCTATTTCTGCGTGGGTTCGTGTGATGTATGTCCTGTAATCAAACAGCTTCAGGCATTCCACCAGTGCAAATAATTTCTCCCTTTCCTCCAGGAGCTGGGCCCTACCCAGATCCTGAGGCATATCCTCATCACCCTCTCATGCCGTTGAATATTAGCATGTAATTGGGTGCGTACACCAGATTTATTGAAAATGCAATACCCTCGCACCCTTACCTTGAGCGTCTCCCATTCTACAGCGAGTGATGATGCCGTGCCTGCATTTTCCAACCAGTAGTGATGTATCACCTCCCCCAATGGTGCTCGGAATCCCGGATTGTCCAAGAGGATGAGATCCAGACGCCAAGTCAGGATACTAACTCTGCGGAGTGAACATTGGTAAGTGCAGCGTAGGGGGTTATGATCTGAGTATGTCCTCGTTAAATACTCCGCATCCAGCACTCAGTCAACCACAGCAAAAACAAAATCCTATCCAGGCGAATGTCTAATCCATGCACACCAGAGTGGAAGGAGTACTCCCGTGCCCCGGGGTAGCGCGCCTGCCAACAGTCTACCAGCGCCAGTGCCCAATTCACTCCTGAAATGACCCCGCTAATTTTATGCGCCGGGGATACTGACAGCGGGGATAAGACCTGTCCAACTGAGGTCTACCACACAATTGAAATCCCCACTTATAATCTTCGGGTAGTGCAGTGTGATAGTCAATAGGGGAGTCAGGCCGGTCAGAAAAGTGTGTTGTTCGGCGTTTGGGGCATATATATTTAATAATGCAATATCCTTACCATCCAGTCGGCCCAGTGCTAAAAGTATCATCCCTCAGGGTCTACCACCACCTTATGCGAATGAAAAGGCACTCCGGGTCTTATCCAAATCAGGGCAACCCATGCAAACGCAGAGTAGGTAGTGTTGTAAAGCTGGCCCCTTCATCTCTTCTGGAGAGTACTGCCCTCGCTTTCCGTCAAATGGGTCTCTTGCAAGAAGGCTATCTGCGCTCCTCTATGTTTGAGGTATGCCCGAATGTTATATCACTTTGATGGTGTATTCAGCAACCTCACATTCCAGGTGATCACTCGAACATTGCTTGCTATGGCTGTACTGAAACACGTGCAACTGCACACTAAGGCCTTCTGGCCAGGCACCCAACTGCAGCGCCATTCTCTAGTCACTCAGCACACTCACATTCACTGCATCTACACCCAGAAAAAAATGTAACAAGCAAATAAAACTAACCTACTAAATACCCATAACCCCTTCCCCGGATTGTGACATGAACACATCCTGTCCAAACATATATAGGCAAAAGCCACAAACTAAAGCCCTATTATAAGGTCCAACAAGTTCTGTTACGGAACGTTCAGTGGGGGAAAGAGACTTGTCAATCCAACAATGTCCACTCAAGTAGTAGCCAAAAGAAGGGGGAGGCTCGTAAGAAAAGCAGCCCCTGCCATACTCAACTTCTCCCCAGCCCCGCATAAATAAAGTAAGTTATACAAGTAGAAAACAACAGCCCCATGAATACAATATCACAGGCAAAATTTCTAAAATATTTGTTATGCCTGATATTTGAGCAATAAATGATGTGGCATTTGTGAGACTTACTAATATTATTAGGATTGCCTTGGTGCTACGAGCATCGCTGTTATGGCAGTTATGTATTAACTATGTAAAACATTCCAAAGTGACAAAACCTTTTTTTACATAAGGTCGGGAAACTCTTCCTGATGCACTTAGGTGATCACTGCTGATAAACATGCATAGGATGGCCACTGATGTAATCTTGCTGGCTGTGGTCACTATTACAATGCTAATAATATTAGCAGCTCGGGATGATTTTCATTGAACATAAGTAGCTCTTATTACAGAGAAGGTTGGAGACCCCTGATATACAGCTTCCAATATGTTAACTATTGGCGACATTGATGGTCTGGCATCTCTGAGGGAGTTGGAATTGGGTGAAAGGGATTGGGTTTCTGAACGAGAACTTCTGGAAAACCTGGATTTGGAGGTTAACGGGAGAAGTCGGAGTGACTTCAAACCCAAATCTAAATTTAACCCGATAACACTACATGACTCCATCGATACCTTCCATGAGGTGGTCCTAAGTGACCTCATGAAATTGGGTTGAGGGATACTAACCAGTTTGTGTGCAATCTGACTAAAGGCCAACGAGCAGCCTTGGAATCACTACAGAAAGCCAAGTCCTTTGTCATCAAACCCTCGGATAAAGGGGGTAACGTTGTGCTGTGGGATGTGAAGAAGTACACAGCTGAGGCCAAAAGACAATTGGACTTTTCTAGTAGTTACAAGAAGTCCAGTGCTGCTCAATATAGCCTAACAATTGATTTGTTTCATAGTATGGTGGCAAGTTGGCATGAGAGGGGCATTTTGAGTAGGGATGAATTGAAACCCATCGCACCCTGTTTTTACATGTTACCAAAGGTACACAAACACAGCACAGAGCCACTGGGCAGTCCTATTATCTCTGCCAAGAATAGCCTTCTTGAGAATGCTTCTATCTATCTCCACTATTTTCTGTCCCCATATTAGTGCAGCCTTCCTTCATATTGCTGAGACAGTATGGATTTTATCTCTAAGATTACTGACATCCCTTGGAAATCTAGCTATATTCTGGCGACAGTAGATGTGGTTTCCCTGTACATGTGTATAAAGCATGACTTGGGGCTGAAGGCTTGCAGATACTTATTTAGGGACAGACCGCTAGCAACATATGATCATACCATGGCCCTGATTGAGATGTTACAGTTCTGTCTGGAATATAATTATTTCTTGTTTGGTAATCAGTGGTACAAACAACTTACCGGGACAGCCATGGGAAGTTGCGTTGCCCCTAGTTATGCCTGCTGTTCATCGGATGGTGGGAGTCTGAGTACATCTGGTCAGCGAAGTTTGAGGATTTTTCGCAACATCTGATTTTGTGGACACAATATATCAATGACATTTTTCTGATATGGGATGGTCCACAGAAGAAGTTGGACAGTTTTTTGGTTAAGATATCAGAAAATGAACCCAATCTAAAGTTTACAAGCAAAACTGATACCAACAGAATAGATTTCCTAGATATTTTGGTGGAAGTGAAAGAAGACAGGATACATTCTAGACTGCATAGGTAGGCCACTACAGGAAACAGCATTTTGTATGCCCGCAGCCATCATCCGGCTAAACTCAAATGGAGCATCCCGTATGGGGAGCTCCTGAGAGTAAAGAGGAATTGTAGTTCTGTACAATCCTATCAAACGGAAGAGAAGAGGATGGTGGAGAGATTTTTGAGTAGAGGGTACACACACAAAGTGATTAAGGCAGCAGTTAGAAAAGCAGGGGAAGTGGACAGGAACAGTCTCCTTAAGCCCAAACCCAAGGAAAAAGAAAAGCAAACAGTGAGGTTGATTACCAGCTATAACTCCAAATCTGCTGATTTCGGGGCTATTGTGAGGAAACATTGGCACTTAGTGAAATCTGACTTAACCATTGGTAAGTTAGTTAGTCCCAGCCCACAGATTACTTATCGGAGATGTGGCTCACTCAAGGATATGCTGGTGCACTCATATGAGGATACAGGGCACTCACTTGGAAGCACCTGGTTGAGGGAACTCCCAGGTTTTCACAAGTGTGGTAAGTGAAAAGTGTGCACACATTGTACCAATGTGAAAATGGTGGCATTACCTAACGGCGTAAAATGGAAAATCAGTCATTTTATCAATTGCAATACTGATTTTGTTGTATATGTTCTGGTCTGTGTCTGTGGCCTGCACTATGTGGGTGAGTAAAAATTAACAGGAGTAAGGCCCGTTAGCCCAGGTGAGACCAGGCGCAGTTTACAACAAAAACAATGTCTCAACTGGAGGATAATTAAAAGAGGTCAATTTAAAACAGTGAAATAAATCACAAAGAGAAAGGGGGACAAGGGAAGGGAGACCACAACGTAAGAGTAGGGTGAAGTAAATTAAACTATAATTCCGTAAGTAGTTTAATAAGCACTACAGTACATCATTATACAATGACCATGACACACAACGTGAGCACTGGGCGTGCTAGTGAGGTGGACGGGCGCAGTGACATAAGTGTGCAAAAAACAGCGTGAACGGCGAAAATAAGTAAATTAAAGGTGGTCAAAAAATTGCAGAATATATACAGTTTATATATACAAGATAGTCAGAAAATTAAATTTGACCACAATAACGCCTGTGTTCTAGGCTGGATAGTCGACGGCGTTTCAACCTGAATGATTGCAGGTCATCATCAGGACAATGGTCATTAATTTGACGGTAGTGCTCTAGTAAAAGAGCGAAGTGGACGTGAGGCATCACGGAGGGATCACGATCTGCGATTTCTTCAGGGTGGCTTGTGAAGTCCAAGATGTAGGTCCAGAAGCGCGATGGCAAAGTAAGGGGGGGGGAGGAAGGAATCCAATATCAGCCCGGTTGGTGGGCGGTGAGGATAATTTTGTTTGTTAAACTTAATCAGGGCGGTCTCCAAGGAGGGCGAGTAAATCGTCCACTTTCGGAAGTGGACGCTTTACTCGCCCTCCACTGGCACGGTGATTCATTCCCCCCTCCATTGCGCTGCGGACTCATTGGAGACCGCCCTGACTAAGTTTAACAAACAAAATTATCCTCACCGCCCACCAACCGGGCTGATATTGGATTCCTTCCTCCCCCCCCCTTACTTTGCCATCGCGCTTCTCGACCTACATCTTGGACTTCACAAGCCACCCTGAAGAAATCGCAGATCGTGATCCCTCCGTGATGCCTCACGTCCACTTCGCTCTTTTTACTAGAGCACTACCGTCAAATTAATGACCATTGTCCTGATGATGACCTGCAATCATTCAGGTTGAAACGCCGTCGACTATCCAGCCTAGAACACAGGCGTTATTGTGGTCAAATTTAATTTTCTGACTATCTTGTATATATAAACTGTATATATTCTGCAATTTTTTGACCACCTTTAATTTATTTATTTTCGCCGTTCACGCTGTTTTTTGCACACTTATGTCACTGCGCCGTCCACCTTCACTAGCACGCCCAGTGCTCACGTTGTGTGTCATGGTCATTGTATAATGATGTACTGTAGTGCTTATTAAACTACTTACGGAATTATAGTTTAATTTACTTCACCCTACTCTTACGTTGTGGTCTCCCTTCCCTTGTCCCCCTTTCTCTTTGTGATTTATTTCACTGTTTTAAATTGACCTCTTTTAATTATCCTCCAGTTGAGACATTGTTGCACTATGTGGGTAGCACCATTATTCCTGTGATTAGGAGAATTTTGGAACATTTGAGAGCTATCAGGAATAATGATGCATCTTACCCCATGGCAAGACACTGCAATATGCTACATGGCCCTAACACTGAGGATCTCAAGATTTCCTTCTTTGGTATTGACAGGGTACCGGCACGTATGAGAGGGGGAGACAGAGAGCGAGCTCTGAGGAGGTTAGAGTCTGAGTACATCATCCGTCTACACAGTAAACAGTCGGGTGGCCTCAACCAGGATGAGAAGCTTCATGTGCACTTGGGTTGAAATGTGGAGCCACTGCTTTCCCTCCTTCTGTGTTCCCCGGGACAGCTCACTGAATCCGTATCTCTCTATCGCTTTGTCCTTTCAGAGGGGCCACCCCCTCCGTGTACTTTGAACTATGTTTAACTGCATTGTTTCAGGCAAGGTTGTGTTTTTTTATTTCCCTTTTCTCTCTCCCCTTTCCTGTGGTTACTCTCTGGGTGTAGGTGTCTCCTTTTCCTAGTAGTTCACATTGATGATTTGCTGTTAGTTGGGCTACTATAAGGTCACTCGACCTGGCACGGCAGGTGGTTACTATGCATGTAGACCACTAGATATTTTTTGAGCAAAACATTGGATGGTGTTGGCCTCTTTCACAACTACGTGTGACGTAGAGCTGCTTTGAGTAGGTATGAAACACCTATTTAAACATGGCACTGGCCATCTTGTTTCATTACATATATACAATATTTTGTTTGCAATAGGAACTCCTGTGCTATATATTTTTTACATCCACTGAATCATGAATTGTGATTCAGGGTAACCCTGGATTTGGAATGTGCATTGATGATAAAATGTAATTTGTCCTTTGTTTTTATTTGAATTTATATTTTGCCTATTCCAATATTTAATTTATAATTTTATTTATTGTTTAAAATATTTAAATTTAATTTAGTTTTTGTGACAGTCAGTCTGTCCTCTAATGCCTATGTATGTTTCTAATACAGTGGAACAGTCTTTCTTTTATTTTCACACCTTGGCGTGTGTGATGTTTTCTTAAGGTAATAGTGCACTGTAGGAAGTGTTTGGATTGCTTTGACAAAGACCTTGGTGGTCGAAACACGTCAGCTTGCATTAAATCATGTTAAAAAACTACCCCTTGAGTGCGGGCTTTCTTTGCTGCCGCAGCGAGCGCCCATGCCGGCATTATTGTTATATATATATATATATATATATATATATATATATATATATATATATATATATATGTGTGTGAGCCGGTACAGCTAAAAATAAAAGCTTAAACTGGATCTGGAGTGTGTCGCATCATTGTTTTGTGAAAATTAATCAAGGGCTTGGATTCAGCCCCATCGCGATTGCACCCGTCGTTGTGCGTGCTGCTGGTAGGATTCAATTGTGTTGGAATATATATATATATATATATATATATATGTATATATACACACACACACACATACAGGTGCCAGGATCTTCCCTTCAAGGAAACAAAAACATTGAGGAGAATATATCATCATGTATACAATCCTGGCCCTATTATTTTCACAAAGTCCCACTTCCCTTGCCAAGTTTGAAAACAAGGCTATACTGTTGGAAAATGTGCAAGACACAAGACTGAGAGATATATCTTCAGGGCCTACTTTAGCCATGAACGTTTGCAAGCATATTCAATGTCACAGGAACCTTTAAGCTAATATAAAATGACAACCATATTTGATTAAATGGATGGTGCATTCAGAATTACATATGTCAGTATTAACAAGGGGTATATGAACATGATTGAGACAGATTTTTCTTTCTTTTCGTAGCCCCACGCCTTTTTTCCAAGAAGAAAAGTTTTGGTTTACAACAGTTAAATAGAATATGGTCTCATCATCTCTTTTTAATCTAATTGTGATCACTTTTCTTACCATCCTGAGAAGTAGCAGGTGTAAATGTATTGGCAGTGCCTTTATTTTTTCAAGAGCGCTGAATGATGTACTAGACCAATCTAATAATGAAATAAATAACATTCAAAATCAAGATAATTCCAATAATGGATGCAAATATATTTTATACGCCACAGGCTGAAAACGTCCCCCAGCCACGTCCAGATACAGCTCAGACTCAGATCAGGGCTGCTTTGTATCTTGTAGGATTTCTTTACTCTCTTAATGTTATCTACCGCTCATGTATGCTTAGGGAAATGTTGAGAAGCTGAGTGCAGCATTCATCCCCTTCAGTTGCACAGAGCCTCCATTTAGCTGCTAAAAGTTAACGTAAAGTCATTCTATTTTGAATCAGCATTTTGGCGTTGGCATCTAGTAGTTCTGTTACTAATGCCAAAGCTACTGAGGTGAAATTTGCTATTTCTTAAAACATGTCTTCATTCCTCCTTATTTCATCTAAACAACAGTCTTTCTGTACATGGGAATTAGAGCAGAGAATTACGTGGAGGTAGTATAAACAGCCTGCCTACCTCTCTTTCATTCTAAGGGGTGATTATCAACGTGCCTTATGGCTGGAACAATATACCCTGGATAGAAAGTCCCAGTTTAGTCTAGAGGCAGCCAGGAGTAAGCTTGAAATGTTATGTTATGTGTATTTTTGAAGCTCACTATCAATGGCAAGAGTATCCTGGTGCTGAGCAGGTGTGTATGCCTAGCCCTGCCTATAGTCTGTTGGTTAATTGAAATGCAAGGTCTTCAGCTTCTTGCAGAATTCAAGAATAGAGGACGAGGCACTGGTGTGGAGTGATGTAAGAGAAGGCCCGTCCTCCTGATGTGGTTCTGTATATGCGGATGAGTGCGCGTAGACGTCCTACAGAGCAGTGGTGTCTATGTGGTTGGTGGAAGGAGATGCAACTGTTCGACTAGGTGAGGCCTGAGTTATATAGTGCCTTCAATGTGTGTGTAAGTGGTTTGAATTGAGCACATTTGTGTATCAGGAGCCAGCGTAGTTCCCTGAGGTGTGGTGTAACGTGAGTTGTGTGGGAGGTTGAAGATGAGTCTGGCTGCCATGTTCTGGATGGCTGGTAGTCTTCTACTTAGTTGCTTGGTGATCCCTGTGTAGAGGGTGTTCCCACAATCCAACTTGCTGGTGACTAGGGCATAAGTGACAGTTTTCCTTCTGTTACTTGGGCGTCATTTGAAGATCTGAAGCAGCAGCTTCAGGGTGTGGAAGCAGGATGCAGTGATGGCATTAACTTGTGCGGTCATGTCGAGTTTGCTGTCAATGATTATTCTGAGGTTCCTGGCATGGGTTCTGGGTGTGGGTTTGAGTTCGGCTGGCTACCAGTTGGATTCCCAGGTTGAGGTGTTCTTGCTGAGGATCACTACTGTCTTGCCGTTGTAGAGTTTGAGACAGCTGGCTTTCATTCAGTTAGCGACTTCGGTCATGCAGGCGGTTAACTTGTTTCTTGTGTTGGGGGTATTGTCCGAGTGAGAGAGTATAAGTTGCGTGTCATCTGCATAGGACAGGATGTTTATAAACATGAACACAACATTTCTAAGAAACATTTCTGTAATAAACTTTCAAACATCACCCACATTAAAAATAAATTAAATGAAAACGGTTATTAAAACAATCATCAGGGCAAGACTCTCTGCAGAACAGAGCTGGCTCTGTCAGGGGGCCCCCTGAAAGGCTGGGGCCCTTGGGCCAGTGCCCACTTTGCCCATGCCTTAAAACATCTCTGCCCCTGGAGGTGACATCTCAGAAACAATCCGTGGGGAAGGGGATACTCAAAGGGAGGCAACTCGCAAAAAAAATGTTCTACTGTTAAATGACATTTACTATGTCCAACAAAGATACTAGAGACATTTGCTCCCCGGCGCTCTCACAAATAGATCCTAGCTCAGTCATTGCGAGAGGAGTAACATCCGGTATGTTGTTGTTTAGGTGGATTATTGAACTTTTCATAGCCTGGAAAAGAAGAAAGGGAATTGCTGGCACACCCCGGCAAACTATGTCTAAGGTGGAAAAGCTGTAGGCAAGTTTCATTAAAACTGATAGGCATTCCAATCAAACAAATGCTGTCTCTTACATGAACACATATGTGTGTGCAAATTCAGCAGGAGGAAGAGTTAATAGTTTGCCTGTACTTTTCCAACAACACGTAGGAGGGGGTTCCTACATGGGAAGGTTCAGCACAGTTTGGTCTTGGAATGAATCCCCATCCCGCAATAAGATGCTGAAAGCAGCAGGGAAAATAGCAGGCCAGACCCACAGAGGGATCCAATATCCAGGAGGAGGAAACTGCTTACCATGGACAGAGGCATTAATGATGAAAGGCTGCCAGGACATCATCATGTAGTGGTGGAGCAGGCAGCGGAGGTGGCCATGGAGACTTTGACCCACCAACAGGTGATGAGGCTGCAACAGTTAACAGTTTCAGCAGATTCTTTGGGGGCAGGCAGGGGTCTTTAAGCAGCAGCAGCAGTAGCACCATTGCCTCGAAGAAGACCAACTTGTTTGCAATGAGAAAAGTGGTTTCAAGTTGCCAGATCTCAGGATTTAGCAGCAGTGCTCATAATGGGAAAGATCTGATAGGGTCTATGCCAGACAGGGTGTAGAGCAGTCTTTGTCTGATATATGTGGATATACGTCCTGTCAGAAGGCTGGAAGGAATGGCAGTCCTCGGTCAGGCACTCACGCAGCAGTGGTTTCTTCATGAGGGCGGAGGAGTATCCCCCCCACCCGCCTGCTGTGAGCCGCGGCATAGCAAATGTGAAAATACAATGGCAATGAAATTATTTCATTGCCATTTTAATTTTTACAGATGCACGTCGCAGCCTGCCCCCGGGCAGAGAGAAATGTGGGGCGTGTCCTCTGCTGCTGATTGGCAGCATGAAGGACTGGAGCAGTGGCTGGCCAGACACTCCAAGTGTGCATGTCAGTTTGGCCGACTGTCTTGAGACGACCAGCCTCACATGCGCACTTTGAAGCTCTCCAACCTGAGCTGTCTTAGACCGCTGGGTGAAGAGCTAGCACAAGACTTCAGGGCCTAAAGGAGCGTCCAGCCAACCTGCTCCGCCTAGATTGGTTAGGGGAGCTCTTCGAATCGTGCCACAAACTGCAGAAGAACACCGAGGAGGACGCGCAGCCCGTGGGTAAGTGCCATTTAATTTTATTTATTTCAAATGTTAGTGTAATGCATGTCAATGTGGTGATTTAGTTTGTGTTTATGATGCTTGTTGTTTTATTTTGGGCTTTTGGGGGCACGTGTTGTTTGATTTTGGTTTTTGGGAAGCGAAGGGGCACTTCGATCGCCTCACCACTTTTAAAGGTTGCCAGCAGCCCCTACACTCACGTAAGGTATCCTGCACCTGAGAACAGAAACTGTAGGACATTATATAAGCTTTCAGCAATTTTGTTAAACAGCATCATCATTTAATTGTAGATCCAGATTACCAGAGGAGACTGGGGGATTTGAGGGGAACGTCATGGGTTAGCCCATGACTAGTTCATACGGCCCAGTTTTTTCTTCTGGTTAAAGATCACTCTCAAGGACCACAGGGCTAATAAAAAAGCATCAGGCCATTTTAACTGTGTCTCTGAACTTATCTACAGTATTCTTCAGGGTTCCATTATTCCTTTCCACTTTACCCACTGACTCTGGGTGATGGACACAATTTAAATGCTGATCTGTTCTTAGAATGTTACAAACTACCTGCACTACTGCCAGCATGAAGTGTGTCCCCCGATCACTACTAAATCATGATGGTACTCCAAACCTTGGAAAAAATTCCCTGAGTAATCACTTAGCTACATTAATGGCATCTGTGTAGGCACAGGGATTTCCTTCCACCAATCCTAAAACATGCATACTATGATGAGGATATAGGAGTAGAACACACATTTAGGTAGTTGAATAAAGTCAATCTGCTTGTGAACGAAAGAGTCCCAACCAAGGAGGGGTGGGGTGAGTAGCAGGGGTGGCCTTAACCCCTTTTTCAGCATTGAATGACAGGCATGTGGCCAGGGCCGGACTGGTAACTGAAAGCAGCCCTGGCAAATGTAGCCAGACCAGCCCCCGTCTGACGGGTAGCGAGCATAGCGAGCGAGCCCGACCACCAGTAGGGGGGTTTGGGGGGGTTCTCCCCCCACGAAAATTTTGGAAAAAGTAAGACCAAAACGGTGCATTTTACAGCACATATTTCATTACATATTTAATTTTATTCATTTTCAAAGTACAGTAAATAGTAGATGATTGACCTTAAAGATGTTCTCCCCCAAGAATATTTTGGAGACAGAAAGGCCAAAACAATGCATTTTTCAACACATTTTTCATTACATATTTAATTGTATTAACTTTTAAAGCATAGTAAATGATGACCTTATGGTGCACCAGGATACCCAGTCATAAACCACAGACATTCCTACAGAGAACACCAAAAAAATTAAATGTCGAGCATGAAACATGAATTTAAATATAACAGATTTATTCTTAATATAAAATAGTATAAGGAGATTTAAAACGCACTTAACCTCAAACAATTGTGCAAAGGTTTAGAGGAAAAAATATACAAGAC
Organism: Calotriton arnoldi; assembly: GCA_963921515.1. Taxonomy (NCBI): domain Eukaryota; kingdom Metazoa; phylum Chordata; class Amphibia; order Caudata; family Salamandridae; genus Calotriton; species Calotriton arnoldi. The sequence goes on from CAWUFW010010473.1 coordinate 504,347, forward strand.
AAACGACACCCATCGGGCACTCTTGTCTTTTCAGCCAAAAGTACTATGCGTTTTATGTTTTTTTTAAGACTGTCTCAATGCCATAACTTTACAGCATAAGAACTACATTCTGATATTCTTTTTTTTGTATTTTTAATAAATTGTCACTCACATTGTCACATAGTAAGCACTGAAATGTCACACATGAGCACCCAGGCCAGTAAGCATGGAAATTTCACACAAACACCCAGGCAAGTGAGGCCAGAAACTATGGAAACATCACACCAGGCCAGAAAGCATGGGAACGTCACACAGAAGCACCGACGCCAGTAAGCATGGAAATGTCACACATGAGCACCCAGGTCACTTAGACCAGAAACTGTGGAAAAGTCACACATAAGCACCCAGGCCATTGAGGCCAGAGACTATGGAAATATCACACATAAGCACCCAGGCCAGAAAGCATGGAAACGTCACACAAAGACACCTAGGCAGCCAGAAAGCATGGAAATGTCATACATAAGCACCCAGGCCAGAAAGCTCGCAAACGTCACACATAAGCACCCAAGAAGTCAGAAAGCATGGAAATGTCACTTATGGCACAAAGGCCAGAAAGCATGAAAATTTCACACAAAGGCACCCAAGCCAGTGGCGCTGGAACACTTTTCAGAGTGTGGGTGCTGCCATCAATGTTACATCACTGAAGTCAAGGGATTGTGAAAATTTCAAGAATCACACAAAGAACAAGGGTAGCAAATGAGTATCGCCTATTCCGGCAGAGGTGGTGAGAGTGTGGTTCAGAGTGGAAAAAGTCAAAATTTCATCTCAGCACATGACATCCCTTCAGAACAGATCAGATACTTTGACAGATTCACCATCTGTGGGGGTGTCAAGGAAGGTGAAGACCCTTCTTAAGCAGATCTGAGCATTCCCACACACACCCATTCAACACCACTAAAAGCGAAATAACATCATTTATCAAACGACACTATAGATGCCACTCTACCTCACAGACAAATTTACATATAGCAAGCACAGCACATGCATTCTTAGCATTGTCAGACTAAGGAACAGAAACTGCAAGAATGAGAACCAGAAGACAGGATTCTGCATAATGCATTTTAGTTTAAAACAACACCCTTTCGAAGACCTGACACCAGGGCTTTAAGTGGGCCGGGTCCTGCAGTTCTAAAAAGCAGCTGCTGAGACTGGTCCCTATCGGGCTCTCCATTTTTGCCCTCAGGCCAAGTGAAAAACAATCTTAACTCTCCAGCCTTCACTGACTTTGATGTAACTTCAAAGAGACTAGGTATAGTTCTTTCACAGTCTCATCATTTTAGAACTGAATCATTTTCAATATTATATACAATTAATCAGTAGTTGCTGTTTTTTTCTTATGCAATTAGCAACCATTGACAAAACCAATGGCCCAGGCTTGTTGTTGTAGGTATAATGTTACGTGTTGCACTATATAGTTGGTTACAATGACAGAAACAGAATAAAAATACCAGTCGGGCGGCACACTATGCTAAGCATAGATTTTTAGCTTTCGTGTTTTTAAGCCACGTCCTTAATTACATAGGCCACGCCCCTTTGAGAGACCCTTTTTTTCATCCCACTTAAAGCCCTGCCTGACAAGCATCACAACTCTTTGCTTGTCCCTGAACCAGAGAGTGGCAGGAGATATTTCCTCCTCAAACCAGTCCCTCTAGCCGATATCTTGTACTTTTAAATGCAGTTATTTATTTTTGGAGCAATGTAATACTAAAAAATCCGATTTCACACGCCAGAAGCACTTTCCATATTTGCATCATATATGTATAAAAATTAGTACCTCTCATACCTTCTCATATGCCCACCATCCCAACTGGCTCGATCTAACCCATGCAGAGTGGGTGCTTTCTGAGAAAATACACTTTTAACCACTGATGAAAAGGATATTTGTGGTACCACCATTTATGGCAACATCCTATATTTTCGAGATCTGCTGGGGACATGAACAGGCATCATACATTCAGCCTTACAGCAAAATGCTTTCTAATGACTCCCATTTTGGTTTTCCACTCCAGAAAAGACTGCATCAGGCCGGACTGAAAGAAACTAAAAGGCAAATCCCTGCCAGCTCAGAGGGAATGTCTTCTCTGGCAAAATTGTTGGGTGTTGTATTCCGAGTCCGAGACATGTTAGCCAAACAAATTGAAAAACGTGTGTGCTCGCCTTGTAATGCCCTCAGCTCGTGGTCAGCATGCAGGCCTGTTAGCATGTGGGCATGGGACTCCAATGCAAAAACAACAGTTGATGGACAGAATGCAGAACAATGTCATACATTCACCCCAGTACAGAGATCTGGGCCTAAATCCATCGTTTTTTTGCTCACCATGCCATTCCAGTTTGAACCCAGCCATATGCAAATCAGTCTTGACCCTGTGCCTCATGGGAACAGTCCAGCCCGAACTGCCAAGCCAGGTCGTCCCTGGACTGGAAACAAGCATCCTAGGACCGGTTTCGGGGTTTCACCCCTCTTCAGCCAGGATAGCTTGATTCCAGAGGCATGGAGAGCACGGGACCCACGTCTGGGCATACCCGTCCCACTCGGGGTGACAAATGCAAAAACAACAGTTGATGGACAGAATGCAGAACAATGTCATACATTCACCCCAGTACAGAGATCTGGGCCTAAATCCATCGTTTTTTGCTCACCATGCCATTCCAGTTTGAACCCAGCCATATGCAAATCAGTCTTGACCCTGTGCCTCATGGGAACAGTCCAGCCCGAACTGCCAAGCCAGGTCGTCCCTGGACTGGAAACAAGCATCCTAGGACCGGTTTCGGGGTTTCACCCCTCTTCAGCCAGGATAGCTTGATTCCAGTGGCATGGAGAACACGGGACCCACGTCTGGGCATACCCGTCCCACTCGGGGTGACAAATGCAAAAACAACAATTGATGGACAGAATGCAGAACAATGTCATACATTCACCCCAGTACAGATCTGTGACTGGGGGTGAATGTTTGCCAATGTGCAGCATTCCGTCCATCATCTTGTGTGTTTTGCATTTTTGCCCTAAGTGGGTAGGGTATGCCCAGACGTGGGTCCCGTGCTCACTACGCCACTGGAGTCAAGCTATCCTGGCTGATGAATGCTGATAGCCTGAAACCGGTCCTAGGATGCTTGATTCCGGTCAGGGAAGACATGGCTGGCAGTTCGGTCTGGACTGTTCCCATGAGCACAGAGTCAAGACTGATTTGCATATGGCTATGTCTGAACTGGGGTGGCGTGGTGAAGCAAAATAACGATGGATTAAACCAGATCTGTGACTGGGGGTGAATGTTTGCCAATGTGCAGCATTCCGTCCATCATCTTGTGTGTTTTGCATTTTTGCCCTAAGTGGGAAGGGTATGCCCAGACGTGGGTCCCGTGCTCACTACGCCACTGGAGTCAAGCTATCCTGGCTGATGAAGGCTGATAGCCTGAAACCGGTCCTAGGATGCTTGATTCCGGTCCAGGGAAGACATGGCTTGGCAGTTCGGTCTGGACTGTTCCCATGAGGCACAGGGTCAAGACTGATTTGCATATGGCTATGTCTGAACTGGGGTGGCGTGGTGAAGCAAAATAACGATGGATTAAACCCAGATCTGTGACTGGGGGTGAATGTTTGCCAATGTGCAGCATTCCGTCCATCATCTTGTGTGTTTTGCATTTTTGCCCTAAGTGGGAAGGGTATGCCCAGGCGTGGGTCCCGTGCTCACTACGCCACTGGAGTCAAGCTATCCTGGCTGATGAAGGCTGATAGCCTGAAACCGGTCCTAGGATGCTTGATTCCGGTCCAGGGAAGACATGGCTTGGCAGTTCGGTCTGGACTGTTCCCATGAGGCACAGGGTCAAGACTGATTTGCATATGGCTATGTCTGAACTGGGGTGGCGTGGTGAAGCAAAATAACGATGGTTTAAACCCAGATCTGTGACTGGGGGTGAATGTTTGCCAATGTGCAGCATTCCAGTCCATCATCTTGTGTGTTTTGCATTTTTGCCCTAAGTGGGAAGGGTATGCCCAGACGTGGGTCCCGTGCTCACTACGCCACTGGAGTCAAGCTATCCTGGCTGATGAAGGCTGATAGCCTGAAACCGGTCCTAGGATGCTTGATTCCGGTCCAGGGAAGACATGGCTTGGCAGTTCGGTCTGGACTGTTCCCATGAGGCACAGGGTCAAGACTGATTTGCATATGGCTATGTCTGAACTGGGGTGGCGTGGTGAAGCAAAATAACGATGGATTAAACCCAGATCTGTGACTGGGGGTGAATGTTTGCCAATGTGCAGCATTCCGTCCATCATCTTGTGTGTTTGGCATGGGACTCCAATCCTGCGGATACATTTCTAGTCGTTTGGTTTCAGTGGTAGCAGCCCAACAAACCCAAAGACAATTCGTTTTTGAACCCGGAACCGTTCAGGGTGATTTTCAGCTGTAGAGGTCGAAGATGTTTGCTAAACCGTAGCCTAGATATGAAAATAGCTTTAGCTGAATTGTGAAGATGGAGCCGTTACTTTCGAGAATCACCTTAATTATAGGCTGCGTAAGTATAAAGGACAGACATTTCAGTCTCACGTTTCAGTACATTGAAAAGAGTCTGAAACTCATGCAGGGGCAGTGGGTAGTGTAAGCTGCAATTAAAGGTATATATTGAGACCTGGCACTTATATATATTTTTTATTATTATGTATTTTCTTTTTAAAAAAAAGGAACACATGTCACAGCAGCCCGGCTACCTGTGTAGTGGAAGGCAAGGGAATGAAACCTGGATGTAAGTGGTGCCTCTGCCTGCGGCACGTTGAGCAGAATTTGAAAGTGGAGGAAAATGGGTGAATACTCTGCCTTCTTCGCATCCCATGCTCCTACAAAGCTTGTTCTTGGTAATCCACACTCGGCGCGAACAAACTTTGCAGAGAAAAAGAAAACAGCAGCATCGCGCCTGCCAGCCTGTATACAAATATTGTGAAGAAAGCCTCGTGCAAGGACCCGGCGGCGCAGAGAGATGGAGGTCTCCCACTCACGTAGGCAAGAGTAGAATTATAAAAAGATGAAGTAGCCACGTGCCTAGAGCTCCCTCAAGACAGGACCCGCAGGCCTGCCAAGTGTCACGCAGCAGGCGTGACGCTAACGCATTTCAGTGTGGTGTTCCCGCATCACCGCACTGAAATGCCTTGTCACGCATTTTGCCACTGACCGGGCTGCCAATGCCAGCCTGCCTGGTGCTAGCGCGGGCGCAGCACCTCTGCAACTGTGTGCCGGGCGCAGCAGACTTCACTTGCGGCAGCCAGCAGGATCAGTAACAGTAGCCTAATGAGGTTTGTCAGTGACAGATTTTCTTTAGTTCTACAGGATGTGACGTCACGTCCTCCTACTGCAGCCACAGTTAAAAGTTTGGTAGGCTGCCTGGCTGGTTTGCGTGACAGCGCGATGCTCGCACGACGCACCGCCGTCCCGCGGCCGTAAATTAAAATCAATGAGGACCCAACCCCCACGCACCGCGAAGGGCCGCTGCAGTCCACTGCGCAGCTCCGCTCTGAGCTGCGCCTGCTGCTGAGCCTGAGTGAGTCTGGAGGGTGGGGGCACGTTTGCCATTGCCAAGGGAGTCGAGTGGGACTCTTAGGAGGCGGGCGGTCAGCCCATAAACCGAAATTCCGTGCTCTCCTCACAAGTAAGTGTTAGAAAAGCCGAGTGTCAAATTGTCTTTTTAACGCTTGCAGAGTAAATGGAGTGTCTTAAACAGCACGTCCTCTAGGGTGACCAACCGTCCGTAAATTTCACGGACCGTCCGTTATTTTTGTGGCCTGTCCGTTGTCCGTCATCATTCCTTTTACGGACGCCTTTTGTCCGTAATTTTCACGATTGCAGCAGGCTGTGCTGTTCCCCTGTGAGAAGCCCCAGGCGTTTAAACGTTCTCTCACTCGGGGCCTCTCGCACTTCTCTTTGAGCTCTAGAGGCTGCAGCAGCCCCTCCCCGAATTCGCACAGACTGTGGACAGGCCCATTGTCATTCTGTCTGCTGTTGATCATCACATAAAGAATGACAATGGGCCGTCTGCCTTTAACTATGCGCACACAAGTGAGTGCCTTGAAGGCGAGTGACTCGCTTGGAGCCAGTAGATTATACCACCCACATCTGAGCAAAAAAAAATCTACTATTACAATTGGATCCGTTTGCTTTTTTTTGCCATAACTGTTTAATATTTACATGTAAAAAATAAATACAAAACTAAACATTACTTCTGAACCGAGTTTCCCAGCCTCATGCAGTTTTGCACAACTAGACTACTGCAATGCAATATGTGAGAACATTTACATGTAAATTTACATGTAAATGTTCTCACATATTGCATTGCAGTAGTCTAGTTGTGCAAAACTACATGAGGCTTGAAACTCAGTTCAGAAGTAATGTTTAATATTTTAGTAAAAAATAAATACGAACTAAACAGTTATGGCTAAAAAAAGCAAACGGAAATTAGATACTCAAACCCTGCAACCAGGTGTTAATTCTAGGGCTTCCTCGAAACCTTTGCTAGACATCTATCGGAGAAATACTGCGTTTTCAAAATTCTCAATTTGGTCTGAACAATACTCTCTGCACATGACCACCAACATACAAGAAAGAACAAAGAAAACTGTTCGTACTCGAAGGTAAATGCATACAAGCTCCCAGCTGGTCAGCTCAAAGTTGATAAGGTCTTTTCTTTTAGATCTGGCATTAGCCAAAACCTTAAGATTTTACTAAACTTCTGTGTATAATACATTTACTCATAGGGGCATTCAGTCAGCCCTCTTCCCTCACAGCCGTTTGTTGTGCCATTCGCATTTTTTCTTTCACTTACTACCACATACAGCATGGGGAATTATGTCAGCACACTTCAGCCACTGGCTAATTTAATTATGAGTGACTGCATTCTTCTGTTTCACACGCAGCGCTTCCACATACAAAGAAATCTCCTTCTGTGCCATGGACTAGTACGGCAATGCATGCTTTTAGAGACCAAAAAGATTTTGCTTTTAGACAATATTTTTTAATATATATTTTCAAGGGCCCACCAATTTTACCAACAATCTAGTTGTACAAAAATCACAACAAAATAACATGCATTGACAAAGCCAAAGGCTAGCCACCAGCGCATGTTTTTTCCCCACTTTACCCAACAAAAAACATGCAGCTAAAGTGATGCGCAAAATGTTGTGAGTTGTTTTTATTGTTCTCTACCCAAAATGGTGATTGCAAAGTTAAAAACGAAGATTGGTGGTTAGTAATTGTACAGGGATTGCCTATCTTCTCTGTGAGATTTTAAAACATGACGAGCGTGCATGGTTGCAAAGGCCCTTTGCAAAGGTTGACTGGTCACCTTTCTTGTGCATATTGCTATATTTGGGTGTTATACGGGTACCAATGAGGTCCAAACTATGCCCAGAAAGTGTTTAAAAGTGTAAACATAAGAAAATAATGTAGTTATACCATCACAAAATTTGCAGCTGCAGAGATTTTCCTTTTCTTGCCAAATAATTTAGTCAAGCCTGCAGCATAATTTGGCCCTCCCCTGCTGCATAATTCCAGTGGCCCTGCATATAGTACCTACCAGTATGGATGACATGTGACTCCTACACCTTGCAGCCCCCATTGTCTTAATTAACATTTCCTATACATTGATTTACACACATATATGAGTCATTGTCTCTGAACAATGTGTGTGAGCTAAAGTGCTCAACACCCTACACTGGGCTGACTAGCACTATAAAAGAAATGAAATACACACGAGATATGGTCTATATGGAGATGAGGGGCACCATTGGAGGTTGATAGTGAGGGACTCTGTGCAGTGAGGTCCTTGGTGAAGCGGTGTGATGAAGGCTGAAGGCTGAAGGGGGAGGTGGCAACCCTTCCAGGGAACCCCAAACCTTCAGGAGGCCTCATACAGCCTAAAGCCAATGTTCATATGTGAGATATGGGATACTCAGTGGGCCCTCATTTAATTCTGCAGCCCCCCCCCCTATAGTTTTGCGTTATGCCACTACTTTCACAGGAGGGTGCGCCAACAAAGATTGTCGCACAGGTTGCCACAAGCACTATAGCCGGCCCTGCCAGGGTCGTAGCTATCATTTCTGCAGCCTGGGCTGTGCCCCAGGCCATGAGGTAAAAGCACTTCAGGAGTTGAATGTAGGACGAACTAGTAGGAAGGCGGAACCTATGAACGAAGGGATTTTATTTTATTACAACCTATGTTTCTGTACAGTTTTTATTTCACCATATACCGTTAATGAAGAACAAAGAGCACAATTAGAAATGTCTAACATAACAAAACCGGTGTGCACTAATCCCTAAACCTTGTAGTGCCCCACTGTAACCTGCCAGACAAATGCTCCGAGCTGGAGCCTTGGATGCATTTCTCCATCATTCTTTGAAAAATAGCCTTTTTTCCTAACAAGCTGTGATTTTCTATCTGTATGTACGTATATGTTATTTCTGTAGTGTGACCCTAGCCAAAAAGGCAGCGGAGCGCTGTACAATGCCCAAGACAAAATTAAAGTCTGAAAACCTGTGCCAAATTTACGATGGGTATATTTACTAACTTTTCATGCAACACAGCTCAGCAAGTGAAGTTCTGCGCTGTGTTGCCTGAATGGACAGAGCACAACAGCACCCTATTTTCAAATATATGGTGCAGTTCTGCTCTCTCCTAGTACTGGGGCCCTTGTGGCTGCCTAGTGCCAAAACATTGTCGTCAAGTACGTTTTTGTGCAGGAAGGGAAAGCTATCCTTTGCGGCTATTTCCTCTTTGCCTGTGTGCTGCAGAATACAGCGCACATGCAAAGAGGAAGTAACGAGGAAGAATAAAGATATTTTTTCTCGTTACACCTACCTCAGATAGGCACACCATTTTGGCATAAACCAGTCTTTATAAATATGGATTTATATCGCAATGCATGGGAATGCCCATGCACCACCCTTGTAATGCCTACGTGACCGCTCTCTAACTTTGCGGTCAAAGACAGAATAGTAAAGTGGCCTAGTTGACAGTCTTGTTGTGGTCGTAAAGAGCGTGTGAATCCAAAGGCTGTAAGATGTCAGTTTTTTGTAACACAGAACAACTTTTAAATACCTGCAAATGAACTGTGCAAATGTTTCAAAACATATCAGCAGTTAGGAAACCACAAATGGACCACTTGTTTGTAATTCAGAAGTGTGCTGGAAACAGAGTTTTAATAGGTTCAAAGCAATCAAGACAATTTACTTGGTGATGTTCAAATGATACATATTTGCTGAAACCACCTTTCCACACATTATTGTTTGTGCGCTATATAGTTTTATCAGTAAAACTGCATCTTGGTATTTTTTTGCCATTTCAATGGAAAATGTTCTGTATGTAAAAGATAGTGCCTCCTTCTGACCTACAATAGTGCCGTAACAACTTCTAGTCTGTAGCACACTTCTGTGCATCATTGAGAATCTGCAGTTAGAGCTCACAGAAAGGAAACAGCCCAAGCAGTATACAATCTCCAATATACGGGTAAAGTAAGGACTGAAATATGGCTAACCGAGGCTTTATATAGCAATGTCAACTTCTATCTAACCGTTCTGGCTTGCAATAATACCATAACACTCAGCAGTGTGCAGCCAATTATAGCTCATGCAGGCTGGTTAGTAACTCCCTTTTCCTGCTTAATGCTCTTACCCTCACACAAGACTTGTCCGCTATGGGTCTTATCCATCACTCAGTTCTGTACCAGCACCTAAATCAGTCATCACCAGCTCAACAGTCATGGAATACCTAAAGTGATCTGACACAAAGCTGGTCACTCAGAGGACTGGTCTCTAGTCCAGCACTGCAGGTCCCAATTAGCTACATCCTATGCGTGCACGCTTTATGGCACTCATATATGAGATGCAGGTAACAAAGTCCCTCTGAGCAGATCTTCCTGACCACTTTTGTCACCAAACATGCCTGCTCAGAACCATGAACTAAACAAAATATCAGTCTGGACAACCCAGTGCAGTAACCACATAAATAGACTGTGATCATGTGAAATAACACAAAAAGACCTGCACAGTTGCTCAAAGCTGCACGCATACCAAAAAACGTGAAGTGCACGATTGTCTCAACCTAACAAACTTATTTTGACTTACACTTACATTGGTTGTCTATTTACTTACTTATATACTATTGCGCGACCTCCTCTAATGTGTCTGTAAAACGTACCTTTTGTCTAAAATTTTTGTCCTGAATTTTGACCCTCTGTCCTGAATTTTTGTCCTGAATTTTGAGCCTTTGTCCTGAATTTTTACACTCACTGTCCTGAATTTGCACCCATGCCTGTTGGTCACCCTAACGTCCTCTGAGGCACGTTCTTGCATCTTGACAGTTTATGGATGCAAGAAACTATTTATTGAAGTTTTCCGAGTGCATTTTTAACTGTCTGCACTGAGAGAGAGAGCTGTTGTTATGTGTTTAAATTATATCCACTGCTCCATATGTGCAGCTACCTGTTTCCCAATTCCTAACTCTGCAACAGCTCATACTTCACGCTGGTTTCCGTCTTCCAGCTGGAGCTTTCGGTGCTACGTCTTAAAATAAAATAGCATTAGTAATAAAAATGTAAATCATAGGAGCCTTTTTCTAGTAAGCGCTGTTAGAATAAATTTGGGAAAGTTGTGCCAACTCGCATGCTGCCTTCCATGCCGGTTGCACTGCGCCACGGTTCTTTCAAAAGGCAAAGGCCGGCTGGCGAGGCTTGCAGAAATGGTCTCAGCTCAGTACTGCTGCAGGAGCACGACTGTCTGCGCCACCCCTCTGAAGAGCTTAGGTCAGAGTGGTGAACCTGCTATCATTGTAAATGACGTCTGCACAGTGAGTCCGGCACTGCATTCAGCACTAAACAGGCAAGACTCGAGCACGGGACAGCAAGGAGTCTACTACTGTTGCAGCTTAGAGGCATTACAGCTGAGGTCCGTGTTGTTCATGTTGGGGCCTCACATCCTTCTGCTGTGGGCCGGGTCCCACGTGGGACAGAGAGGCCTGGAGTACACACTGATGCTCTGCATCCTCACTTGACTGATTGATTGCCAGCAGCAAGGAGGATCCAGGGGCCCAGAGTGGGTGAAGGCTGCTATGGCATCAGCGTTTATCTGTAGTTAAGCTAACTTACTATGGCTGCTATTACTAAATAACATTAATGCTTCAATCATTCTGAGCTGCCTGCGCCCCCTTGCCTGTAGTGTACTGAGTCTGAGAACTGTGCAGTCACGCAGCATGACTCTGCTCTGCTCAATTTTTAGCTGCCTGCCTTTAGCGCACTTTAGTTCATTGACTTCTTTGTTTCTTGTTGCTCAAATGGGTGTAATTTCTGATATTATTTGTATGTTTACCTCGTCTAAATTGCTTGATGTTATCGTGAGAAAGTGTCACTCATAGTCCTAAAAATGTCACTCATAATTACACTGAAATTATGAAAATGTCACACATAGCAATCTGAAACCTTGGCAGCTATGGACCCGGTCTTAGAGAACACAGACCAGGTGCTCACTGGCTCCAAAGGCCAAAGAGCAGGCTGTTGACTTTAGAAGTCCTTGTCTGTTTTTGAATACTCTGTGTGCCTTCCGTACAGGCCGAACAGGGAAAAATCCCGGCCTGGCTTGCCTGCTCTGCTCGAGTTCTGCTTACTGCCAACAGGACCTGCTAATGTCTTGTTTGCTGCGTGTTATGTGAGGGCTAGACGGAATGGCGCATGTAACCTATGGAGGGCCGGTGCAAGGGTTGCTGCTAGACGGGACAGATGGCGCTATAGGGCGGGTTGCCTGCCTCTGTACATTTAATAGATTTGTTTTTGCCCAATTAATCTTTCAAAATGTTTCAAGGACACTTACTTTATTCAGTGGAGGCCTCGGGCCTATGCAGGCTCCACTGCTTGCTGCTTCTACTCTGGTGCGTGTCAGTCTCTACTCTCTGACTGACTAACAGGACGTGCCCACTACTGTGCTGCGGCGCCGGCGGGCGAACTTGGGGAGGGGGCGCAGATCATTGGTCTGACTCGAGTGTCTCGCAGAGCAATGCGCTAGTCAGACCAATGAACTGCGCCCCCTCATCAAGTTCACCCGCGCCCTATAGTAGCGCTGTCATTGCTGCTCTGAGCAGGTCATGGATAGTTTCTAATTCTGGCACCACATGCACTCACTGCCTACATTTAGGCGGGTCACGGGCACCTGGCAGGGCGGGTGGTGGCGCCGAAAGTGTACGCGGTGCGCACCCTGCGCACACAACAACACACTACTAAATGCAACCAATACTCCAAGTTCCAACAGTGCACTCTGACCTCTGTGTGGGTTTTTAAAAAGCACCACTGTCGTTCGTGAGATGAGGTCACCTCACCAATGGCAGTGGTGCTTTTTCCCCGCACAGAGGTCAGAGGGCAGAGAGACTGTCACGGACCTGTGGCCTTCTGATTTTGTTATTGGGGGCCGATTTTCATAAAAAACCAGGCCCCAGTAACAAAACCGGCCCCTTGTGACAAAACCGGCCCCCAACCCTTCAGGCCTACCGGGGGATTGCCCGGTGCCCGGCATCACCAGTCCGGCCCTGCATGTGGCACATGATTGGGAATGACTTTGGGCTATAGAATTAAAAAAGGGCACATGCCAGTAGGTTGCAGCAAAAGCAAGGTTGGGGGGTAGAAATTTCGGTGCAACCATGAGCCCAGTGTTGTCTCTCCACATCCCCCGGCCGAGGGTCTCATTTACACTGTTGCCTGATCCAGAATTGTTTTTCATTTTCAGGGGCCTGTTCCTGAAACAGATACATATATTTTAGTGCTGGTACAGGAAATAGATCAGCTTTCACACCATATATGGCAACATCAACCGTTTTAGACAAAGGGGAATTCTTAGCAGCTACATTGGCTAGGGGGCTAGGGCATTTCCCCTTGAAACATTGTCTTGATGGTGTTGGTGAGCAGTACACTTTACCACTGCCACTTTTTTTGGGGCAATTTCAAGGCATTCAAAAGCTTTAGAACATACCTCCCGTTTTTATAGCAGTACCTGCTAAGGTCAAGGAACCTCTTTTCATCCATAGGAGCCGAAAGTCATGTGTTACTGCAGATGCATGCTTTGAGTCTGTGTACACGGTAACAGTTTTTTGCATGGCTATGATGCAAGCCAGAGTGTGAGTGATGAGCTCTGCAACTTACAACTGTGTGCAAATTACAACTTTCAACAACTTGATACACAGTGCTAACTACGTAACCATCAACTAGAGTACCATCATCATTTCTGACACAGGGTCATCCACAAAGTAAATTAGTTCATATTAATTGAGGGGCACATCAGTTAACTCAATATGTGGTGTAGTAACTGATAGAGTGGTTAGAATACAGTCCTGTGGGTCTCCATCTTCACTAATAAGTATCTGAGAAGCAAGGTTCAAAGTGGGACAGCGGACCACAGTATTATGAGAGGCAGATAACAACATTTCATATGGGGAGAACAGTGCCTTAGAGTAATGTTGAGTGTTTGTAGTGAGGATGAGTGCACCAACAGAATGGAGAACAGAAACAGCAGAGAACTTAGCACAATATTTTCAGAGGCTTCAACAAGATTTGTGGCAGCCACCACAGAATGTGGACACGGTCTGAGTGCAGCCTCATATGGATCTAAAGTTGAGGAGTAATAAGCTATGGGCGTTGTACCTGCAGCCTCAAGCGCAAATCCGTTTCGTTCATGACAATACAGGGAAATGGTTTAGCAAAAGTGCTTTTTTCGGGTGTATTTGAGCAACAGTTGGAATCCGAGTTTGTTAATCCTCTTATTTTTTGTATGTCATTCTATTTCATCATCCATTTCTCTAGGACATGCATTGCCTTCTGTGCTCATCTCTGTTGTTGCAATGTGGAAAATTACTCCTCTGGGTAGCTTTTCGAAGTGTTGAAGCTCTTGACATATAAACAGTGCTTTAAATGGGCCGGTACTGCCCGGTACTGAGTACCGGCACTTTTTTATTTTGAGAGGGAGAGTACCGGCACTTCTCAAGAGAGACGTAATACTTTTAATTGGAGAGTACCGGCACTTATCAGAAGCAAGCAGGTACTCTGGTACAGAGTACCTGCACTTCTATTTTTCCATTTCAAGCACTACATATAAATGATAGTAAAAAGAAACTCCAGGTTGGAAATCGAAGCCCATTGGGAGTTCACACTTAAAGCTATGATTACTATAGGAGACTGGTTATGAAAAGTATCCTCCTACGTCCAAGAGCATGGAGCTAAGACCAGTTTTGTGCCCTTCATAATCCTAAAAAGTAATCTCAGTCCTCATTGGTTCTAGATGTGGCCTTCTCTTCTCCTGCTTTTGCTAGGAGAAAAAAAATAATAAATATATCATCTCAATTAGTATATTAGCTTTTTAGCCCATAATCCCTCCTTTTGTTGCGAACAGACATGGCCTTTTCTCACTAATATACAAAATGTCTGTCTCGTGAATCAATATCAATCACTCAGAACATAACTAAGAAAATAATATCAGATTAGGAGGCTTGCAGGGAGATGGCTCTTTATAGTCTGATTGGTGTGTGGGGCGTAGAAGCAAGTGGACACACCAGGGGCACAGATGGGGGGTGATTCCGTAGGCAGGCAGTCTCAGGATGAGGCTGGTGAGTAGAAGACGCCGGGTTGACTGACACAGGTTCTCTGCAACATTAGTGGTTGGTGGACGCTACCTCCTGCTAGTGGGGGCAGAGTCTGGCAGAGCTCCTAAAGGGGCTGGGAAGGACACAGGCAGAGCTGGAGACTAAGAAGGCCATACAGTGGTAGAGAAGTTCGAATATGGGCAAGCTGTATGTCGATTAATGGCTTGCAGGCTAGAACCCAAGGACATGCAGCTGGGTTGGGAAGGAGACGGGAGAACTGCAGTTACAGGGAATATTCTTACACTAAAACAAAGCCGATCTGCCCTCAGATGCAAGGTGAAGGCAAGTTACAAAGTTGAGAAAGAGGCAATGGGCTCCCGAGAGTAATTCTCTTAGAAACCTAACTGCTGCTGCACGGATTTCTGTCACACCTGGAGTCCAGGAAAACATTTCCCAGCTGTAAGATACTTGTTTTTCTCTCTTTTCATCGCCTCCATGCCCAGCCTCTATTTCTTGCTGGGTAGCAGCAAATCAGTCCTGCTATTTGCTGTACCCTTAGGCCGACACAGTTTCATTCTGGCCCAAAACATTGCAGTTTACTTTATGAGCTTACCTTCTTTTTTTTGTTATCGAACGGTTGCAATGTCTCTCTGGGGACAGGCTCGTTACCTGTAGACAGATTATCCATTGCAGCATAAAGGATTAATGCTAATGGGATTTGTCTTTACCATCTAAAGGCAATGTTTGCAATCCAGCTGGGCTGGCATAGCATCCCATCCTTGTGATGTTGCTAACGTGTTGTTTCGTCAACAAATGTCAAGCAGAGTCATCTGATGAAGGCTGGAGGTAAGGAAGGCAGCGGACTGGAGGAGGAGGTGGTCACCAATTTTGGTGTTTAACTAATATGGTGCTGGAAGTTGTCAGTGAGAGGATGGTGTTGTGTACACTACTTTGCACAGCATGTTCCTGCAGCATTCATTTCATATTGTGTTAGGAACTGCTTCGTAATAGAAAAAAGCACCTTCTCCCCTCTGAGTGACCTCTTGCCATTCACACTGCACTGTCCAGATGCAGCACTTATGTGAAGTAATGCTTCTCACAGCAGAAAGTACTGGGAATGTCTCCACTCTGGAGTAGCTACAACCCAGGAGCATTGAAGAGTGAGATCTGTGTACCTGGCTGTCATCAGCCTCCCTGTAGGAGCAATCAGAAACAAAAAAGGACAGGCCCTTCTAGAAACTTCCTCATCTTGAACAATAGAACATGCAGTCCCACTACTCACGCTTACCATCTACCAAATTTGCTGAGCTCAGGAAAAACAAATTAATTAGCAGCCCCTTCCTAACAAGGAACTCCTTGAATTTCTTAGGAGAACCATATCTACAGCCTTCCTCGCTTTAATGTCGGTCTCCACCTTCAAGTTACAGGAATGCAAGCAATACACTTCCACTGCCTGGGGAGGCTGTCTTTACCCCTATCCTGTGCAATGATAAACCAGTGGCATCCATAATTAATACATTGACCAAAACCTTAACGGTGAACATCCTAAAACATCCACTCCAGCACGTGTAGAATCTCCTTTTCAATGATGCATTATTTACCCTGTATATCATCTCATGTTGATAAGATCGTGAGGTTACTGCTTCCTTTAAGCGCAGTCTAACACTCTTGATATGTCCTTTTATATACAACCAGTTATTACTTTATACGTCCAACCCCTGAGCAGATTACCTATGTTTGTTGATGCGGTCCAAAAGAAGCCTCGCAGCTGACAGAATATTCGTCCGATTATAATGCCTTTCAAAAGTACCGAATTTAGCACCGTCCCAAATGCAAATGATGTAGTGCTTTCTCCGTTTTGCATCCACAGATTCCATGCCATCTCAAAAAGCCTCCACGATAGTCCAAAAAAAAAAGCCTGCAGGAAACTTGACCTAGACTTCTCCATTTCTGAACAGCCTTCTCTAAGTAACATGTGTTTTTGCCTTAATCTCGGTTATTGTATTTCAGCAAGTTACCCACGCTTTATTTCAAGAGCACAACCTTTCCTTTTTTTGAGTCATATCTCTGCAACCTAATACTTCTTGAGCTTCCCTAGCTCACCTGTTAATCTCACTAGCTATCTGCAAAAACTCACGTAGCCCCCATTAATATTTACACAAACTACTATTAACTATTAGAGCATTGGAATGTTGATAGCTCCATTGAAAGCAATGGAGCAGCAGTGGCCTGTATAGATTGGTATAGGGCCGCTGCTCTCAACATTTAACTGTCCTAATACACAGGCTCTGCCTCTCTCTTTCCCTTGCCTCTCGAAAATATATTAATTGGGCAGAGGAAATCGAAAAGCAGAGCACACAGCAGCCTTCCCCCTCCTGTAGCTCACAGTGTCACTGGAGCTTCGGAAGGTGGGAGGGGCAATTCTGCCCAGATCCTGTGTTTACCTGGGTCGGCAGAATAGCTGATAATCACTGGATTAACCGCCAACCGCGGGTTTCAAGAGCAGCGTGCTGCCTGCGTAAAGCGGTTCAAAGACTCGTCAGGGGTAGTAAGGTTTATAAACATGCAGTTACTATACAATACAATAAGGAAGCCCTGAGGCAGGCACTGACTTCAACGCTGGTTTTATTTTTACAAATGCATTTTTAGCTTCAATAGACCACTGCAATGGCTCAAGGGTGTCTTTTCAAACAAACTCTTATAAATGCATGACCATTTCAGCATTACCCTGCCATTCCTAAAAATGTACACGACTGGGAAATAATTACAGGGCGGAACAACTTACAAATGGCTTCAGCTCTTTCAGAGAACAGGTGGCACTTGCTAGGAGCAACCTCATGGCCATGGTATAGCACTCAGGGAAGGCAAAGCTGTAATTTTTCCTTTGCAGCCTTGTGACCTTTTTAGCCAATTCTGTGAGGAGACAGACTGAATACTCCTTGCACTGATGTAGAGTAACAGATGCCAACAGTACATCATAAACATATTGGGTTACAGTATCCCGCTAGGGGAAAATCAACATGTCCAAATCAATCTTTAGAACTTGTGAAAAGATTGAGCGAGACCCTGTATATCCTTGCAGAAGACCGGTCCACGAAGTAGGGACCATTGTAATGTCACCCCAAAAAGATGCTGACTCTCTTCATGTATGTGAATGGAAAAGAAGGCAGAGCAAAGGTCAACCATGGGGAACGACTGAGCATTTGCAGGTATCCAGGAGAGAATGGTAGCAGAGTTGACGACCTCGGAGAATCTTGGAATCACCACATTCTCTTCCAGGGAATACTCATCAATAGTCATAAGCCTTGAATAGTCCGGCCCACGTGCGGGGACCCTGTAGCACATATTACATACAATATATATATATATATGTTTAATCCTTAATAATGTATGTAGTATCCTAAAACATACATATATATGCAGCCTAAAGAAATAGAGGCTAAAAATGCCCAAATTACATTGAGTTTTTCATTTAAAATGAACCATACACATTCAACATTTCTGCAATACAGAAAGATAAAAACTTTAAAGTGTAAAACTTAGCCTTTAATGGAAAGAAAAAAGCAAGGGAATGAAAGGCATTGTTAGTCAATAGGCTGCATTGAAAACCATAACAGAGAAAAACTAGCACCGTGCCTTTAAGACCTCCTGAATCCCATCATGCCCCACAGGTGACAGTTAGGTCAGTTCTTTTTTCCGGCTCCTTCAGTGAGGATCCTGGAGCACTGAGCTCTTCAACGTTTGACTTTTTTGTCAGATTTTTCTCTTCACATTGAACAGAAATTATCTTCACTCGATGGTTTAAAGTAGCCTTGGTGCTTTTAACCATTTTTCTGACTGAAAATTATTTTTTCTAAGTCACAAAATGCCATCCCTTTTCAACAAGTGCCCTTCGTGTGACAAAAAGATGGCAAACTCTGACCCACACTCTGTGTGTGTATAGAATGTTTACCGCATCA
The DNA here is from genome assembly GCA_963921515.1 of Calotriton arnoldi. NCBI lineage: Eukaryota > Metazoa > Chordata > Amphibia > Caudata > Salamandridae > Calotriton > Calotriton arnoldi. The sequence continues at coordinate 522,937 of CAWUFW010010473.1, forward strand.
AAAGCGCTGTTCTTCATCGCAGTCAACAGGTAGGAGATCACCATCGAAGGCAGAGGTAAGGCAGCCACTGCTGCTCTACTCAGATATGTACCCATCACAGAGATGTGCAAGGCTGCAACACGGCGATCGGTAAATAATTTTTCTCCCCATTATTTTCTTGACTCAGGCAGATGCTCAAGTAGGGCAAGCTTTGAACAAGAAACCTCTTTGGTTAATTTTCTACTTAGCTGCTAGTAACTGTTTTGTATTCGTCCGCAGGGGCATGAGATGGGTTTGCTACTCTATTCAGTGCTTATGACTATTGAGTATCCCCTGGAAGAGAAGGCTAAATTGCTTACCTGTAATCCTAGTTCTCTTCCAGGGGAATACTCATCAAAGTCATAAGCAACCCTTCCTCCTCCCCGTACGAATACTTAACATAGCAGCTGAGAGGAGAGGACCCCTGGCCGATCGACTCAAAAGCTGAAAAAATGGCATCCATCTAAGTAAACAGGATTGAGTCAGGGTGCCTCTACAGACGGTGGGAGAGTCCTGCTGGAGAAGGGATCAAGCTTGCTGACATGCCTTTGTGGGTCCAAGGATGTGATTCTTTTACTGCATGATAAAGCATAGAGCAGAGTGCTGTAGTGGGTAGACCTTCCTTTTCTCTGAAAAGCAGCTTCAGCCCAAGAGCACAGGGACACTTGCCTGAGCATGTGGCAACACCATTGACCACAGACCATGGGGAGGTGTGTCCGGAGGCCCACTGCTGCTGTTTAAATGAGTGCTCTGCTCACAATGTGGAAGCAGATGGAGTGTGGCTATGCTTTGTCCCCGGGAGACCCTTGGGTGGAGTGACAACAGAGCGAAGGGGTATAACACTACCCAGCACCTACAAAGTGCAAGAAATAGCTGCCTATGATGATCAGGCCTGAACCAGACTATAGAGTATATAACAGACTAGTGAAATAAAAATAAAGTGGTAGTCGTTCATATTGTCACACCTATGGGAGGTCTTTCTGTGAGGAGTGTGAAGTTAACCCCATAATTAAACTTGAGTAGCCATAGACGAGGTTCTTCTAGAGATTCACAAAACTGACAACAAATTTACCTTGTGTTGGGTTGTGCTGGCTGTTGCTTTTTTTCACTGTGGCCAGACCGTGGATGTGCAGGAACTGTTGGTGCACTCCCCTTACCTAATTTGACCCAGATGAGGCCTGTTGCAGTTGGTCATCACTGGCCTTATGTAGGTACTATGTCATAGTGTCAGGACTTACCAGGTATCCTGGGGGTTGGTTGGCTGAAAGTTGCAACCTGTTTCTGCATCCTCATCAAGAGATGATAGGAGTCCCCACTTGCCAATTTTTGGGAAATGATGCTGGTGGTTACCAGTTAAGGGATGGAGAATGCCCGTCGCAATCTCTGGCTTGTGCATGGTTAAAATCCGGACTGATTCAGATTGGCCACAGCCTTTATATAACCTATTTCGTTAATGGTACATTTCCCATACAAGATGGCTGTCATTGACTTCGGAGTTGATGATTATATACTTTCGGGTCAAAAGGGGTTCTGACAGTATTTAAACTGGTGCTGCTTCCTAGTCTTTGCCTGGCAATGTCCATAGTGGGTGGAGTCTTCTAATGGCTAGTTTGCTCACCTGGCTCGCTTCCTTCGTGTGCTCCTTTGTTGTCGTTTTGGGTCCTTCATTGGGTTCTTGTGTAACAGCTTGTTACTTAACTCTCTCCAGTTATGCTTGCAGCCTTATTAGAAGGAGATCATCTGTAGCCTTCATCTGGTTGCCCTCAGGACTAATGATGGTGAGTTCATCTGCTTTTGTGTTACCTTGAATACTATCAAGTGTTTAATGTGGTATTCATTTAATTAATTCCTTTCTTAACACAAACTGGTGTGCTCTTGACTTACTTAACTGAGCTTTCTATTTAATGTTATCTCTGCCTTTACTAACCGTTTCTACTTATCCTACATCCTCAACACTGGGTTGAGAGCAGTAGGAAATTAAGGGGCTGGTGGGTAATCTGCACAGTCCCATACTCTTGTTATGATACATAGACACACAAAAGCAGAGTCTGGATTGTCCACTGCCTAGGGAAAATAAACAAATACAAATGTCTTTGGCAAAATATGGACATTGATGAATTAACTGTCATTAAACTACATAGGCAGAGGAATTGAAACATGGTGAAATAAAAGGCAGGAAAGTCTGTGCAAACCACCAATATAGCTCAGTGCACATCTGGTCGAACAGACATGAGGTCAGTGACGCCAATGACGCAAGCAAGTAAATGGCGGGACATTAATACTCCCAAGTAAGTGGACAAAAAAGCTGACTCCAGAACAAAACAGACCTAGCCTTGCTTGAAATGCCTCTTCTCAGAATTGATCTTAGAAATCTTGCAGAGGGAACTTAAAAAATGGAAGAAGCTGTTGAATCAGTAACTTGAGAGGTGGTAGAGATTGAGGCAGTTCTGATGAAACTACAAGAAACTATTTAGAACCTGAACCGATAGTGGAGGATGCAGAAGAAAAATCCAAAAGAAATAACCTCCACATCATGGAACTCCCAGAGTGAGCGGAGGAGACATCAGTTCAACTCTTCTTTGAGATATGGCTCATACAGACAATTACATTTCGTCTCTCCTATTTTTCAATGAAAGAGCACAATTGGTGTTTTCCCCACCTCCCAAACACAGGGCCCCCTGCGGGCCATTGCTCACTTTTTGAACTTCTGTGATAGAGGCACAATTCTGCAGTGTTCATGTCAATAACTATGCCAAGTTCGAGGTTACAATAATACAAATTTTCCCACACTACAAAGAACTAGTTCAATGACAGAGACTACCCTTTGAAGTTGTCAAGTGATGTCTCCATGATGGAAGGGAAGGTTTAGTAATTTGGAACACTTCAGTTTGAATCTTATTATATAACATGATACTGCATTGAACTCTAATCCATGGGAGGGGATCGGCTTTGAGGTGGGTTTGGCTTATGCTATTTGCAACTAGAGTCGCCATTGGTTAGCCAGGTTGAAAGGGCTAGAACCCCTGGTAGATAGTACTAGGATAGAGATGTGACATCACACATTGATTCCCTTGTCTTATGGCTGGTAGTGTATGCATCATGACCTGGAATGTGCATGGATTGCGTAATGACAAGAAACGGCATAGGGTGTGCTTATTGCTGAAAGGCTAAGGGTTGGGCATAGCCTTCCTCCAGGAGACACAAGGACATAATAAACTAATCCTATTCCAGAGGTATTGTAATATGTAGTAATAATGAAGTCCCATTGTAAAAAAACTCATAGTAACAAAAGATCCTCGTGGACGACATATAATAGTACAAGGCACCATAGAAAAGCAGGAGATAATATGTTTACCCAATGTTTCTGCCCCTAACACTCTTGATTTGACATTGGCTAACCTGATGACCCCCAACATTAGATCATCAATTAAGGGAAAGAGTTGACAGACTGGGTATGGTGTACCTGTGGAGAGTACATCACTCATGTGACGTGGTGTAGACTTTTGTTTCACCCCCTCATGGCTCAACAGTAGGATTGATAACACTTTTGTAAGTCACACTCTCAGTGATAAATGCTCTGATTCATATTATCTATGAAGAATTCAATCAGATAATTTCACACACAATGTAATATGTACCTAGTACAACACTATACCCAAGATCCCGACCTGGAAAGTGCTGGCATAATCGCTGCAGAAGTCTGCTTTTAATCCCTACGTAGACAAAGTTCTCAATTACTTCTTTAACAACAACCGAGGATTGGCTTCCGCCACCGCAACTGAGTAGAGTGCAGTGAAAGTTGTGAGGGGAACACATTTTAGGAAAACGTAGGGGGTAAGTCAACAATTACAGGCTAATATTAAGGAAAAAATAAATAATAGAGTCCCTTGAATGTGAAGTAGTGAATAAATCTAAACTCAAGATGAACCTATTGGCAGAAAAACATATATGCAACAACTTGAGTCAGATTTTCATATACAACATATAGGCAAAAAACCGCATACAGACAGGCTATATCTAAGACATTGCTGACCTGGGTGCAGGATAGAAACTGCTAGACCTGACACCCTTGAGTGGTAGTCCTCCAAACATTTTGCCTACGCCCCTCCTGTTTTGCTGCATTTATGCACTTTACTACTGCTAACCATGCTAAAGTGCTTGTGCTCTTGCACTAAAATAAGGTACAATTGGCTTACACTTGATCAGCACACTAAATTTACTTGTAAGTTCCTAGTAAAGTGGTACTCTGTGAACGGCCTGTAAATGAAATGCTACTAGTGGCCTGCAGCACTCATTATGCCACGTACTACACTAGCCTTTTAAAACATGTCTCAGGCCTGCCATTGCAGCCTGTGCGCAGATTTGACCTAGCAAAATAAACCTTTTACCAGGCCCAAATTTTCTTTCAATACAAATGTCACCCTTAGGGTATGCCTGAAATAGCCCTTAGGGCTGGGTGCATTGCGTTTAAAACGTTGGACATGTACTTTTAACTTTTACATGTCCTGGTAGTGAAAAACTCTTAAATTAATTTTTCACTACTGCAAAGCCTACCTCTCCTATAGGATAACATTGGGTTACCTTGTTACATTTAATAATTGATAACGTTTGCTTGGGAACAGGTAGAAATATCCTGTTTGGTCTATAAAGAATTGTAATGTAAGATACTCTTTAATGATAAAGTTGAATTTTAAGTCACAGTTCTGAAAATGGCGCTTTTAGAATGTTGGCATTTTCTTGTCCTAACCATTTGGTTCCTGCAGCGTGTGTCCTGGGTCACGTGATGAGGTATAGTTGGCCTTTGTGTATTCCTCCCAGACAGTACAACAGAAGGGGAACTGGATGTTGGCACGATGGGCCATCCTGACCTGATAGGAGGGGTGGAGCTGTCACCTACCACATTTGCATTTCTAAGAGCTCAGTACACACACAAAACTTCACACTAGCCTTTTGTGTCTCCAGATATCTTGGCACCAGGGCAGGGAAAGGAAGGAAATTCCACACCCAGGTGTGTGAGGGTGGGGAGGAAGTCTAAGTTTCTCCCACTTCAAAACTGGCAACAGGTATAAATATTGGACCCTCAGACCAACTCTTCATATCAGTTCTGGACTTGTTGAAGACTCAGAAGAAGTAATGCTCTGTTGCCCCGCTGCTGGAAGGACTGCCCGATGCAAGAAGGACTGCCCTGCTGCTTGAGGAAGGAAGACTGGAATTGCTCCTTGAACCCAGAACCACCAGAGTGACCCAAGGGCTATCTGGCTGGCCTCCTGTTCTGAGCTACAGGGACATAACAAGCTCCAGAGGGCAGTCCTACATCTGCTCAGCTGCCCAGACTCAACTGGACCTGCCTGTGCCATGCTGCTGGCCTTGGCTGGAGTGAGTCCTGATCCCCAAGAGGTACCTCCCAGGTCCTTGACCCTTAGCTGGTATCACAGTGTACTCTTCCTGGTCCAACGTGTGGCTCCCTCAGAACCGATGCAGTGTGATGCAACTCAACGCAGGACCTCGCATCGTAACACCTCGCAGCTTCTGATCGGTGTCCTCATTGGAACTGTCATACTGTGACGCTACTCAACACAGCACCTCTCAGCTCCTGATTGCCGGCCCCATCAGAACCAACGCAACTCGATATCGCGATGCAGGACCTCGCAAATGAGTCCAAGTGTAACCAGGTACACTGTCCAGCAGGCTGAACTCAGTCCTGCACCCGGCTCGTGCTCTTTCGCGGTCTGCTTGAACTTGTGACTTTGTCCCGATCTGGCGCGACCAGATAACCCCAGTTGCTGTTTTGTGCTTTTTGGAGCTATTTTCACTTACGTCTTTGAAATTGCTTATCTCCAGTTTTACTAATTGGATTTTTGTTGTTCTGATATCATTTTTTTTTTAATTTACTCTATTTTCCTGGATTGGTGTGAGATTTTTCTTGTGTTGTGTTTTAACTGTATTACTGTTTGAGTGCTACATAAATACCTTACACATTCCCTCTAAATTAAGCCTGCTTTTGTGCCAAGCTACCAGAGGGTTAATTGCAGGTTAATTTAGTTACTTTCTGTAGTTCACCCTGATGGGGATTGTGGTTCTTGCCTGGGTAGGGTTTCACCTCCCTCAACCAATCACCCAATTTGTCACTGAGACACAACAGAAACCTATCCTGAGAAAAAAGAGAAATAAAGTATTTATAAAGTTCCCTAAATATGGTTTTCTAAAATTATTTGAAATACTTATATTCCCAAAATAGTACCCATGACCCAAATCTGACCCATACTTATTTGACGGATTTGACACTGCTGCTAGTGACCCCAGAACAAAGAGAAATGAACAGCCCTTTGACAATGAAGGAATTACTTTTCACTGTGCAGCAAATGAAACGAGGAAAAGTACCTGAACAAGATGGACTCCTTTAGGTTTCTCTCTCTCTCTCGCTCAGTCTCTTGCTCTGTCTCTCTTTCTATCTCTCTCTAGCTCTCTCGCCTGAGAGAGAGAGATACTGGCTTTGACTCTGTGAGGGAAGCCTTAATCTTGATGGTTCTTAAACCACATGGATGTCTGAAAGATTTCAGATCTTATCGTCCTCTGTCAAGCATACCTTTAGTGTCATCTTTTTTATTGTTATTATGTGACATATGCCAATGCCTACTACCATCTGCCAGCGAGGTGCTATGATTTGCTGTATACAGTTGAAAACACAACGCCCTATCTTTCCATCCTGTCCTCCTGCACTCTTCCTGGCCTTCTTCCTTTATGCAAAACTTCACAAATAATTATGCTAAACATGGCTCTTCTTGCTCTCTGGGTGGTTTATATCAAGAAGGTAGGTAACAAGGAGGTAGGCATGTTTGCTACTTCTAGCAGTCTTCCCCAGTAGAGCAGTTTTATATCGTTGTGAAGGAATCATAGAGCGATGATCTGGGACAACGGGCAGTACCTTAAGGTACTGGGGTTGGCACACTTCACGATATTCCTTAGACAGGACACTGACATATGTTGCCCAATCAGTATTCTGTGACGTGTCATTACTGAACACAATGTTATATTTTTCTATGGCTAGGGTGTCTCACATCCTCTTAAGAAAGTCCCCTCCTGTGGGAGGAGACACTGTGCCCCACTTTACCAGGATGGCCTGAACTGCTATGGTTAGGGCTATGGTGAGTTGTTTACTCCACATTGATCTATGTGATCTTCCCCCTGGTTTTGAGGATCCCAACAAAATAGTACCAGGGTCTCGCTGTATGGTTATTTCAAAGGCTTCTTACAAATCTTTCAGTATTGTGTTCCATTTTATTTCCAATTTTGAGCAGTGCCAAACAGGTGTGTCAGTGTGCCCAGAGCCCCAAAGTCCTCCCAACATTACTTTTTTTTGTCTTGTCCAATTCCACCACTTTCTTACTTGTCGTATACCAGTAACAAAGTAGTTTATACTGTGTTTCTTTTATTTGGCAACACTTGGCTGATTCTTGTGCTCTATCATATATTTTATTAACTTACGACAAGCGTTCACATGGAACTCATTTTTAGTAACAAATTCATATTATCACAGATAATTTCTGTGTTGATTTAATCAAGAGAAAAAGATGGTGGGACAGAGCACATCTGCCTAGGGTTGGTTTATACAACGGTACGAACTAGCCAGAACAATTACTTTCTTTAAACTTAATTCAGCTGTATCAAGTTTTTTTATTTTGTTGTGATACAAAAAGAAAAATTACGGAAGATTTATTTCCATATTTTGCACATTTACTTTTTACTTTTTTGTTACAATGCTTTAGTTTTTTTGAGTGATTTTGTTGAGAAGAGGAAAAGAGAGTGGTAAAGGAACCTTAAGTGACATAACCATAACTTAAATATGTGTGACAATAAAGTGACTTGGAATAAAAAACACAGTTATTGGTATTTAAAAAGGGATGTCCAATTATTAAATTTTCAGTGCAGGGGAAGATCAACCAGATTGTTCTGGTGCTTCCTCTATGGACTATCCTTTTGATGTTGTCGACGACGTTTCAACCCTACTCGTGATGGGAGGGTCTCATCAGGACAAGGATTTGTGTTTTTTCCGTTATTGTTATATTGTCCTTTTTTGTTAAACCGACAGTTCATTTTTTCTGATACACATCACACATCTACTCTAACACCAATATCACTACAAATGTCATTTTTTAGATATTGTCAGACAGAGAGGCCCCCCTATACACAGAAGAATACATAGCTAAAGTTATCAGTGGACCATCGCTCTTTTCGTCAAATAGTTCTGCCATCCCTACAAGTCCTAGACAAGTTATTCTTGAGACACTAGAAAGAGCAAAGAAAAAGCATGTACGCACAGAGTTACATGCCTGTTGGCTAACAGAATATTTGAAGGCAAATATAATACCAAAGGACTCCAAGTCCGGAATGTGCCTGGAATTTTCTTGTGGGGATAAAACATTTAAAGGGGGTTTCAGTCATTTCTCCACAACTTGTTCCAAGCACTGGATGGTGCTAGGAATAGAGACCGCACTCGAACACAGTAAGAGAGAAATACAAGAAATAGAAGAGCTAGAAAAGGAATTACTAGGGTGTGATAACCTTGAAGAAGCCAAAAACACACTTGAAAAGCTTAACAAGACAATCAGTGAGTTCAACACATTTGAACTAAAGAAAAAGCAGACAAGGTCCAAAAGGACATTAACAACTTCACCAAAGAGAAGGCATACCCATACCTACACGAAGACTATTACTCGCAAGCACAACCCACAAGGAGAAACATCACCTGGGGTAGATACAAAAATAACAAATTGGTCACCTTTCCAGAGTCATCAGCAAGCTCTAATTCCTCAGACGAGGCAGGAGAAGGCACACGTTTTGGCTCGGGGAATCCCACAGCGAATTGTTTTTTAGGTCAGACCCAGAAAGGGAGGGGCACCAAACAGAACCAGCAGAAAACATGGAACCAATTTGCGGTGAAAAGACAGACATGCAACAATATTACACATGAGGTCTGGAAGGACAGTAGAACACGTAGAGAACAACATTAGTTCTCCACAGTGTATTCCCATCTTCAACCTCTCGAGACATGAGCTCAATACAAATGAGATATCCCTCCTAAGTAAGGGCTTATCCTTTGTAATAACAGAAAAAAAAGATTTTTTCAGAATTCGAACAGAACTTTACAAATTTTTAGAACTATGAGATTAAAACATTTCTTTTCAGAAAGGGATTCAAAGCCCACTCTTTCAGCCTCTAATTTGAAACCCAAATCTACATTTATACCACCTAATGCTTTGATGCCTGTGGAAATCTTAGCATTTGAAAAAGCAGTATTAGAAGATATTAATACCCTCAAAACCTCAAGGAGTTTTTGAGGGTATTAATACCCTACACCCTACAACATCACATGGCCCGAGAGACAGTCACTACTGTCCCTGAAGAAAGAACAACCTATCATCATTAAGCCAGCAGACATAGGCGGGGGTATAGTAATACAAGACAGAGACAAATATGAGGCAGAAGTGGCTAGACAATTGAACAATTCCAATCACTATAAGAAATTCATGATAAATCCTCTTGCACAAATAAAATGTAGAATACAGGAGGTAACTACCAGAGGTTTAGAGGAAGGTTTCCTTACTCATTCTGACTACGAATACTTGAATAAGAAATCTCCAAAAACTCCAGTCCTGTACACACTCCCCAAAATTCATAAGGACATCAATGATCCCCCTGGGAGACCCATTTAATCGGGTTGTACCCATTGGAGAGTATATTAATACCTTCGTCAAAGACTATGTCCCACGAATGGACACCTATGTCAGAGACAGCTGTGATATGATCAACCTTATTGAAGGCCTAGTGTATGACCCCACTGAAGAAATGTTAGTGACTCTAGACATCAAGTCGCTTTATACTAATATTCACCACACTCCAAGCATTGAGGTAATAAGAGGTATTCTAGACTCATGTCCAGTTCCCTTCCGTGTGCCCACGACATTTATTACACAAATTCTGGAAATTGCTCTCACCACCAACTATTTTATGTTTGATTCCTCATATTACCAGCAGTGCTCTGGAACTACCATGGGAGCAGTTTTCGCTCCCAATTTGGCGAATTTTTATGTTGCCCATTTTGAACTTGAATTCATCAACACTGATACAAACCCTTCCAAAACAACAGCAAATGCTGGAAGCGCTATATAGACGATATTTTCATGATTTGGAAAGGCTCGGAGGACACACTACAGCAATGTGTCCACTATATAAACACCTGCCAACCATTTCTGAAATTTACATATGATAAGAATACAGAAAGTATTCCATTCCTGGACCTACAAATCAAACATAAAGATGACCACCTTATTGTTAATTTGTATAGAAAACCGACTGAACGCAACACACTACTACAATATGGTCGCTTTCATCCACGAGTGCTGAAGGATGGACTTCCATGCGGCCAATTCCTGAGATTCAGGACGAATTGCACCCAAAAAGAAGACTTCTTTAAAGAAGTATCAATACTCAGCCATAAGCTGAGAGAAAGGGGTTACCCCAAGCGACTAGTGAAAACCTCCATGAAAAGAGCTTGGTATAGCCCCAGAGATGAAATACTTAAAGCAAAACCCAAGAAACAATGCAATAAGATTTTTTGTGTCACAACTTTTTGTCCACACACCGACAAAATTGTCAAAACCATTAAACGACACTGCCCAATTTTGAACACCATGAGCACATTCCAAGAACTTCCGCTCTTTTCTTATAGAAAAGGGAAGAACATCAGGGACCATCTGGTCCACTCAAACACTTGCATTGTAAAACAGAATAACACACTACAAGAAATGTGGGGTATATCCCCTATTATAGGTCACTTCAAATGTAGAAACTGTATTCCCTGTCAATACACCACCAACACAAAAGATTTCATACACAGAGATGTGAAATTCACCATTCGACACCATACCAATTATGCTTCCACAAATGTTATTTACTGTATCTGGTGTCCCTGCAATTTGATTTACATTGGACAACATCTCAACCTATAACGGCAAGAATTGACCAACATAGAAGCTGGATTTGTTGCCAAATTGAAACTGCCCGCTGGTACAACACTACATGGAGAAAAAACACACATCAGATGAGCTAAGGTGGCAGATTATTGAGAAGGCTGTTGTCCCACCAAGAGGTGGTAATGTCCAATGTATCTTACAGAACTTGGAGTGCAAATGGATTGATAGATGCAATTGTACACACTGGAAGAATGGTGTAAGCTAGTCACTCTCAGCTTCCTGTGAGATCCGCTACAGTCATTCTGCTGAACCCTAATGGGACTAGCCCTACAGAGTGGCGATATTATCAGTCCCCTGTGCATACTGATAGAATTTACATACATAGCTGCAATATGTTATGATGGTGAATTAGACCTTCACCAGCCTTTACAACAGTTTCGATGATTCCTATTTTGTAAACTCATGAAATCTCTTTATTTCTACTAACAACTGTTAAGTGTAATAATTGTGAATACAAAAATGTATACTAAATTGTATTGATTTACATGTTTGTGCCTAGTTCAATGTTCGTTACCTATTATAATGTCATTGTTCATTAAGCATGAATGATGGCCATATCCAGTAATGTAATTGTTCATCATGCATGAATGATGGCCATATCCAGTGACAACTACCAATGGAGTACAAAGTATAGGGCTCTACAGATTGCTCTTAATACATCTGCATCACTGCACTAAGGTATACGGCAAGGATCCTTGTAAGTATTAGTCCTGTCTCCGTGTCTAAAATGCAAACGATGTGCACTTACATTCCATTGTTTGAATACCAAATATCAGGAGGACTTTGCCTGTATGTTTTGTTCTGAACCGCAAGACTCCCATACATTACTTTTTTTTTTATGTAATGATTATTGTTGAACTATTGGACTCCTATCCACGGTGAGTCCTTATCAGTAGCCATTTTTGCACACTATGAATTGGTTTACCATAGACACTATCTATTCAGAGTGCGCTTGGTTCTCCCAATTAAACTAGTAGGTCCTTGTTTTTCTGCAGGCCAACCAAGCCCCCCATACAAGGATGAATACACCGTAGTACTGAATCTGAATTGCGCAGACTAGACGGTTTCCTGACGAAGGCAGAAGTGCCGAAACGCGCGTAGTTGTCATCTACCGCTAGCCTTCATCAAAACTGCCAAGTCTTTATGAAAGACACAAGTATTGATTGTATTAATTGGACTGATTTTTGTCTTTTATGTATATACTATATGTGTGTATTCCTTTTGTATTTATGTATATTTAAACAATTGATTCAGTATATAAAATATATAACTAAAAGAGATTGAATAGTAAAATAAAAATATTTTTATAATATAAAAAATAAGAACGTGTCTCAGTCAGTTGTTACCAACGGTTGGTTGTGTGGTTACAATTGGTTCCATGATTCCTAGAATGCTTTAACCCCATAATAAATTGAAAGCTTGCTATTGTTTTCTTTACCTAACCGACTAGAAAGAGCACCATCGTCCTTTAGGTAAGCTGACGCTCCAAGCTCTTGTGAGCTCTTGTAGCCTCTTTAAACACTACTTGAACAATTCAGAATATTTGATTTAATTTGATTTGATTTGAATTGTTACTTGTTAAGCGCTCGAATGCCGTGGCTCCTTGGCGCTGACTGTGGTTCATGGACCTGAGAGCATCATGAATGAGACGTTAAATCGTGGAAAACAACCAAGTTTTCAGCTCCTTCCTAAACATCCAAAGGTTAGGTTGAAGTCGCAATGTGGACGGCATCTGATTCCAGAGTTTGGCCGCACAAAAAGACAGGGTACGACCCCCCCATCTTGCCTTACAGATTTTCGGGATACAGATGAGGCCCTTCATAGAGGATCTAAGTGTTCTGGCAGGAGAATACCTAGAGAACAACTTCTGTATCTCCCCCAAAATTCCTCCGTAGAGGGCTTTATGCACCAGACAGAGAGACTTAAAGTCGGCTCTTTGCTGGACAGGAAGCCAATGTAAAGCTCTAATGGCGTCCGAGGTGGGGCGACCCTTAGGGATGTTCATGAGCAGTCTGGCTGCAGCATTTTGCAGGGATTGCAGCTTCCTCCTCTGCGCCTTGTCAATTCCTACAAAGAGCGCGTTGCAGTAGTCTAGTTTAGAAAGAAAAAGTGCCACTACAACGGTCTTTTGGAGTTCATATACAATGAAAGGGAAAATTGTTCTCAATGTTTTTAGAAGAAAAAGCAAGAGGAGGTTAGCTGATTATCCTGGGCCGACAGGTTGAGTTGATCATCAAGGATCACACCCAGATTCCTAACCTTGGTAACAGGGCGAGGACAAACTCCGCCTCCGTTGGCCACCAGCTGTTGTTCCATAGAGAGGGTCCCTTCCCAAACTCCAGGACCTCGGTTTTGTCGGTGTTTATTTTCAGAAAATTTTGGCTCATCCAAATCATGATGTCTTTCAGACATGCATGAAAACAGTTAGCCACTAGTTCTGGTTGTTTAGATACCGATATCGTAAGCTGTGAATTGTCGGCATACATGGCCACCTTTAATGCAGCGCTATCTTTAGTACCCAGGCAATCCCTGTCCTGATGAGACCCGCACATCACGAGTAGGGTTGAAACGTCGTTGACAACATCCAAAGGACAGTCCAAAGAGGGAAGCACCAGAACAATCTGATTGATCTTCCCCTGCATTGAAAATTTAATAATTGGACATCCCTTTTTAAATACCAATAACCATGGTTTTTATTCAATGTCACTTTATTGTCACACATATTTAAGTTATGGTTATGTCATTTGGGGTTCCTTTACCACTCTCATTTATCCTCTTCTCAACAAAATCACTCACAAAAACTAGAGCGTCGTAACAAAAAAGTAAAAAGTAAATGTGCAAAATATGGAAATAAATCTTCCGTAACTTTCCTTTTTGTATCACAACAAAATAAAAAAACTTGATTCGGCTGAATTAAGTTCAAAGAAAGTAAATGTTCTGGCTACTTCTTACCATTGTATAAACCAACTCTAGGCAGATGTGCTCTGTCCCAGCATCTTTTTCTCTTGATTAAATCAACACAAAAATGATCTGTGATAATATGAATTTGTTACTAAGAATGAGTTCCATGTGAACGCTTGTCGTAAGTTAATACTTATATACCCAGTTTGCATGGAAATATGGGTTGCTCGTTTTTTTATACAAGTATCATATATCTTGTCCTATTCTTATTCTTTATCTGTTCCTCTCCCACCTCCTTTGTGCTGGCATTCTAAATATATGTTGACTATCTGTCGGCTGTTTGTGTATAGCCGGGATTGTGTTTTTGCTCTTATGTGTGTTTTTAAATCATTTCTTGAAGTTTGTTAGTTGTTGAGATGCCCGTTCTTTCATTTCAGGTTGAAGAACCCAATGTCTGACTTGCAAATATGCAAAGTGTTCACCTTCTGGAAGCCTATATTGAGGTTTGAGATCATCAAACCATTGGATTTGAACTTTTTTGAAGAAGGAACATACCCTTCAAGGATACCTTTAGCATAAAGGTTACTTACTGTAACTGCAAATCTGATACACTCCGATGAATCAGGGTTCATCACACACTGCAACAAAATAAACAGTTTGCAAAGACTTGCACATGTGAATATTTTTTTAGTTATGTCTGAAGAACAATATGGGTTACATCCGTGAACATAGAGAAGGCATATCATACAAATGTCATGCGTTCAAAAGGTCAAGGTTTACAGCACAGGCAAAGAGGTTGGAGGTTATGGAGACTAGGAAGATGGTGGCTAAGGCAAAAAGATAGCACTTTAGTCCATCACCACCTTGGAAGAAGTTCATGTTCATTTGACTGCTACTTCCTAGTCAGCGCTGGTTTGCCTGCACAATAAGGCACACAGTTCATTTGATCTAGTTCATCACTGGGCGTTGCTTCTCGCATGTTCGTTTTTTTTTAAAAACACAGAAACACCCCTCAAGCCCCCATTTTTAGTCAGGTACTTATATCAGTGGTTGTCGCCTGGTTGTTGGGAATGTCTATTGGTCTTCTGCAGTGAGGATCACAGTCTTATTGGTGAAAGTACTGGTAAGCGACTAAGGTAGTGCTATCATTATTTCCTCAAAGTACAGGGCATTCATATATAATTATCGTCTGGGTTTTCAGGTATGGGCTATTTCCCATTACGGGTTTATATCTTTTAAGTCCAACAATGACGGTGACTTTCCAAACATCCAGGACACACTTATCTTCTGAACACCATCAAGCACAAGAGAGCATTTGAGTATCCAGAATCGACTTCCCTCTGGAATGCTATTCACCAAGAGAGAGGTGTCTGTATACCATCACCTGACAAACCCTGGACTAGCTGTGGTTTTCTTTCTCCTTTCCTAAATCTCCCTGTGCTCTCCTCAGTGTTTCAGTCATATTGCAATAAAGACTTACAACAGCAAAGGGAGGTTTAGGTCAGACTGGATGATCTTTGGTTTTTGATAACAACTGTGAGGGATTTTATGTTCAAAGTATTGTAAACGTTCAGTAGTGTCCATGTAATGATAAAATTGATTTACCTCCTCTGTTCACAACTCCTAGCATGTGCAAAAATGTGTAAAGTAAT
Organism: Calotriton arnoldi; assembly: GCA_963921515.1. Classification (NCBI taxonomy): domain Eukaryota; kingdom Metazoa; phylum Chordata; class Amphibia; order Caudata; family Salamandridae; genus Calotriton; species Calotriton arnoldi. The sequence goes on from CAWUFW010010473.1 coordinate 538,541, forward strand.
AGCTGAAAAATAGGAACTTGAATGCAGCACCCAGCAGGGCTCCCTGCTATCCCCTCCATCTGAGCTACTGCCTGCCAAAGAATTAACTTAATCACTTTGAAAGTGCCATACATCTGGGGGAAGGGGGGCATTGGCTGCGAGTACTTGATATGCAGTGCTACTACCTGGCGTCTAATCTACATATCAAATACACAAAAAGAATGGGGGAGAGGTTACATTCCTACCCCAACCGCCCCAGTCATCATCTACAACACACAAAAAGGAGGTAGGAACATATTTTACGGTGGTGGCACATGCTCAGTGAGTAAAAACTGCCCTAACTCACAAATTTGTGACATGCTTCATCATCTGGCTTGCTAACTGACACCCCTGCGCAGACCAACGCTTGGGGTGGAACAAAAGGGATGGGGAGACAATACACACAAAGTTTTTGGGATCACCAAAGAAAAAGTGCAGCTTTGTGAAGTCTAAAACTAGCTTGGATGTGTCCCTGCTTATAATTTTATTCCTGGGCCATCCGGCCAGGGTTAAAAAGGTGAAGGATGGTGGTGATAGGAGAAAATAAGGATCACTTCACCCCTCCGTACTGCAAAGGTGTCTACATGTTTCTGCCGATACAACTGCGACGACCACCTAAAACAGGAATTATCGACCACGGCTAAGTGAGATGGGGACTGCGAACCACTCACAGATGTTGAATAGACTAAAACACTTGAATATAATGAAAAGCAACACACATTATTAGATTCCATTTAATCTATTTTAAATACCCCCGGAGGGCATTCTACACTCCTGTCATACCACAAAAGATAAATCCCTCTCAGACAGCAAAATTCCCACAGTGCCAATTGTGGAAAAGTGTGGTAGTGCATTAAATGCAATTTGATTAGATTAGACTTTAAGCAATGCCTGCTGGGCTTACACCCCTTCCATAGGAGAGAGCGTGTACAGTGCAACATAGCAGGCATAGATCTACTACTACCTAAAAGACACATTGAAATACACTGGAAATAAGCTTGGTGTTCGGTAAATGGTATGTATAGATACAGACGAGTGGCTGTTGGCTAAGGAGGTGAGAATGACGATGGTTCAAACTGGCCCAAAGTTAAGACATCTAGAAAGCTGGACGTAAATGTATGAAAACATAAACAAGCTGACACGTACCTCAGACTGAAGAACTGTCTAACTACATATTATGTAGATATCCTTGTCCGCGTTGTAGTCGATTATACCACATGCTTGATGCACCTTAACTTATTGATTTTTTTGTTAAACAAACTTGAGAGCTTACGCTTCGCCACTCCTGTTAACTAACATCCATGTTTAATCCTCGCATAGTTTCAACACTGCAAGGCTCAAAAATCCTAGTGTGCAAAAATGTCAAGACTTGACATGACAAAACATGATGCTACTTGGAAGTTATTTGTTTATAGTGGTTTTTGTGTCAGTTTTGCGCCAATTCAGTAATTATGCGGTCCAATAAAATAATAGGCTGACGTATTTCAAAATCGCCATTTGATTCACAAAAAAGTTATTGTGTCCCGTCCTCCACTGTAGGGTGGCCTGCCCCGTGACACGATAGTGCCATTATTGGCAACACACCCCACCCATAACAGAGCATGCATAATGAATAAATAAATACACAACACAACTTTAGTTTGGGAAAATATTGCTGCAGGTTTATTCCATACAAAAGTATGCAATATGGTGGTTTATCTTACGGGCGATCCAAGGGCAGGCAGCCGTAACCAACCTATGCTGCCCCGCCCGCCTGATGAGCCAAGCACTGTGGGGAACCCACTCAGTGCTACCTTATGGGGTGATCCTCTTTGCCGGATCACGTGACACATTGGTCCCTTATTACTCACGCCCCTTTCAGGGAGGAGCGTAGCAAGGCAAGCCCCTGGTTGCTCAGGCCCCCAACCTCCCGAAGGACTAGCGGGGCGCCGACGTAGTTCTACCAGGAACCTGCCATGAGGCTCCTGGTAATTGGCTCTGGCACCCCTATTGTGCCCCTGCAGAGGTACCCTTCTGTACCCATATGCTTCCAGATCGCCCTGTAACTGCGCCTGCAACACAAGAAAAAAAACATTACAACGTTCCATGTATTTAGCCTGCCACACCCCCGCCGGGTAAGCGGTAGGGTGGGAGACGGCCTGACCGGCGCAAAGAGGACGCCAAGGTGGCCGGGGGAGGCATAAATAGCTTCCCCGAATCCTCGGCGCGCCAGAAGTGACGCGCATCGCGCACCAAGACTAACAAGGGGGTGGGGACTCCTACTGAGTCCCAAGCACTGGTAAGGGTGGTGCAGTGCCCAAATGGCACTAAAGGGCCGCCCTTTTAGGGTGGACCCCTGCGTGGGCTGCGGGCAGCCACATAGTGCCATTATTGGCAACACACCCCACCCATAAGATAACAGAGCATGCATAATGAATAAATAAATACACAACACAACTTTTGTTTGGGAAAATATTGCTGTAGGTTTATTCCATACAAAAGTATGCAATATGGTGGGTTATCTTACGGGCGATCCAAGGGCAGGCAGCCGTAACCAACCTATGCTGCCCCGCCCGCCTGATGAGCCAAGCACTGTGGGGAACCCACTCAGTGCTATCTTATGAGGTAATCCTCTTAGTCGGATCACGTGACACATTGGTCCCTCATTACTCACACCCCTTTCAGGGCGGAGCGTAGCAAGGCAAGTCCCCGGTTGCTCAGGCCCCCAACCGCCCGAAGGACTAGCGGGGCGCCAACGTAGTTCTTCCAGGAACCTGCCATGAGGCTCCTGGTAATTGGCTCTGGCACCCCTATTGTGTCCCTGCAGAGGTACCCTTCTGTACCCATATGCTTCCAGATCGCCCTGTAACTCCGCCACAGCTCTGGAGGCGGCCCCCGTCGCCGCCAGAGCCCCCCCACCAACACAGCTGTATTCTCACCTGCAACCTGCCATTTCAAGGCCTCCTGCAAATCCAAGGGGAACAGGACCATTCCCATAGGTGACAAGTGGACCCCATCTTTATCAAAGTTGCCTTTAACATTGGCCTGAATCAGCTCGTGTCTGATGAATCCCAGACCATTCTGATCTGCGAACTTACGCCTTGAACTGTTCACTCTCTTTCGGGAATGTTCAAGGGCCTCCTCTGACTTAGCCCCGTGCCACACTCTGCGGGGGGTAATCTCAGACCACCAGAGCTCACATTGACCCATGTATTTGCTGATCTCACCTAAGTCAGCCTTCATAGCTTGCAACAATGCCCCCCTACCCATGGCAGTGAGGTCGGTGCCTCCTAAGTGGATCACCAAGATGTTAGGGAAACCTTCCCCCCCAGCCAGTCTCTGCTCCGATCCGTTCGGAGCTGCTCCATCTCATTCCGGGGAACCCCATCCAGACAAACTGCGTCTGGGAAACCGCATGGAGCTATTTATCCTTCTCCGGGAGGTACAACTGCCTCACATTATCTGTAGGAATTTGATGGCCTCCCAGGAGGGAGCTCTACTCTTATCATAGCTATATTATGGGACAGCAGCACCCTTGTTAGATGACCACTTCCACAACCAGCCTGTCTAATGAGGCTATCAGGGCAAGGAATATTGTGCTTAACTGAAGCAACCCGAAACCTGCCCATGGAGCAGACACATACTCCGTAGCAGTTGACCAGACATTTGCACCGGACCTTTTTGACTGTTAAACCATGGTGACCAGCAGTGGCGGCTGGTGACATTTGAAAGTGGTGAGGCGTAACATAATTGTCGTACTGCACTGCGGCGAGCGAGCGCGGCGAGCGAGCTCAAAGAACCTACGGAGGGTTTGGGGGGGTTCTCCCCCCGAGAAAATTTTCAAAAAAGAGTGGACAAACGGTGCATTTTCAAGCAAATTTGAGGAAGCAGGAAGGTTAATAAAGCAATACGATTGAATTATTTATCATTTAAGAAATTGCTAATTTTTTATGAGCTATAGAGGACAATCTTTGCGTATGCTGATGTAAATGTGTGCAGTTTTATACAGCGCAAACTCGGCCCAGGTGCATTGGAGCACTTTACAAGAGCACCAGTTACATTACACAAAGTCAGATTCATGTTTTTAGACTCGGGGAGATTAAGTTATTTACTCAGAATCACAGGATGGTGAGACAGCACCGGAACTTGGATCCCCAGTTCTAAAGTTAGCCACATCGTTTCCATTTGCTGTACATAAAGCAGCATCATTGCAAACGGATAACTCTGAAAAAACTACTGTTAGCAACAGTGCAAGTGCCACCACATCCAACACAGTAAGGACAGCACAAACAGCAGTGTTCACTTCTATGGTACACACACACACACACTGGCAAATACAGTACAAGGAGCCACAAACCATATGATGTATAGAATACAGGCCACGCATACAAGACAAACTCCGCAGGGGACATGGCCCACAAACACAGGAGCACGAGACAAGGACACAGGAAGAAATAAAGCATGACATGAGAGCAAACGGGTAAGATAATGTTCAGGTGTAACCCAGGACAACAGCAGTTGAGCTGGTGGCAGGATGCTCCGGGGTTGCAGAAAGAGGGCCTGCAACAATGGCATCCCTAAATTAAGGCATACGCAGCGGCACCAAAAAAAAATTCAGAGTGGGGGTGCTGGAGCATATGTGTCCCCTCCTCCGCCTCAGCAATGGAGTAGAGAAACGTGCTACTGTGCACAAACCGCCGCACATATTTTGGGAATTGCTTACGCTCTCGGAAGAACAGCATTAGGCAGGGTTAGCACTGAGGTGTAAATGACCTCTTGGGCATTCAGGATATAAAATACACATTGTTTTGCAACGAGAGCATCCGATGAGATAGGTTGTGTGTCAGAACAGAGCATGTCAGTACAAGGCAACACGAGCAAACAAAGTCTCTGTAACATGCCCGAGCAAAGAGATCATCTGAGAATGGGCGCACAGGGAAATGTAGACTGCATCACAGAGTGACATATAGGAACATTCATATAATTGGTTTAGCGCTGTCTTGCCATTGTATTACTCTGATAGTGTGAGTGGTCGTGCATTAAACACACTAAAAAAAAAAAAGAATTGCTCTTGACTTGAAGGTTCTGTGAAATAATAGGACAGAAAAAGATGCAAGCAAAGCTTTTCAGTTACAGCTAAGTGAAAAATGAAGTGCTCTACCAACTGGTTTCGGAAATACTGACAACTATGCAATAATAGTAGTCTTTACTGATTTAGCACCAATTCAAATCCGTGTCCTTTAACAAAACATATGGCCCTGCGCTGAAGTGGGAAAGGATAGTGTTTAGTGTCGACGAGAGTCATTTTGCACAGTATGGAGCAAGCTTGTTGGGGGGACTATGAATAGCAATGTGTGCCATGAGTCATGTCTCACGTAGTAAATGTCCGTTTTAAGTAGCGCTACATACTTTTCTTTGAAAATGTTTTTTCAGTCAAAGTTCTATGCCTACAAATAACGGATCAGTTAATTTTGCATAAAAAAAGCAGTCAATGCTTGGTTTCAGAGATGACAGCTCCAGGTAGGTTCAAACATGGTACGGTAAAGTCTCGCAGGATTCCAGTTATTGGTGTACTCACTGCTTGCACAGTTACCTTAATTATAAGCCTATTGGAATGTTGGCCCCGTGATCCTGGCCGCTGAATTGCTGTTTCTGCTGGGATTTATGGCCGGCAGATACTTGCCACAGATAACGGGACAACTTAAAGTTTCCCGCTGCTTTTTCACTTTTGTAAAAATAAATAAATCCATAAATATAAGATTGTCTCTTTAAAATGTCTAAAGTGAGAGACCTCGTGTACATACATAGTTGTTACTTATAATAAAAAATATAACCACCACCGCGCACCCCCTCAATAAAACGGGGGCAGAGAAGACTTACATTTAATAGTGTGTTTCGGCTTAGAGTTTTTAGTGAGTACTCCATTAGTAACACCATAAAATGCACGGTACTTGTAGCCACACTGCGACGTATAGGAAAGCTGTGAAAAGGAAATAGACTAAAAGTGTGCTCCAAACGCAACACATCCCCTCCGCCCCAAATTATGCTTTGCTCTCTCTGTATTGCAGCGCCGAATACACAAGATTCCAAATTATACTACAAATAAGGGGCGACATCTTGTTTAGTATCCTGTTGTTTAGTATCCTGTCTGGGATCTTAAAACAACACATGGCCGTGTTTTTTTCTTCTAGAAAGGTGGCAACCATTATCCATATCCCCCGGGCACAGCACCTTGCGAAATCGGGCACCCGTCCGGCCTTCTGCCCACGAGACCTTCACATGCTGGGGTTGTTGTTACAGTTATCATGTGACCCCATGTCACAGAGGGCTGGCTACAATACCATCGACTTTGTCCTTATACAAAGAAGTGCTTGCACGAATCTGTACTACTATAACTCCCTGAATGCATAGGTTGTTAAAAACCCAGACACGGCGCGATGCCTCCTCGGTAACATTACGGTGCCAGGTAACCTGAATTGTAATATAACATATTTTTATAGCAGTATCGACTAATCTGTCCAAGCAGGAATATTGTGTTACAAACCAGGCCTGATGTAAAGTAACGCACTGGGTGTGACCGGGGAATACACATGGAAGCAAGCAGTCGCGGGGGGTGGGGGGGGGAGATCTAATTATATATATAATTTTAAAAAAGTACCTTTCTCCGCGACCGCGCCGCCGCCTCAGCTCCTGCCGCTCTGGAGTCCTGGCGCGTTGTAGGCAGCCTCTCTCCTCCTGCTCCCCTAAGCCAATCACAACGCTGCAATGGCAGCGTTGTGATTGGTGAGGCGCAGCGGACAGCGCCGCAGTCGGGCCATTTTCTCTATGTAGGCTGCAAGCAGCAGCCTACATAGAGAAAAAGGGGGAGTGCGCATGACTGCTTTGTTCGGCCCTGGGGCCGACCAAACAGTCAGTACCCACAACAGTGGGTAAGCTCACTCCCCTGCCCTCGAGCGAGACCGCCCACCCTCCCTCCCACAAACAGGCACTTCTGCTTTCTCGCAATGCGAGAAGCAGAAACATAAAATGGTAGTTTTACCATTTTATGTTTCTGCCTTCTCGCACTGCGAGAAAGCAGTGGGGCGACACCCCCATGGTGGAGCCGCCACTGGTGACCAGGAATGCTCGTATTGCGCACCCCAATGCAGTCACAGCACCCTGTTCGGAGTGACAACTTTCTCCGTCTGCCAGGCTTGCTTAACTAAAGCTCGATCACGTGACCCTTGGAGCTCAATCCAGCTAGAGACCTAGTTCACTCTGTTATCCCTGGAATGATTGCCCTCCACAAATGCAACTCCACATTCAGCTTACCTTCTAGTCACCTTAAAATTCAGGGTGGGACATAAATACCCCACATGACCAGGGAGTCGTGTGTATATTACCAATGATACTATTAGAATCTAAGGTTCCCAGTGTCAATTGGTGACTATCCCGCCATGGAATATGTGACATTAAGCAAGGGAGTCTTCGTGTACTTGCCATTTATCCCTCCTTTCGTACAGTGATTTTGCCTTTACAGTTTAATCTGTGGTATTCGCCCCCAGACTTCCCAGGCTGCGTACTGCTGGCCATGTGCGCAGCTGCTGACGTAATGAGGAATCTCCCGGTTGCAACTTGCAATAAAACAACGCCCGCCTGAATGTGCTACGTTGTAAGCGATTGAGTGCCTAACTTATATCTCTTCCCCTTGAAAAGATACCACAAACCGCATTGGTCATGAGAACCTTAAGAAGCACACAATTTTCACCTGGGCGTACCTCTAAATGAGAATGGCTCTACACCGCCGTAAGGCCAGAGACACACATATCTTAAACATATTTACTGGTTTTGCCACTTGGCACCCTTCTGGTTGGTGATACGGAACCTCCTACCCAGCAAAAGCTGACAGTCTTGCGTTGCCGTCACACCACCTGTGTCCCTTGAATCACCCTCCATCCTCCTGTGCAATAGTCATACTGCTAAGTGGGCAATCAATTCAACATCCCTCCTTTCCTGCCAGACTGTTGCCTGTTCAGTTTAATCTGTGGTGACTGCACCCAGACTTCCCAGGCAGCTTTATTGTTGACAATGTGAGCAGTTGCTGACTTTGATGGAATCTCACGCTTGCAAATCCAGCGATTATTTAAATTAATATGATACTGTGTATCTGAATGAACTATGCACAGGTAATTGACACTCTCCCACGTGCAGTTGCTGTGAAACATTTTGGACTAGTCCATCAAATTCAGCCAGCCACCCCCCTAGGTGGAGTCTTGCACTCCCAAACTTCTGCTAGTGTAAACCACGGTCACGCCTCCTGTTCAGTTGAATTTAGTAATTCACGACGCTGACAACCACAGGGGCCTAATACTGGGCTGTGTATATGCAGCCCAGGATGACCTTAAACAATCGGCTTGGTGTGGATGGGTGTTAACATTGCCTGGCTGAAATGCAATACCTTTGACAATCACTCCTGACAAGATGTGCCAATGCAGGTAGAAGTAAGAGTTATCGGGCCCGCCATACTTCCTTTCTCAGTTATCTGTGTATAGCGCTTGTTGGAGCATGACGCTTGTGTATTTTTGAAGTGCAAGTGTTCCCGTAGGCATGTTGCCGCTGGATCAGAGATATTTCTTACCCCGCTTACTGATATTCATTTTAACAACCACAGAAGGAAGAAAGGTTGATTGAACACAACGGGGGTTAGATCCTAAGACCATGAGGTCAAACCACCATCAGTCCCAAAAGCTGAATCGGTCCAGGTTTTTCTTTGCCATGACCCCTCCTGTGCCCTTTGAACTCACCTTTAAACCCGTAAGTGTCCAATTGCCTGACACACCAGCGGGACCTGGCAGTCGTATTTAACCTTTATATCCTTACAGCATAGCAACACTCACCGCTGCCAAATGCCTTGGTGCGTGAACGTCCGCTGATCGCACTAGTCAATACAGCGATTATTTAAATTAATAATACTGTGCATATGAATAAAACTATGCACAGGCAGCTGAAAATTTCACACGTTAGTAAATGTGAAACATTTTGGATTTGTCCCTCGAGTTTAGCCAGTCACCACCCTAGGTGAAGTCTTGCCCTCCCAAACTTCTGCTAGTATACCAGGGAGCAGACAAGACAGTGGGAACAGGAGGGGAACAATATGTATCAATACCTGCCCTTTCTTGAATACTGGGAATGCCAAATGGTCTTTAATTCATTGTAGCCTATTTGTGCTTTAACTTTCACTTACTGCTCCAACCCAGTTTGACCCCAAAACTTTGGAACAACTTTAGTAGTAACATGCCCTTAATGGTACGTGGCATTCTACAAGCACTGCGCAGAAATCCCCCATGTCCACTGGAGACTCCTCTGGTGACGCATGCACCCGGGTGGGGGTGAAGGGCTCATCCTTTTAAAGAGTCAGACCTCGTTATACTGCGAGAGAGGCACGTGAGCGGCACTCGAATGAGACAAAATAACTATTCTTTGCAAAACAGAGCCTGTCCGTAACTATTGTCTATATTGGGACAAAAGATGAACCATGATATTATCACCGATCCAAGTCTGTGATGTAATTTTCGCTACCTCTGGCATTTTTTCATAAATCAACATATATGACTGAAACCGCACTCTCTCATCCTATGCTTTGTGTGATCCTGGCCCACTTTAACGTGAACAGAGCCCCGCGATGTATACTTGGCTTCATGGTTGCTAATGCAAAAGTAAACTACCCCCTTCCCATCAAGTTGGGTTGTACAGTACATACTAAGGGTGCACCAAGTCTGCAGGACATGTGCGGACCAAGCACCCCCACCCGATGCAAGACCACCCTCAGGTTGACCTGCGCGGCGGGAGGCGGCCACGCACCCTTGATCCCCCACCCAGCCGGTCGCCAACTCACTGTACTGGCCGACTAGCAGGGAGGGAGAATTAGCTCCTTCGGCGCTCCTACGCCGAGCCGAGGGGCTGCATCATCATAATAGCCAGACTGCCGACAAACCGGCAGGCCCCCTGCAGCAAGGGCCAGCCGCTTCATGCGCCGACCCGCTCGTGACCTCGTGTGTGCCGGGCGGGGGTGCGGTGCGAGCCCGCACAACCTGCAACTCGCCCCCAGCGCGATAAACCCTTGCATCACTGGCGCCCATACCATTCAAATGCTGCCCTTGACAAACCTGTCTGCACACCGCGTGCGAAGCGGCCGCTCTTATCGCCGCATGTACTTTTGGCTTAATTTGTAACCTTTAATTGTGTTAGACGTCGCGCCACACTGTGACCACTTGCGCTACCTCGTACCTGCGACAAGCACACCTCCAGGGTGAAATAGCCATCCGCATGCGGGAACATTGTCATGAATCTAAACCATAATCTCAATCTGTTTAATTTGCGGTTGGCCAGAGGTAAACGTGGATACCCATACTGTAAAAAACGCTGCGTGTTCTGCGCTATCTCGTACCTGAGCAACGTAAGCACCTCGGTTTCAACCCAACATCGGCATGGGAGAAACTCCTATTATCACTCCGTACACCGAAATCAACTATATGAATCGGTCCAAGTCGCCGGTGGCAAAAGAAAACAAACGTTAATCAATTTTTAGTGCTCTCAAAACATAGAAATAAAAACCTCAATATAAAACCCGGCGGTGTGGACAGCCTTGCGGAAACGCTGCCCTGAACGCCGCCTGTACAATTTGCCTAAATTTGTGGGCGATATGTAATCAATTATCGTTGGACTTCCTGTCCCGTGAGGGAGCGAACCACAACTTTGTTCCTATGACTGCCACACTGTAACCGCTTGAGCTACGTCGTACATGACGAGACAATTAACTCGGTGTAACTAGTCATCAGCATGTGGGAACGAGTAAAACAACCTCATACCTAAAACACTAAAACGTTTTAAATAGCCGTTAGCACCTGCGGCAACATTATTAAAATTATTCATCGTAAAATCCACGCTGCCGTGTTAACACGATTGCCCCCCGGTCAAACTCCAGGCAGCCTGGAGATTGCTGCTTTCCACGCCTCGCATAAAACAATGGCCCCCCAGCTGCACCACCGAAGGCCTCCATTGGCCATCCGGTGCACTGCGAACCAGCCATGGCTCTTCGGCGAGCAACAGGCCACCCTATGACGAAAAAAAAGGGGGGGCGTTGGAAAGATACCAGTATCCTGCACCCCAAATAATGCTAGAGCAGGCCGGGGGACCTTGGGCCCCAGGTGTATCGTTTTACAAATTGCCACCAGCTCTGGCTCTTATTGTTTTACACATTAAGCACTGTGCCAGCGGGACAAAAATTAACTTGCCCTAGCTAATGGTAATGCCAGAGAAGCGCCAGGTCTGGGTAGATGCCTTACATGCAACCGGCATAATGCCGCACAGGGATCCCAGATTCGAATCTGCACCTATTGTTAAGTTAGCAAATGATGCGGCAAAGAAACACCACCTGGAGCTAGGAGTGGGCACAACGCAAAACTAGGCTGGAAAGAAAATAGAATAACAAACCTTCTGCTCGATATGCAGGCTGCTATGCTGTTTTCATCTCATAATACTCCTTTCTGACTCCTTGTAAGCGCAGTATTCTATTTCCTTAAAATTTCACGACCCCTTCAAAGGAGGAGGGGTGGCGTTCTTGACCTGTTAATTTACGCTGCTCTATATATGTGAGAGCACACAATGCCTTCATCTCAACTTAAACTTTGAAAATTTAAGCAGTCATATGTTTTAAGTCTATACACACACGTATACAATTACGGCTAAAAGACGCCAACTGAAACGTGCCTTGAATTACTGGGCTGCAATCGTTGCGAGCTGGGAAATCTGAGTGCCATTAATGTAACAGAAACACAAGTTTATTCACCGTCCTTATAAAACAGCAGCCTTCCTACGTAATGGCGTTGCAAGTAAATCCAAGCTATTGGGCAGAGTCTGCACAGGGGTTTACATATTTACTCATTTACCTTGAACAGCCCCGGCTGATAGACACTTTTCAAGGCAGCATAATTGGACCGCCGGTCACGCAAATTGCTCAGCCTGCCTGTCCTCAAGCTCCCAGCAGGGGATGAGGTGTTGTGAAATCTCGTGTGTTTATTTATTTAAGATTGCGCCTGATTACCCACTAGATCACCTGTTTGTACAGGAAGGGAAAGCTGCAGAACAGAAAGAAAAGCGGTTTTAGTGGTGCTGTCTTAAGACAATGAAGCCCTGCACCAGCTCCCCACATTGACTTCGAGCCGCGCACCCGCTGAAAAAGGACTTGCAAAGGCGCACTGTAAGCATGCAGGACACACAGGCCTCGGGATCGATGTCCCCAAGCTCGCGCCCAAACACAACTCAAGCCCCAGCCCCCGAGCGGCACGCCTGGCTCCTACACTGCACCCTTATGCCCAAGAGGCAGTCCATCACCCCATGGCACCTCCCAACAACAAGACGGAGCTCCGGAATCCGCAAGGCCACGGGCCATTTTCCATGACGCTCACACTGGGCCGGACATGCCCCACAACCGCTATGCCTAGTTAAACTTAAACTCAGAATTGTCTGAGTCAGTATCTCGCGACTAACTGCGGGCGGGGCAAGGAGAGCGCGATCTGACTGAATCCTAGTCCACGCTGTTGGGCATTACACTGATCGTCGAGTTGCGGGGTGCAAAGGCCAGCCCCTGCCCGCCTACCGCCGGCCAAGCACTGCCTCCTCCTGCCCACCGGCCAACATCCCCCAGTGCCGCCCTACACCGGGAGCGCGCTGGTGGGAGAGGAAACCAGGAAAGGGACAACCTGCCCTCCCTAATACACGCAAAGGACGACTTACATACTCGCTAGAACCTACGTAAGCGCCCGAACAGAAAAGAAAACCCGCATGCACACTGCAATGCCGTACCATATTATAAATCACCAGCGCCCTCATTTCAGCCCGTAGCATAGTTGGATTTATAAATCGGTCTCCTCCCTTGGGGCCTGGGCTCATCATACCGCGGGCCTTCCACATGCGTTGCACTTTTTGCCTCTGCCACTGGACAAAGCAGTCCACTAAGCGGTGGCCCTAGCCGCCCACTCGGCCTGAAGGTATAACCCCCGTCACATCACAGTCGGGGGCCCAGGGCACACAGGACAACCCAAAGACCCTCCCCCGGGCAACCACCGGATCGGAGCCACGGGGTACATAAAAGGGGGAATAATAGCCCTCACTTACCGCAGCTAACCCGACGCCCACCGCATCTCAGTACCATGCGACGCGACCACCAACCCAATTTGCCACTCAAAAGGAGGTGGAAACAAGGCAGGCAGCCTTCCCACTAAAAATCTTCAAAGCGAGTGCCACGGCGAGGAACCACGACACCAGGGGACACAAAGGCCGTACAGGACCACATCGCGGGCCCTCCCCATGCCGCCCCCCACGCATCAAACCCACCCTCCGACCTCGGCAGGGACTGTATGTGAGGGGGGGGGGGGACAATGCCCGGGCACTCACCGCAACAAACCAGCTCCAGACCGGGGGCATGCCAGCGTGTCCCGCGGACAATGGCACCCACAAAGGGGGGGGGGGACTCACCGCCAAACGCGCCGAAGGCAACCACTGACCCGACGCGTGAGCGGTACTAGAAGGCCTGACCAGACGGCGCGGAACCTCGATGCACACTCCACGCGCCGCCTGACCGAGGGCCGAGCAACCGGCCCTTCGCATCACCTCAAACCCCCTTCTCGGCCAATCCAAGCCCCGCGCACGACTGGCAGGCCTGACTCGCCCCTGGCCAAGATGATCAGCGCCTCAAAGGTACTCACTGCCCCCCAAACTCACCGCGCGTGACGACCACCACCTGGTCCCGGGTACACAACACCCGAGGCGCGCTGCAGACACAGCGTGTCCAGTGGGGGCAAAGGAGACCGCAACAACGCCGACCAACGCAAGACCAGACGGCGTGACCGGCGCAAAGAGGACGCCAAGGTGGCCGGGGGAGGCATAGCCTCCCCGAATCCTCGGCGCGCCGGAAGTGACGCGCATCGCGCGCCAAGACTAACAAGGGGGTGGGGACTCCTACTGAGTCCCAAGCACTGGTAAGGGTGGTGCAGTGCCCAAATGGCACTAAAGGGCAGCCCTTTTAGGGTGGCCCCCTGCGTGGGCCGCGGGCAGCCACAAATTCAGAGGTCACATATTGTAGCAACTTTGTTTGCGCCTGTTTATGGTACAGCGGGAGCCTCGCCAACCATGGGACTAGGAAGTCCTTCACTCCGTGTGCAGTGTTTGTAATTATCCCTTGGAGGCAAGGGGGAGTCCCGAATGCAACAGAGCGAAGAGGGGTTGTGCATGCTTCGCGCTGCTCCCTTCCTAGACTGGGCCTCCCCTCCCCATAACAACAACACAGCAGCTGCCGCCATGGCAACTACCATCCCTCCTCTGTGCAACGTGAGCACGCCGGCCTGCGTGTCAACCGCAGCGCCATCCGACGTCAGAGCCCTGCCCTGTTCCCTTGGAGACACGTGCCGACGTCAGCCTGTTTGTGTGCAAACCGTCTCGTCATCTCCATGCCAACGACAGGCGGTGGCGCGCGGGCCGAGCAACAGAGCTGTGATTGGCTGAGGTATCGTGTCCGGGTTGGGCTGTTGCTGAGGGACCTTGAGCTGTGATTGTTTACTGGAAGTGTCTGTTTATTATGGTATGAAATGGAAAGTGCCAGAAACCAGACAGTGTCACAACAAATAGAGGGAACCCTCCCCGCACCGCTCCCTATAGAGGCGAAACCGCAATCCGACCACCCAGAGCAACATCCACCTCCCAAACAGCTCTGCACTTTCCCAAAAGTACGAACCACAGGCCGATCAGGAGATGCGCCTTCAGAAGGTTCTTCGGTGATGCCTTGCTTTGTCGTTGTGATCCTTGTTGCCACCCTAAGGCTTTCAATTTATAGCCTTTTCTCTACATGGGAAGTGTGTTTTTGCTTTTCCATTGAACGAGTTGCAGTTGCATGAATCCAAATGATAATACAGTGCAAAAAAATAAGGACCCCCTGCTAATAATCACGACTCCAATTGCAGGGAAATGTACAATGTAAAATACAACATTGGCAATCCAAATTCTATATCACAATAAATGTTACATATATCTAGACACAACGGCCAACCTACACAGTTTATTGATAAGAAAAATCCCCCTACAAACGATAATACTCCTTCATATATAACCCCAATGCTGGGACTGTGATTATTAAGTGAGGATGTCAATCCCAATCCAGAGCACCAAAGGTTTTCGCCTCCATTGTATTGCCCAGTATCCTCTAGTAACAGGCAACGGCTAGAGCGGCCGACCTTGAAGCTGGAGAACCAGGTTTGAGTCTGTCGGGAGGCTTAAGCATCCTTTGATTCTGGGCATATCACTTAATCTCCCAGTGTCTAAAAAAGAATGTGTCAGGCTGTAATGCAACTGGTGCTCATGTAAAGCGCTCTGATACCTTGGGTCGAGTTCACGCTAAATAAACTGCAAACAAAATGGGCCTAGAACACAAGAATTAACACGTAAATTCTTCAACTCCTCGTCATGGGTAGGAAGCCCTATATAAATACAATTTACAAGTACAAAAAGGTGTCGACGAAAGCCATGACTGGCTCAAATTGTTCAAAATATATATATTTTTTCTGATAGCACTTAATATTGCAACTTTACTAGACGTTGCATGGGTTCACTTGGTAATTCATGCAATACTTAGATTCTCAGGAGCATTCACAGCAACCGCTAACCAACTCCCCCTATCATTTTTAGGGCAGCAAGAGCTGTTTTTAACTGTAGCCTCACAGACTCCAAGGGCATTCATAGCACCAACAGAAGCCCTAGAAGTGTCTACGACAACTCCCAACCACAGCCCCAACACAACTTCCAGGACCTTCAATGGTCCCTGCTGTCTCAACCATACCCACCTACAGCAGCATCAACACATGCCTTTTCACCCCTGCCATCTGTGATCTTCATCATGCTGGAAAGGATTTTCCCTCTTAACCTGATGTCTCCACTGTTAGTATATTACTGTCATTTGTATGGTACTTATAGCCACTCTTATGGCATTGCTGTGATTTTTCAAACTGGACACCCTTTGGTGCAGACCCGAGAGTGCCATCAGGAAAGTGTTTTCTATATATATAACACATTCTGTATATGCTTCACAGTTCAGACAGATAATTATGATATAATGTGCGGGTGTGATATTTTTAAGCTCATTTTATCAGCTCATTTTATAAGTGGTTCTAGGGTGTATGGTGTGCGACATTGCTGCTATTCTGGCAGTGTTTTGCCTACTACATAGATAAAAGGGCATGGTGCTGAGTAATATGCAGTAGGGTATAAGTATTATGTCCATTGTGGGCTGTCTCAATCAATCAAACAGGATTTGTAAAGCGCTGCTTATAACCCATGAGGGTATCAAGGCAGTGGGGCGGGAGAGGGTGCTGCTGCTCAGAAGGTTTAGTCGAAGAGCCAGGTTTTTAGGCCCTTCCTGAATTCCTGTAGGGTGGGGGCGGGAGAGGGTGCTGCTGCTCAGAAGGTTTAGTCGAAGAGCCAGGTTTTTAGGCCCTTCCTGAATTCCTGTAGGGTGGGGGCTGTTCGCAGGTGTAGGGGAAGGCCGTTCCAGGACTTGGCTTCCAGGTGCGAGAAGGTGCGGCCACTGCTCCTGCTCCTGTGAATGTGGGCCAAGCAGAGGGATGCAGAGTGTAGTTTTCGGGTGGGTTAATGGAAGTTCAACCTGTGGTTGAGTTACACTGGGCCGTGTAGGGCTTTGTAGGCATGGGTGAGCAGTTTGAACTGGCACCGTTTGCTGACAGGGAGCCAGTGCAGAGATTTGAGGTGCGGGGTAATTGGGTCTTCCTCGGGAGGTAAAGGACCAGAATGGTTGCAGCGTTCTGGATGGTCTGGAGTCTGTTTAGTATTAGTGAGGTGATTCCCACATAGAGGGAGTTGCCGTAGTCCAAGCGGCTGGTGATGAGGGCCTGAGTGACGGTGCTTCTGATGCTGCTAGGGAGCCACTTGAAGATTTTCCTGAGCATGCACAAGGTGAGAAAGCAGGAGTATGAAACAGCATTTATCTGTTTCCTCATCATGAGCTAGCTGTTGAGTATGATTCTGAGGTTTCTTGCGTGCTCTGTGGGTGAGGGGCCGAGTTCCGCTGGCCTCCAGGAGTCGTCCCATGGGGAGTTGCTGCTCCCGAAGATGAGTATTTCTGTTCTCTCGTTTCGTTTGAGGCATCTGTTCTGCATGCATCTGGCGACGCTAGTCATGCACCTGTGGAAGTTAGATTTGGTGTTAGTGGGGTCTGCAAATAGAGAGAGGATGAGCTGAGTGTCATCCGCGTAGATGATGTTCCTGCCGTATGATCTGGCCAGGGGGGCCATGTATGTGTTGAATAGGGTTGGTCTTAATGAGGATCCTTGTGGGATACCGCAGATTATGTTTTCTGGGTCTGAGGTATAAAGTGGGAGGCAGGCACTTTGGGTTTGTCCGGAGAGGAAAGACGCGATCCATTCGAGTGCCTTCCCATTGATCCCTAATTGGAGTCAGTGCAGCAGGGTGTAGTGCAGAGGTCTTCAATCTGTGGGGCGCGACCCACAGGGGGGCCGTGGAGTCCTGGGAAGGGGGGCGCGCATTCCCCAGCCTCACTAGTGCCTGAAATCCACAACGTTTGCTTTCATTTTGGAAAAAGACAGTCATCCTGGGATGGCTAATTTCGATGAGTAAAATGCTTCAGCTGAAGTTTCATTAATTGAGTCACATGGTCTGTGAAAAGCTTTTGTGCCAGGGTGCCTGCTTGCCTGACTAAAATGCAAATGTGTGCTATTAGTTAATCTGGAAGTGTAAAGGGTGCTTGGGAGCCGGTTCTAGCTTTAATTGATCGAATCACTCCAAGCTCTGTGGTGACAAAGATTTAGTTTTTTTGGAGTGGTAGTGCAAAGAGTAAACAACTGGACTATGAAGTGTATGCTTTTAATTGTAAATGTATTTACACAGCCCTTAGTACCCCTAAGGAGGCACTGAAGGGAGAGTTATGTAAAAAAATATTGCATTACATACGCTCTGGTATTACCAAAATCTGCATTTTGGAAGCACCATTTTATCGTAAAACTATTTGCATATTTTGTATCAGTCTATCTTAAACTGTGTGTAATACAAGTATAAAATAATGACGTACATATTCACAGTGTTTTCTGTCACAGGCTGTGACCTCGTATCACTAAAAATACACAAGTCACTATTCTCCACTGCACCAACCAAGATTTAATTCTGTGGCTCTCGGGTTACACACAGACCTCTGCAGTGCATTAAATAATAGAGGTTTCATAATGTACTACAGTGCATTTCCCACTGAGTAACAACTTTTTAAATTTATTTTTCATGTACTCTGCCCATTATTTTATATGTAGGTACGTGATGGTGAAAGACCCAAAAGACGTACAGAATATTTTGGGGCTTATTAATGAGAGGCTTGTGCCGCTGGAGCATCACTTTTTTAGACGCTCCGGCAGCGCAAGCATCTCAACCATACCTATGAGGTGGCACAAAGTCACCCTGCATGGCTTTGCATTGCCTCATAAATCTGGAGTAAGACAAAGCAGCGCAAGTCACTGCGTTGCCTTACTCTGCGTCAAGGAGGTGTTCCATGGGCGTTGCACGGGGGTTCTCACGCAACACCCATGGATTTTGATGCTGCTCCAGATTTATAAAATCACTTAAACCTGGGGCAGCGCCAAAAATGTACGCCGCCCCAGCGGAGGCGTAACGAGGAAAAATATTTTAATTTCTCCTCATTTTTTCCTCTTTCCAAGTGTGCTGCATTCTGATGTGGAAGTGGACGATGGAATGGTCGGACCAAGTGATTTCGGTGGCATAGATGTATCTTATTCTTTCGCTGGTTGAGAATATGGGGTCCAGAGTGTGTCCGGCGATGTGTGTGGGGTCCGTTTCTAGTTGAGAGAGCCCGAGAATGTCCATGTTCTCGAGTTGGATGGTTGTGTTGGCGTCGTTGGGGTCCTCCAGGTGAAAGTTGAGGTCCCCGAAGAAGAAGTGTTTTGAGTTGATGGCTAGCGGGGCAATGAAGTTGGAGATTGCCTCGCAGAAGGTGGGGTCCTGTGGGTCTGTAGGCAAGGGTGCCTCTGACCGTTGTCTTGCTGTCGGTGTTAATTTGAAAGTGTGAGGGGGTCGAGTGGAATACCACGCACAGCACCGCACCAGGACCGGGAAACCAAGAGTTAACACCGCCTGCCTCTCCTCGCCTACGGGGATGTCACGGACAGCTGAGGATTGCCAACCAATCCGGACACGGAGGGGAGGGGCCACACCCCCTAAAGGCAGGGCCAGAGAACCAGGAAGGTGCGCTGTTGTTGTGCCAGGAGGAAAGGAAGGAGAAGGAGAACGTCGTGCTGGAGGAGCCGTACCGGGAGCAGAGCCTTGCGAAAGACGGGAAGGACACCACGGAGAGCCCCAACCTTCAGGATCCGGACGGAGACGGAGGACCCGACTCCTGGACGGAGGAGTGGTGGACTGCCCCGGAGGACGCTGGAGAGCCGCCGCAGCTCAGGAGAGCTGTGGCTGAGGCGGTACGTGACTTGGGAGGGAGTGCAGGGAGGGAGTAAGAGGGAGGGTTATCTGGGAGGTAACAGGAAAGGGTTCACCGAAGTGTTTTCACTGCGTGTGTGTGTGTGTGCCCCCCACTGTCTCCTACACCCACCCCGCTCCCTCACGTCATATCACTGCCCTATTGGAGGAACGAGATTGCCTCCCCACGATAGTATGTTGCCTATGTGCTGACCGAGTGTGACAGGTCAGACACGTTTGGAGAGGTTATATAGCTTCCACATATTGGAGGATCGTTTCGTCATCGCTGACACCGTACTTTCTCTCCCCCCCCCCTTTTTCTTATTTCACTGTAGACCGCCCTCCTCTTTACTTAGGCTGCACCCCTACGGTCTCCTCTATTACGGTGAAGGGTTCTGTCTTGCCAAACATGTGCAAGGACAGGGTTACTAATCGCCTCTTTATTTTTTTTATGTTGCTTCTCTCCCCTGCGAGCCTTCTGGGACACCCCCTCCTCGTCGAAAGAACATCTAGGAAACACCGGACAGACGTTCCAGACATCACCCGGGGAGAAGAGGCCCACATCCCTTCCCTATTGACTGTTATCTCTTTTTGTTGGTGTTGTAACCTCCAATAAAAGAACACCATTGAGCCCGTAATCCGGCCTCCTCGCTTCTTCTTCCGCCCGCCCCTCTCACACCTGGTGTCAGAAGTGGGACCCAGGAAGATGGAGGCCGCGATGCAGAAAATGGCGGAGGGGCAGGAAAAGCTGGGCCGGGCCATGGAGAAATTCCTGGCCATTGCTGAAGAGGATCGGGAGAAATTGCATAAGACCCTGACAGAGCAGAACCAAGCCCAGGAAACCACGTTCGGTCGGTTGGCTGACACCCTGGGGCAGCAGAGAGGTGTTTCCCCATTACCATCGATGGTCCTACAAAAATACGTCAGTGGGGAGGACCCCGACTTCTTCTTTGCCAACTTTGAGCGTATGGCCCGGACCGCAGGGTGGACAGAGGACAAATGGGGGCAGTACTTAGGACCCCTTTTAACGGGTGACATGCAAGCCGCCTATCAGGAGGCAAACCCCTTGGGCCTTACTCCGTATCTGGATGTAAAAAGAGACATACTGGAGAGGTTAGGATTGGACGAAGAGACCTATAGAATCCGCTTACGCCAGATCAAGGAGGGTCCCCAAGAAACACCACGCGCTCTCTCCTAGAGGATTCGGGACCTGACAAACCAGTGGTTGAAGCCCCTGACTTCAACCAAAGAGGACATACTGGTATAGGTATATTTGGAACAGTTCCTCTCCTCCTTGTATCCCGCCGCACAAAAGTGGGTTCGGCAGCATACCCAATTAACATTTGAGAGGGCCGTTGAGATAGCAGGTGCCTTCCACAGAGCCCAGGAGTCACAGCGCAGTAGGGAAGAGCCCCATTGGAAGCCATCAGGTGGGGGTCTGTCACGAGCCAACAGGTCCCCTCCACCCCGTCGCCCGGAGACGGTGACTGTCATACCACACCTTGCAGCCCCTTCTCCCCGACCACCCACACCCCATCCCGGACCTCAGTGCTTTGCCTGTGGTGTCTATGGCCACATCGCCCGGATGTGTCCCCAGAAGGTGGAACCGATGGAGGTTGGACTCACCCGGTCATACTATTGCAACCCCATGGGGAAGAAACCCCGCTACCATAGAACCGTCAGGGTGAACGGGGAAAATAGAAGGGCTCTGTTGGACACGGGTTGCTTACAAAGCGTGATGCAACCATCTGCTATACCTGGAGGAGTCACCCGAACCACCGGAGCGGTCAATATCCAATGCGTCCATGGTGACAATAAACGATATCCCACCACCGACGTGCGGATCCAACATGGGCCCTCCTAAACCCGTGTCCCTGCGAGTAGGGTTGGTACCTCGTTTGCCCGAGCCATTGGTCCTAGGCTCCGACTATCCCCATCTGTCCGCTGTGGTACCGGAGCAAGATATAGATAGGGACGACTGGTGCCAATCCGCTCCTTTTTCCCAGGAACCTGTCCTGGACCACCCGTTAGGGAAAATCCCGAAAAGCCGAAACCAGAAGAAAAAGGAGAAACGAAACTGGACTAGGATTGCCTTGACCCAAGTCAACGAAGAACCCCTTTGGCAGTACGATAGGGGTTTTTTCGCGGCCCAGAGGGATGACCCAACGTTAAGAGAAGCCTGGAACCATGCTACAGACACCGAGAACCCCACCCAAGTAGGTCCCCAGTTCCTTATCAAGGGAGGACTGATCTATAGAAAAGGGGGAAAGAACCTTCCCCTCCAGTTGCTTGTACCCCAGCCTTATCGGGAGAAAGTGATGTTCCTAGCACATAGTCACTTATTAGGGGGCCACTTTGGGGAGGAAAAGACAGAAAAGGACATCTTAGGGAAATTCTTCTGGCCAGGCATATACCAACAGGTGCGTCAATATTGTAAAAAGTGCCCCATTTGCCAAAAGAACAGCCGGTACCGACCTCCTAACGTCCCCTTGCATCCCCTACCTATCATTGACGAGCCATTCTCCCGTGTTGGGATGGATATTATCGGTCCCTTACTCCCCTCCCGTAGTGGATGCAGATATGTGTTAGTGATAGTGGACTACTCCACCCGGTTTCCCGAAGCAGTGGCCCTTCGTCATCCCAATGCCCAGCAGATAGCCAAGGCCATGGTGAACGTCTTCACCCGGGTGGGGTTCCCTAGGGAAGTGATAACCGATCAGGGCACACCCTTTATCTCCCAACTCATGAAACAAGTTTGCTCCCAGCTGAAAATAAAACAGATCCGTACGGCGGCATACCACCCCCAAATGGACGGGCTGGTAGAGCGGTACAACGCTACCCTTAAGACCACCCTGAAAAAAATGTTAGATCTGGAGACCCGCCGATGGGAGGACATGTTACCCCTTGCATTGTTTGCTATCCGGTGTAAACCCCAGAGAAGCACCGGATACTCACCCTTTGAGTTACTGTATGGGCGACAACCCCACACCCTTCTCGACATGGCCAGGGGAGAGTGGGAAGAAAGACCCGAAGGGACCAAACCTCTCCCTGAATATGTTATGGCCCTGAAGACTCACCTTCAGGAGATACGGAGTATCTGTAGAACCCATCTAGAAAACGCACAGGAGAGTCAAAGGCGGCAATACGACAAAACAACCCAAGCACGCGCCCTGAAAGTGGGCGACCACGTCCTTCTCATGATGCCCACCTCCGACCACAAATTGTTGGGTCAGTGGCAGGGTCCCTTTCGGGTTGTTGAGATAGTGACACTGGTCACCTATCGCTTCGAAATGGACCCCAGAAAGAAGAATAACACACAGATCTTCCATATAAACCTACTGAAACAGTGGAACGGGGACGTACCCATCCCGGTGGCCCTGACCTCAAGTTCCCCAGCCTTATACCTCTAAAGCATGGATCCGGAGTTGACTGAAGAACAGCGAAACACTCTGGATGCCTGTTTGAGACCTCTTCAGGCGGTATTTTCCACCTCCCCAGGGAGAACCAACCTGATTGAACATGCAATCATCACGCAGCCTGGGAAGCGGGTAAAACTGCGTCCATATTGCCTTCCCGAGTCCCGTCGGCAGGCTGTGGAACAGGAAGTACAGCAAATGCTTTGTATGGGTGTTATAGAGCCCTCTAAAAGTGAATGGAACTTACCCATCGTGTTGGTTCCAAAGCCCGATGGCTCCATTAGATTTTGTATTGATTTCAGGGAGGTTAACAAAATCTCACAGTTTGACACATACCCGTTACCCCGGGTGGACGAGATGGTTGAGAGATTGGGCAAGGCAAAATACATCAGCACACTAGACTTATGCAAAGGATACTGGCAGGTCCCCCTCACCGAAACAGACAGAGTCAAAACCGCCTTCTCGACCCCTGGAGGGTTGTATCAGTTCACCGTGCTGCCCTTTGGGTTGCACGGGGCTCCTGCCACGTTCCAGAGGCTAATGAACACCCTGCTCAGGCCCTGTGTCTGGTATGCCGCAGCGTATATCGATGACATAGTCATTCATAGCAGTACATGGGAGCAACATCTGAACCACCTAACCACGGTCGTTCGGACCCTAGGAGAGGGTGGCCTTACTATCAACCCCGCTAAAAGCTGATTGGCCTCTAGGTCCGTGAAATATCTCGGGTATCTATTGGGGGAAGGGCTCATCAAACCCCAGAAAGAGAAGATCGCAGCCATAGCAGACATCCCTTTCCCCCGCACCAAAAGAGAGTTAAGGGCCTTCCTGGGTATCTTGGGCTATTATCGGCGGTTTATTCCCGAATTCTCTCAAACAGCAGCCCCTTTGACCGATCTTCTACAAAAACATAAAGACACCGAAAGAGAGCTACGATGCCCCTCTACATATCTTCAGCAGGCATTTCAGAATCTGAAACAAGCCCTTACCTCCAAACCCGTACTCCTGAGCCCCGATTATAGAAAACCCTTCATCCTCCAAACGGACGCATCAGAACAAGGGCTAGGCGCTGTACTGTCCCAAACCGACCCCCACGGACAAGAACGGCCTATACTGTATATCAGCCGAAAACTGTTCCCCCGAGAAAAAAACTACTCGGTAATAGAAAAAGAGGCCCTGGCTATCAAATGGGCGATTGAGTCTCTCCACTACTACCTGGAAGGAAGGGAGTTTACCCTGTACACGGATCACGCCCCTTTAGAGTGGTTATCCCGTCACAAGGGTCACAACGACAGGATCATGAGGTGGTTTCTAGCTCTCCAACCATTCCGGTTTATCACATTACATCGAAAAGGGAAGGAACAGGGCAATGCAGATTACTTGTCACGTCATCCCCTCGACCTTTTCCTTGCAGGCAAGAAAGTTAGGGAAGGGGGATGTGAGGGGGTCGAGTGGAATACCACGCACAGCACCGCACCAGGACCGGGAAACCAAGAGTTAACACCGCCTGCCTCTCCTCGCCTACAGGGATGTCACGGACAGCTGAGGATTGCCAACCAATCCGGACACGGAGGGGAGGGGCCACACCCCCTAAAGGCAGGGCCAGAGAACCAGGAAGGCGCGCTGTTGTTGTGCCAGGAGGAAAGGAAGGAGAAGGAGAACGTCGTGCTGGAGGAGCCGTACCGGGAGCAGAGCCTTGCGAAAGACGGGAAGGACACCACGGAGAGCCCCAACATTCAGGATCCGGACGGAGACGGAGGACCCAACTCCTGGACGGAGGCGTGGTGGACACCCCCGGAGGACGCTGGAGAGCCGCCGCAGCTCAGGAGAGCTGTGGCTGAGGCGGTACGTGACTTGGGAGGGAGTGCAGGGAGGGAGTAAGAGGGAGGGTTATCTGGGAGGTAACAGGAAAGGGTTCACCGAAGTGTTTTCACTGAGTGTGTGTGTGTGTGCCCCCCACTGTCTCCTACACCCACCCCGCTCCCTCACGTCATATCACTGCCCTATTGGAGGAACGAGATTGCCTCCCCACGATAGTATGTTGCCTATGTGCTGACCGAGTGTGACAGGTCAGACACGTTTGGAGAGGTTATATAGCTTCCACATATTGGAGGATCGTTTCGTCATCGCTGACACCGTACTTTCTCTCCCCCCCCCCCCCTTTTTCTTATTTCACTGTAGACCGCCCTCCTCTTTATTTAGGCTGCACCCCTACGGGCTCCTCTATTACGGTGAAGGGTTCTGTCTTGCCAAACCAGTGCAAGGACAGGGTTACTAATCGCCTCTTTATTTTTTTTATGTTGCTTCTCTCCCCTGCGAGCCTCCTGGGACACCCCCTCCTCGTCGAAAGAACATCTAGGAAACACCGGACAGACGTTCCAGACATCACCCGGGGAGAAGAGGCCCACATCCCTTCCCTATTGACTGTTATCTCTTTTTGTTGGTGTTGTAACCTCCAATAAAAGAACACCATTGAGCCCGTAATCCGGCCTCCTCGCTTCTTCCTCCGCCCGTCCCTCTCACAGAAAGTTAAGGTGTTCCATGATGGGGTGGTGCTGTTGACAGTAGCTGTGCAGTTGAGGGACTCTTTCTGGATGATGGCTATTCCGCCACTGTGTTTGTTGACGCAGTCCCGATGAATTATCTTGTATCTGTTTGGTGTGGCGGTGGCAATGTTGGGAGCTGATGCCGGGTTGAGCCATGTTTCGGTGAGGAAGACTATGTCCGGCGTGAGGGAAGTGATAGTGTTCCAGATCTCTATAGCATGCTTGTGGAGTGATCGGGTGTTGATCTCCAGCATTGGAGTTGATCTGTTGTGGTGGTGGGCAGGGGCTCCAGAACAGTGGGTCTGTATTACAGTGAAAGGGGCAGTGACTGCAGGAGAAAGGTCCTGCTGTTGATCGCAGAGAGGCACGGTTTCAGTTGTTGCATTGTCCAGAGTTGAGGGCTGGAAGTCTGGCGCTGTTGTATCTGAGGATGGGTGGGGAGCAAGGGGTCCGGGCGCTGGGCATGGTCCAGGTGCAGACGGGCATGCCTTCGAGGTTTACAATTTGTAGATTCAGTTGGATGAATGCCAAACAAAGGTGTGGTGTGGAGAGTGCTATTGGATATTCATTAAAAACCAAAACGTGACATTGGAAGTGTGTTTGGTGGTAGTGGTCAGGACTGTCTGTAATGTACTGATTGGGAGTATGTTTTGTGTATCTTGAGTTTGGGTGATATGTGCATCCTAAAAACTAGCTATTCTCTAAACGAGTGATGTAAAACAAGGCTTCCTGTAGTGCGAGCCGTTAGTCCAGTAGGCAGCGCCAGGTCCTCCGCTAAGGCGGAGGAGTGGATAAAGGAAAAATAAAATGATAATAACACTATGTTATTATCATTTTATTTTTCCAGATTATGGGGCGGTAGTCGCTTGGCTGTGTCACAGCCAGCAAGGGGAGGAGTGGTGGGCACTTAAGTGCGCAAGACTGTTTGGTCGGCTGTCTTGGGCCGGCCAAACAGTCATGCGCACTTTGCATGTTCCCCACCAAGCTGTAATACACAGGCTGGTGGAGGGCATGCACAGGCTCCCACTGCCTGTCTGAGTGCCAAACCATGGCGCTTATTGGCTAGGGGAGCCTGTTTGTGCTTCCTGCTTCAAGCAGGAACAGAAGAGGATGACGCGAGGCGGCGGTCCGGCAGCAAGGTAAGTAATTTTTTTAAATTTATTTTTGTATCCTCGCTCTCCGTCCCCGGCTCACCCGTGCTACTCTATGGCAGCCGCCACTGCCATTAGGAGAGAAGCAAGATAGGCGTGGCAGTCAGACAGAGTGCAATATTGTGTTTTAGAGTCATCACTAGCTGGTTAGTAGAGGAAAATAATTGTTACAAATAGAACTGATCTTGTGTTGTCTAATGAGTATTGCTGGTGTGACATACATGTTTTACTTGCTGGGATCTGCTGAATGCAGGTCTGTAATGTGAGAGAAAAGCATAAGGAGAGGCAATGCAAACTTTACATCTACAGACACGTCAACCCCACAGTTATTATTTGATTAGGCCCAAGGCATTAATAAATATTACATAAGTAAATGTTGATGCATTGACTGGTGCATATAAGGCAAAGGTCCTGATTCACAAAGGTAAACTTAGACGTTTGGTCTAAACTGAGACCAAACGTCTAAGTTTACGACTTCGGGAATTTACAAACGGTATTTATGAGTGCTATCTTTATGTCCGCCCTCCGCCTCAAGTGCGGACATAAAGATAGTACTCGTAAAAGCCCTTTGTGAATTCCCAAAGTCGTAAACTTAGACGTTTGGTCTACGTTTTGACCAAACATCTACGTTTACCTTTGTAAATCAGGCCCAAAGATCATAGACATGCCAGACAAACCTGCCATTCAGGGTGCCCAAGACTCCTGTATTCCGTTGTGCAGCTGTACTGTAGATTTTGTCTCATTCAGGTCTGATGTGGTATGATTGAGGGTCGGGAAGGCTGATTTCTCTCATCTCGTTATGAGCAATTCCCAAATGTTCCTCTTATTCCCTCCCACCTCAATTCACGGACCACAGAATGCCTTACAGCCTTCTGCCACTGGATGTCTAATCAGTCCACTTTTTAAGTCTAAATATTTTAAAGTGTAATAGTATGGGACTAACTGTCTTACCTACCAAAACAATTGAAGGCAACAAATGTCTTAAATGAGGTGGCACAGAGTCCACCTTATTTGCATTTTTCAATTCTCAGAAGAAAGTGGAAGGCATAGCAGCCAATGGGATCTATAAGCTACCTAATGGTGACACAGTGCAGCGAGAGGGAATCTGGGAGACCTTGAATGAAACAAGCATTGCGCGCATCTACAGAATCACGGTGCTTTTTTAAAATTGTCTTATCTATGATGGTGGATGCCTCTCAGGGCTGGACTGGCCGTATCGGGCACCGGGCATTTCCCCGGTGGGCCAGAGGGGTGGGGGGGGGGCTGTTTTGTGGCCGCAGGGGGCCGCTTTTCTTACAGGGTGCCGGTTTTGCAGCAGTGCTGCAATTTCGGCCCTCTGTAAGAAAAGCGGAAGCGGTGCTTCGCGGCTGTAATCTCGCCCCTGCCAAGGGTCGGTCGAGAAGCAACCAGCCAGGGCTGGTTGCTGTTCCCAGTCTGGCCCTGATGCCTCTTAGATTAGTAAATTAAAAGAACATGTACCAGAGCTCCCAGTAGCAAATGGCAACTGCTAGGCCCTCCAACATTGAAAACACAAATGCAACAGAGGAGCAGGTAGGTAGAAGAAATGGGAAATGGTGGTAGGAGAAAATAAAAGTAAAGCCAAGTGGGGAGAGGCAGGGAAATGCAGCACATGATCCGGAGAGCAACATAGATCACAGAGGGCAGTGGGAGAGGGCGAGGGCAGCCCACAAGAGATAGGATGCTGAGCGTGGCGTGTTTGGGGAAGGGAAGCAGCACACGAAAATGAGAGCTAGAAAACACATGCACTCTCTTGGAGTGCTGAAAGAAAACGTAGTTACGTAAAAGCATGTAGTGGAAGAATTTAAGTCAGCTAAGAAAAAGGATGGTAAAGAGGCTATGCTCAAGTGGGTGGATAAACACACGTAGGACAAGGCAAGCCATCGAATAAGTAGCAAGCAAATGAGCGTGATAAAGCCAATCAGTGGTAAGCACTGGGCGGGTATTAAGCCCACTATAAGTTTTGCTATGTCTACAATAGGTATTTTGCATATAGACAGCTTGCGCTTTGTGGTAGACGAGACCACAAAAATGGACGACTGCATGTTTGAGAATATATCCATGGGGGGCGGGGGGGCATAATTTAAACACAATGCTATATATTGAAAACGTTGACATCCTAACTGATGTTGGTGGTATTACAGATGTTTTTTTTTGCATTTTCTGGAAATAAAAACAGCCAAAAAAGGCTTAACTGTGCCTCAGTTAACATCCCGTGCAACAGTGAATGAGCTCAACAACTTAACTCTGTCTAGGAAAGGAAGGCATGACTGTCTGGGTCTCCCTTACACAAGTGTGAGCAGAGCTGCCGAAACATACTCTTGTCGGGGTAGGAAACTCCTACTACTTTGCTTGCAGCAGGAGGATAGTGGTAGCTGTGCTGCGTCTTGCCATAGCTACCAAATGGCCATGTCGTATGGTATACCATCACTAATAGTGGCTATTTAGACAACAGCAGGTTACAACTTTAAGGGCTATGCATTTATTAGGAAAAGTCACCTTTTTAAATCTCATAATGAGAAATGCTGTGAGCTAAAAAAAAAAAAAAGCCAGGAGTGTTTGGGACATTTCACAACTAACTATATGTGACCCTTACGTCCCGCTCTGTATTGTGTGCAGTTCGGAAGGTACATTTTGAGTGTTGTCTGGAATTCTTAATTCTACTTCTGTAGCGATGTGAGCAGTTTTGAGTGGCAAATCTGGAGCAGTACATCTGAGAACATGGTGCCCACTTATGGAGACTGCATTTTCAAATGATTGAGAAATAGTTTTAAGATGATGATAAAAAGGTTAATAGCTTAAATTCCAAGTTATTTGAGGAGAGACTGGGGACTTCAAATGTACACTGGAGGAAATGGGAGACATGAAGATCCAGACCGATTTGGTAAGTATAAAAAAGGTATACTTATGTTTTATTTTTAGAACCAAGCAGGACTTGGCACAGGTAAGTAAAATATACTCTTTAGTGCAAGACTTTACAAGAAAATGCAGTTGTGGTTGAATTTGCAATCCTTACAGGTTGGTATTGTTTCAAAAAGCAATTTAAATTACACAATAATTACTTTTGGAATACTGTTGGATTACTTTTAGATTACATCAACTACTCGGGGTGGTATGCCTAGATACCATGCCGGGGATCTCACAGTACACAGTAAGTAAGACTTTTCAAGATTTGCAGTGTAGTTACTTTTTCTCCATACAAAACATCAGTTCAACCCATATAACATTTTAGGAACAAAAACTCATAACATTGGTTCCTATGGGAGAATATTGGTTATTGGTTTCACTGGTAAGTAATCGACTTACGAGTGGGAGTTTTGGGGTTAGGACCAAGGTTTCCCAAGGTCTAGGTAGGCACTCAAATTGCACCACCAGCGGCACTGGGGCGACCTGGTGCAGAGTGCAGGGGGGCAATGTTAGCCAATGAGGTTAAGGGGGGCCTTCGGTCAAGGACAGCTCACGAGCAGGCCACTTGGCTGTGGGAGCAAAGCTCCTGGGTTTAAGATAAGTACTGCAGGGGCCAACAATCAGCACAGGAGCTGCACCACCAGTGGCACAGGGGCGGCCGGGTGCAGAATGCCAAGGCGACGTTGGGGATCCTGTGGATGTAAATGGAGATCTTCGGTTTGGTAAAGATGCTGCAGGCTCGGACGTGGGGGCTTCCTGGAGGTAAGTTGGGATCTTGGAGGATGCCTGGATAATGTTGGTTGGGCCACTCAAGGCCGTGGGGCGTCAGGTGCAGGGGTGTCTTTTGGCGTCGGGTTCTACTTACCAGTTCCGGTCGCAGGGACCCTTCAGGTTGAGACTTCAGGTGTCGATTTGAAGCCTGAGGGAGGTCGGGGATCACCATATCTTAGGTCAGGATCACTGGGGAGACCTCCTCGTGGAGTTGGTCCACTCGAACTCGGGCCGTGGACGTCGGGTACAGAGTGGTGCAGAATCGCAGAGCCGTCTAGATCCTGATTCTGTGGGTGAGTCTTGGCTTGAGCAAATCCGGTGCTCACAGGAGACAGAGTCTGTTAGATGAGTGGAGGACAGGTCCTCCGGGCTCTGGGGGTTGCTGGCTGCTGGACTCGCCGGGGTTCTCGCTGTAAGCAGGTTGAAGTCGGGACAGGCCAGTAGGACTGGAGCCAAAGCAGTTGGTGTCCTCTTCTTCCTGGGTCAGCACGGCTCTTCGGTCCTTCTTCTTTCTACCTCGAATCTCCCTTCTGGGTTCAGGGCTGCTCCCTAAATACTATATTTACACCTTTGGTGTGCTCACCACACGTGGGGGAGTGGGCACAATCCCTAACCCTGATTGGAGAGTGCCTGCCATCTGCAAGATGGCGGGCACTGAAGAGTGGGCTTCACCTCGCCTCCCTCACCTGAGGGGTGGGGTTGGCAGAGGTGGGCACACCTTCTGGGCTGTTCTAATTTATCCTGCCTGTCTTCCTGACGAAAAGGGGGTGAGACAGGAAGGGGGCCTGCTCCTGATAGCAGGAGAGCTGGGGGTCGTGTTGCACAGGCGGCAAGGCCTTTGAAGCTCCCCTGCCACAGATGGCTCTTCCTGACCTGGGGGAGGTGAGAACACCTCCACCCAGGAAAGGCTTTATTTCTGGGCCCAGGGAGCGAAGGCTCCCACCCTAGGGGCGCAGAAACTTATCTCATGGTGGCAGGTTGGTGTTTACCAGTCAGGGAACCCACCAGAGGCTGGTTGTTTTTCAGGGGCCATCTCTAAGATGCCCCCTGTGTGAATTTTATAATAAACTGTGGGTTTATTATACTGAGAAGTTTGCTACCAAACTTCCCAGAATTCAGTAAAGCCATTATGGTGCTGTGGAGTTTGTAATGACAAACTCCCAGACCATATACTCTTTATAGTTTTACTGCACTTACAATGTCTAAGAATGGACTTAGACACTGTAGGAGTACAGCGCTCATGCAACTGTACCCTCACCAGTGGTATAGTGCACCCACCTAAGAGGGGTGACTTACCTATACTGTAGGCAGTGGGTTGCAGGCATGGCACACAGGTATGTGTGCCATATTGACTCTTCACTTTTCTCTGCACCAAAACACACATCCTGCAATGGCAGTGTGTGTGTGTTAAGGTACAGGACCTCTAAAGCTGGCACAATATTTCCTGCAGCCCTTGGAGGCCTTTGCTGGTCACAATGCCCTTGGTACCTAGCGTACCTTTTATAAGGGGCTTACATGTGACCCGAGAGGTGCCAATTGTGGGTACAAAGGTACAGTTTTGGGAAAGAACACAGGCCCTGGGAACCTGATTGGCAGGGACCCAGGGCACATGAAGTCAAGGTGCATCAGAAACCTGGCAAAAAGTGTGTGTGTGTGGGGGGGGGTTACTGCAATAGAAATCCACTTTCCTGCAATAGCTGACCCATTTTGCTCTCAATAGCTTCTTGTTTGTGGCCTAAGGGCTAGCTAGAGGAAGGGCAAGGAGTAAAACTATAGATATTGAAGAGTGCTCCTAGAGCCCATTATATCCTCTTCTTGCCTCTGCTTCATGACCTGGAGGATATGGGGTAACTTGGATAGTGATAGGGTACAGCTGCAACCCCTTTTTGAGAGGGATAGGCCTGGCCTGATAGTCATATCTGCTATTTCATTTTTCATTGTTTTGGATTCTACCAGGACTTGTTTTCCTAAGCTGTAAAATCCACAGGGAATCACTAGTTCGATACAGTTTATTCTTTGCATGAAACACTAATAACATTTAACCTATCTGTGTATCTATATATATATATATATATATATATATATATATATATATATATAAAAACATATATCCAAAGAGGAGGGAAGTGTCTATTCCAGCAGGCGCTCTGCAAAGGAAAACAAAGCAATCATTCCCACTTATGTTATTACAGCTCATGGCGCACAGCAACAAACAACGGCAGGAATCCTGCCCAAAGAAGGGAATGCTGGCCTACAGGTAATCTGGAGCTTTCACCACAGGCCCTGGCCCCTGAAAGGATGCATCTACTCCAGCCAGTCAGACTATATATGAACCTGATGGAAAAAATAATGTAATACCAGATTTTGCCATCTCTAAGTGCTGCACATAAAAGATGTTGCTATAACACAGTTCAATAGCTCATTGTATCAACCTTGCAAAGACGAAAGGATGAATTTGCCTTGTTTGGTGTCAGACTCATGAGCGGTAGGTATTGTAGATGTCAGTTGAAAGTGATTACCTTGCTATGCCACCTTGCTGGCTAATTTGCCCCTTTTCCCCACTCAAGCGTTATTTTGTCATATATATATATATATAACACATTGGCGCTGTTTGACCCTCTTCACAAATATATATACATATACCTGAGGATCTAAGCAAAACAAAAAATGCTTTTCCTGTGGAAATGTGGTCCTAACTATAGCTATCCAGTGGTCACTGGGTAATATAGATATATTTGACTGCGATATGTATATATTATTGCATTCATTAAGTATTTTTTGTTATTAAGTAAGACATACTATGATGCTGACCAATCCTTAGCCTTTCTGCCTTTTAAAGGCTGGCCTAGCCTGTGACTGAGTGTAACCCCAGCCCAAGCAGCCTCTCAGAGGCACTGTTACCTTGTGTTTAACCTGCCTGCTGACTATCTACAGTAATTATGTCATTGTTGGAAACCCACGCTTTTACGAGGACTATTGTGGTGGTTTACATTTTACTATCTGCCAAGCAATTAAAGTGTGGCAATATTTTTTTTATTCTTGAGCTTAACAGCTGACTTGTTTCCCTCTGGGGTTGATGCTGCCATGAGCTTTTTCCAAAGCCATGCAGACCCTGGTGAATTGTCTAGTTGTGACGTATATTTTTGGACATGACGTTATAATTATAGTCTAGGAGCCACGTCTCTCTGCGCTTGTCTGTGTCAGCAAGTCCTTTCATTATAGGCCAGACTCACAACTGACTGACAGTCATTTGGGCTTTTTTGAGACAGATATGACGTGACAGGCTCTTTTAAGTTCTTACTGGTGCTTAAGTTACACTTTTCTTTTTAGAAATGCCCTCATTTCCCTATAATTCATTCCAGAGATTTCAGCTGGTCCCATGTTAGGCGAGAGTAGCTGAATACTTTAGTTTTTGAGGATTCTAGTCATGCGTCTATGTGAAAGGAAACCACAAGTGTCTTAATGTAAAGCACAAAACCAGGATTGGATAAGCAACTAGTTTCTGACATGGAACAGCACGAGTGCTCTGCCAGGCCCACTCTGCCCAGATCACAGGGAGAATAACGAAATGACGGTGCTGGACAGCAGCACTAGGCACTGAGCAGACAGGCCATGTCTTAGAGACGTCCAGGTGTTATCCCTGATGCTCTGACAACCAACCAGATTACCCTGGAGTTTATGCCTGATAGTGTAGCGTAATTGCATTTTTATAGCCCCCTACTACCCCTGACGAGGTATTTAAGCACTTTACATCGGGCAACACGTTGCTCCAAAACCCAAAGTTAGTGGCATATTTAGTGGTTGGTGGTTATTGAGTTTTAAGAGATAGGTTGTGATCTTTGAAATGAGGTGTGGGTAATTTGCAGAAATACAATAATAGTGATTAAGGCGAACAAGCATGTGGCTTAGACAAGGCTGTGCCCCGAGTGAGGATGCATACAGAGGATGAATGTAAGGACATGGTTATTCGAAAGAAAAGAGGACAGGCAACAATTGGAAGTTTAAGTTGATGTCAGTTTTTTATGTAGGTTTTGGAAATATGTAGGAGCATTTTTGAGGTTGCATGCAATCCATGTGTGCGAAACTGAAGAAATAAATGCATTATTTGCATGCGAGATAATTATATTACAGGTACTTTTGATAGGCACTGATATGACCGCTTGCATTCATAACACCCCTGAGTAGAAACATGTGTTCTGTAGGTTGGAAGACAGATAACTATTGTAGCCTCTTGCTATGTAGGACACATTGATCTTGTCATGGCTTTTTAACAAACAGCGCATTGCATTTTGGTGCTTGTAGTTTTACTTTTAAAAGTGTAAGATTGGGCTTTTTCCATTGTGCACAGTGCTGTTGGTTAAAGGTAACACACATGACTTCAGGCAACTTGCCAGCTGTGCTAACAGGTTGTGAATTGCCTTGCCTTACACATATTACAACTTATCACACAGAAGCCAAGAATCGTACTCAGGCACTACTGACAATGGAAGTTGGCAATATAGCTCATGCCACTGCTTTAGGAATGGGTGGTTAGCTTTCAGAGTGCTGGTTCACTTCTTGAAGGGCAGACTGAGCCTTTCATCTTTCTGAGGTTGTTAAAATTACACTGTTTAGGTCATAATTGTGTCTAGTATTAGAGCTCCAAGAGACAATTTAGTTTATGGTGTGGACTATGTGAAGAGTGATTATATACTCGCTGTGGGCACTGCGAGTATGTATGTTTTGGGTATTTGTATAGCATGAATATAAAGACAGCTATGGCCACGGGTAAGGATAGAGTAAAAATGTGAGTGGTTTTGAGGGTAGAGATGGATGGGTGTGCGTGTAATTGGTATTTATATAGCGCTTACTACCCTTGACGAGGCGTTGAAGCACTATGAGGCGAGTACCACACTACTCTGGAGCCCAAGATTAGAGGTTAACAGTTAGTAGAGTGTGAAGGCCGTAGCCTAGGCGCGGTTTTAGCTCGCATTGGCCTTTCTTACCCCTGGAAGTGCCCTCTGCAGCATTTCCATGTATGCAGTGGCGCTGTGGGTTCTGGGGCTGCGTGCACTGACAGTTTAATGGAGCTGCAAGCGGCTCGCCCACATCTGCGTGTATTTAGGCCTCTGGATGGAAACGGCGTCGGCTCATGCAGCAACAACATGCTTTAAAAAGAATACTGATGTCATGGCGGCGTCCGCCCACGGGCAACCCCGAAACCAGCAGCATCGCGTCCACCCACGGGGATCCCCGCTGCCGCGGCAGTGAAAGGCCTATTTCCAGAGTGCTTCGAGGAAACCTGTCAGGCGAGTAGCATGGGGCTTTGGCGCGTCGTACCTGACGTACAGGGGGCAGGCTGTTTCACGAAGCCGACTCTCTTCTCGACATTTAATAAAACGAAGGCGTCGTTTCTCGGGGTTCTGTTTCTCTATCTGTATTTGCTTTATTTTTCCACAACCGCAGAGCAGCAAGGACTAGCGGCTTCCGTACAGTGTTTGTCTATTCGGGTGTGCTATCCTGCTGCTTTGATGGCTTCGGTGTGCTTAGAGACATTGTAGGGAAAGAGCAACACAAAAAAACCAAAGCAGATTTCAGAGAGTTCCACTTAACGCCGTGAAGTCGGGGGCACTGGTGGGTGATTTAAGAACTTGTATTCAGAGGTCGTCAGACCATAGCCCGGGCGAGGGTCTGTAGTTAGGTTAGCTGGATGGGACAAGACATTCTCAACTGAGTGAGGGTAGGGACAGGTCGGCAGGCCGCCTTCTCAGTTGAATGTCTCCTCTTGAGTACTGGACCCCTGGAATCGCCCCCCCCAATCCTCCTTAGGTTGGGTCTTCCGGGAAGTCCCTGTATGTGTCACTCTTCACGCTGTGCTGCAGTGGCTATCTTCCTAAAAGCACAAAACGAGGTATTATCTTGTGTGTGTTAATGATGTATGGGCGTTTGTGGGCCTGGGCTCCTACTAAAGCAATGCTTCTCAAAGGTTGGGACGGGGGCCTCCAAGTAGAGGTGAGCATCGATACCTCGCCAATTGATATGGAGAGCCTAGCCAAGGGTCTGGCTTGGCTCCTACAGCCATACCACGAGTCGAGCTGCCAACATATTTGCATGTAAATCGTGCACCAAACGCCACTAAAGATAAGATAAAGACTCCTTAAAATTTTAAAACGGTTTATTTCTTTAACACACATTTCACTTAGATTCTGTGACTGCATTGAGGGGCATTCATTAGAAGTAATAATTTCTAAACATGAACTTAGAAACAACCATGCCATTATTGAAACGGAAGGCAGATCAGTTGGCGAGTGCTTCCTGTCTGTGGCCTGGGGTCTTATAGTCTGTTATAGCAACATCTTGGTGCCAACTAGCGTGTTCAGAAGGGGGGGGGGGGGGTTAACTTCCTCTATCTACAGGGACCAACATTGTGTTAGGGGGGAGACTATTTGCCCTATAAGGACCTATATTTTCTTCAAAATGGGGTGATGTGTGCCCTATAAGGGACCCTTTATTTTCTTTGGGTCATAATACCTGTCCTTTAAATGTATTTGTCTTTAGGTCAAATGGAACACACGCCCTATAGGGATCGATCCTACGTGCGAAGAAACAGTTGCTCCATATACACCTATATTGTAGTTAGAGGGAGCACCTGAGCGAATGGGACCTCCATTGTGTTAAGTGAGAGGGAACAGCTCACCTACATGGACCTAGATTGCTTTCAGATGAGAGAGAACACTTGCCCATGGAGATATGTATTGATTACAGTGAGAGGGAGCACAGACCTGAAATGGATCCCTTTAGTGTTTATTTGGACAGAACACTCCCATGGGTGACAATGAATCCTATGACGTTTTTTTGTGGAGGGCATATCTGCCTCATAAGCCCCTATAGCGTGCTTAGTTTAGATGGCTCTCTATGTGCAGTGAATTAGATGTGGCAGGGGCCACATAGCTGTGCTGAACACAATAAATAACTTGTGATAATATTTATTGCGTTCAGGTCAAACCGAAACCATGGTGACGTATAGCAATCAACACTGTGCTATCATAGCACTAAGAGAGGTGCGGGGTGGGGGGGGGGGCAGATTAGAAGTGTTTGTGTGGGCGTGGGACTCCTTTTCCGACGAGTGTGTGCTTAAAACTAACTGTGTGGTTGGCTGCGGGACGCCTGTCCAGACTGTGAGCATGTGGTTGGCACAGTGCCTAGAAGAGGTTTCCCTGGTTGCTCTGGGCTCCCGGCCCTGCAGTATTTTTGGCTGTGTCTGCAGTTCTCTGTTCCTCCAGGCCTCCTCTAAGCCCTGACTACAGAACAAACAAAGGCGGGAACGCCGAAGTCTTTCTCTCCGTCCTCACCCTTCACCTAGTGCCTCAGGAGCGTGCCCGTGTTATGTGTGTAAATACACCTCCCGTCACCAGGGAGACGGCGAGAGGCTCCGTGTGGGAAACCCGGAACTGTGTGAACCTTCTGAGTGAAGAGTGCATGGCGACTATGGGCACATGGGACATGTCACTCTTCTCAGGGGGTCGGGACCGGTAGTGCAGTAGGTGAGGGGGGCGCACACCAAGGGTGGGCACTGACCACGATAACTATGTGGCTTTTCAACAACGTTTTAATGAGTGCTATGGCTGGTAGGGTTCAGACTCGCCTCACGAGTGACTGACCCTTTCAAACTGAGGGCCTTTCCGATGCACCAGTCTGACATGATAGGATGTGGCGTTATGTCCAGCACTGCCGACTTTGGGACTGAGGAGCCAGGTTCGAGACTCAGCATCCTGTGATTTGGGGTAAAATACATAATCTCCCCGTGCCTAAAAAGAATAACAAATGACCTTGTATAATGTAACTGGTGCCCATGTGAAGCGCTTCATTACCTTCCGGTCGAGTTCGGTCTATGTATAAAATGCACAACAACAACAAAATGATGGCCTCGGCTCCAGGCAGCTCTACCGACTTTTAAATGGCATCAGTCTGAAGTGTGACTGACTTTTACTCAGCCCTACTAGCCTTTCAGAAACCACGATCCCGACAGGTGATTGGCTGCTGCACAACTGTAAGACTTCCAGAGAGATCAAACAGCCTGCCATCCGCATCTGACTCCGCAGGCCTGCGGCCTGCCCCCGGGGGTTCTGGCCTTCTGGGCAGGCTCCTCATTTCCCTGCAGCATACATGGCCGGTCTTCCCTGATGTCAGCTGCTCCCTGCTGTTCAGACACACTTCCAGGAATTGCTGCAGAGAGAGGGATCCCTCGCTCTCGTGAGAGGTTTCCCAGCCATGGGCCGATCTCGGAATACCGCCTGCAAGAGCAGATTGCGCATGCGCGAGGTTGTGCCAGGAATGTGGAGATGAGATTTACAGGAGCCAGTGAGAGCATGCATCCGAAATACCAGCTGAGCTCTGAAGCCATGAGAGCGCGCTGCTACTAGAATACCACTTATATCACCCATGAGCCTATGGGTTTGCAGTAAGGGCCAACACCAGCCATTACATCACTCCGGGACCCCTCCTCCCCCGTGAGCACAGAGGGCCAATGTCAGCCATTACATCAGCCCAGCACCCTCGTGAGCACTCAGAGCCGTGAGCACACAGAGGTAACACCAGATATTACATCACTCCAGTCTCCTTGAGAACAGAAAATTGGTCACAAACCCAAAGGGCCAGTACGTAATTAAATCACACAAGCACCCCTTGAGCACACAGACCCTATTGGTACTTATTAGGCACCCCATGAGCACACGGGGCCAATATCAGTCATTACTTCACTTCAGCACCCCATAAGCACAGAGCGCTAATATGATTCATGATATCGCCCCAGCGCCTCTCGAGCCGAGCGGGCCAATATCAGTCATTACAGCATTAAACACCACCCAGAACACAGCACTCAGAGCCATGAGCACACGGGGCCACTACCAGTCGTTACTTCACTCCTGCTCCCCTTAGAACTTAGCCCTCAGATTCATTGGCCCAACGGGCGATTAACACCAGTTACATCATTCCAGCACCCCATGAGCACAAGAGGGGAAATATGAGCTGAGTGAAGGGATGAATAAATCATCATTTATTGTTTAAAAATAGTAAAATATCACTTGAAATAAAAGAACACAGCAGAGAATTCATATGGTATAAGACAACCAACGCTATAAAAGTTCATAAAATGTTTTCACTGATTCACGTTCCTTAAGGTGATAGTAAGAAAGGTCTAAGAATCTGGTCAATTTCCTGATGAATTGACGGTCTCTTGAAGAACAAGCATTGGCATAGCCAATAGGTCTCGCTTTTGGGACCTTATAAGTATTTAGTTATGCAGCACAATATCCTTGGTGCAACAACATCAACTGTTGCATGGCTAAACACTTATAAGGTCCTAAAGGCGAGACCTATTGGCTATGCCAATGCTTGTCTCTAATGAGCAGGGAGCCTTCAATCTAAAGTGCTCGTCTATGAACTATGAATTCAGATTTGGAAAGAATGAAAGATAATGAGGGAGAAGATGAAAGGTGTGAATATATAGAATGGTTTACACAGCTGCCAAGGTTTCAGATTGCTATGTGTGACATTTTCATAATTTTAGTTGAATTATGAGTGACATTTAATGACTATGAGTGACACTTTCTCGCGCGCAAAATCAAGCAATGAAAATGAGGGAAATAGGTATAGGCTGAATAAATAAGACTTTACGCAAATGAGTACAGCGTCTTGTTAACAAAACTGTAAATATCACAAATGAACTCCACTCAAACACTAATAAAATCATTAACCCCGAGCGGCCGCCCCCGTTGCTGCGCTGCTACCTGCCCAACCCTGCAGGCATCGGCACACATCAACATGACCCACCGGCTATCACAGAGGCTCTGCTGACTTTGGTGACACCACTGGCACTGAAAGTAATTGGACAGGCAGCAGCACCACATATAGTCAGTCACAGAGTGACTCAGTGACTCCCGACCGTCCCAACACGAGTTGGTGGGCTTTATGTCACGTGACTTAGAGAGACTAACTTCAGCTGTAACAGGGCATGCTGTACCCTCGGCCCATAGTTGAACCAACAGTACGCATTTTATGTGCAGAAACATCTTTCTGGCATCCTGATGCCCTCAGACATCCCGAAGACTCTGCCCGCTGAACCCCACAATGGAGCAGCACCAACAAAGGCAGCAGTTAGGGCTATCAGAAGCAACAACGTTTAAGTTAGGAGGGGCACAGTTTACAAGTAATCCAAAGAGTAAAACACAGTTACCTCTTTCTTTCTTTGCGTTGTGTTCCGACCGCCGTCCGCTGCAATCGCCGATCACTGCTGTGACGTGAAGCTCGGCTGTAACTGAATTAGGCGCGGCGCCGGTCACATTACATTTTTGACTGCACACAGCAGCCCGGGCCGGTGCGAGAAGCAGAAGGAGACAGCGCTGCACGCGCCATAATTAAAGCCCCACTGCAAATTCTCCCATAACAAACTCCCCGCCTTTGGCAGCAGGACGTCACGTCTCCCCCGTCGCGGCGCAAGACGTTATAAAATAAATCAACTTAATCTGACCGGTCTGTCCCGCCCCGGCTGTGACGGTAGTAGCCATTTGGCCTAACAATGAAGTCAAGCTATCTGAGAGTGGCGCCACAGGAAATAATTAGATACAATGTAGCAGTGAGCTGCCTGCCAGCAGCAGTCTTAGCTCAGCTACAAGCACCAAACCTGCAGGATCTTGAGCAAACAGCGAGAGAGGAAGTTGGCTCTGTCGGCCCAAAGCCGGTAGTTCTGACCGTTTGGCCTCATCCTCTCCCCGTCGCTATATCTTCTTGCGTTAGCAACTGCCTGCCTGAAGAACAAAGTCAATGATCATATGGCAGCTGTTTTGTCCCTCTAGCTTGACACGTCATCACGAGTGCCGCGCGTGATGGAACGAAACCGAAACTTAAGGAGCTGCTTAAATATAGCAGCGGTGTATATTCACTCCGGTCCTGCAGACGTGAATGGCTGCAACGATGTTTTGAAGGTATGGTACTCTATTTCAAACGATTTCTCTTTCCAGTTATCAGTATTACAGAATACAATGTATTTGCTTGTGCTTCTCGTCTTTGACAGACAGGAATTAACATTTACTGCTACAGACGGAGTGTGGAGACTAGGTTCACGATGTTTTATGATATTGGCGATAATAATGCAGCCCCAATCACAGCCAATTGT
This sequence comes from Calotriton arnoldi, assembly GCA_963921515.1. Taxonomy (NCBI): domain Eukaryota; kingdom Metazoa; phylum Chordata; class Amphibia; order Caudata; family Salamandridae; genus Calotriton; species Calotriton arnoldi. The sequence goes on from CAWUFW010010473.1 coordinate 580,032, forward strand.
TTATAGAATTGTAAACAATGAAGGAAAGAAATAAGCGGAAGGAAGTGTTAAAGAGGAGCTAAGTGACTGAGAAAGAGAGATCGGAATGACAACAAGCCCGCGAGTGGTGCGCGCGCACCACAGAGGAGCGGGGGCGAGCGAGCGCGGCAGCCTGCTCAGCTGACGAGATGCTCAGCTGACCAGACGCTCGTGCGTCGTGGCTGGCCTTTGGATGTGTACGCGCGGCAGACATGTGTTTCCACTTATCGCGCCCGCGTCTGGGCACGATAATTGGAAACATATGTTTGCCGCGCGTACCCATCTCAAAAAGGCCAGCCACGACGCACGAGCGTTTGTTGGACTGCTTTTCAAACTCGCTTACATTAAGTCTTCGCCTCTAAGCAGCGCTTGCGCGCTACTCGAGGCTCGACCTAAAAACAATAAGCAATGGTGCCCCTGATATTTCTACAGTTAGAGATGATAAATCAGTCTTAAGTATTTTTTCCTTAGGTCAAGTAAAGCAGGACAAAGACAGACAATATGTTGAAATTCAATAGATTCCTCCTTATAGTCACATAAACAACAGGTCTTTGAGGGTAAACAGGGTATAAATTATTCCAGCACCTCAGCACCCCACAAGCACATGGCCAACGCCAGTTATGACTATAGATGTAGCATCCTATGAGGTCAATGACCGTTGTTTAATTGCTCCAGCACCTCCACCTGCACTTCACACAGGGCCATTCCCCCCTCCACCCCAAGAGCACAGCCCACCAGCCCACCATCACTCATGACAGCACTGTACTATCCCATAGAGGTCTCACAAGGTCATTGGTGTTGGTTGGGAGATGATCGCTTCAAACATAGTATTGATGAAGTAATATATGGATTAGTAAAGTGATGTTTCCTGCTGTTCTGCATGTGTGACCACAATGATACAGTAGTCCTAATACATGAGTAGGGTGAAAGTTCCTGCTTCATGACACAGGGATAAACAATACGATTTATGTGGTTTCTGAACATGTATAAAACAGTAGTTACCGCTGCAGAGCATAAGCGTAGACATCCTGAACCATATGGTTAGAGCTTTCTCAAATACACACCGCAGCACGAGCGGGACAGCCCCTCTCACAATCCAATACTCTTGTGCAAATGGTGTTTCTAAAGAGACCATCATTGTTCCAATCTTTGGGACCTGAAATTCAAGATGACTCTTTCAGCTCCATTTCTTTGTATAAGTTCAACCAGCGCTGATATTATGACAAAGTATCTGCTGCCAGTGCTGGTGCCTCTGTCGATGCTGGTATAAATGGTAGTGCCTGTGCACAGGCCACTGATGAGGGTCATGGTGGTTTTATTGCTGCTGTCAGTGTGGTTGGTAGTGCTCTGAGGTTCCTTGCAGTGCTGATATCACCTTGATGTTGGGATTCCTGGTGTCAGCATTGCTCGTGCCAGTCTTGTAATCAGCAAGTCTGATCAGTCTACATGTCAGCATTGCTCCAGTCTGTCGTGGTGTCAGCATTGCTCCAGTAATTCGTGGTATCAGCAATGTCTCTGTCGGTCTTGGTGTCAACATTGCTCCATTCAGTTGTGATGTCAGCAATGCCCACTGTTAGGCTTAGTGTCAGCATTGCTCCAGTCAGTTGTGGTGTCAGCAATGCCTCTGTCAGTCTTGGTGTCAGCATTGCTCCAGTCAGTTGTGGTGTTAGCAATGCCTCTGTCAGTCTGGTGTCAGCATTGCTCTAGTCAGTTGCGGTGTCAGAATTGCTGGTGCACGTCTTGGTGTCAGCATTGCTCCAGTCAGTTGTGGTATCAGCCGTGCCTCTGTCGGTCTTGGTGTCAGCATTGCTTCAGTCAGTTGTAGTATTAGCAATGCCTCTGTCGGTCTTGGTGTCAGCATTGCTCCGGCCAGTTGTGGTGTCAGCAATGCCCACTGTTGGTCATGGTGTCAGCAAAGCCGCTGTCAGTCTTGGTGTCAGCATTGCTCGAGTCAGTTGTGCTGTCAGCAATGCCCACTGTTAGTCTTAGTGGCAGCATTGCTCCAGTCAGTTGTGGTATCAGCAATGCCTCTGTCAGTCTGGTGTCAGCATTGCTCCGGTCAGATGTGGTGTCAGCATTGCTGGTGCCCATCTTGGTGTCAGCATTGCTCCAGTCAGTTGTGGTATCAGCAGTGCCTCTGTCGGTCTTGGTGTCAGCATTGCTTCAGTCAGTTGTAGTATTAGCAATGCCTCTGTCGGTCTTGGTGTCAGCATTGCTCCAGCCAGTTGTGGTGTCAACAATGCCCACTGTTGGTCATGGTGTCAGCAAAGCCGCTGTCAGTCTTGGTGTCAGCCTTGCTCGAGTCAGTTGTGCTGTCAGCAATGCCTCTGTCAGTCTTGGTGTCAGCATTGCTGCATTCAGTTGTGGTGTCAGCAATGCCCACTGTTAGTCTTAGTGTCAGCATTGCTCCAGTCAGTTGTGGTATCAGCAATGCCTCTGTCAGTCTTGGTGTCAGTATTGCACCAGTCAGTTGTGGTATCAGCAGTGCTTCTGTCGGTATTGGTGTCAGCATTGCTCCAGTCAGTTGTAGTATTAGCAATGCCTCTGTCGGTCTTGGTGTCAGCATTGCTCCAGCCAGTTGTGGTGTCAGCAATGCCCACTGTTGGTCATGGTGTCAGCAAAGCCGCTGTCAGTCTTGGTGTCAGCATTGCTCGAGTCAGTTGTGCTGTCAGCAATGCCTCTGTCAGTCTTGGTGTCAGCATTGCTGCAGTCAGTTGTGGTGTCAGCAATGCCACTGTCGATCTTGCTGTCAACATTGCTCCAAATCAGATGTAGTGTCAGTATTGCTAGTGCCCATCTTGGTGTCAGCATTGCTCCAGTCAGTTGTGGTGTCAGCAATGCCCACTGTTAGTCTTAGTGTCAGCATTGCTCCAGTCAGTTGTGGTATCAGCAATGCCTCTGTCAGTCTTGGTGTCAGCATTGCTCCAGTCAGTTGTGGTGTCAGCAATGCCCACTGTTAGTCTTAGTGTCAGCATTGCTCCAGTCAGTTGTGGTGTCAGCAATGCCTCTGTCAGTCTTGGTGTCAGCACTGCTCGAGGCAGTTGTGCTGTCCGCAATGCCTCTGTCGGTCTTCGTGTCAGTATTGCACCAGTCAGTTGTGGTGTCAGCAATGCTCACTGTTGGTCATGGTGTCAGCAAAGCCGCTGTCAGTCTTGGTGTCAGCATTGCTCGAGTCAGTTGTGCTGTCAGCAATGCCTCTGTCGGTCTTGGTGGCAGCATTGCTCCAGTCAGTTGTGGTATCAGCAGTGCCTCTGTCGGACTTGGTGTCAGCATTGCTCCAGTGAGTTGTGGTGTCAGCAATGCCCACTGTTAGTCTTAGTGTCAGCATTGCTCCAGTCAGTTGTGGTATCAGCAATGCCCACTTTTAGTCTTAGTGTCAGCATTGCTGCAGTCAGTTGTGGTATCAGCATTGCTGGTGCCCATCTTGGTGTCAGCATTGCTCCAGTCAGTTGTGGTATCAGCAGTGCCTCTGTCGGTCTTGGTGTCAGCATTGCTACAGTCAGTTGTGGTATCAGCAGTGCCTCTGTCTGTCTTGGTGTCAGCATTGCTCCAGTCAGTTGTGGTATCAGCAGTGCCTCTGTCAGTCTTGGTGTCAGCTTTGCTCCAGTCAGTTGTGGTATTAGCAGTGCCTCTGTCGGTCTTGGTGTCAGCATTGCTCCAGTCAGGTGTGGTATCAGCAATGCCTCTGTCGGTCTTGGTGTCAGCATTGCTACAGTCAGTTGTGGTATCAGCAGTGCCTCTGTCTGTCTTGGTGCCAGCATTGCTCCAGTCAGTTGTGGTATCAGCAGTGCCTCTGTCGGTCTTGGTGTCAGCATTGCTCCAGTCAGGTGTGGTATCAGCAGTGCCTCTGTCGGTCTTGGTGTCAGCATTGCTCCAGTCAGTTGTGGTATCAGCAGTGCCTCTGTCTGTCTTGGTGTCAGCATTGCTCCAGTCAGTAGTGGTATCAGCAGTGCCTCTGTCGGTCTTGGTGTCAGCATTGCTCCAGTCAGTTGTGGTACCAGCAGTGCCTCTGTCGGTCTTGGTGTCAGCATTGCTCCAGTCAGGTGTGGTATCAGCAATGCCTCTGTCGGTCTTGGTGTCAGCATTGCTACAGTCAGTTGTGGTATCGGCAGTGCCTCTGTCTGTCTTGGTGTCAGCATTGCTCCAGTCAGTTGTGGTATCAGCAGTGCCTCTGTCGGTCTTGGTGTCAGCATTGCTACAGTCATTTGTGGTATCAGTAGTGCCTCTGTCGGTCTTGTTGTCTGCATTGCTCCAGTCAGTTGTGGTATCAGCAATGCCTCTGTTAGTCTTGGTGTCAGCATTGCTCCAGTCAGTTGTGGTATCAGCTGTGCCTCTGTCGGTCTTGGTGTCAGCATTGCTCCAGTCAGTTGTGGTATGAGCAGTGCCTCTGTCGGTCTTGGTGTCAGCATTGCTGCAGTCAGTTGTGGTATCAGCAATGCCTCTGTCGGTCTTGGTGTCAGCATTGCTCCAGCCAGTTGTGGTATTAGCAGTGCCTCTGTCGGTCTTGGTGTCAGCATTGCTCCAGTCAGGTGTAGTATCAGCAGTGCCTCTGTCGGTCTTGGTGTCAGCATTGCTCCAGTCAGGTGTGGTATCAGCAGTGCCTCTGTCGGTCTTGGTGTCAGCATTGCTCCAGTCAGTTGAGGTATCAGCAATGCCTCTGTCAGTCTGGTGTCAGCATTGCTCCAGTCAGATGTGGTGTCAGCATTGCTGGTGCCCATCTTGGTGTCAGCATTGCTCCAGTCAGTTGTGGTATCAGCAGTGCCTCTGTCGGTCTTGGTGTCAGCATTGCTCCAGTCAGGTGTGGTATCAGCAATGCCTCTGTCGGTCTTGGTGTCAGAATTGCTACAGTCAGTTGTGGTATCAGCAGTGCCTCTGTCTGTCTTGGTGTCAGCATTGCTCCAGTCAGTTGTGGTATCAGCAGAGCCTCTGTCGGTCTTGGTGTCAGCATTGCTCCAGTCAGTTGTGGTATCAGCAGTGCCTCTGTCGGTCTTGGTGTCAGCATTGCTACAGTCATTTGTGGTATCAGCAGTGCCTCTGTCGGTCTTGGTGTCAGCATTGCTCCAGTCAGGTGTGGTATCAGCAATGCCTCTGTCGGTCTTGGTGTCAGCATTGCTACAGTCAGTTGTGGTATCAGCAGTGCCTCTGTCTGTCTTGGTGTCAGCATTGCTCCAGTCAGTTGTGGTATCAGCAGTGCCTCTGTCGGTCTTGGTGTCAGCATTGCTACAGTCATTTGTGGTATCAGCAGTGCCTCTGTCGGTCTTGTTGTCTGCATTGCTCCAGTCAGTTGTGGTATCAGCAATGCCTCTGTCAGTCTTGGTGTCAGCATTGCTCCAGTCAGTTGTGGTATCAGCTGTGCCTCTGTCGGTCTTGGTGTCAGCATTGCTCCAGTCAGTTGTGGTATGAGCAGTGCCTCTGTCGGTCTTGGTGTCAGCATTGCTACAGTCAGTTGTGGTATCAGCTGTGCCTCTGTCGGTCTTGGTGTCAGCATTGCTCCAGTCAGTTGTGGTATGAGCAGTGCCTCTGTCGGTCTTGGTGTCAGCATTGCTACAGCCAGTTGTGGTATCAGCAATGCCTCTGTCGGTCTTGGTGTCAGCATTGCTCCAGTCAGGTGTGGTATCAGCAGTGCCTCTGTCGGTCTTGGTGTCAGCATTGCTCCAGTCAGTTGTGGTATCAGCAATGCCTCTGTCAGTCTGGTGTCAGCATTGCTCCAGTCAGATGTGGTGTCAGCATTGCTGGTGCCCATCTTGGTGTCAGCATTGCTCCAGTCAGTTGTGGTATCAGCAGTGCCTCTGTCGGTCTTGGTGTCAGCATTGCTCCAGTCAGGTGTGGTATCAGCAATGCCTCTGTCAGTCTTGGTGTCAGAATTGCTACAGTGAGTTGTGGTATCAGCAGTGCCTCTGTCTGTCTTGGTGTCAGCATTGCTCCAGTCAGTTGTGGTGGTATCAGCAGAGCCTCTGTCGGTCTTGGTGTCAGCATTGCTCCAGTCAGTTGTGGTATCAGCTTTGCCTCTGTCGGTCTTGGTGTCAGCATTGCTCCAGTCAGTTGTGGTTTCAGCAGTGCCTCTGCTGTCTTGGTGTCAGCATTGCTACAGTCAGTTGTGGTATCAGCAGTGCCTCTGTCGGTCTTGGTGTCAGCATTGCTCCAGTCAGTTGTGGTATCAGCAGTGCCTCTGTCTGTCTTGGTGTCAGCATTGCTCCAGTCAGGTGTGGTATCAGCAATGCCTCTGTCGGTCTTGGTGTCAGCATTGCTCCAGTCAGTTGTGGTATCAGCAGTGCCTCTGTCTGTTTTGGTGTCAGCATTGCTCCAGTCAGTTGTGGTATCAGCAGTGCCTCTGTTGGTCTTGGTGTCAGCATTGCTACAGTCAGTTGTGGTATAAGCAGTACCTCTGTCTGTCTTGGTGTCAGCATTGCTCCAGTCAGTTGTGGTATCAGCTGTGCCTCTGTCGGTCTTGGTGTCAGCATTGCTCCAGTCAGTTGTGGTATCAGCAATGCCTCTGTCGGTCTTGGTGTCAGCATTGCTCCAGTCAGGTGTGGTATCAGCAATGCCTCTGTCGGTCTTGGTGTCAGCACTGCTCCAGTCAGTTGTGGTATCAGCAGTGCCTCTGTCGGTCTTGGTGTCAGCATTGCTACAGTCAGGTGTGGTGTCAGCAATGCCTCTGTCGGTCTTGGTGTCAGCATTGCTCCAGTCAGTTGTGGTATCAGCAGTGCCTCTGCTGTCTTGGTGTCAGCATTGCTCCAGTCAGTTGTGGTATCAGCAGTGCCTCTGTCGGTCTTGGTGTCAGCATTGCTACAGTCAGTTGTGGTGTCAGCAATGCCCAATGTTAGTCTTGGTCTCAGCATTGCTGCTTTCCGTCTTGGGATTGTACTCTGGAACATCAGGGACAAGAATATCGTGGGACACTAATTTTGTGGACAAACTATTGAGGGACAAAATATTGAAAAGTGAGTGCACAGAGGGAGGTATAGTTTTACTATTCTTAACTGCACACCTATGTACCTTGATGTGTATACACATCGTCAAGGTACGGATATGTGGAGTTAAATATAGACAATATATATATCCTTAGCTTCCAGTATTTTGTCCCTCAATATTCTGTGTATCATATTGGTGCAAAATCAAATATCAGTATACTGTTCCGAGGTGTAGCAGCCCCAGAGAAATGATCCCTAGCTGTGTGCAGGTCACTGGGGAAGCATGTGCTTATGAGAACAGTTGCCCTCACTTACCCAAGGGTGACATGCTTTATCATTGGGGTGTGCTCCTCGCCAGGCCAGGGCTGCAAGCCAGGTGGGCCCCGTGAGAGGGCTCTTTGTCGGAGATCTTTGAATTGATACGCTGAATGAGCACCCTAGGACAGACAGTGGCGTGTCCTACAAAATCAGAAGATTGGTGAAATGGAGTGAGAATAAAATCAACTATCAACCAGATGCCGCTAAACTATTTAATGAGAAATCACTGGTTGATGTTGAGCTTAAAAGAAAGGTAGTGAAACTAAGGATATAATAGTTCTAGTCCCTGCAAGTGAGAGTGTGAAACCGTAACTCATAGACCAGCTATAAAGCTAATCTGCAGTGTGTTTTTTAAGGCATTTTCAGTAGTAGCATCTGAATCATGAGCGCGTCAGATAGTTGTTTGGCGGGTGCTGATAAAGAGGCCCCAACCAGTCCCTAGTACACTTCCATGCAATCTTGGCCCAGCCTTTACCAAAAGCCAGATCCTCGAGGAAAATGCATGGGACATTGGTGACCAATAGCCCGTTAGGAGGCGGCTCGTCATCCCGGATGTTCTTAAACTCGCCGTTTACAATGGCCGCTCCCTGCGGAGGCGATGCTGAAGGTAGGTGCTAGGATGCACTGACATACGGAGACAAGTGAGTGGGGCCGTGACCGAGACCTGTTTACAACATACCTGTCCCCCGCATGGTGGGGTCAGCCTTTTTACGCTGCGATCAACGGCCCCATGCTTTGTCTGCACTTTTTCCTAAAACTGTAATATATTGCCTCAGTTATCTCCCCTACGCAGGTTGCTGTCAGTGTTCAGCGCCCTGTTGGCATAGACCACCTTGTCAGTATGGAGTGCGTCATGGCAGTACACCAGTTTTATACTTGAAATGTTGTGGGGTGGTGTGCGCACTTATGTTTGATACTCTACCCAGGATTTTTTAACCTTGTGCATTTATGTCTACGCTTTTCTGTTTTGATTTTAACACAGGTGATCCAAAACCGAGCGCTTTATTAGAATAGCTCCCGACTACGGTGGTTAGATGTCAGTTGGCATCTTATCATCCACACACGGAGTGGGGCTATAAATTATAGAGCTCCTCACTCTATTGAGAAGATTAGGTCACATCATATATTATTAGCCCTGATGAAATGCCAATAGACCGCTCCACGGCTACTTGAGGCATGAAACATGTTCACCCGTTACATAATCCATAGCTTAATAGCTAGCCTATGAGTGACCAATTCACATTCTCACCACTTGCAGGGACTAGGACCATTATACCCTTAGTTTCTCTGCCTTTCTTTTAAACTCAGTATCAACCAGTGATTTCTCATTAAATAGTTAAGCGGCATCTGGTTGATAGATGATTTTATTCTCACTCCATTTTACCAATCTTCTCATCTTGTAGGACACACCACTGTCTGTCCTATGGTGCTCAATCAGCGTATCAATTTAAAGATCCCCGACAAAGAGAACTCTTGCGGGGCCCGCCAGGCATTGTAGCGCTGGCGGCGAGGAGCACCGCCCAATGATGAAGCATGTCACTCTTGGGTGAGTGAGGGCAACTGTTCTCATAAGCACATGCTTCCCTAGGGACTTGCACCATGGTAGGGATAATTTCTCTGGGGCTGTTACACCTCGGAACAGTATACTGATATTTGATTTGGGTCGTCTGGGGAGAGGGTTTACTGGACCGTTAATCTCCTCGCCCCACGTTTTTTTGATACATATCGTATTAGTGCCCCACAATATTCTGTAGTCAATTTTCGGTTCCTCGCCGTCAGGGCTTTACGTGGGATGAAAAAACAGGGGGGGTGTCCTCTCAAATGGGCGTGGCCGATGTAATTTAGGGCGGGGCTTAAAAACACGTAAGCTAAAAATCTGTGCTTAGCATAGTGTGCCGCCCGACTGGTATTTTGCTGTTTCTGTCATTTGATCCAGATATACGATACAACAGTAACATTATACCTACAACAAGCCAGTACTATTAGCTTTGTCAATGGTTGTTAGTTGCATACGATAAATAAGCAACAACTATGGCCTTGTTGTATATAATATTGAAAATGCTGCTGTTCTGAAATGATGAGACCTTGTAAGTACTAAAACGAGTCTCTTTGAAGTTACATCAAAGGCTTTCAGCAGTGGTATTGCTGCAGTTAAGATTTTTTTTTTTCACCCTGAGGGTGAGGGAAAAAATGGAGAGCCCGATAGGGACCCGTCTCAGCACCTGCTTTTAAGAACTGCCAGTGCTGAGTACCGGCAGGACCCGGGCCACTTAAAGCCCTGCTCGCCGTGTTTGTGTGGTAAGTAGCGCCGGTCTGAGGTTCCGTACAGTTTCATGACACTGCTGGTTTCATTGTTGCTGGCGCTTGTCTCAGTGCTCTGTCGGGTAACTTGCAGCACTGCTGTCAGCCCCGTTGCTGTCTGTGGTGGTCTCGAAGCTGCGCCAGAGGCCTTTATTGTTTTATTCTAGTGTGAGTATGTTTGGTGTCGGTGTCGCTGCACGTGCTGTGGTCACTGTCGGGCTTCATACAGTGGTGGTGTTACTGCTGCTGATGTTTATCAGGACCGATCGCAGTGCCCTGCCAGAGTCCTTACTGGGCTAGTGCCAGTATGGTTGGTGTGAGTGAGTTGGCGCAGTGACCCTGTCTGTGTTACACTGTCGGTCTCCGAACGCTGCCAGCCTCCTTACTCTGCTAGTGCCAGTAGAGCTGTGTGTGCTGTGGTCACTGCTGTGGCATTGATTGTGTCAGCGGTGGTCTCGGTACTGTGCGCGGGCCTCCTCATGTGCTGATGATGACAGAGCAGCTGGTGTCATCAGAGCAGTCGCTGCTGTTGTCACTGCAGGTGTCACACTCCGAGTGTCCGTGTCTGGTGTCTGCATTGCCGGTGTCAGAGTAGTTCTGGTGTCAGACTCCTGACAGTGCAGGTGGTAGGTTCTTACATTGCTCCCAACAGTGCTGGTGTTGTTGCAGGTGTCAGACTCCTGACAGTGGAGGCGGTAGGTTCTTACAGTGCTCCCAACAGTGCTGGTGTTGTTGCAGGTGTCAGACTCCTGACAGTGCAGGCGGTAGGTTCTTACAGTGCTCCCAACAGTCAGACTCCTCACAGTGCAGGTGGTAGGTTCTTACAGTGCTCCCAACAGTGCTGGTGTTGTTGCAGGTGTCAGACTCCTGACAGTGCAGGCGGTAGGTTCTTACAGTGCTCCCAACAGTGCTGGTATTGTTGCAGGTGTCAGACTCCTGACAGTGCAGGCGGTAGGTTCTTACAGTGCTCCCAACAGTGCTGGTGTTGTTGCAGGTGTCAGACTCCTGACAGTGCAGGCGGTAGGTTCTTACAGTGCTCCCAGCAGTGCTGGTGTTGTTGCAGGTGTCAGACTCCTGACAGTGCAGGCGGTAGGTTCTTACAGTGCTCCCAACAGTGCTGGTGTTCGTGCAGGTGTCAGACTCCTGACAGTGCAGGCGGTAGGTTATTACAGTGCTCCCAACAGTGGTGGTGTTGTTGCAGGTGTCAGACTCCTGACAGTGCAGGCGGTAGGTTCTTACAGTGCTCCCAACAGTGCTGGTGTTGTTGCAGGTGCCAGACTCCTGACAGTGCAGGCGGTAGGTTCTTACAGTGCTCCCAACAGTGCTGGTGTTGTTGCAGGTGTCAGACTCCTGACAGTGCAGGCGGTAGGTTCTTACAGTGGTCCCAGCAGTGCTGGTGTTCGTGCAGGTGTCAGACCCTGACAGAGCAGGCAGTAGGTTCTTACAGTGCTCCCAACAGTGGTGGTGTTGTTGCAGGTGTCAGACTCCTGACAGTGCCGGCGTCGCCGCACGTGACAGGCTCCGAGCAGCGCCGGTGTCGTTGCAGGTGTCACGCTCCTTGCTGTCAATTTCAGTATTGATGATCAGCGCTGATTACTGATTCCGGCAGTTCTAGTGTCAGGATCCGAATAATGCTGGTGCAAATGACTGTGTCGGTGCTGCGGGTGACAGGCCGGGCCATCATATGTGGTCTAGCTGTATTGATTTTCGACTGAAATTCTCTATGTTTCTACCTCTGTGCCATTTTATTTTTTATGTTTTGCATTCAATCTTATTGAGTTCTAACTGCATTTTTAGTTGTTTCTCAAAGTGTTCACATCCACCCCCAAAATATTCCAGGGTCCAAACTGCTGGTGATAGCCTTCTTACGACGCTAGCTGTTAGTTAGTATTCTGCACATAGCCTTCTTCTTCACCCCCTCCGCCCCCCTCCTTTCTGCTGCTCCCCTCCTCCCCTTTCCTCCCCGTCTTTCCCTCCCACTGGCAACTCTCGCTGCTGTTCCCGGCAGCTCCGCCTCTTTCACAGGATGTTGCCATATAAGGATATCTACGTCACGGGTTCCCGAGTCGTCCTCGGGACTGTACCAAATACTGCTCAAAGCTGGAGGGGTGTTCCGTCCGCTGTCAAAATGCTGTTCTGTCGAAAGGCTCTGCTAATCCAGCTGTGTGCTGTAAGAATGTTTTACAGACTGTACACCTTTCGTGAAGGGTGCTAGCTCTGTCTATCTATCCGTGCTGCAAGCCGCAGTGAGCGCTAGTGCCCTTGTACTCCCCTTAGTGTAAAATGGACTCGCCCCTCGTGTGTGACGTTTTACCCATTCATAAAATCCTGGGACAAGCTATAAAAAGAGGCTGAACTCGAAGCAGGGCAGATTCAGCTCAGCACTGACAGCACAGTGGCAGAGAAGGAGCGTCGCACACCGAGGATATTAGGGACTGAGCTCCGCACTGGAACCGTGCACACACTGAGCTCTGCCCTGAGGACATCGGGAGCACAGAACAATTTGAAGCCTGATGCGATCGGACACTGACAGCACGCCCGGGACTGGAATACACACGGAGCGCTCTGAACTGAGGGCAACACCTGCACTGGCAGGCAGGACCAGCGGATCCCCTTTCCAAACACCGAATCCTCCAGCCCACCGCCCCAGGATGTTCCAGGGTTTCTCGGGCTCGGACTACGATGCCTCGTCGTCCCGCTGTAGCTCAGCCTCCCCTGCTGGCGACAGCAGCTCGCTGAGCGGATACTACCAGCACCTCTCCCCGGAGGGATCCTACTGCAGCCTGGGCTCCCCAGACACGCCACAGGTATGTTTAGCAGCGTTCGTGGAAGTGGAGTGCAATCTCCTGTATACTTTCGGACTGTGGTTCAATTGCACTTTAAGCTGTGGTTCAGACACATTGAGCGACTTGCATGCTGATTCCCCTTTTGCATGTTCAGGAAAAGTCTGCAGTCCCACCTGCTCAGCTGTCATTGCAGCACCTCCCAATAGTGCAGGAAGCACCTGGGTAGATTGTTGTGTTGAGGGGTTATAACGGTTTCTAGGTATAATGTAAGGCTAGGTGGACTTTTAGAGCGCTGCTTGTCACCAGTGAGGGTATCCAGGCGCTGAAGTTAAGTTCCTTAACTTCTGTTACATTGGCAATGTATTTAGGCTGCCTGTACAGCTGAGCTACCGCTCCTATTCATTCGTCAGTGTGTATTTATTTTGATACAGACCCATTGACTTCGTTTCAGTTGTCACAGTCTGGCTTCCCTCTTAGCCCTGATCTCACAGGGCTCCGCCAGACACCAGTCCCGTGCCTGCAGAGCCCCTGCACGCCCTGCTGCAGAGACGGCACACTGGGGCATTTCGGTACACCACCGGCAGCAGCGCCGGAATAGTCTGTGTGTAACCGCGTCCCCGGTTTCGCGCCCCCGCCCCCCGTCTCATTCATAAAGTAAGGTTCATTCAGGAGACTCCAGAGCGGCGCCTGCGTCAGCGCAGACGTCAGAGCTATTTATGGCTCCTGCTGCATGTGCTGCAGATGGGGACAGAAGGGAGAGCCAAGGGAGGAGGGCACAAGGGCAGCCGGACTGTCAGTGGGGCAAGGGGCGGGGCAGTCGGGCTCCTGCAGGTTAAAGGCAGTGGGGGCTCGCCACCAGCAGGTGTTTTCAGTGTGCATACACATGCACTGCACGTACGATCTTCAGTTGGGGGGGGCTAGGAGCAGGGGACCTTACCTGAGACAGTCACAGCTTAGTAGCAGGAGCTACCCCATGTGTTCACGCCATTAATGTCTGCAGGAACTAATCAATGCCACATGTCTGTTAACTATATCTAATTGCTTGCATGTGTCAATCACGCCCTTGTTTCTCCGTGTATCACAAATGTTCTTCACCTTTACTCCCTCAGGATTACTGCACAGACCTCGCTGTCTCCAGTGCCAACTTTGTGCCCACCGTGACTGCCATCTCTACCTCGCAAGACTTGCAGTGGCTGGTACAGCCCGCTCTTATCTCCTCCATGGCGCCATCACAACCCCGAGCCCACCCATACGGAACAACCGCGGCCTACCCCAGGCCTGGCGTCCTGAAGAGCTCTGGCAGCAGAGGGCAAAGCCATGGCAGAAGGGGAAAAGTGGAACAGGTGAGCAGAGCTCTTGGGACACACGTGGGCACATGCATGGGGTAATGTGGTCAATGTCACTGCTTACTTTGTATGAGCAGGCAGGGCATGGGTGCTAGAAGGGGGTATTTCTGGCAAGGTACGGCTGGTGAAATCGCAGTGACTGTATGTGGGCATCATTTGGGTATAGCAGCGGCTCCATATGGCATGCTGGTGCAATGGGTAATAACATTATAGCATTCATGAGTTTCTCCAGACTGGCATGCCGTAGGAATTTGTGGCATGTTATTCTTCTGAACAGAGATAGTAGTCAATATGATACTGAATCGACAGCATCTTGGTCCCAGCATCCATTGGTGCATTGCCCCATGGACACTGCACAGTCTGCAGAGTCTGGGTGCGTTACTGGGGTGCCTGGGATTTTGCAGAAACTGAAGAACCCACATTCCCCATGAAGGAAATGTCAGCTGAGCTTGGTCCAGGACGGGTCTCTAAGGGCCCTGTGTAAATGGCCACAGGGCTTTATATAGGAGGGGGCAAGGGCTGTTGCCTGGAATCTTGGGCAGGGACCAACAGGGCTTGCTATGGGAGTGGACCCGGGGGCACCCATAGATGGCATTAAGGCTACCTGTAGGATGATGGGTGGTGTATTTGCAGAGGACAACAATGCTCGCCATATGTTCACTTGTAAGGCATTATTACAAAGCAGTGCTTGTAGCAATGAAACCTGACCGGTGTGTCCCGTTTATTTCTAGTTGTGCCCTGAAGAGGAGGAGAAGAGACGCGTGCGCAGAGAAAGAAACAAGATGGCAGCAGCCAAGTGCCGCAACCGGCGGCGCGAGCTCACTGACACCCTCCAGGCTGTAAGTATCCTTTCCACTTCAGCACCGTGTACACCTCAGAAGCTACTTGTTTGCTTGTCCTGCTGTAAGCCATTGCTTCATTGACCCTCCCCTTCCTCTCTTCACAGGAGACTGATGACCTGGAGGATGAGAAGTCCATCCTGCAGAACGAGATCGCAGCCCTGCTGAAGGAGAAGGAGAAACTGGAGTTCATCCTTGCAGCCCACAAACCTGCCTGCAAGATCCCTGGGGACCTGGAGGGCGCCTTCCAGGAGATCACGGCTTCCATGGACCTGGAGTTGGACCTGATGTCTGATGCTTCCAGCCCTGCCAGTGACATCCCAAGTGCTTCCGTCTCGCACGCTTCCCAGACGTGTGCTTCCATGTCGCAGGTGTCTCTGGCCGGCACTTCCATGTCACAGACATCAATGGCCGCTGCACCAGTCTCTCAAGCTTCTTTGGTCTCTGCTTCCTTGCCCCAAATGCCCCTGCCATGTCCTGAAGACCCACTCTTCTCACTGTCCCTCGTCTCGGCCCACCCTTGCCTCCCAGACCCATTCCAGCTGGAGAAGAAACCCTCTGAGCTAAAGTCAGAGCCCTTCGACGACTTCCTCTTCCCCTCCAGGCCTGGCACTCTGGAGGCTGCCCGCTCCGTACCAGACGTGGACTTGACCAGCTCCCTCTATGCCTCCGACTGGGAGCCACTGTACAACTCCGTCGTTGTGGACATGGAGCCCCTGTCAACTCCAGTGGTCACCTGTACCCCCACCTGCACCACATACACGTCTTCCTTCGTCTTCACCTACCCCGACTCGGATTCCTTCCTGAACTGCACTTCATCCCACAGGGGTGGGACCAACACTACCAGCGCTGAGCAGTCTTCCGAGTCCCTCAGCTCGCCGACCTTGCTTGCTCTGTGAAGGCTGGTTGGGTCTGACAGGCTGCCACACCAACTTCCAATGTGAGGGGTGGACCCCTGCCCCCCTTAAGACTGTCTCCCCGTCTTGACCAGTAGAACTTGGACACACACATAAGGAAGGCCTTAACATTGTGTGGGACTGAATGATGGGCTCTCCAAGCCCCAAAGTTGTGAAGCAAGGGGGGCTTCTGTGATTCCTGGTTGGGGGGGTCCCCTACTACATTCCTGGTGCACGTTGGCTGAGGGCGCAGCTTCCGCAAACCCCCTGATGTAGCAAAGCATTAAGTGACACTACCCATGAGCCGTACTTGTGTAGCATGCATTGGCCATGCCGGACAGTGACTGCTCGCATGGCCCACACCCTGGTGCTGGAAATCACTCTTTCCCGGTCGCAGCTGGTTCCGCCGTACTGTAAATGAACTTGATATGGTTTCCTGAGGCCTCCTGATGGAGGCTGTGACCATTCTTAAGTAGCTGGGCACAGCAGCCTGTGTACTCACATTGGTGTTCGTTGTGATTTTAAACTGATCATGTACCGACAGAAAGGTTTTCCATGAAAACGTGTTTTTATTGTGTTTTTAATTTATTTATGCAGAAGGAATCTCAGATGATATATATATTTATTTTTTTCTACCTTGAGTTTTATTTTCGACATGTCAAAAGTGGAATTTTTGGATGAGCAGCTTTTTGCGGCTTTGTTTGCCTCTTGTCTGGAAACATTGCTAATAAAAGTGTTTCATGTGAACTCTTGCTTCTGTCTCCTTGTGGTGAGCCGAGGGGTGGGGGGGAAAGGCCTTCTATGTACTATGGTGCACTTGTTGGGATCTGCATTGTTCTTGGAGTTTGGGGGGGGGGGGTCAATGAGTGGCGCTACATGGTATCATGAAGGTCAAAGTGTGGCTTGTCTTGGGTCTTGTATTCAATCGGAGTAAGCGCACAGTGTAATGGGAACTGGGGTAGGTGACTGAAGGTTGTGAGGGCTGGGATCGAAGAGTTTGGTTACAATGAGAGCGGGGTGAATGAGCTGGGGGTAATCTGGTATGGGATATGGGGTTCAGTCAGTAGCAGTACCCATTGTCATCGGAACTGCAGGTTCAATAACTGTGGGGGAAAGTACACCTCATGGGAGTTGGTTTCAGAGAGTGTGGTATACATTGTCATAGAAACTGGTCAGTAAGTGAGCGGCGATGAACACATTCTCATTGTAACCGGGGTCAGTAAGTGATGGATTAGGTACACATTGTCATGGGAATTTGGGCATGACTGGTGGGTAGATATTGTCTCTGGAGCTGGTGGGTCAATCAGTCTGGCGGAAGTACACATAGCAATGTGAACAGGGCTCATTGAATATGTGGGGGTGGAGGTGTACAACCTGCCATAGAACAAGCTACTCCTTTTTACATGGGTATGCATTTTATTGGGAGTTGGGGGTCTGCAAATTTGGTCATTGATGACGTGAGCTGGGGGGTCAGGGAGTGGGTCACGAGATACACATTGCAATGGGAGCCTGGACATCTGTGACAATAGGTATGTATTATCATGGGAGCTGGGGACAATGAGTGATGGCTGAGGTAACATTAGTGTGGGAGCTGGGAGTCAGATTCCATTGTGCTGGCCTAGGAGGTTTGATACATTATTTGTACCTCTGAAGAAGCAGAGGACGGAATTTTTATATTTTCGATTTGGTAATGTTACTCCTCACTGAACATATTGGGTTAGTATTTCCTTCATCTGTAGCACGAGTTCATGCATTTGTCAGATGGCAAATCCTTTCCCAGGACCTAACCATGCTTTGTGTTTATCCAAATAAAGATTCAACAGCCACTAAATGGCGATTACAGACTTTCAGAACCCACCTGCATGGATGGTGGCTTCACATTCAATCCGCTTTGATGTTTCTTGTCGTCACGGTGCGCTTTAGGGTCCTTCACCCAAGCCACGTTTGCTGACTCTTTGGCCAAAAGCATCCACAGCAGGGATCGGTTTGACCTCATGATCACAAGTTAAAATACTGGTGATCCACTGAGCCTTACAGCCTTCGCAGTAAGATAAAATGAGTACCATTAAGTTGGTTAACAATAAACACCTGCTATTCAGTGTCTAGAAGTCCTTTCTGGGTGAAACTGCACTTTACAAATAAACATGTTATGCCAGCATTCCACCCCCTTCTACCCTCTGCCCCTTACTAACAAGAGCAGATATCCAGAGCCTCATAATTCAGGAGTAAGGACCAAGAGCCCATTCACTGTGTTGAGTCCATCTTTGGGGCGTTGTCTGGACACTTTAATGGTGGGTTGGAGTATTGGAGTCTAACGTTGACCGACTGCCCCCAGGATATGGTTTTACGCTTTGGGTGGTAGAGTTAAAGTATCAACGGGCCACTGTACACCTGAAAAGAAACTTCTTCATAGAGTCTGCATCATCCACTTAATACGGACACACTAGAGACTTTAATGGTTACTTTCGTCGAGGGGACTCCGCTAAAGTCTTCCTTCCTGCATTGGCCCTCATGATGGCCTCTCTTGTCACAGGGCTTCACAAAATGACTCTTCATCAATGCCACTTGTAATCACTTAACTCTTAAAACTCTGGACCAGAACACAACATCCGCAACACCATCACAAACTGCGATGGAAATCTCGGAGTCATGATAAAAAGTCACATTGATTGCCAGTAGCACCAAAAGGCCATACTGCACAAACATGGCTACTTTAACACAACCTCAATATCCCTGAAATGCCTTCCCTGTTAGAATCCCCTGTCCTTCCCTTACAGGGGCTGTCCACCCTCTGTGTCTGCATAACCCATTTTCCCTGGCTCTGTAGTACCTCCTATTTTTAGTGGCGCTGTAGTACCTCCTATTTTTAGTGGTACTTTTAATGATCTAGCATTCGCAACAGCCAAAAGCCTCATGACATGTATCTCACTATACAGTTCAAGTTTTTAGCTGACAGCCCATTGCATTCTGGGATTTTTTTTTTCTGTTGATAGTGTGAGCATGGACTCCAAAAGTACTGTTGGCTAAAAAGTCTGGACTGGCTGACGGTATCACATATGTCTTGGGGGCATTTGACAGCTATCCAACATCAATAAATGTGTGGTACTGTTAAAGGGACTCCAGTACTGAATTTGTACCAGTGGGGTACCACAGCACGTATTTCAGGGAATGCGACTCTTTGCCACCTCCCTCACCGTCTGGTACCGGCCTGAAGCTGTCTCAATGTACAGCAGATCAGTCCTCTTATGTTCTCCAAAGTCATGGAAGTAGAAGAAGGACCACCATAACCTTTCAGCACAATGCTCGCCCTTCTGCTTCCAAATATCACAGTGGAAATAAAAGGAGGCCCGTTGTTCGCAGTCCCAGGCAGGGTGCATGTTGCTCCTCCGCCAGACTGCTTGTGTAGTGGACAAGCGGAGCTTAGCAGAGGTGTTTGGGTCCTCCAGCGGAGGCGGTAAGGCCTGCGCCCTTGCATCCAATCGCTTCTTATTCAAGCCTCCATAGAATTTTGGGGGCCTTCATTATTTTATTTTATTACAAATGAAGCACTGGGGCAGCCCTAGCCCATCTTTACAGTCACCGCTTTTTGTTTGCATTGTTACAAACCTGTGTTAACGATGGGAAAACGTGTCAAAATGCAATCAGTTGCCTAGTGGTCCCATTTCATTTGTAGCCTTGGCTTCTAGGCATTCGCATTTTGCATTCTTCAGCTTGCAAGTCTAACTTTGCATATTATCGTGCAAGTTTGCATGTTTCAGCATGAAATGGCCGTTGGCCAAAAAGTCAGGGCTTCTTTAATCCTGCCAGACATGAGATCCTGCGACTTGACAACTGAGAAGTATGCACAAAATAAATAAGAAATGCGTAGAAGAATGTGACATTACGAAAATTTCACAGCTGGCACGGAGAACCGCTCCCGCTGTTCCCCAGAAGGGAACCGCATCGGCTCCTTTCTGCATGTAGCAGTAGAAGACGCAGCACTGGGCGTGCTACCACTTCCGCTTCCCACACTGCGCTTTGCGCGCGCACGCTGACTGTGGCTTCTAAGAAGTTGCACAAGTACAGCTACCCACAGATTGCGAAGGCCGACGTCACGGACATATCTTTAACCGGATGGAACGCACTCCTCAGGGAGCACGCACCAAGTGACATACGTGCCGCACCTGCCTGACGTGCCAGACGGCTACGCCTTCCGGCTTAATCTGTTGATGATGAAATTTGTACTCTGACTGTTTTGTGTCGTCGTTTATGGTGTGCCCTGAGGTGACCCACCCCGCTAGAAACAATTGGAAATATAATAATTCCAGTCATGGCCCGTGGACTCTACTACTGGAGACACACCTTTATTTACACTCAATAGATGACACCGTGTCATCGGGATAAACACATTCAATTCATAAGATTTTATTTTGCAAGCCATTGTTTTCGCGTGAGTTATTGAAATAAAGCAAGGTTACAAGAGGTAACATAGCTAGAAACTATTTTTGGGCGGTAGGGTGTTCACATGGGTCAGGTGAGGGACGCAGAACTGGCTAATTGACCTCTGTCTGTTCTAGGCAAGGACTTGCCCTACAGGTCACAATAGAATAATTGTAATTGCATTTATATAGCGCTTCCTACCCCTGACGAGGCGTCGAAGTGCTTTTTCGCCGAGTAGCAGGCTCCTCCGGAACCCATAAAGGATTAGTGGTGAATTAGTATAGTGAAATATGAAAGTAATTTGTGTGGTGGATATGTTAGTTAATTGGATTGAGAAGGATAGTGGAGGGATAGAAGATGGAAAAAGTTTGAATTAATATAGCACTTGCTATACCTGATGAGGTGTTGAAGTGCTTTTTCAGCAAGTAGCACGCTACTCCGGAACCCAGATGATAATGGCATTATAAAAGAATGAAGACCAGATCTGACCATTATCCTGCAATTTGAACTGCAGGAGTAGAGGTGCTTTGTTGGAGCCAGGCATGCCGGTTATGTGTTCTTGTTTTGCCTTGAAAAGGAGATGACTTTTAGTGTAGGAGCAGTGTCCTGCAGCACAGTGTTTGTTTATCTTTATTGGAAATGCGCTGTCTGGACAGCTTGAAGACGCAACAAATAAATAGTATGAAGTGCTTCATACAGGGATTCCACATGTTCCTAATACTAGATTTATTTGTTTTTACAAATGGCATGGTAGCTTAGTGGATCGATATGCCTTCTGCAGATTTCTGTGGACAACCTGAAAGTTAGGGCCTTGACACCTGACAGAACTTTGCTGCCTTTCATCCTTGCAACATTTGGGGCATATTTATTAAAGATTTGTGTCACCCTTGCGCCATTCAACAGGGTGCAAGAAAGGCGTAACTCTTAAAATTGATTTATCACGCCACGCAAGGCCACATTGCATGGCTTGATAAATCGAGAGTAACCCAGGAAGGCGTTACATTGGTTGAGCGTGGGTGTTCCCACGCATCCACCCATGGATTTTGACGCATTCTCAGATTTACCATCAGTGGTAGACTTTCTATGTGTGCTGACAAAGGCCTCTCAAGATTGTTTTGTGCAGGAAGGTGTGCCTTCCTGCATGAAAACTATCCTTCTTACAACACAGGCACCCTTACACCTTGGTGCAAGGGTGCCTGCGTTGGCGCTAGGCAGCCCATTATGAGCCAACGCTAGGAAATGACAGGAATGAGTCATATGATGTTAAGTACGGCACACTCCTGCCCTTTCCCCATCACGCAACGCAGCAAGGTGACTCGCTGCACGATAATTTCATAAATATGCCCTTGGGTATTTACGGCACTTGGGAGCTGCATGCCTGTGGCAGTAAACTATGCAGACACACAATAGCCTTGTAATGGCGCTCAAATGCTGTAGTCACTCTTAATATAATTGGAAAAAAGAATTGACTGACAAGACTCAATAAGCGAACCCTCGTGTTCCAAAGAATAAAGAATTAACAACCCTTCCTTCCCCAAATATCATGAAAGAACAATATGTGTCATTAAGAATATTGGTGCGAAATTGTAATGGCTATGCTGTGCGTCTCTTTGAATGAGAGACTCATGGGGCAAATAATGCCTCTCCAGGGAACTTAAATGATGAATTCCTGTAATATTAGTTGGACTGAACAGGTCCCTGCAGATTCTTGATACACCACATTAATAGATTGATATCACCTGTGTGAAAGAAAATCAATGTTTTTACGCCCATTTGAAGTCTAAAACGTTTATTAAAGCACAAATATATGAGACATCGCCTCACTTTGCAGAGTCAATGAGCATGGAATGCTAATCCCTTTCACAATTCAACACCTTTTATACATTATTGCGCCGTAGACAGCAATGGAAGAGATACGCGTGATAGAAACTGGAACTCAGACAGTGGGAGTTTCGGCAGGTGTCGAGTTTTCATTTATGAGGAGGATTGAGAGGACCGTGGAAAGATAAACATAATATACATTTCTCAGGCATTGAACGAGTCATTTGTGAGTCCTCGCTTACAAGTGCTATACAAACAAGCATTGGCAAACCTAATAGGTGGCGCCTATGCAAGAGCCAACATGTTTTAGCCATGTTGTACACCAGCCTGGCTGGGCGTAGAGAGTAGTAAAGTGACGTAGAGTGGCGTGAAGTGGCATAGAGTAGTGTAGAGAAGAGTTGAGTGGAGTGTCATTAGTTGTATACAGTGGAGTGGTGTAGAGTGTTGTGGAGGGAATAGAGTGTCATAGAGTGAAAGGGGCGTACAGTTGAATGACGTAGAAAGGAGTAGAGTGTTGTAGACTGGAGTGGCATGGAGTGTCGTGGAGTGGTGTAGAGAAGAGTGTAATGGCATAGAGGGTGTTGAATGGATTAGTGTTGTAGCTTAGAGTGACATAGAGCAGAGTAGATTGCCGTAGAGTGGAGTGGCATAGAGTGTAGTAGTGTAGGAGAGTGGAATGACATAGAATGGAGTAGAGTGCTGTAGAGTGGAGTCGCATAGAGTAGAGTGGAGTCGCATAGAGTGTCAGAGATAGTGGAGTAAAGTGGCATGGAGTGGCGTAGAGGAAGTTGCATAGAGCGTCGTAGGGTAGTGTTAGAGTGAAGTAGAATGTTGTACAGTGGAGTGGCATAGAGTGGACTAGAGTGTCAGATTGGAGTAGAGTTTAATGAAGTAGAGTATCATAGATTGGAGTATCATGGAGTGTCGTAGAGTTGAAATAAAGTGAAGTGGTGTGAAGCATAGTGATGCAGAGTAGATTGACGTAGAGTGCCCTGGTTTTGAGTAAAGTGGTGTAGTCATTCGCGTAGAGTGCATTGACATAGAGTAGAGGGGTGCAGAGTAGATGGCAGTGGCGTAGAGTGCAATGGCATAGAGTGGATTCGAGTGGCGTAGAGTAAACTGTTTTAGAATAGAGTAAAGTGATGTAGAGTGAAGTGGTGCAGAATAGATTAGAGTGGCATAGAGTGGAGTAATACAGAGTATAGTGGTGTAGAGTGTAGTGGCGTAGAGTTGAGTGGTCCAGAGTAGAGTGTAGTGGTGTAGAGTGCAGTGGCATAGAGTGCAGTGGTACAGAGTAGAGTGGTGGTGAGTTCAGTTGAGGAGAGTGCAGTCTTGCAGATTAGAGAGTCATACGGTGCAATGTCGTAGAGTGCAGTGGCATAGAGTGCATTGTCACAGATTAGAGTGGTGCAGAGTACAGTGGTGCAGAGTACAGTGGTGCATAGATTAGTTTGGCATAAAGTGGATTGGCATTGAGTGCAATAGAGTGGTGCAGGGTAGAGTGCTGTGGCACAGAGTGCGCAGGTGCAAAGTAGGGTGGCATAGAGGTCAGTGGCAGACAGTTCAGTGTTGCAGAGTAGAGTGTCGTAATGAGTGCAGTGGTATAGAGCAGAATTGCGTAGAGTGCATTAGTTTAGAGTGCAGTGGCGTAGAGTGGTGCAGGTTAAAGTGACGTATAGTGTAATTGTGTAGAGCAGAGTGGCGTAGAGTGCAGTGGTGTAGAGTAGAGTGTTGCAGAGTAGAGTATAGTGGTGCACAGTGCAGTGGTGCAGAGTAGATTGGCGTAGAGTGCAGTGGCGTAAAGTGTATTGGTTTTGAGTAAAGTGACGTAGAGTGCAATGGCATAGAGTGGAGTGGCCAAGGGTAGATTGCAGTGGCGTAGAGTGGAATGATGCAGAGTGGACTAAAGTGGCATAGAGTGGAGTGGGCCTGAGTAGATTGTTTCAGAATAGAGTGAAGTGGCACAGAGTAGAGTGCCATAGAGTGCAGTGGTGCATAGTAGATTAGAGTGTCTTAGATTGGATTGGCGTAAAGTGCACTGGCAAAGATTGCAGCGGTGCATAGTAGAGTAGTGTGGGGTAGAATGCATTGGCATAGAGTAGAGAGGCGTTGAGTGAGGTGGCGTAGAGTAGAGTAGTGCAGTGACGCAGTGTGGAGTGGCGTAGTGTGGAGTGGTGTAGAGTGGAGTGGGGTAAAGTGGAGTATGCGTGGTGTGGTAGCTCACTGCCATTACAGACAACACATCTTCAAGTGAATTGACCATTACATTTTCTCAGACATACAGGGGCTTATTTATGAGCCCTTGCGTCCCTTTTGCGTCACTTTTTGTGACGCACCAGCGGCGTAAAAAAATGCACCATGTTGCGTCATATTTACAAAGTGATGCATCTAGGTAGATGCGTCACTTTGTAAACCCCTGCACCACATTATACCTGCACCAGGTATAATGCATGCAGGGTGGGCTTTCTGACGCAAGTAAGCCTCGTAGAAGTGACGCAGTGAAATCTATGAGATTTCACTGCGCCACTTCTAGGACGCAAATGCGTCAATATCTTACGCCTGCCTCAGAGCAGGCGTAAGACTGACGCAGGCACATTTGAAATGGGACTTGCCGATGTGAAATGACCCATTGCTGGAGTTGCGTCACTTTTGTGACACACTGCAGCAATGCGTCATTTTTGCGCCTACAGATACGTCAGAAAGACTGACGTATCTGTAACTCCTTGCGACATGATGCGTCATACTGTAAATATGACGCATCCAGCATGTCGCAAGGAGGGCGCAATGAAAAGTGACGCATTGCTGTTTTCACGCAGCGATGCGTCACTTTTCATAAATGAGGCCCACAGTTTTACTGATAAAAGTATACAGTTCACAAACGATAATGTGTGGAAATGTCATCACCTAGTGTATTGATTTGTTTTCATCGTATTAAAATATTTGTTTCCACCACACTTCAGAATTACCAAAAATGTGCTTCATTTATGCTTTCCATATTCTGAAATATCTGCACAATGCATTTACAGACATTTACATTTTATTTTGTGCTAGAAAAAAACATTGTCGTACAGCACACCCCAAGTAGCCAGCATGATTGTCACGTAAATCCTCTCACTTTGAAGTCAGAGAAAGAAAAATAAACACCAAGCTCTGTGGAAGACAGAGCCTGACATCTGTTTTTGAATTCACAGCAAATGTGACAAGATAAGAACAAGACTTAAAGGCCTGTTAACAGAAATTCAGTACTGGTGGAATAATACAGTAAATAGGATTTGCGCAAGAGCAGGGGCGAACTCAAGCTGGACAGCCTTAAACAAATAAAGCCATCAAATAGAGAACAAGTAAATGTGAGTTACACACCACAAAGCCAATGGTAAGCACTGGGCAAAATGCGTTTCTAGGGAAGCTTTCTGAATGTCCCCAAGATCTCATTAGCAAACCTAGGCTTCTACCTAAAAAGAGACTGAATACATGAGAAGTGCATGTACAGTTGGCCTAAACATGTTATATCCCGCATAGATGCCCTAATGTAGGTCCATTCGTACATGCCCTAAAATGGACGTATTCATATTTACCCTAATATGGTCATATTGGTACTTGCCCAATTATGGTCATGGCCGCATATGCCCAATTATGGTCACAACTGTACATGTCCTATTATAGTATGATTCCTTATATAGGCATGATCTTTCACCTACAATGTCCCAGCTAGTACACAACGAGCTCTAAGGGCTGAACGTTATCTATCCTGTGGTTTTGAATGCAGCAGGGTTCTTCCAAACACAGGCCCACACTGTACTCATTAATTATGCATGGCTTTCTAAGAATACACCACCAGCATAATATATGTACAAAGTTCACCCCTGACGTCTTTCTCATGTCCAATACAAACCATACTGAGGACCGAGACTCTTTAGGATATAAATACACCACATCTTGCCCCGGTAAACCAGAGGGAACCGAGACTTCCATGCTGACACACTGACCAGAGACGCTGAGGCTCCTGCATGCAGTTGCTCAAGCTGACAGTGGTCTGACACAACCCGGAAGGGGTGTCCAACTCGAGACCAGGACGGGGTCCCACACTCTCTCTATTCAGGTATGGGGGTTCGACTAAATCCAAGGAGGATTCTTGGCTCTTAGCTTCTAAGACCTACACACATATGCTAGGTACACACAGGTACATCTAGGTAGGCATCGTAGGAGTACGCGCACTTGCATAATGCTCTTATATTCATGTATGTATCCATGATTATCGCAATATGGTAGAACTGTTCTATCTCTTTGCTTTTATCGTACTGCTGATAATATATCTCTGCTATTGTCTGCTGGTTAACGCAGCACATATATTTTACACTAGAATAACAACTGTTCAATAAATACTTATTGAAACGCCCGACTATTTATTCTGTGTAACTCTCTGAGACAAACTGAATAAGTGAGCACGAGTGACTGAGCGAAAGGTAGTACATTGTTTCCACGATTCTGAGGGAATCAGGGTTGTCATGTTCTAAGGTTGTCAGAAACAAATCTCTCCCCGATAAGAGGAGACACTAGTGGCACTGCGAGCTAGCTAATGCAAAACTAGGCTAACATATACGGTGGGGGTGCACGGAGTCAGTCTGCCACCAAGCCCGCAGTATATGTTATCCAAACGCGCAGGTCCTGCAGGGGTACTATAGGAGCTACACGACATAACATGGGTATACAAATTAGCTGCAACTTTCATCAAATGCAATATAAATCGATAAAAAAAAATTAAAAGATAAAATGAATTAACACCTATTTGTCGAAGATGCCAGTGTACTGCTTGCTGCACCAGTTATTTTCCTCTATACAAAATCATATTCCATCTTTTAAATTTGCAGACTGACTTCAAGAGGGGACTTATAAACATTGTTTGAACAAAAACAATCCAAATCAGTGAAGCCATGGAAATTGGCCCGTGGGATGATAAAAAGCTGCACAAACCATTGCATTAAATGGAAACTACAGTTTTGCTGATATTGAAAATCACTGCTGGTCCTTTTCAGATAAGAGTTTGGGCAAGCTTTAAGGCCAGCTTGTCACACTATGCACTGATCTCACCTCTTCCACACTGCCAACATTGTAGCTTCACACCCTGCTTGTCAATGCCATTTCTCTTGACAGCCCACATGTACCAGCTTCTAAGACTGCTCAGTACTGCCACCTCTTCACACTGTCCACCAGTGCTTTCTCTGTACACCACATCCCTACTCTATCTGTTTCTAACACTTCCTACATGGACCAACTTTTCATACTTCCAGCAAGTTCCTGCTGTATGCTCTGCTTGCCAGTGAGAGCTTCTTAATTTACTCACCAGTGCCAGCTCTCTAAGTCCACTGGTTGCAGGTCTTCCCATTGCCCACCTTTACCAGCTACTCACACTGCCATTGCCTCACAGTGCCCTCATGTGTTCATCAGGCGTGTGATGGACTATCACCAGTTTGTCCTTTGTCTATGAAAGACACTATGACCAGTTTATACTTAGCCAGTGAGAGACACTGTGCTGATTATGATGTTATTTTTAAGCAAAAGCCTAACGGTGGGTGGGAGATGGTAGCTGTGGGTGCTTGGAGCCTTTGCCCAATCTTCCTTTTGTACTCCTGGTTTGCTCTGTATCCCCTTCACATCAGTGCTTCTGTTGTGGGCCCATCAGTCACCTCTCCTGCAACTTTCATTTCCTGGACCAAGTATGGTAGCTTTGAGTTTGTTATGATAAACCCTAACAACTTTAGCATCCCTTCGATCAGCTATGGCGCGGGTATTTGAACAAAAGTGAAGTTTGCAGCATCAGGCCATAGTGCACCTCACCGTAAGAAGGGGTTAGTGTTGCTGTTACAAAACAATGGTTAAGAGCTTTGATCTGGCATTTTTTAGTATAAATAATCTTCTAGGAAATGGGCCAACTATGTATGCCAACCATGGGCCCAAAACCCAGAAAAGTGCACAAGCAAACTGGATTTGTGAATGTAAAATGAGTGTGACCCACTCTTTTCTTCACCAAAGTTATCGTTGGCAGCAGTGCATATCCTGTTGGCTGGAGGTAAGTGGAGAGGCAGGGAACATTGCTCCTGTGTGTGTGCATTGGTTTAGATGTGCTAAGGCTGCACTTAAGGGTGTGCAAAGCCCAATTTGTGGAAAAAAAACCCACAAACATAAGTACAGGGGCAATAGTTTTTCAACAAACAACCGTGCATTGAATATTGAATAATTTTAAAGCATTTTGACTATCATGGAGATGGATAATTAGGTGAATTGTATTGGATGTATAAGGCTCACTTACATTATTCACCTTCCATTGATGGAGTGTTTCGAGACTGTTCTAATTTGTGACAGACAAAAGTCACTTCAACATATGTATTTTGCCCTTCGATATATATTCATTACAAAAACAAAGGTTACAGGGACGTTATAGTTAGGAAATAGCATTAAAAAGCAGTAGAAATTCACTAAAAAACAAAGGTTGCAAGGAGGTTATAGTTAGGAAATAGTATTTAAAAAAACAGGATTATATGACTTATGTTAGAAATGGTATTATTCATTAGCAGTACAGAAAGAATAGTAATTTAACGTATGCAGTAGAATGTATATATCTTTAAGTCTTTTAGGAAAAACACTCACTGGATAATGTCATCAGGGATGTCGTTTGAGATGTCATCAGTTATGCCACTGACCATGTCATGAGTGATGTAATATGTGAGGTCATAAGCAGTGCATTGCGGGGACGTAAGTTAGAGTTAGCTTAGGTAACTTTAACTGCTGAATTTCTATGGTTTTGTGTGTGTAAAATCTGAGCCTAACTATAACGTGCCTGTAATCTTTGTTTTTTTCAGTGTATTCCTAAGGCTTGTTTTAATTTTATTTCCTAACTACAAAGTCCCTGGAACCTTTGTTTTTTCTGTGAATTTCTACATTTTTTTAATACTATTTCCTAACTATTATGTCCCTGTAACCATTGTTGTTTTAGTGAATTTCACAGTTCTTTAAAATATAAATTGTACTACAACGTTACCTATAAGTTCAATGTAGTAATATACATTTTTACAAGTTTATAGATACATTTTATTCACACATTTATTCTTATTATACA
Source organism: Calotriton arnoldi (assembly GCA_963921515.1). Classification (NCBI taxonomy): domain Eukaryota; kingdom Metazoa; phylum Chordata; class Amphibia; order Caudata; family Salamandridae; genus Calotriton; species Calotriton arnoldi. The sequence goes on from CAWUFW010010473.1 coordinate 608,801, forward strand.
TTTTATGGTTTAAATCTTTTATTATTTTTGAAAAGACAAGTATAACAATAGCCGCCACCTACATCCACCGGCCGGTGGGGATCATTCATATTAACTGGAACTTAAGAGTATAGAGAAGAAAGAAATAGAAGAGAGGAGGGGAGGTAGATAGGCCTATTTCCAACAGGTGTGTATGGTGAGTCAAGCAGGCATCGCGCGAGCGACCCGGGCAGGTGAGGTCAGCTACTTTCGTTAGTCCTTTGGGGGGGGGGGCCTTAGTGAGCCGGAGCACTCGGAGATATCTCGGGCATGTGAGCTCTGTGAATTCAGTGGACAAGAATTCTATGGTGGTGCCCCATGTTTTATCAAATTTAGGGAGAGAGCGTTTGAGGGCCGCTGTAATCTTCTCCATCCCCAGGATTTCCCATAGCTTGTATAGCCAGTCTAGTTGAGAGGGTATCTCCACCGTGCTCCACCGAGCCAGCAGTGCCTGCTTGGCCGCTCCCAGAGCCAGGGTGATTGCTCTGTCATGGCAAGATCTAAGAGGGTACATCAAGGCATTGGGGAGCCCTAGCAGTATGTAGGAGGGGGTTTAGGTAGATCAGTGTGGTATATGCTGTCTATCTCTCGAAGAATTGCCTCCCACTAATCCTGTATCTTCGGACATGACCAAAGAATGTGAGTAAGCGTGCCCAGTTGGCCACATTGGCGCCAGCATTGCCCGTTCCCTCCCGGTTTCCATCTGATTATCCTTGCCGGCGTATAGTACCAATAATGTGCAATTTTTAAAAACATCTCTTTACCAGCTGTACTGCAGGAGAAGGCTCTGGCTCTATGCATAATATCCTACCATTCTTTGGGGGAGAACTCATGCTCCAATTCTGCTTCCCACCTACGCTGCGCAGGAGATTTGCTATGCTGCCTGGGGGTGTTTAGGAAAGAATAAATACCTGACAACAACTGTTTGTCTGATGTTCGTGTAATGTACCACTTCTCAAACTTTGTCAGGGGGCGGCCTGCATGGGAGCGCACCTGTGGCTGGGTCACCCAGTGGCGGAGGGCCAGATATTGCCAGTATGCATACTGAGGGATCCCAAAGCCTGCGGTGAGGTTAGCGAACTCCATCACACCATTTTCGTCAAAGAGATCACCAATGCGCTTGCAATTGGCCTCGTGCCAATGGAGATAGCTATTCCCCGTGCTTGCCGGGGGAAGTACGGATTGCCTATAAAGGGGGTCAGGGGAGACACAGGGGTCGAGAGGCCGCACGGCACCTGTACCCTTTCCCATACTCCCAGGGTGGTTCTCAAGACCGGTGACACATATACCCCGCTGGGTCGGTGCTTTCGGGGGAGCCATGGGACTTTCCAGATGTGCATGCCCGCTATCGAGCGGTCAATGAAGCACCAGTGCTTCTCTGACTCCAATTTGTACCACTCGAGCATATATCTAAGTTGTGCCACCTGGAAGTAACGCTCCAAGCACGGGACACCCAGTCCCCCGTCTTCCTGCTTCAAATATGTCAGGTGACGAGCCATTCTCGCTTTCTTACTGCCCCCAGACAAAGTTACCAATAAGGCGTTGCAGCTGTGTCAACATAGTAGGTGGCGGTCTTAGCGGCAGTGTCTGCATCACATATAGGATGCGCGGGAGAATAGTCATTTTAATGGCAGCCAGCTAGGACATAATGTGCCTCTTCCAATTCAAGAGTTCGCTCCTGACCCCCGATAGGAGAGTAGAATAGTTTACTTGGGCTATCCTGTCCAGAGTAGGGTACAACTGCAGGCCCAGGTACTGGACGCCCTCCGCCGCCCACGTAAATGGGAACTGTGCTGTCAGGGCCTGTTGTTCTGCTTTAGGGAGGGTCAAGCTCAGAGCCTGTGTTTTGTGGATGTTGACTTTGAATCCCGAAGCTTGACTGAAGCACTCCAGTTCCTCCATTAAGGGAGGTAATGAAGTTGCCGGCTGAGTTAAAAACAAGACCACGTCGTCCGCATAGAGTGAAAATTTATGCTCCCTATCACCCATTCTGATCCCAGAGATAGTCGGGTTTTGGCGTACTCTCTCTGCGAACGGCTCCATATACAACGCAAAGAGCAGGGGCGATAATGGGCAGCCCCGTCGCGTACCTCTTCGAATACGAAATGGTCGGGAGGTCACTCCATTGACCCTAATCTGCGCCTGTGGGTCCGTATATATGCAGTCCACCCATCTAAAAAATCGGTCACCGCTCCGAATCTACGCAAGACCCGTTGCAAATACGGCCAGTGAACCCGGTCGAATGCCTTCTCGGCATCGAACGAAAGAAGCACCGCGGGTCGCTGAGTACGTTGAGTTTTATCCAACAGATAACACAGCAGACGAGTCCCATCACTGCAATTGCGTTCCGCGATGAATCCCGACTGATCGGGGTCAATTAGACCTTGCATGTGTGGCGCCAGCCGGGCAGCCAGGATGCTCGTAAAGATCTTAAGGTTGACGTTTAATAAAGAGATAGGGCGGTATGATGCACAGTCCAGTGGATCTTTACCCGGCTTAGGAATCACAACAACCTCAGCCATGGTCATAGTCGGGGTCAGTCTACCGGTGTCACTAAAAGAATTAAATAAGCGTACCAGCACAGGGGCCAATTCTTGGGCAAAGGACTTATAAAAATCAGTCGAAAATCCGTCCTCCCCAGGAGCCTTCCCTGACGTAAGGCCACCTATGGCCTTAAGGACCTCTTCTATATGGACGTCCGCATCCAGGTTTGTCGCCTCCAGTTGGGGGAGGGACGCCACTGGTACCTCCCGCACGTAATGCTCGGCCGCTTCTGGGTCTAAATCGTCAGCCCTATAGAGCTCAGTATAAAAGGACTCGAACCTGCCCGCTATGTCGCAGTCCGTGCGCAAAACTTCGCCATGGGCGCTTCTAATTTCCCCAATACGCTGAGCGGTCGTCTGTGCCTGGAGTAAATTTGCAAGGAGTTTCCCGGCTTTGTTACCTCCAGCGTAATAACGCTGTTTGATCCGCAGGAGATAATATTCCGCCCGATCAAAGTCAAGGGCTTTCAGCTGCTGTCTAGCAGCAGTAAGTTGTCTCCTAACCTGTACGGCTCCCGTCCGATGATGTACCCCCTCTAATTCTTTCACTTGCGATTCGAGGTGTTCCCTTTTTTCCTTTCTATCTTTATTGACGCCTGCCACTATTGCGATAAAACGCCCTCGAATGACGGCTTTAAAAGCATCCCACAAAAGGGCAACCGAGGACGCTCCGTCATCGTTAATCTCAAAGTACGACTTGATTGTCGCCCGTATTTTCGTAATATTAGTGTCATACGCAAGCAGTTTGTGATTAAGCCTCCACTGTTTGTGGCCCGGGGAGTCCCCTTGGATGTGCAGTTCCAGTCTGATTGGAGAGTGATCCGAAAGGGCCACGGTCCCTATCGAGGCCCGCCCGTGGCTCTTGTGACTATCGGGGAGGTTAAAAACCAGTCAATGCGGGCATAAGTTTGATGAGCCGCTGAAAAGCATGTGTACTCCCTAGCTGTTGGATACTTCATTCTCCACACATCCGTCAACCCCAAATCTTTCAGGTTTTGCCGCATAGTGTCTGATAGCGCCCCTGTGTGTCCCTGTCTTTGTACAGATCGATCTAACTGCGCGTCGGGTACTATATTAAAATCTCCCCCTATGACGAGGTCTTCGTCTGGTGACTCCAGGATAGCATTCAAGGTGTTATTGAGAAACACCTCCTGGCGTTCATTCGGACCATATATGGATGCAATGGTGTTAGTGTTGTTCCCAACTACGACCCTTACCGCCAAAGCTCTGCACTGCACTTCTGTGTGTATACCTATCACCTTGTCCAGAAAATGTGTAGCAAACAGGACCGCTACTCCAGCCTTCTTGTCCCCGGATGAAGAGAAATATTGCCTATCGAACCATCTGGAACAATGGCATTTCCAGTCTCATCTCAGTAAGTGGGTCTCCTGTAAGAGGCAGACATCACATCCAGACTCTCTCAAGAGTGCCAATAGCGCCCGTCTCTTCACTAGTGAGTTAAGGCCTCTGACATTGAAGCTTAAGACGCTTACTTTAAGTGTCGGCATAAGGACTATGGGGTGGCTCTAAGCCTGTGACGTGCCCAGGCATCGACTGTGGCCTCCAACACCCCCGAATCTCCCCCACCCCCTCGCCCATCCATTCCCGTACCCCGCCCCATCCCGAACAGCCCCCACAGCACACACTCTAGCCTGAGGATTCACGTTACCCAAATGAAGGCCTACCTCCAACCTTACAAGGAAGAGCAACAGAAGGTCAGAAGAAGAGTATAGAAAAGAGAAGAAATATAGCAAAACAGTAAACCAAAAAGTCGAGAGCATGAAAGGTGCCCTCCAACAGGATCTAACCACATCAGCGTGCATGGGTCCGTACGACCGACGATTGGTCTTCATGTCTCGTAGGTTGGGCTCCCAGCCGCGGCCGATTTCTATGAGATTGGGACCCTACCGGAGGTTAACAGAGTCATAGCTGAATTATCCGTGGGGCGTCTTTTGGTCAATCGCTCTTGGGGTCGCCAGAGTCATCCCTGTTCTGTAGCTGGCGGAGCAGGGCCTCTCTCTCCTGCTGCCTTTCGAGCTCCGTGGGTTTTGTGGTCTTCCCCCTCCCAGTTCTCCGCCGTCTTCTCGTATTGGTCTGCCTCAGGGACATCGCAGTCGAGTGTTGGCTACTTTCAAGCTCTTCCTCACTCAGGCTGACACCCAGTATTTCCTTCGCGTCTATCAGGGATCTCACTATTCGCAGCTCCTTTTCCCACGTGAAGGACAGGCTAAATGGGTGGCCCCACCGATACCGTATTCCTTTTTCCCTCAAGAGAGAAGTGATTGGCCTCAGGACCCTTCGTCGCTGGAGAGTGAGAGGTGAGAGGTCCTGATACACGCCAACCTGGAGACCCTCAAAAGTGATGGTTGCCTTGTCCCTGGTTGCGTTCATGATGAGTTCCTTTTGTCTGTATGAGTGGAGACAGGTGAGGATGTCTTGCTGTTGACCCGGGCTCGCCGCCGGCCGTCCCGCACGATGCGTGCGATCGAGGATAATTTCCCCATCTCCGAGCTCCGGGGCTACATGCCGGAAGAAGCGCACGACCCACTCTTCCAGATTCCCTCCATCTGCCTGCAATGGCACCCCTTTGGTGCATATGTTAGATCTCCGGGAACGGTTCTTCAGGTCTTCCAGGCGGAGATGTAGCTCTTCGTTACAATCTCTGAGCTCCAATAGCTCCCGGACCTGTTCTGTAATCTCCTCGTCTCTGCGGTCTCCTGCTCGCTCAAGGGAGTCGACCCGATCACCAATCTCCTGGACATCAGCCTTGAGCTGTTTGACTTCTGAGGCCATCTCCTGGCGGAGGGCCGCAAAGTCCTCTCTGAGGGAGCCAAAAAGTTGTTCCAAGAAGCCCCTTGTTATGGGTTCCGCCGCCGAATCGTTCGTGGACTCCATCTCCTTCTCCGAGTTCGGCTGTTCCGGCACGTGCAACTCTGCATTTTTGGAATTTGACTTTTGTAGGAGGTTTTTGATTGTGGAATCCTTCTTTGATCTTAGGGAGGACATCTCGGAGACTGAGTATGACGGAGGGCGAGGCGCGAGGGCCGGGCCAGACTCCGCTCCCTCCTTATGGATAGCGTAGGTCAATGTCTATGCACCCCACGCCCCACTCCTCTCGCCTCATGCCTTCTCCTAGCCCCTTGACCGACTGATGTCCCAACATGTCGCCTTGGCCACTTCCGTGTTTCGTGGTAGGCCGGTATCAAATGCTCGGCAGTCCTGTCAAGCAACCAATTCCCCGGCTCCAAAACCCCCTTTCGTAGCTGGGCCGCAGGCCTTGTTCACCCACCTCGATCCGGAGGGCACTCCGATGATAGCCAGCAATCAACAGCATTGTCCTCGTGTACTAGGCCTCCACACGCCGGTGGCTGGCACCTCCACCTTCAATGCTATGCCTGTGCCTTCTGGACCCGTCCTCTTTCCCAAGGCCCAGCGCGCTACAGGGCAAGGCCAGACTGTGCGGCTCACCACCGGGTCCTCGCCTGAGAGCCAATGAGACCCAACCAGGCCATCAATGGTGCCAGCCCACTCCGCGTAAGATAGCGTGCCTGGGCCGCTGCCGGCTCCGCTTGTCACCCCACTATCAGCAGGCAAATGCACAGTGGGGGGGTCTGCTGCTTTACGCGCTCACCTCGCGTAACGGATACTGAGTCTGCTCTACTGCAGGCGGCGTCTTCAGTCCCTCGATTTCTGGCCTCCTCAAGGGTGCAGGCTCACTGTGATCCACTTCAGGGGAGACAATGCGCCCTCAAATCCACCTCAACCAGGTGGGGCCTCGGCGGGGACGTCTCACCGTTGGGCGCGGCGGCCTGGGAACACCGCAGCACCAGCGCTACGAACTTCCCCCTGCTCCTTCGGCGTTGATCTCACTGGAGCAGGGGCAGTTACGTCCTGGCCGCGCCTCTTCACCACAGGCCAAGGCCCATGCCCAGCACCGACCTCAGCGCTGCTCCGCCTCCGGCGACCTCCTCTTGGACGCCACATCTCGGCGGGCCTCCGCTACGGCGCACTGATTCCGCAGCCCTAGGGAGCCTCCGGGGCCCCAATCTCGAGCAGAGCCGTCACCGGAGCCTACTTGACTCTTCCCAAGCCTCCGGGGTCACCAACGAGCGGTATAGACGCTATTTTCCGGCCATGGCGAGCGGAGCTCCTTAGGTTCGTTGTTGCTCCACCACCATCTTGGCCACGCCCCCCTTATTATACATTTTAAAAGTAACGATTAACAAATCAAGGTATGGTAACTTATGTAGTTTTTCTATGAATGCAATACACCAAGTCTTTCTCTCTTTTTAATTCATTTTAAGGATCCATGGATCCACCGTGATGCTACAGTGAATCCACAGCGATTCCAGGAACACACCCAAACCATAACTTCTCATTGGCTATAGTAAGTGTTCACCCATGCACATTGCAAACCACACCCTAAATCAGTTATTTGGGTTTCACATCTATCTGGAGACAGGCTGAAAACCACAGCTCTATCCTGTTTTTTGCTTTCCTTCAAAAGGACAAAGTTTTAAAGTCAGGATGTCTTCTGCTGAAGATAGAAGAGACGGAGAAGAGCAGGGTGAAGAAGGCTTACCACCTCCGAAGAAGTCCTCTGATCTTTGTAAATATTTCTACATCCCTTCAGGAGAAAAGAAAGTTGTTCCAAAAATTGTTCAATGCAATATATGCAGCAAAAAACTGTCGAGGGGTAAAGGGAAGAAGTATTCACATGGGACATCCTCTATGTGGAAACAGCTGAAAACCATACATACAAGGACTTATCACAGGATGATGAGAGAGAGGGAAGGTGGCGCATCATCATCAGCAACTGGACCATCTGTGAGACCCTTACCACCTGACCAGATGGTTACCATCCCAGCTGTTTCACCGAAACTGCAAGCCATGGTGACTCATTGTGACATATGCCATATGCCACTTGCACTAAAAATATCATCTGCTGCCCAGTTTATGGATGCTGTCAACAAGCACAACTGTTACTTTTTTTTTCACTTCACCATTCCACCTTCCATTCCTCTTTAAACACAAATAGATATCTGAAAAGCAAATATAGAATACATTTAACTTGACATTATAGACTATTAGATGACATACTATAAGCAAGTGAGTAGCTACGTAAGTGGTTATGTCAGTGTGTAAGAAGCTGTGTAAGTGTCTGAGTATGGGTGTATAAATGGGTATATAAGTGGCTGTACGGCAGAGTGACTGGGTGTGTGAGTGGTTGAGTGGATATGTGAGTTAGTGTATCAGTGCCTCTGTGGGAGTGTCCCTGGATGTGTAAGTAGCTGTGTGGGTGTGTGCCTGGGTGTGGTAGTGACTGTATGGGTGTCTAAATGGGTATGTAAGTGGCTTTATGGATTGGTAACTGGCTGTGTTAGTGGGTGTTTGGGTGTGTAACTGTGTGTGAAAGTAGCTCTGTTAGTAGTGGATACATAAGTGCAGTGTGGTGGGTGTGTGAGTGGACGTGTAAGTGGCTCTGTCACTGTCTGACTGGGTGTATGAGTGGTTGTATGATTTTGTAAATAGGTATGTGAGTGGCTATATGGTGGGTGACTGTGTATAACTGTGTGTATGGGTGTGTACGTGTGTGTGTAACTGACTGTCTGAGTGCTGGGTATATGAATAGCTATATAGTTGTGCGAGTGCGTGTGACAGTGCCTGTATGGGTGTGTGCATGACTATGTAAGTGGATGTATAGGTAAGTAAATTAGTGTGTGAATGTTTTTATAGGTGTGTGACTGAGTGTGTAAGTCACTGGCTAAATGAGTGGTGGGTACATAAGTGCTTTTGTGGGAGTGTAACTGGGTGTGTAAGTACCTGCCTGACTGTGTGAGTGGGTGCAAATTACATACTATTAAATTACATACTATAAGCAACCACCCACATCTAATTTCAAACACATTCCTTCATATTGGCTAAATAAAATAACTATATTTTCAGTATAGCTATTCCTCTTCCTGCTTTGCTGCTCACTATATTGTTAGTTAATGTTCTCATCTAACCTCCTTTCAATTTTGCCTTTTAATGTAGTGTCTAGAAGCTACACATTTCCTTTCAGCTTATATACACTCATAGTTTTTTTAAATATACTTTTTTATAGTACAACCTAATTAACATACCTGTAAAATGTCTGCTCTGTCCAACTTTTATTTTAATATCTGTTAGTATATGTTTTCCACTGCAAGTCTCAATTCAGAAATATGGCAATCCTCTTCCACTCTCGTACAAAAGTACCAATAATGCCTACCCTTCCCATTGTACTCTCTCACTCATACTCCTGTACTTATCAAATCACAGACTTCCTTTCATCTTTTATTTTTCTTATACCACTTCTAAATGGGTACTTTTTTTTTTTAACCCTTTCCATGTTTCCTGTAAAGAAGCCCACTTTGGTAGGTTTTTCGCAGATCTGCGGATGCACTGTGGGGCTCAGCATATCCCCATGTGTGGACCATGGTGGATTCGCGGATCCACACGAAAGCCCTTAAAAGCAATAAACAATCTGCTGTTAATGCTTTTCATTTATATTTTATTCTGTAAAAGATTGTCAATTACAAGACATACACTCCCTACTGAGCAATTTTTGCACACTAGTCTGCTTTTCAGTTTCACACTGCAGTCTCTTTTGTTCCCTATACATTTTAGCTCAGTTTCCATAGTAACCATGTTTCCAATAGTCTCTGCCTAACAGTAGGTCAAAGATTCACAAGACGTTCTCTCAACAACATACTAACTTCACATTAACTGTAGCAGGTGTAGTTGACTCTTTGGATTTCCAAGCATATCCCAAACAACATAACTAATTTTTATTTTTCCAAAGACAATCACAGAGTTAGTTACTTTTTTCTTAAAGTCTCTACCTAATTTTAGTTCCCTGCACATCTCCACCATCCAATCAAAAATGTTCTTTTATATTTTGCTTGGGGCCCTCCATGGCAACTGCCTTTCATCTTCAAAACTGCCTCGTTCTGCTGCAGCCTTTTCTGTGTGCTACTCCTGACGGTCTCCAAAATGGTCAGAGTCTGGATTGTGGGCCATAGTTATGTGTTTTGGGTCAATGAGAGTGCTAGAAAGAGTGGCATTGACAGAGACCTAGGTTTACCTTATGTAGACTTTACTTGGGTTGGCCAGAGAGGGTTAAAGTGGCATCAGTTGCTGCCTTTGGTTGAAAGCATTACGGATTGCCAACATCCAGACCTGTTGATTGTGCACTGTGGTGGCAGTGACCTAGGCACAATTACTGGGTTGGACTGGAAGTCCTAATGAAGGATACCATTTGGTAAACTGCTGTCACTTTTCCCCACATACTTTCTTGGTATTCACCAACATTTTACCATAACAACTTACGCTTCAACATGGATGTAATATATTGAAAAGACAGTCAGTTTCACAGACACAGGCAAAAGGGTGTTCCTCAACAACTTAAATGACTGAATCCTATTCTATGTGTAATTATCATCTACACACCATAAACACAAAGGCTCTTTTCAGAGCCAACCCGTTTCCCAAACAGTGGTTATTTTTGTTTTCAAATCCTTTTTTCTAATTTCTCACTCAGATTCACGGATCTGCCGTGGATCCTCAGCCAAATAAGGGGTCTGTAGGCTATATTGCAGGCTGATACGTGAATCCGTTCCCAACCAAAAGCACACATTCAATACAAAACAAAAACTCATTTAATACAAACATATCCTATTACAATTTATATAACTGTATCACTGCCTGTGTGTGGGTGTGTGAGTAGCTGTGTAAGTAACTGTGTGGGTGTGAGGGGCTATAAGGATGTGTGAGTGGGTGTATTAGTGGCTGTGTGGGTGTGTAACTGGGTGTGAGAGTGACTGTGTGAGTATGTGAGTAGCTGTCTAGTGCCTGTGTGGGTGTGGGAATTGTTTTCTGGATCTGTGAAAGGGTGTGTAAGTGGCTGAAACATGTCGACATTATAGCAGAGTGGAGGGGTTGGCGTCTCATTATAAGCTCCCCAACCTAGCATCCACGTTTTGTTTTAATCCTGGACAGGGGACCTATTATTAAATTTATGACTAGGATCCCTTGATACCTGTTTTACACCACTTATTTCTGCACTTTTTCTCACCTGTGATTGGACACTGAATGTTGTATTGTCTTCCCCCTCCCTATTGCTCCACCTCCAGCGTTGGGCTGACGCGGAGGTGTGTTAGCAGCCCTATGATGAAGCATGACACAGCTTGCTGTGTGTGAGGGCAGTTTTATCAATTTGGTGCATTTCCCCTACACTCACCCACCCGCACGTGTTATTTACCCTCTTCTGTGTGTGATATTACAAAACCCATGGCAAACAGTTTGGGAAATATTAAGGTAAATTACTTTTTCACTTTCTGATGGTTTAGACAAGTTCAACAAAAGCATCTGGCTCACCTCATCCTCCACTAGACATCAAACCTAAAAAGATTAATGAGGCAGAGCAGATTTGTGGGCGACAGTCTCACACCTAATTTCAGGATGTGAGGTACCCACAACTTATCTGTAGTCTCACAGCACCAAGAAGGCCCAACTGCTACATTAGAGTGTGAATCAGGGACTCTACATTTATCTCAGAACTGGGAGCCTGGACCACCAGACAAACAGAATTCAAGAGCAGGGTGAAGTCGAGATCAGATGGGAGATCCGCAGCTTCTGATTCAAAGGGTTACTGCTAAGAATCAGACAAATAAGGACGAGAAGAACAAGGTAGGACAATTCCTAAAATCAGATATGATGGGCCCACCATGAGTATCTGAAAGGAACACATACCTAGGGAGTAGTCTAGGCAGAGAGGCCAGAATCAGAAGAGGCACTGTCAAGTGGTTGAACAAGCAACACCCACCCATCCGGGTAAACTCTGCTGGGGCAATGGCATGTTGACCATGCTTGTGGAGGGCGGCAGAGGATGTTTGGCCTATTGGAGGGTTGGGTCCCCGGTTAATTGCACACTCTGCCCATGTCTTAAAATGGCTCTGCAGTCAAGTCAAGGTGGGCATCCCTAAATGACAAAGAACATGCAGAATCTTCAAAATATTTGGGATGTATATTACACAACAAACAAAATCTAAGAACATGATAAAGACTTTTAAATGTAGAAAGTGTTACTTTAACACATGAAAGTATTTCAATGTAGTAAATTAGATCACAACACTTTTTTGACATTTATCTGAAGTGAAAGGTTCTAAATTTAAAACATTTATTAACCCTCCTTCCCTCTTGACAATGCCATGAGTGAACAAAATGAACCAATTGTCGGGTATCCCTTAAATCATGGCCAATATCATTGTTATGGAAGATGGAACATTGCAGGCTATTAAAAGCATATACAAGGGAGGTTTTGGACAGTTTACATCTTGACCTAAATTACTTGAAAGTGCTCTCAAATGTCACTATCAAGTAAATTAGACACATTAAGTAAATTGATTTGACTTAGATCACACAATTTAGTCATGTGAGGAAGCCTGAATTTGAACCCAGGTTTCCTGGTCACACGTAGTGCAATTAAGCCACTGAATAGATTTATTTCTTTTTCTCCATACCCTTTAACAACAAAGGACAGTGTTTTTGTACAATTTTGTCATATGAATAGTAGACTGAGTTAAATAAATAGAGATCACAGGGTAATCTGACACAATATCTAAAAACAAAGGTACATAGCCATGGTAAGGGGAAGCTGGACATCATATGATAATATTAATGGCTTTCTCAAACTGCACATAGCTATTCAAATCCAGCCTCCGCCTGAGCACACTCCCTGACGAGCCCACAGAACTGATGGAACACCTTCACTTCAAGATACTGGCCAGCCCCACCGCCACCCTCCGAGGAACCCTCATCTACCGACCCCCTGGACCCCGCGGACCCTTCGCCAACTCCATCACGGACATTATCTCCCCGCAGGCCATCGCATCCACCAACTACACCCTGCTGGGAGACCTCAACTTCCACCTCGACAACCAACTGGACCCCAACACCACATCCCTCCTGACCAACCTCCACAACATTGGACTGCGCCAGATCGTGACCGAGCCCACGCACTCAGCAGGACACACCCTCGACCCCCTCTTCACTACAGGAAACTCCATCACCTTCAGCCACACCACCGAACTCCCATGGACCGACCATCGTTGTGTCCACTTCACCTTCAGAACACCCACCATCCACAGACACCAGCACCTGCTTCCACGAAGAAACTGGACCAAAATCACCGACGACCAGCTCACCTCCTCACTCAACAACTCCACCCCAACCATCGCGGAAAACGACGACCCCAACACCGCAGCCCGAACCCTGCATAGATGGATCACGGACAGCACCAACACCATAGCCCCCCTCAAGAAAAACAACAATACCCGCGCCAAGAAAGCCAGATGGTTTACCACCGAACTTCGAGAGTCCAGAAGCACATGCCGCCGCCTCGAAAAGGCCTGGAGGAACACCAAATCCACAGAAGCCCACGACAACTTCAGAGCCGCCACCAACGCCCACCATCAACTCATCAGAGAAACGAGGAAAAAAGCGATTGAAGACAGAATCTCCACCCACGCGCACAACAGCAAGGAACTCTTCAGCATCATCAAGGAGTTCGCCCAACCCACTAGCGAGTCTACCGACATCCCTCCCTCACAAGACCTCTGCGACAAACTCAGCACCTTTTTCCACCACAAAATCAAGAGCATCTACGACAACTTCGACGAAGACAACCAACACACTGAACCCTCACCAACCACCCCCGACACCCGGAAACCAGCGATTGACGACTGGACAGCCCTCACCACGGAAGACACACTGAAGACAATTAAGTCAATCCACTCAGGGGCCCCCACGGACCCCTGCCCCCACCACATCTTCAACAGAGCCGCCGACACCATCGCACCCATGCTCCGCCACACCATCAACCGCTCCCTGGCGACCGCCTGCGTTCCCCGACGACTGGAAACACGCAGAGGTCAACCCCCTCCTAAAGAAACCCTCAGCGGACCCCACCGACCTCAAAAACTACAGACCCATCTCCCTGCTCCCGTTCCCAGCGAAAGTCATCGAGATAGCCATCAACAGCCAACTCGCCACATTCATTGAAGAACACAACATCCTCGACTCCTCCCAATCCGGCTTCAGAAAAAACCACAGTACGGAAACCGCCCTCCTCGCCGCAACAGACGACATCCGCACCCTACTGGACAAAGGAGAAACAGTAGCCCTCATCCTCCTCGACCTATCAGCGGCGTTCGACACAGTCTCCCACCGCACCCTAATACGCAGACTCTACGACGCAGGAATCCAGGACAAGGCCCTCGACTGGATCCGCTCCTTCCTCTCCGGCAGGACGCAGCGGGTCAGACTCCCCCTTTCCTCTCGGACTCCACACCTACCACCTGCGGAGTCCCCCAGGGCTCCTCCCTCAGCCCGACGCTCTTCAACGTCTACATGGCTCCACTCGCCCCCATCGTCAGAACCTACGGACTCAACATCGTGTCATACGCAGACGACACCCAGCTCATCCTCTCCCTATCCAACGAGCCCAACACCGCCAGACGCAACTTTCGAGAAGGCATGGAAGCCGTCGCCAAATGGATGAAAAACAGCTGCCTACAACTAAACACCAACAAAACAGAAGTACTCATCATGGGCCCAAACCCCGATGCCTGGAGCGACACCTGGTGGCCCCCCGCCCTCGGAAACCCGCCAACCCCCACGGACCACGCACGCAACCTGGGAATCATCCTGGACTCCGAGCTCAAAATGGACCGCCAGATCAACTCTGTCTCGTCTTCCTGCTTCCACACCCTCCGCCTCCTTCGTAAGACCTTCAAATGGATCCCCCTCGAACACCGAAAGACCGTCACTCACGCCCTGGTCACCAGCAGACTCGACTACGGCAACGCACTCTACGCCGGAATAAACAAAAACCTCACCCGCAAGCTACAGAACATCCAGAACGCCGCCGCAAGACTGGTCCTCAACCTGCCAAAACACTGCCACATCTCCCAGCACCTGCGCACACTCCACTGGCTCCCTGTCGAGGCGAGAATCACCTTCAAGATGCTCACCCACGCACACAAGGCCCTCCACGGCACCGGACCAGCATACCTGAACAGCCGACTCAAATTCCACGCACCCCAAAGGACCCTACGATCAGCCCAGCTCTCCTACGCCGTGGTCCCCCGCACCAGAAAGACCAGATCGGGAGGCCGCTCCTTCTCCTTCCTCGCGGCCAAAGCATGGAACGCTTTTCCGCTCCACCTCAGACAGACAACATCGCTCCCCATCTTCGCAAGAAACCTCAAAACCTGGCTTTTCGACAGACCCCCTCCTTGATGGATGGAACCTGCACCCCCCCCCCCCCAGCGCCTTGAGACCCTTACGGGTGAGTAGTCGCGCTTTAACAAACGCCTGATTGATTGATTGATTGATTGAGCGGTTGTAGTGCATTAAAAAAAAGTATGGATATTGTCATGAGTGCAATGGAGACAGGTCATTTAGCGTGGACATGGAGTCAAAGGCATGGCTATAAAGAACAAAATATTCTGTAATAATTTTGTTGATCTTTCCCTAACAGGTTACTGCATATAAAGTAACGCTCACCATAAACAAAAAATAAATACAGTTAAACTAATCAGTGGGAAATGCACTACTTTATGTTACGAAACCTCTGTTTGTTTATGCGATCACTGCAGATGGTTGTGTCTGCAACCAGGGGCACATAGAATCGAATCCTGTTTCGTGCAGCAGGGAATAGTGACTTGTTTATTTTTAGGCTAGTAAGTCCCTGCCGGGCAAAGAAAACACTGTTGTTAATGTGTAAGTCAATATTTTAAACTTGCATTACACAAAGCATAAGATAGGCTGCTAAAAATGCAGGTTAAAGAAAAGAAGTGTGTTCCAAAGTTTAGATTTTAGTAATACGCAGATTGTACTAGTGCAAACATTTTGTATAAGTGTCCATTTAAAGCACCACTCCACAGCTTAATATATCTTAAAAAGAATACTTATTTGTCACAAGGAAGCTTATAGTGACTCCAAAAAACTCCTATACTGCTTCCAAGCAGCCTTTTTTTATTTGCAGATAAACCAATTGCAAACATTTACATTTATTTCAGGCCGCAGACACCATGGCAAGAAGGCTTGTTTATTGTTAGGCTGTCTGCCCCACCCTCCGGATCACAGCACAGGAGACTCTCTCCCTTCCACTTCAGCTGGGCTATCTCAACTGTGAATTAACTTTTGTCTTTCAGCAAAAAGGCTAACATTTTGGACAAATGGCATCCGTTGAAACATCAACCTCGGACAACGGACATTAGGGTTAATTTGTAATGAGTGTAAGAGGACTGGCTGTGATGAGGAAAGAGAGAATGTGGAGTGCATGACTGTGAGTGAGAGATGAATTCGAGCGAGAGGAGGGGGTGTGGGCAAGAAAGAGTGTGATCGAGAGAGAAGAGGGACTGAGCGAAAGAGTAGAACGAGGGTGAGTTAGTATTTGGCGTACGAGGGAGAGAGCAGAGTGAGAGACTATGACGGAATTGAAGGCGTGTGAGGTACAGTGAGAGAGAGGAGGGAGTGTAACACAGAGAAGGAGTGAGTGAGTGAGAGAGAGAGGAGGGAACATGTATGAAAGAGAGAGTAGTGACTTGGGACACCCCTGCCTGGCAGGTTGGGCCCCCGCCTCGGATTTCATTGCCTACATTTTTATTGATACACGGACGCTAATCAGATGGCTGAAGTGTGATTTGTGTGTGTACATGTGGGGAGGAGTGGGGTCTGCATTGCCCATCCTTGAGCTTTTTATCGAGGGGCATGCCGGATTCCAGAGGCTCCGGTGCAGAGCATCTGTGTAACACCAACAGAACTCAATGACAGTCCATGCTACTTAGTGACTGCTTTATCTCTTATACCCCACGGATAAGAATCGTGCATGACAGCACTACATCAGTGGTACTCCTATTGAGCATATGGCGTGGTTTCTAAAACTGCAACCTTGTGATCTGTCTACAGGCCATACTTTACCTTTGCTTCTCTCCTGCAGGACTCACTACTCAACCTTTACCACAGCAAAGCAGCCCCAATCAACACCCCGTGACTCTCCCACCACAAGAACCACTTAATAATTCATTGTACTCCTGAATTAAGCTCAACCCCGCTAGTTTCCCACCACAGAAACATGAATGGGGACAGAGGGAGCAAAAAAGATTTCGAAAGCACGAGGTAGACCTTTCAAAAAGAAACTAAGTTGGACCAAACACACCGCAACAAGGATGTGAGAATGAGAACCTTGAATTTGGGAACAGATGGTTCAGGGAAACATGGGAGCTGGGGACACTGGAACACTGAAGAATATTCCTCAGAACTCAGAAAGGATTTCAGAATCAGGGGCTGTGTTTTTATGTGTATGCATAAGTATATCTGTATATGTATGTGATATATTTATAGAGATTTTGGTGTCACTGTGTAACTATAAACTGGAAATAATTTACTGTCTTGCTGTTTTCTTGTACATGTGCCATAAAATGGCAATTTTACTTGACGCTAAAACTAAGTTTTCGGCCAGTAAAAAGCTTTTGTTGCACACAGCGCCACCTGGTGGCGAACAATAAAAAGATAGCATAGTATCACAGGCTGCCTTCCCACATGCAAAGACTGTGTGATAGTCCTAAGTGACATTTCGCTTACCCCGACTCATGCCAAATTAAACACAATACTGATACTTTGGCAATTAGATGTATGTATGTGGCGTCATGTTTGGTGTATTTTCTGTACTCCCCTTAGTCACATGTTTGGAATGTCTGGCTTTCGACCCACCTTGAATTAAGTAATAAGGTAACTATTACCAAAATTGGACTACATCATGATAAACCCAAGTAGATTTGACTACTCAAGGGGAAAAGTGTCCGTCTGGTAAGAAAGGGGTCCAATCTATAGTCTGGGTCTCAGATAAAGGGCATAAAAGTTCAACGGGGGCTGTTTTGTCACAGAAAGACTTTTTTTTTGTTTAGTTGTGTTTTTTAACAGGTTACTGAGTAGCAAAATGGACGTAGAGAGGCATATCAAATTGCTACTTGGAAGAGTCGCATTTAGGGCATCCCTTTCAAATAGCAATTCATTATGGTATGTTATGTATCATTGTTTTGTGATCAAAATCCAGTTGCAAAACATCAACATTTTACAGACTTCCAACATGGGGTGGAAGTCATTCTCAAGAGGGAAGGGGTCCATTTTGAACCCTTTCTCCTTTGAAAATGTAAAAGAAAGCTTGGTGGAGAGTAGGCAGTGGTCCCCTGGGACACTGTCTACTCTCAAACAAACTTTTGAAAAGTTTAACACTTCTTTTTTAACACAGCCCAATTACCTTTAAGGAAAACAGGCTACATTTAAAAATAAAACTATTTAAAAAGCGATCATAGACATAGTGGTCTGCTGACCCCACCAAACACCACCCCTGTGATGGCCACCAATCATAGTGAGTTGCAATTTGTATCCTACCTCATGAATATTGATGAGGTAGGTCAAATTGCAACCCGCTATGAGTCAGAATTTTGTGAACAGAGATTTTAGTACATAGGTCGCTTCACAAAAGTCCACCCTGGTCCCAAAAATGCTGGTCACAATTTGCAACCAGCAGTTTGCGACCAGTTTTTCTATATATTTGGCCCCTGGGCACGAAAAAGTCAAGTGGTAAAGAAAAAAGGGCAATATATCTTTCCAATCTTCAGGAATTACATGATTAATAGATCTTGGAACTCAACAAACAGAACAGCAACGGTCAAGAAGAGAAGGAGATGAATAACAAAACAAGCATTGGCATAGCCAATAGGTCTCGCTTTTGGGACCTTATAAGTATTTAGTTATGCAGCACAATATCGTTGGTGCAACAATATCAACCGTTGCATGGCTAAACACTTATAAGGTCCCAAAGGCGAGACCTATTGGCTATGCCAATGCGTGTTTCTTTTTATTAGCGCTTTACATAAGCACCAGGTACATTACAGAAGGTTCCATTCACAGTACTCCCACAGAGAAGCACGGTTACCGTATGTAAATGCGCTTCAGAGGTCACTACACTACATTTGTATAAATGTCTTTCTATAGCACTATCCTGTATCTTGCATCAATGTCTCTTTGTAAAAAAAGGCTCAAGCGCTTTCCATCTAATATTTTCGCAATATAAAAACTCATCAGTAGTAAATGTATACACTAAACCAAGTTTAGACTCCCAAGAATTGACAGATCTGAACAACAAAACCTATGTGTTTAAGTTAATATTAAGTAAAGCATAAACAAGGCATAAGGTTTGCTTTGTAGGCTGTGTGCAGCGTCACTGCTCCTAGGTATGCAGTGGTGTTTTTTGCTATTTTCATGCTGGTGCGTCAATGTTTGTCGTGACTCGATGGAAAGCGTGGCTTGGAGGAATTAAATGGTACAGCGCCACAATGCAGACATTGGCCCCTGAGACCACGCTGCACGTTGTAAATGGCTGTGCGGCTGAGTTTGTATTTGCAATCCACCCTCGCACGACTAACATGTTGAGTAGTGCCTCGTGCAGCCTCGCAGACCCATCCCCTCCCAGATCTGACGGAAGCGTCCAGGGAAGAGGCTTTGAGGATAAGGGCCGGTGTTTGATGTAACAAATTTCCGTCGTCGTCACAGCACCCTTCCCGCTAATTTTTCTTTAATCCCAGTCGGGGTGGCCAAGAGCAAACTCCACAAAAAGAGCCTCCCGCTGGCACAGCGACGACGTGTGAAGGAGGTACAAGCTGAGTAAAACAAGGAGGCGGGCTCCTTCGCACCTCCACGGAAGGCTCTGCCTTTAAGAATGCAGATGCTGCCGGGAAGAGGCGGCTCCCA
The DNA here is from genome assembly GCA_963921515.1 of Calotriton arnoldi. NCBI lineage: Eukaryota > Metazoa > Chordata > Amphibia > Caudata > Salamandridae > Calotriton > Calotriton arnoldi. The sequence continues at coordinate 628,207 of CAWUFW010010473.1, forward strand.
GGGGAAATGAATGAGGTAAAGCCTGAGCAGACAAAAGGGAGCGCGTGGAAACAATGACGCTGCAGACAAGCATCTTGATGTCGGGAAGCCGAAATGTGAGAGAATGTGAATGTCAGGCAATCAGAATACATGAAGGACAGTTCCCCAAGGTGTTTTAGGGAAACTCAATTTTTAGAAGAACGTGGGGCGTGAACAACAAAAAACACGGACAATAGGAGGGGGCATCAACAAAGACAACGGGAGGGCCGGGAAGAAACCCATGAGAGTGCGGCTACTAATTAAGGCACGGAAGCCCCATGGACTCGGGTGCATGTTGATAACAAGCCCGGCTTCAAAAGTGGTGCGAGCGAAAGTGAAAGCAGCGCGTTTGCACATATGTTTGCAATTAACGCGAGACGCGGCGGGGGAGGGGCGGAGGAGCGCTGAGAAAGCAATCAAGTGAGAGGAAAGCCAGATGGCGCCTGATCGGGCGCTGAAAGCTGACGGCTGCGCGCGTGCTCGCGTGAACGCAAGCTGGTAGCCAGCAAAAGCCTCTGGCAGCACTTTGAAAAGCACACTTACTAAATGTCTCGCAGAGCAGCGCATGCGCTGGCTCAGGCGAGACCTAAAAAGGCCCTGGCTCAGCTGGAGCAAACTGTGTAATAGACAGAATTGTTGGCCTGCTTGTTGAAGGTGAGGAAATTTTAAAATCATCTAATGATTTTACATTACCCACTGAGCGAAAACCCCCAATCTAGCGCGGCCCAGAGGAAAAAAACAAAGAAAAGGGTCCCAGACATGTTTAGTCGGAAAAAGCCTTTGACCCTCACCCTCTATATGATCTCATGTGAGCTCCATCTTGTCTTGCAGCACTGCTGAGCAGGACACTGAAGAGAAAGCTGTGACTTTAGTTAACTCAGATATTATTTGCAGAAATAGATTTGCTGCTCTTAGCTTGCAGGGGGAGGGTGTGTCAGCAACTGATTGTGTTCCGCAGGATAATACGACCTTATGTAGTCTTGGGACTTGGTTTGGCGATAAGGGCGCACAGCCATTCCGCCTCTATCCTACAAGCCAGAACCAGGACTTTCAATACCAGGTCCCTAAGGTCACTCAGAGGGGATGGAAAGATCAAGACTTTTAACATCAAAAACTCCGTCGGGTCTGCAAGCCGAAAGGGACAATGTTTTGCGTTTCTGCAGTGACAGGGGTCTGTAATTGAATGTTATCAAGACAAAATTCATGACCTTTAACCCATACAGAAAGTGAGGGTGAATATCATGGTTAAAGAAGCTGCGCTTGAGCAAGTCCAGGAATTTGTCTATCTGGAAGTCTGCCTAACAAATAAACTTAGTTGGGTGTCACAGATTAACAGGAGTACTCTGAAATTTCAGCAGGAGGCTTGTGCTATGGACAAGCTGTGGAAGAAGACCCAGGCCAGTCCTTTGATACCAGCAATGGAGATCTATAATATAAAAGTTAAAGGCGCAGCCACGTACGGGTCAGAGCTATGGGGGCATGCGAGAATTGAACTTCTGGTCAAAGCCAAAAATAACTTCATTAGGAATCACTTAAATCTCCTGCAGAGCGTCCCCGTCTTCCCCAGCTCCTTGACATGGGCAATTTTTCTGATCAGTTTTACCTTGCAGTCCAGACCCAGCTTTATTGGCGCAGGCGTGGAGAGGTGTGGTGCAGCGGCCAGGGCAGCTGACTTCGGAGCACAGGGTTCACGGGTCGATCCCCGGCTCCGGCGGCAGCTCAGCTCAGCACCATGTGACTCTGGGCAATAGCTCACTTAATTTCCACGACGACCCCAGCGCCTTGAGACCCGTAAGGATGAGTAGCTGCGCTATATAAAAACGGACTTACTTACAGGCTGTGGTCCATCGAGGAGTTGGAAACATACAGCCAGTTGATTAAGACGCTCCTCACCCAAAAGGGGTGGGAGAAGATACCATGTTGTAGGAGATAGGTCTACCAGATCTGTGGGAGAACCTGGTCCTATGTAAGCAAGTTTCACGCCCACAAATAAAGGAGAGCTGTAGGGACTACCTCTGGGAGTGAGAGATGAGGAGTATTAAGCCTGGTAGCTGGACTGACACATTTATAGATTGCAAACCTGCATAGGAGTCGTTCCTTGAAGTCCTCCCAGGGGGCCATGTTAAACAACTATTTCTGACTTGGAGATATGGTGTACTACTGGTTAACAGTTTCACAGCAAACTGGGCGGCTGAAAAAGCCTATAATGGAAGATGCCCCTCATGTAATCAGGAAAAAGAGACTACATCCTTTTGCCTTTTTCTGTAATGCATATTCTCGCCAATGGGGAAATGGATTAAGCCAATATGCAAGCTCCTAGGCTTTAGGCAGTATTCCACCGCAGAGTTTTGCGCACCGACACTAAAGAAGCAAATGTTATTGCAGTATCTAAATATATTTATGCAGCATGGCTCATATGGCTTCGAAGGGAATGTTGAAGAGGAGAGCTTGTAGATGTAGGTATTCTCCAATGACAGGCGGTCCACATTTCAGCGGGTTATGATCGTTAGAGCACTTTGGAACCATCTTTAAGAAGTCATCATTTAATCTCCACTAAGCTCTCACATTTTTCGTTCCGAAAGGTTGGCAATCTTACTTTTTGTGAACTGGATTTTCTGCTAGTTTATTAAGTCCTTCATCTAATTTTTAGTATAACCTGTACTAAGATGATGGCTATACTTTAAAAAAAATTCTATTTCATAGTTTTATCGCTTTTTGTTTTTAACTGTTGTGATTATTTATGATGGAAAAGTATTGCCTGCTTTACTGCGGTTTGATGGATCCTTTGTGATCTGAAATAAACGAATGATGATGAAATTAAAGGCTGGAGAGCCGGTGGGGAGAAGCCTGATGCAAGCAGACACACAACACCAAGTGCCTCCTTCATGCCCGACCACCCTCTCCTAACCAACAATTGTACTTTAAAATGTTTTATTTGGCCTAATGTTTCAAAAAATATTTGGGGATGCGTCAGGCTTGCTTTCTTAGTGCACATTTATCCACACAATTGTCAACATTTAGGAGCCATCACCGCTTCATACAGAAAGAGGGTCTGGGGCAGGGTTAGCTGGAAATGGCATCTGGAAGTTCAAGTTCTGCAAAAAACATTCTTTTCCAATTCATTTCAATAAAGTAATTACTCGCTATCTCGCTACTTTTCATCGATTTCAGAAATAAAAAAATGGATTGTAAAAACTGAACAGCATTAAGTGGCTAAAACATTCACATCTTTTGAATACAGCGACAGTGTGGACTTCTTCTAAATGAGAAGAAATTAAGAAACGTTGATCTGTTTGGCTTAATTGCTCTAGACCTCATGGGATCAAATGAGATTTTGCTTTACTTTATATCTTTGCTCTTCAGATGAAAAGGCACGTGGCATTCGCAGACCAAGGGCAGAAGAGTTCCTGGCGGTTATAATAATTTTTTTTAAAGAGAGCAGTTAATTCTACTTAAGTATAACGGCAAAGGAATAAATGGTGTTTTTCTACATGAAAAGGATCACAACAAAAAGGTTATTAAATGGCAAGTAATTACGAAACAACACCTCACTCGTGGGTGCCAGTTGAAAGGGTTTACATTACGAGTAAACAGAATCGGAGGTAGTCTTTTCACAGCACAAGCTTACCTGAATTCGAGATGGTAAATTAAGGCTTGAATCTGATGGGAGAATCTGTATTCTTTGTGTGGAACCATCCATTAGGGCTGTGTGTGTAACTGCTCCCTGGGAACGTGAAATCTATTAAAGAGCAATAGAAAACATTTATTTTTATTATTCAGTACTCCATTTTTTAGGTAACCAGAATAGCGCTGGCTTAGTTCCAAAGAGCAGAAAAGCGCTTTTCGGGTAGCCAGATTATTGCAGTATGAAAACATTGAACAAGAGAAGCTGTACACAGAGCAGAATTGTGCATGGTGTCCGAGTGCTGGCTTCCATAACAAGCACGGAATCGAAACGGAGGAGCGGGGGCGAGCGAGCGCGGCAGCCTGCTCAGCTGACCAGACGCTCGTGCGTCATGGCCTTTTCCCGGCATGTGTTTCCAATTATCGCGCCCGCGTCTGGGCACGATAATGGGAAACACATGTCTGCGGCGCGCGTAACCGCCCGAAAAAGGCCACGACGCACGAGCGTCTGGTCAGCTTTCGAAACCCCTTACTTAAAGTCTCGCCAGAGCAACGCTTGCGCGCTACTCGAGGCTCGACCTAAAAATGGTACGGGGGGGGGGGGAGAGGAAAATTTGATAAGCATAGAGGAAATCAATTTACCTCAGCAGTTTTAGGGAATTGTCCGGGTAATTTAGTTCACAGTGATAGAGAGGGTACTGCAGCACTAAATCCAGAGGCTGTAACCTATGCTCTTGAGTTGACAATGTTCTGCAGCAAACTACATCCAAAGAGCTTAGATGTGACCCGCATTCTCTTTTACCTATTGATTTTGTTTTTAAAAGAGTGTCCTGGCGCTCTAAAGAGGAGTAAGATTTTAGAGTGGCTCAAGCAATTCCTTTGTCACAGGTTTCAATTCATCATGCATTTTGTTAATGGCAATTTATAAAGCACTACATTCACCCAAAGGTCTTTAGGCGCTAACATGCATTAACTGGAGGAGAGAAATTATAAGGAAAAAGAGGAAGGTCTTCAACATTTTTCTGAAACAGAGCAAAGATGGGATAGACCTCAGATCCTGAGGAAGATGGTTCTATTGACTCGAGGCCAGTAAGAAATGGATTTGTCGCGGGAGAGAGATTTAAAAAAATGTGGGACAGTTAAAAGATTGCTAGTCTCGAGAAAATGGAGTGCATCTCCATAACAACATTTATGAACTATGTACATAGACTTGAAGAGAATCCTCCTGTGAATAGGCAACCAGTGTAGTAAGTGGATGATAGGTTTTGCCGAGGACTATTGAGATGTTTGAACAATCGCTCACGCAGCTTGATTTTGGATAGTTTGTAATCTATTCAGTTATTTCTTAGAAATGACACAATACAGGCAGTTACAATAACGGAATTGAGAACCAATGTGGCTGACACAATGGTTTTTTGACCATCCTTGGATAGCAAAGGATGAATATATTTAAGCCTGCAGAAGATCATAGAGCAGAAAGAGACGACAGAAGACATTTGTAGGCTAGCATTGATTTTGACAACTGGACTTTCTATGGAAGGGTTAGATTCCCGGCATGGTCCTAAGTCTGAGGGCCGAGGGAAAGGCAGGCAAGGGATCATTTCTGACCACCGGAGTCTCCATTTTATGCACATTCTTTGTTAACGAGTTTGCATTCATCCAGAATCTAATATCATTGAGACATTCCAGTAGGAAAGACAGGGAATGCTCAGTTTTAGTTTCACGAAAAATGAGCTAGGTGTCATCAGCTTAAGAAGGTAACACACAGCCCGATTTCCTAATGATGGATAGAAGAGGCATTACATGGACGCTAAAAATGATAAGTGGATAAATTTGACCCTTGGGGAACACCAATGAGTACTGTGGAGGAGGATGTAGTCCATTTCCCAATGGTGACTTTTAGGCTCTACCTGTAAGAAAAGACTCAACACAATTTAATGCCAGTCCCTTGATTCCAAATGAAGTCAATGTTGACGTCATTATTTTTAGAGAAGGGAAAGAGTAATGATCTTTCTAAGTCTTGTCTCCTCAAATGGAATGGGAGTGGGGGATTTGTTGTACTTCTGTCACTGAATAATCCATTTTAAGTTCATATACACAAGAGTCATAGCTACCTGATACATTTGACTTGAGGAATTACTTTGTACTGAAAGAACCAGCGCAGAGAATTGGCCACTGCCATCCACAAGGAGGGTTAGAAAAGCTGCTGTCTTCTTATAAATCTGGGGTTCTAGATGAAAGTAAAATTGTCAGGAGACTCAACAGCAAGCCACAACTTACAAAGAATTGGTTTTTAATGTATGTATCCCAAGGGGTAGGAAGTATCATTGCTTGTTGACTGACTCTATGGAAAGCATAGAAAAATGTGTACTTCAGTTAGGAGAATCCACTGTAATAATAGCCGTGATGCGCATGTTACCTTCACTCTGGCATCCACAATATGTGAAACAGAGTTAGAAGGGTACCTTAATATCACAGAACCTGTGACAGCTGATAATATCTCAAATAAGAGGCAATGGGAACTAGCAGAGTGTTTACTTAGAACACAGTGTTGTATACTTACTGCGTGCATTACAGGGGATGTTCCATGCAATCCAACAAGGTAGGTTGCATAAATTCTAGTACAATCATTTATACAATGGTGAAATATGAACTATACGCACACTCTAAGTTGCTTGAAGTAACCCTCGCTGATTTTAATTCCACACAATATATATATTTTTAATTCTGTATTTCTTTTTGTCATCAAAAAATGTCAATACAATAGTCAAAAGACAAACCACTTGAAATATAAGCTGGAAATCAATATTTTGTCTGAGATATGTAATGATCAGGCCAGCCATGCTGATTCATTACTAATTTAAAGAGATACCTGATTAAGGTGGTCCTTGAAAGCAGTTGCAGTATTGAGGGAGGGGGGGACTAGTACTTGAATTAGACAATGGCGTTTATCTGGTAAAAATGACATACATAGATTTCTCAATCATTGTTGGATATAACAGGGATCAGTCAAAAAAACAGGCCTGCTATGACAACAATATGGGTAATTATAGTGCAAACATTACTATTGTGCACTCAGTTGCTATTTAGTTGCAAACAGAGAGAATTAAATAGACTGATTAGAGAACAGCATACAAACAGAGATGCATGTCCGAAAAATGTGTTGGTAAGAACAGAAAAGTGCAAACTTGTGGGACATTAGATGATTGGAAGTTTAAATTTGGTGAACTGCATTGTAGGTATTAAAACATTGTAAAACAAAGGAACTACAGAGAGATGTTACATAAGGTGTCAAGTGTGTTACTATAAAAAAAATGCAGTGCGATTTATGAAGCAGTGTTAAGTAACTTTTATTGGCCTTTTTTTATCATTCAAATTCCCTATATTTTCGAAGGATATTTTCGAGTCCCAGATACAAGAACATATCATTTTCCAACTTGTGGCCATTTTTATCATCTGAACTACCAATAATCAAATAATAGTGCTCGTGGGGGCTCGTGGGGGCTAGCAGATGACATTAGACAACTAGTACCTGTATTTTTTGTCCATTGAAAGAGTAGCTCAATTTTGCTACTTAAAAGTTCACCTCAATGAAAATCTGAAAGGAATATATAAAAACGTTGTAATTCCAGCATACAAAACCATATTCACTTATGTTTTACCTCTCAAGTGCGCTAAATGATACTAGAGCCTATCAAGTGTCTCAAATGTTTTTAGAGTCAGAAAATATAATAGCATAAGAGACACTCCAATTATGAATCAATGATCCAATGTTTTATATGCTTTAAAAAATATTTTGAATGTGTTAAACCTGTGAAAATTGTAATGATTTTAAAGTTTTGTTAGCCATTTGTAAAGGCTTACAACAAAAGAAAATAAAACTTGAAACTAAAAGAAAACATTAGATGGTATTTCAGAACATGTCCAATGGAAACACATGCTGCAAACCCAAAGCATACTATTGAGAAACATGGTTTTAAATGGTTTTGTTGGATTGAGGTTTTTTTTAATAAGGAGTTCATGCTGGTAGGTATACTGGATAAATAAGTAACTCATTCAGATACATAAATAATACCTATGGTGTATTCCAGTAATTATATGTAGATCATGTGCACATGATAGCATATTCAGAACACGGGTTTAGTACAATTAATGAAGGACTTTAAAAAATAGGGATTTCAATTCCATGCTCATAACAGTATCGAGTAGAGACTATCTGAATGGAGGAAGAGACCAGGGTTTTCGAGATATATCACCATTTAGCCTTTGCATGAAATGTATTTATTTATGCGTTTTTATATAGCGCGTACTTACTTTACCCGAAGGTGTCAGAGCGCTTTACAATGGAACCAGTTGCATTACATAAGGACTTCAGAGTACATGAATTACTTAACACATACAAAACAGATACAGCCGTCTGAACACAAAAAGAAAATGTTACAATGGTGTGTACAAGAGATGTGCAATTTAAACTAACAATGTAGATATAATCTGCCAATATCGGCAGGAAGTGAGCACTAAGAATATAGAAATAGCATAATGAACTTATATAGCATATCATTATGATATCGACAATATTATATTAAACCAGAGTACCGGTTAACTGTGCCTGTGTCATGATTGTTCACTGCACTGTCCTTTTTGTTATTTTGCTGTTTCAATGCTGGAGACTGGCTCCATGCACTGGAGCCCTTTGTTCTCCTTCAGCCTCAACATGGTCACCTCAATCTTTCCATACCCCGCTCTGGAAGGGCTCAGGCACCTTGGTAGCTGGGGAGACAACGTCCATAGCAATAAAGAACAATACTTTAATTTCTCCAAGATTTTGCCAATGTTTCTTCAACCGCTGTCCCCATAATGTGTGGTCATGCTTTGAACTGACAAATAAAGTTTCTGATGGCACAGACATTACATTTGTTTAAGCATTACAGAATCCTTACATAGGAAATTATTTTATGTTTTTCCTAGGGGAACAGACTGGGGTTGGTTTTTAATAATAAAAGGCACTGTGGCATATCCCAATGAAGGCAATAATATGTTCTTAGCCCACGTACTCCATGCATTTTTCTACCATTCTTTTGCATATTACAAAACTCGTCCCTGATGTCTGCCTCACTGTTTCCTTCTTGCTGGCTTGACAGTAGGTCATCGAATGCCTGCTTTGGCTTCACTACAGGTAGGTTATTAAATACTAATGAGCTTCCCCCTCCCCAGTGCTAGATGAAAGGTTATGATAACAGTGACTGAGGGAGCAGCTGCTCTGAGTAATCAGAGTATGCATATTATGAAGGTTTTCATCTCCTATCTAACACTGATTATCAACCGCATTGAGCCCTCACTAAGTAAGAGTCTCATGACCTCACACAACTCAAAACACTAAGCTCTGCACACAGATTCCTCCTCACCACAGGCAATCCACCTTCTACAAGCAACCAGTAAAAGCAAAGCATTTTCAAGCACTGTCAGTCCCCTCACACGCCTGCCAATCACCCAATCATTCGACAGGTGCAATATCATCAATTGCTTCTTAATTGAGAAGATAAGCAAATCAGGAGTACATTGAAAACAAACACCAAGCAGGCACACACACTTCCTCCAATCCCCATCGGTCCATCCTCAAGTAGACAGCCTTAGATGTCTGCTTGTACACTGGACTCACTAACATCTATAATTCTCTCAAGACCACATCCCACAATAACGATATTCTGCCATCATCTTTCATGAAATTCCTCTGTGGAGATGTCCTCAGTCCCCAGTTCAACTTCCTCCACTCTTCTTTCACCCAATGAACCTTCCCAATGAACCTCAAAGCAGGACACATTCCACCACTCCACTCCTGAAAAGCCCACCCTGGACCGAGATGACCTCGCCAATTACTGCCCCAGCAGTTTAAGTCCTCTCATTGGAAAAATCATTGGGAAAGTTGTCTCTGATCAAACAAGATTGGATCAACAAGAACAACCTCCTTTTCTCAGACCATGCTGCAGCACAGTGACAGCCACCCCCATAATCAATGAAAAAAACAACACTTGATCCGACTTAAACTCTTCACAACCTTCAACACAGTCACCAACCCATCACCAACTTTTCAAGATGGGGGACTCAATTTCCCCCGAAATTCCCTGTCCCCTCTGGTATCTGACCTGGCTCCCATTGTCTGCAGTCTCTACACAGAACCTCCTGGATCGCTACTCGCTGACAGCAGCATCAAGATCAACCTACATCCCAATGACACACACCGCTACCTAATAACCCTCCTCAGCTCTCAACATTCAGTGACTCAGACCTTACCTCAATCTCCTACTGTATTGTCTAACAAGATTCTACCTAAATGTCAAACTGACCAGGACCAAATTTCTCACATTGTTCAACATCACAAAGGTTCACAGATTCAAACCTGATTATCCAAACTGAATTGAATCTAGACTACTTCAAACCACAGCTGACAGTCAATGCAAAATCACTTAGATATGCCCTACACACAGACCCCTCATTCAAAGAATATAACACCATGACAATCACAGCAGCATGGTACCACCTTTCCTTTTTGGAAAATGTGAAACGTTGACTCAAATTTGCTCCACAGCAACAGCCCAAGCCCTTGATCCCTGGTGGTGACTCCGGATTGGCCCCCAGGTGATAGTGTTGCCTCACTTTGATGGAGACAATGCCTTGCTAGCCAGCATCCCAGAGACCCATTTGAATCCTTCATGCTGAAGCAAGACTTAGTAAAGGCCTCTCAAACTATGACAGCATTCTCCAAAGCTCAGATGCCCATTTGTTGCCACTACTCGCACGCATCACTTTCACGTTCTGTTGAACTACATACAAAGTAGTTAACAATGGCAACAAGCCATGTCTGGCTTCAAAGATAGAGATGTCTGAAACAGCGTCACTAGACTATACATCAGAAAGTGCAGAAAGAAGACACCAGGTGCTAGACCTTCTCGTGCTATGCACCAAGGATATGGAACTAAGTATATCAAACATCCTCGCTCCTCCACTTTAGAAAATAACTGAAGACATTTCTCTTCATGCAACTCCTAATCGATAGGTAACCGCTTGTTTATAGTACCCAATTGAAGTTGGCCTAATCCATCCCCATCCCTTCTACTTCGATCCTCTATCCTGCTCCGCAGCCTCCATCCCGGCCTACCATTCTGCCACTATTCACCACCTCATTGTACCCTTCCACTACAGTGCTCTGTTGCTTTATAGCTAGGCATGCGTTCTAAATGTTCCCCGCAGCCATACCTAAATTCGTATAGAGCCAGGCTACGTGCAAGCCCACTTATAATTTATGCTCGCCATGCTGTCAATCTGTACAGCCATAGTATAGTGACAGCGTGGTTAACTAATCAAATGAGCTGCAGGAGAAGAACGTTTTAGACACCAAAGGCTCATGATCCTCTAGGCGCCCCAACCCATGGGTGCCAGAACACCCTGATGATGCCTGATCACAGCCCACTGGATCTTCAAGATTGCTACGGACAACCTCTTATGCAAGCCTTCAAGATGAAAATCCAGGATTTTAGGTTCCTCAAAGGCTAGTATATGGAGACCACTACTAGAACATCAAAAATGACCATTTACTCAGTGGTACGTGTAGGTCCTTTACTCATCTCGGCCATTGCATTTCTACTGCTGCCTCTTAATACATCCCCTTTAGTCTCTGCAGCTCTAAGCTCTCAGCCTCCTGGGTCAGAATTTGTGGTCCGTGGAGCAACACTTTCAGGGGAAAGAGTAGCCACAAAAAAGTAGAGGGTTTTTGAACCATCTTACACACCCACGACAATGATGTTACTTTGAGGAAGATGAACCAACACCACTTGCCCCACCGAAACCACCTCTACATGCTTCTGCCTAATTTTCACCAGCACCTTTACGTTCAGAGGAAAATTAGGTTGTGCTAAAGAAGTCTCTTGAGCCAAGGCAGTGTGGCCATGTCCGACCCAGAAAGACACTGTTTCTGAAGTAGAAAGGTGTGTTCCTCAACTACATATGAGGAAAAAGGAAAGTGCATTAATCCCCTTTACGACACTCCACTCCACGCCACTCTCCTTTACCCCACTAACCTTGAGCCATGCTGAACAGCAGCCACTTTGGTGTACAACATTGCTAAAACATATTGGCAAAACCAATAGCTCTTACATAGGTGAAACCTATTTGCTTTGCCAATGCTTGTTTCTCTTTGTCACCTGATCTTAACTAGCACCTCTGACCTAAATCTGCACATATTTATAACCCCCCCCCCCCCCTCGTTCCTCTGTGGAACATGGACAGATAAGAATGCAAGCTGACCTCTTCCCAACTGTCAAGACCAGTGAACCAGACATCCTTTAGACCAGACAGTAAACGTTAAAACGCGCTCTGGGTTTTCCTCCCCCGTGTGCATCATACTACCGCCGCCATTATTTTTATGCTGAGTTACCCATTATCCCCCCCCCCCCTTTTTTTCCCAGGACGTATTTATGGCGGACTAAGTTACAAACAGGACTTTAAATACGACTAATTGAACATGCACTCACTTTGCCATGCTATATTTTTCTCTTCCGGCTCCCAACGTTCACTTTCCCTCCTCTCTCTCTCTTCCAGATGATTGTGTTTTTTTAGCTGCTGTGACCCTTTATTCTTATGAAATAGAAAAATAAGATAACCTATTGGTATGCTCTTTTCTCCCCGTCTTCCATTTATATATAACCGTAAGGCTAAAGAAGCAAGCAACTGCTAACCTTTTAATTACCCCTTTTTTCCCCATTATACACTGTCCTCGTGATATCTCACTTACACAAACACAGGCACTACACCTATAACCCGACCTCTTCTTATTAATGACCTGCTTTGTCTCCCTTTCCTTTTGTTAATATTGATAAATATGATGTTGATGTATGCCATGAGATATGTACGTATAACAACAAACTCGCATCACTGTTGTCAAATCCACCACATATGACCTCTCCATCAACCCCTAGTCAGAAGTAAGTGGTCAGGCAGGCCCTGTGACCTAGGTCTGAAGCAACTGATTAACAGATCAGAGGTGCAGTGACATGTAACCCTTGGACAAACGTGTGAACAGGAAAACCCATATCGATCCATCTCATGGACCGCACAAACCTGGGAGCACTGGAAGCATCGAAGACGACAGCACCGGAGCTGACTACGCTAATATGGCCCACTCCGATGAAACAGGAAGTCAGGCCAAGGGGAGGAACCAATGACTTCCGTGGAGTGCGAGGACGGAAAAGGGAAGCAACGTGGCGGCAGCGTCGTCGGAGGGAGATGGAGAGACCGGAGAAGTGCGTAGTGGGAAGCCGAGTGAGGAGAATGCCTTGGAGACGGGTCCCGAAGAACCTGAAGAACCGGACCTCGGCACCCCGCCCACCCCCACGGACCACGCCCAAAACCTCAGCATCATACTCGACTCCTCCCTCACCATGACCCGACAGATCAACCCTTCGCATCCACCTGCTTCTACACCCTCCGCATCCTCCGCAAGACCTTCAAGTGGATCCCCCCCCAAAGCCAGAAAGACCGTCACCCACGCACTCATAACAAGCAGACTGGACTACGGAAACGCCCTCTACGCTGGAGTCAACAAATTCCTGCTACGCAAACTCCAGACCATCCAGAACACCGCGGCCAGACTCGTCCTCGGCATCCCACGGCATGAGCACATCACCCAACACCTGCAAGACCTCCACTGGCTCCCCGTCAAGAAGAGAGTAACCTTCAAGCTACTCACCCATGCCTACAAATCCCTCCACAACAATGGACCCAAATACCTCAACGAAAGAGTCTCCTTCCACGTACCCAAAAGGAACCTACACTCCACCGACCTTGCCCTAGCAGAAACCCTGCGCATCCCCAGAACCAGAGCGGGTGGAAGAGCCTTCTCGTACATCACAGCCAAAGCCTGGAACGAGCTCCCAGTCAACATCAAACACTCCCCCACTCTGCACACCTGTCAACATCAAACACTCCCCCACTCTGCACACCTTCAGGAAGAGCCTCAAGACCTGGCTCTTCGGCTGAACCGGAGCTGCACCCCCCCTCCCCAGCGCCTTGAGACCCTCACGGGTGAGCAGCGCGCTTTAAACCCCCTGATTGATTCATTGATTGATTGAAGGAAGTCCTGGAAGAACCAGAGTCGGGGAAGACCACGAGGACATCTCAGGACAAGCTGACGTCCCTTGTCTGCCGGTCGGGTCCTGTTCCAGCCACGTCCCAGGAGGGACATGGCTTAACCAGGTGCATGCACTGCTCCTAAGTCGAGCCCCTAAAGGAAAGGGAATTTCACAAGTGGGAGGTATGTGGGCTGGGGCAGAAGGAAAAGTGGAAAACTAGTTAATAAGGGTGATGCTATTCATGCCAAAGTTGAGAGAGTGTTAATTAGTCCCTAGCTTCAGAAATCCTTTTTCTGCCTTATTATTTCTAGTTGTTGGGGTCTTTTGCCTCTTTATTTCCGGTTGTTGGGACCTACTACTGACTTAATTTTTTTATTTTTCTTGAGCACGGGCCCTTTCTATAAGGGTATACCATATTCCTACTAATCCCACAAAGCAAAGGACAAAAGAAAGAAATCACTATTCTAACCCTCTCTTTACTATGAAGTCCAGATAACAGAGCAACTTACCTGGAAACTGGAATGGGCCTTGGAACTGCAAATGTCTTCAGCAAAGGCTGATCGGGAGTTATTTCGAGATGCGCTAAAGTCCCAAACGGAACAGTTAACTAAATTGGCCCAAGAACAATTACAGGTGACGTCTGGGTTAATGGGTCAAAGGGGACCTGCAGTTAACGCCCCTATGATAACGTTGCAGAAACTCCTACCGGGGGATGATCTCAACACTTTTCTGGTAAATTTCAAAGGAACTGCAAGGGCAAGTGCCTGGCTCATAGAGAGATGGCCCTTTTATCTGGCGCCTTTATTGACAGGCTATGCACAAGCTGCGTATCAAACGGCTAATCCCCAAGGAGAAGCTACATATGACGAGGTGAAAAGAGTAATATTGGACAGAGCTTATCTAGACGAGGACGCTTACCGTTTGAGATTCAGACAGGAAAGGGGAAAGCCGGGTGATACTTCAAAAGTACTCTATTTTAAACTGAAAACAGCAGCTGAGAAATGGTTGAAACCCCATGACCATACCAAGGAGGAGATAATGGACAAAATATGTTTAGAACAGTTTGTAGAGGCTCTACCCCATCAAACACAACGTTGGCTACGCCAACATTCAGGGATTAGTAGCGAACAAGCTGTTGAGATGGCTACTACATATTCACGAGTTCAACCTCGCTTCTCTTCTCTAGAGTCTGACAGGAATGCGAAGAACCCCTCTAAACCACTGAATTCTCATGCCAACAGAAAACCTCAGAAGGCAACCAGTGAAACCAAAAGAACGTACCAGACGAGACCAGAGCTTCAGGTTCCTTCTGGACCCCAATGTTTTGAGTGTGGTGAATGGGGCCACATAGCCCGCTTCTGTTAGAACAAAAGGACCACCGAAGAACCGATGGAAATCAATTATTCTCTGAGTTCCGTTTATTTCACTTAAGAACTGGGTCCTGTTTTTTTTGTAAGTGTACAGATAAATCGAAAATGGATGACTGCCTTGTTGGACTCTGGTTGTAAGCAATCAGTTGTACAAGCCAAATTAGTCCTACCCTCCCAAATTATACCTCGGAAATTTGTACAGATCAGGTGTGTACATGGGGACGTCAAGACCTATCCCATAGCAAAGCTGATTGTTTCCACGTATAAAAAAAAAAGTGGAAGTTGGTGTCCTTCATAATCTACCGGAAAATGTTATCCTAGAGTCTGATAATCCACATTTTTTAGACTTATTTTATGAGACAGTGCTTAACCGGGTGAAGGAGTCCAAAGATCAAGTCAAGGGCTCAACGCTAAAAAATGCCTTATTGGCCCAGAACCTTAGATGATAGACCGTAACTTTTGTTTCACTCAGATGAACAATACACTTCTCCATTCTATTTGGGATAAGGCCCGACAAGACAACACCCATACTCTTTCCCTCATTTCCAAATAAAAAATGGACTCCTATACCGAATACCAGGCACTGACCCACCACAATTATTGGTACCTAAAGACTTTCAGGACCAAATTATGTTTTACGCGCACTTACATCTACTGGCAGGGCACTCTGGACCCGAGAATACAACCAAAGAAATTCTTCAAATTTTTATTTGCCTTGGATTTTTTGCGCACATAAAAAAGTATTGTCAAGAATGTGAGGTCTGCCAGAAAAAAATCCTTATCATCCCCCTAAAGCACCTCTCCAACCTTTGCCCATAATAGGCACCCCATTTGAGAGGAATGGGATGGATTTAATAGGCCCCTTACCAAAATCCACGAAAAGATGTCAATATGCTCTTGTTTTAGTGGATTAAGCTACCCGTTACCCAGAAGCTTTTTCTCTCCGTGGCCCGGACCTTAAGACTATTGCTCAGAATCTTATTGAGGTTTTTTCTTGGGTTGGGTTCTCAAAAGTAATCCTCACAGATCAGGGTACCCCCTTCGTGTCGCGGGTTATGGCCCAAATATGTAAACAATTAAACATCAAACATATCAAAACCTCAGTATATCACCCTCAAACCGACGGGTTAGTTGAGAAATATAACGGGTCTCTCAAACTCATCCTCAAGAAAATGCTTTCAGAAGGGAAAAACTGGGATCAAATGCTCCGCTTAGCCCTCTTTGAATTAAGGAGTCAGGTGCAGAGTAGTTAGGGCTGTTCTTCTTTCGAATTACTTTATGGACGGGAACCCTGAACACTTTCAGAAATATCTCGAGAGGCATGGGAGAAAGACATAAAACCTGAAGCTGATAACCTTTTAGAATAAAACCCAACAGTTAAAAGCCCGTATAGGGAAACTCCGAGAACTAGCGGCTAAAAATTTAGAAAAGAGCCAAAGACATCAAAAGCAAATATATGATAAGGGGAGGACGTTAAGAATATACCAACCAGGCGACTGGGTTCTCGTCCTACTACCAAGTTTTGCTCATAAGATGAAATCTGAATGGAAAGGCCCCTTTAAAATTATAGATAAAATTGAAAACCTCTCATATAAACTGAAGAAGAGGACCCATAGGGAACAGACTTTTCACATAAATCTCTTAAAGAGATAGACAGGACCCCTACCAAATTAAATACATATAGTGCAACCTGAAAGTAGTGCCAATTCCACCATAGAACAGTTAAACATAAACAATAAATTGTCCAGAGGACCAAAAAAAAGGGTTGAAGAAAATGTTACAACCCTTCTCTTTCATTTTTTCAGATATACCAAGGAAGACCCATCTAACAGAACATTCTATACCTACTCCAGAGGGGAAGGTAATAAGACTAAAACCTTATCGAATTCCGGCAGCGAGACGTCAAGCCATATATAATGAAATAGAACAGATGCTGAAAATGAACGTTATAGAACCTTCGCAGAGTAGCTGGTCCTCCTTATTGGTTCCAAAACCCGATGGGAGTATAAGATTCTGCATAGAATGCCGGGCAGTTAACAATATCTCCAAATTAGATGCTTACCCCCTTCCCAGAGTTGATAAACTGATTCAGAGATTAAGAGACGCCAAATATATTACTACAATAGACCTTAGAAAGGGTTATTGGCACGTCCCTTTAACAGTAGAAGATAAGGAGAAAACTGCTTTCTCCCCTCCTTTGGGCCTGTTTCAGTTCACTGTGCTTCCCTTTCGGCTTCAATGAGCCCCAGGCACTTTTCAACAATTAATGATCTTAATCCTTGAAAAACATCATGAGTATACTCTTCTGCCTATCTCAATGATATCATTATATTCAGTCGTGCCTGGGAAGACCATCTAGAACACCTAGCAAAAATCCTGGACAAATTAACAAAAGCTAACCTACATATAAATGTTAAAAAATCAAAGGTATGCTTTAACAAGGTAAAATATCTGGGATATCTCTTAGGTAACAGGCTTATAGAACCTCAAACCGAAATGGTTAAAGCAATCACTGAAGTTGCTTTCCCAACCAATAAAAAAGCGGTAAGAGCCTTTTTGGGGCTAATTGGGTATTATTGAAGGTTTATCCCAAGATACTCCACTATAGCTGCGCCTCTAACTGTCCTTTTAAAAGAAGGGACTCCTACTACGAGTTTTCAATACCCATCAGAGGAAGCAAAAATGAAGGCATTCCAAACCCTAAAGGAAATTATTATATCCGCCCCGATCCTAACCTCCCCAGTCTTTGAGAAAACCTTTATCCTGCAAACTGATGCCTCTGACATAGGTATAGGTGCTGTCCTTTCACAAAAGGACTGAGAGGATATCAAGAAACCTATTCTGTATATTAGTAGAAAACTATTTACCCGAGAAACTGCGTATTCCACTATAGAGAAAGAGTGTTTGGCCATCAAGTGGGCAGTTGATAAACTCCGTTATTATCTTGAGGGCAAACCCTTTCTACTCTATACCGATCATGCACCCTTGGCCTGGTTAAGCCGGAATAAGGGAAATAATCCTAGAGTTCTCAGGTGGTTCCTTTCCCTTCAATCTTTTCAGTTTGAAGTTTAACATAAATCTGGGAAAGACCTAACGGGCCAGATTTCCTGTCTCGCTTTCCCCTTTTTCCAGATCAGGAAAATCCTGGGATGGGGATATGTCACGGACCGCACAAACCTGGGAGCACTGGGAGCAACGAAGACGACAGCACTGCAGCCGACTACGCTAATATGGCCCATTCCGATGAAACAGGAAGTCAGGCCGAGGGGAGGAGCCAAGGACTTCTGCGGAGGACGAGGACGCAAAAGGGAAGCAACTAGGCGGCCGCGTCATTGGCAGGAGGAGGAGAGAACAGAGAAGCACGTCGCGGGAACACGAGTGAGGAGACTGCCTTGGAGATGGGTCCAGAAGAACCCGAAGAACCGGAGAAGGAAGTCCTGGAAGAACCAGAGTCGAGGAACACCACAAGGACATCTCAGGACGAGCTGACATCCCTTGTCTGCCGGTCGGGTCCTGATTCCAGCCAGGTCCCAGGAGGGATGTGGCTTAACCAGGTGCGTGCACGGCTCCTAAGTCCAGCCCCTAAAGGAAAGGGAATTTCACGAGCGGGAGGTGTGCGGGCTGGGGCAGAAGGAAAAGCGGAAAACTAGTTAATAAGGGTGACGCTATTCCTGCCAAAGTTGAAAGAGTGTTAATTAGTTTCTAGCTTTAGTAATCCTTTTTCTGCCTTATTATTTCTAGTTGTTGGGGTCTTTTGCCTTATTATTTCCGCTTGTAGGGATCTACTGACTAATTTTTTTTATTTTTCTTGAGCACGGGTCCTTTCTATAAGGGTGTACCATATTCCTACTGATCCCACAAAGCAAAGGACAAAAGAAAGAAATCACCGTTCTAACCCACTCTTTACTATGAAATCCAGACAACAGAGCAACTTACCTGGTTTCTTCTTTCTGTCGAGGGTACCGGCGGACAGGAACTCGAAAAGCCCTGCAGAAGAAAAGAAGATGTTTCGGGGAAATTGAACCCTGAGTCTTATCTTAATATTGTTTTGGAGTCTATAAAATAAAAAGACAACAAATAATTCCTAAAATAAAAATTTGTGCATCAACCATTCTAGACTGGCTCACAATCCCACAGATAGACAGCAACACCACAATGGTCTTAGGAGATTGGCTCCAATAAAACACGTTTGGCCGGAGGGGTGCGCGTTCCCAAAACACCATAAAGTCAGATGCCACACTAAGTTGGGAACACTCAGCCAATCAGAACACAGCATGCACACTACACACAGTGATCACGCGCTCCCCATGCTGGACCTCTGGACACGTAACCACTGGCCCCCACATTGTGGCCACGCAAGGTCAAGACCTAACTGCACTTCTTATCAAATGACCAGATTTATGGCCCTGTGACTAGTTCCAGATTTCTGCCTCCAAAGGAATGTACAAATTGTTTTATGACGCTTCATGTAATGTACAAAAAGACGGACAAAACCAGTGAGCTTTGAGACAGTCTTTAGACCCCAACTCTGTTGCCTGTTCTCCCGGCCGCTGCTTTTTTTTGTTGTCAAAATCCCCTAACCACACATGGAATCTTCAGACTGAAGACTACAGGGACCGTATGGAAGAAGCCATTGACCAATATCTATCCCATAATGTGGGGTCGGTGCCTGCGGCGGTATTCCTCTGGGAGGCAATGAAGCCCACTCTCCGTGGGGTAGACATCTCCTTCTGTGCCGCTGCCCGTAGGGCCCGTAGAGAGTCTCTTATTCGGGCAGAAGCTACACTCTTGGATCTGGAGGGGCGTAGCAGGGAGGAGGGGGCAGCTGGTCCGCCGCCAGCTGATACTCGCGCAACAAAGCTACTCATCCCTCCTGCTCGACGAGGCCCGTCAGGCTTGGTTGGCAACCCGGAGTAGGATATACCAGTGGGGAGATAAATCATGTAAGCTATTACATAGATTGTGTAGAGGTGCGTCGGGCTCCCTTGTTCTTCCGGGCATTGTCGGACCGGATGGGTTGCCCATATTGGATCCATCGGATATAGCAGAGAGTTTTGCGGTGTATTATGCAGACTTATATACTCCCAGAGACTGTCTGCCAGCGGAAGTGATAGGCCGGTTTTTAGACGATCTTCCGCCTCGGGCCCTCTCTGACGAGGTCAGTGCGGAACTGGACCGCCCACTCACTGAGGACGAACTGGGTTCCGCTCTACGGGAGCTGCGCCCTGGGAAGGCCCCTGGTCCCAATGGTTTCCCGAACGAATTCTTCAAACGGTACTTCCTACAGCTTGGCCCCCACTACCGTAAAGTGGTGGAGGAATCCAGGGAGCTTGGTCGTTTGCCTAGTGATTGGCGGCATGCAGAGGTAGTGGTCTTTAATAAACCCGGTAGACCGCCCGAGCACCACGCGTCTTATCGTCCCATCTCCCTCCTCAACGTAGAGGCCAAAGTCCTGGCCAAGGCTTTGGCCAACCGTCTTCGGTCTCATTTTTCCTCCTTGGTACATCCGGACCAAGCTGGGTTTATGCCCCAGCGGGCAACCCGTCATAATATTGCAAACAGCTATTGCAGCAGTTGGGGACCTGGGGGTACGTGCAGCACTATTGCTCGCGGACATGGATCGTGCTTTTGACTCATTGAGTTGGGAGTATCTATTTGCGCTCCTCCGCAGATTGAATTTAGGGCCTCGCTTTTTGTCCTATCTAACCCTGCTATATACTGATATAACGGCGTCTGTGCGCGTGGCGGGCTCTGTGTCGTCAGTTTTTACTATTGGCCGTGGCACCAGGCAAGGGTGCCCACTGTCTCCGTATTTGTTCGCCATGGCGATGGAGCCCCTGGCAGCCTGGGTGCGCATCGATGCGCAGGTGGCTGGTATTGAGTGGGCTGATGGGCTGTCGGACCGTATAGCCCTATACGCCGACGATGTGTTGTTCTTTCTTACTAATTTGGATAAGACTGGCCCGCGACTGTTGCGCATA
This sequence comes from Calotriton arnoldi, assembly GCA_963921515.1. NCBI lineage: Eukaryota > Metazoa > Chordata > Amphibia > Caudata > Salamandridae > Calotriton > Calotriton arnoldi. Next base: position 649,324 of record CAWUFW010010473.1, read on the forward strand.
ATGCAGGTGTTCGGCGAAACCTCTGGCCTCTATATGAATGAGCAAAAATCTACCCTTTGGGTTTTGGGCGAAGGGGGCGATCTTGGCAACTGGGCATCTGCGGTAAGGGTGGTGCACGGTGGGCTGAAATATCTAGGTGTGTTCCTCTCTGATTCGCAGTCGACCGCATGGGACAGAAATCTAGTGCCGGTGTGGAACAGGGTGCGCGAGGATATTAAAACATGGTCCCATATGCCCTTGTCTATATATGGTCGCTCGGCTATTTTTAAGATGGTCTCTCTTCCCCATCTCTTGTATCAGCTACAAAATCATCCATTTCCCATCTCCCCAGGGTGGTTCCGCCAGGTCAATGCGGTCTTGGGGCAGTTTTTATGGGGGGGTGGGGTGGCCAGGGTGGCTCTTCGTACCTGTTTCCAGTCCATATATTGTGGAGGGCTTGCGACATCCGACATTCTTTCGTACTATATGGCTTCGCACCTTCTCGTCCTTAATGAATGGTGGTATGGGGACAGGTCGGATCCGGCGTATGCAGTGGAGCGGCGGCTCATGGGTGATCACTCGCTGCACACTCTCCTATATTCTGCGCCCTTGCGGCGCTCTTTGCTGGTCGCCACACAGCTCATTTTTCGGCTCTGGAGGCATGCTTTGCGGAGGATGGGTTGGTGGAACCGTTTGACCCGGGAGACCCCATTGTGGCAGAATGGACGCCTGCCGCAGTTGGCGGCCTTGCCTGGATTTCGTGGTTGGGACGCAATCGAGATCTCCGTGTTGGGGGATGTCATGCGGGGGCCTGTGTTGAAGTCGTTTCAAGACTTGCAGAAAGACTTTCAAATGCCGCGTACCCAATTTTTTAAATATTTGCAATTTCGACATGCTATCTCCCCTAGCTTGGAGGGACTGGAGGAGCTGGCTGATTTTAGCCCGGTTGAAGCGAAAGTCTTCATGGGTGATTTGAAGGACCATAAGATCTCTAAAATGTATCAATCCCTGGTCACGCATAGCTCCCCATCTCTGCAGCGTCTTCGTGAGGCGTGGGAAAGAGATGTGGGCCCACTCGAAGAGGAGGACTGGGTGGAGGCCCTTGCCTCCCCTCGTGGGCCAGCCATTGCCATGAGCCTTCGGCTTATCCTGTTTATATACCTTCATAGGGTATATTTCACTAGAGTCAGGCTGTACAGGGCGGGCTTGGTAGCTTCCCCAGTGTGTTTACGTTGTATGCATGAAGAGGGCACTCTGCTCCATATTATATGGGATTGTTCCGCGCTGGCGCGGTTCTGGCGGGGAGTGATGACGTGCCTGTCAGAGGTTTTGGGTTGGGACCTCCCTCGCTCACCTAAGCTGGTGCTCCAGCATGTTATGGATGATATCGGGGGCAACGTCTATAAACGTCATCTTATGCTTCTGGGATTTACCGTTGCCAAGCGTGACATTGCTCGAGCCTGGAAGGCGACAGTGGCGCCATCCGTCTCGGTTTGGAAGACGGGACTAGATTTTTGTATGGGTTTGGAGGCTTCTATCTTTATGGCAAGGGGGTGCCCCTGTAAGCACTATAAGATCTGGAAGCGTTGGGCGGACTATCGGGGACTAGTTTTGGAGCCTGTTCCAGCACAGGGCTCGGACCGGCTATGATCATCTCCCCTCCCCCTTCCCCCCCTTCTCTTTTCATTTTGTGGGGTTACTATTTAATTTCCTTTTATCTGATTGTATATACATAATGCTGGGATTGTGCTCTTCTGTAGGGTATTGTAGTGAGCGTAGGATTGATGCTCTGACTGTATTATTTGATGTTGCTTGGCTAACAGTGCGGTTGGGTGGGGGGTTTTGTTTGTTCCTCATTTCTTCTGTTCTATTTAATCTGCAAGTCCTTTCAATATTGTTTTTCATTTTTATATGAGAAAAGTGTCAAAGTCATGATAACATATGTTGATGCTACGGAAGCCTCTGGGTTACAGAGCTCCGCTCTATGTGTTTTCTTTGACAAATAAAATATGTTTAAAAAAAAAAAAATCCCCTAACCATAGCCACATAATGGAGCGGTCTCCCTGTGTTTGGTATTTCAGACTAGGGTCCCGCACCCCCAGGAGAGTATGTTCCATAGTATCTGGGATTGGGTATCCCACAATCTGTTTGATTTGGGAAAGGATTTCTTTCCAGAAGGGTTGGATAGAAGGACAGTCCCACAAAATACGACAGAAGTCTCACAGAGGCCCACAACCCCGCCAACATTTGTCAGAGGTATTTGGGAATATGGCGTGCAATTTCTGGGGATGTAAATACCATTCGTACATAATTTTGTAATGGGCTTCTCTTAGAAACATGGAGCAGTTGTATTTGGCGATGTCTTTGTACAGGGAACCCGACTGTTTCTCCCCTATGGGGGTGGGTAGGAAGGCGTCCCAAAACCTTCTGTGTCGTGGGGCCGACTGGGGACCCACAGTTAGAAGAAGAGAGTACAGAAATGATATGCAGCCCTTAGTCGAAGTGCCGGATTGCACAAATCTCTCAATTGGGAGCAAGTCCCTGGTCGCGGCCAGCCGCTCCTGGGGTTGTGGCACCCAATGTTTTAGCTAGAAGTAATGATATTCTTATGTGAGTGGCAGCTTAAAAAGGGCTGTGCATTCCGTAAAGGTAAACAGTTCTCCCCGCTTGAAGAGATCAGATAACATGAGGCATCCACCCTCCCTCCATTTATCAAAGGGACCCTCTAATAGCGCCGAGGGGAAGGCCGGATGGAAATGAATGGGGGTGTAGGGAGATGGAAAGGTCGTCAAAGGTAATGTCTTGGTGACGTTGTCCCACACTTGAAGAGTGGTGGTTGTGGGGGTGCTAAGGTATACGTTAGGCGGTCTGTCTCCATGGTATGTCCAATATGGTTCTACCCGCTATCTGCCTATCCATATGGAGCCAGTGTTTATCAGAGGCTTTAAGGGACCACTCAGCTAGAACCCGGAGCTGAGCGGCTTTATAGTACAAGGGGAAATAAGGAAGGGACAGCCCCCCCTCCAGGCGCGGTCTAATCAATAGTCGCTGGGATAAACAAGCGCTTGCCAAACAAATTTGGTGGTAATCTTCTTCAGTTCTGTGAACAATTCTTTGTCTACTGTGATCAGGAGACCCTGAAAGAGGTAGAGGAGGCAGGGTAGGACATTCATCTTGATCGCATTTATTCTGCCTATCCAAGAAATAAATGCAGATCCCCATTTTTTAAAGTCAGATTTGAGCTGCCGCGATAGGGGGGGAAGTTAGCTTTATAGAGGTCTGTTAGCTTGGGGGTGATTATAATGCCCAGGTAGGTGATTTCTTTGCGTACGCAGCAAAAGGGAGATGCTCCCTCTATCGTTGCCATAATTTCTTAGGGCAGTGTCAGGTTAGGATTTAGATAGGTTGACTTTGAACCCCACTACCCTTTCGAAACGATGGAGTTCGGCCTGTATAGCCGGCAGCGAATCCATAGGATCGGTGATGGGTAGCAGGACATCGTCCGCAAAGAGCGAAATTTTGTGCTCATCTAATCCGAACTTGACCCCTCGGATGTCTGGGTTAGCTCTTATCCGCCCTGCAAGTGGTTCAATGCAGGGCGCGAAGAGCATGGGAGAAAGGGGGCAGCCCTGCCTTGTGCCTCGCGAGAGCTGGAAAAATTCCGAGGCATCTCCGTTTACCGGTACTCGGGATTTGGGGGAGTGGTAATTAGCCTGCACCATTCCGATAAAAGACTCGCTAACCCCGAAGTGGCATAGGGTTTGGTTTAAGAAGGACCAATCGCAGCGGTCGAAGGCCTTCTCCACGTTTAGTGAAAGGAGGGCCGCCGGGATATGTTTTTTCTGCACTTTATCAATTAAATGTATTATCCGGCATAAATTATTGTGGGCCTGTCGACCCTTGATAAAGCCCGACTGGTCGGGGTGTATTAACGCATGTAGGACATTTTCTAATCGACTGGCCAATATTTTGGAATAGAGTTTAGCATCCAAACTGAGGAGAGCTATGGGCCGGTATGAAGCACACCGTTGAGGGTCTTTCCCTGCTTTGGGGATTATCGTGATTAAAGCTTCCCCCATAGTCGGAGATACCTGTTGTGTGGCCGCTATTTCATTGAAGAGGTTTGTCAGGTGGGCGGTTAACTCAGATGCAAATGTTTGATGGAACTGGGCATTCAGCCCGTCGGGGCCTGGGGCTTTCTGTAGTTTTAGGGCGTCTATCGCCTTCTGGGCCTCTTCTGTTGAGATGGGCTTGCTAAGTTCAATATTGGTAGCAGGGGAAGCCTGTGGAATATCTAGTGTTTCTAAATAACCAGATTGGTCCTGTTCTATTAAGGGATCTGCTGTGTAAAGCGAACAATAGAAATCCCGGAAAGCCTTCGCGTTTTCCCCCCTTCGCTAAAGTGTGAGACGCCAGCATCGTCGACTATATGTTTAGTGTACTCTTTTTCCTGCTTCGCTCTGAGCTGTCACCCCAGCAGGGGACTTATTTTATCGCCCCCTTCATATCCTCGAGCTTGAAGGCGTAAAATGGTTTTTTCCGCTCTGTTGGCATATATGCCCTGCAGTTTCCCTTTTAAAGCTGTTACCTTCAGTAGGGTTTGTACAGACGGGGCATCTTTATGCGTTCTTTCCGCAACCCGAAGCTCCCCCTCTAGTAAGAGTCGTTCCCCTGTCTGTTGTTTTTTTAAGGTGGTAGCCAAAGCAATACATTTACCCCTTATGACTGCCTTAAAGGCGTCTCAATTGTTCACATGTGAGGTGTCTGTGGGGTCATCTGTGGCAAAGAAATCTTTATTCGACCTCCTCAGGTCATCACGGAGGAGCCTGTCTCTGCTGAGGAAATTGGGAAAGTACCATCTAGCGAGTTTAGAGCGCGGAGCCAGCCAGTTGATCAGTATTTCCAGTGGGGCATGATCTGAGAGGCATATCGGGGGCAAATGGGCCCCAGAGAGCGACTGGTGAAGTGATTGACTAATAAAAATATGATCAATCCTAGAGTATGATCTGTGAGAGTGAGAGAAGAACGAGTAATCTTGTGTTGAGGGGTTAAGAACCTTCCCTGTGTCCATTAGACCCATGCGTTGCAAAGAATCTTTAAGTGACTTACTAAAGACTCCTCCTGCTGACCTATGTGGGTGGGTAGTATCTACGGTTGGGTCTCAGATCAGAATGAAATCCCCCAGTAAGATTATGTCCCCTGTGGCAAAGCCCTCCAGTGTCAGTAAGAATGTGAGGAGAAAATCCGATTGTCCTGTGCTGGGTGAGTACACCGTGGCTATGGTGCATGGTCGTCCCATCAAGGCCCCTCTGACCATAAGAAACCTCCCCGCTTTGTCTGTTTTAGTGTCGTGAGGGTGGAAGTGAATGGAGGAATGGAAAAGAAGAGCGACCCCATTCTGTTTAGTGGTGGACGAGGAACGAAATATTAATGGATAGGTTTTGTGTTTCAGGCGAAGGCCCTCGCCCTTCTTCAGGTGGGTTTCTTGTAATTCCACTATCCTGACATGATGATCCCCCAGATATTTTCACAAGTGTTGCCTCTTATTGGGGGAATTAAGACCCCTTACATTCCATGACAAGCAACATTGAGCATATAATACCTCCGCTTGGGCGGGGCCTCAATTGGCCTTTCTCTATTGCAATTCCCTCCGAGCTCCCGCCCCGCCCCTACCCCTCCCCTCCCGATAGACCGGTCGAATAAGCCACATTTTTAGACAACACGGTAAAGAACATTAACATCCAATATAAACAATAACATTGAGCTGAAAAGTCCCCAAAGCAATATGAGAGATCCACTTTAGGTAGCTCCAGGCGCGCGTCCACGTCCTCTCCCAGAGCCCCGTTTGCATATATGTTGGGACACTGGGTGATAAGCAAATTTCCATCTTTGAGTCGGAGAAAGCAAAGTTATCACTGGGCAATGCAAGAGATATGCTCCCCGCTAGTGCAGTCTTACATCCTAGACCCTCGGGTATAGGAAGACTCTGCCCCACTCTCGCCTGCATAACTAGATATAGAGGGCAGAATGGTTCTGACTTGGGTCAAGAGGTAGAACTGCCGTGGTTATCAACCCTTCGCCTTCTTGCCACCTCTTCTGGGCGACTGCCAGGTGCCCGGTGAGCGTTCCGTTGACTGGCCCGAGCGGTCTTCACCTGAGGTTATTGCCTGTCGCAGTGAGTTGTCTTTAAGTCTGAGCAGGGCCGCCGCCTCTTCCAGTTCTGTGAAGTGGTATTGCTTATTGCCGAAGAGAAAGGCTATGCCAAAAGGGTAAGTCCACCTATAATTGATTTGGCGCTCCCTTAGAGCATCTGTGATCGGGCAGAATTGTTGTCTGCGTACCAGTGTGGCTTGGGCCACGTCCTGAAAGAGGGAACATGTCGCATCTTGGAATGTGACCTTGTCGCTGCTTCTAGCTTTCCGGAGGACCAATTCCTTGGTTTTAAATTAGCTGAATTTGGCAAGGATGTCTCTTGGGTGCCTGTTCTCTCCTTGTAGCCGTGGGCCCACCCTGTGTACTCATTTCAGCTGGACCTCTGGACATCCATCTCTCAGAACCGTTAAGAAAAGTCCTACCATGAACGACTCCAGGTCTGGCCCTTCGCAGGCTTCCTCCAGGCCTCTCACCCTTATGCTATCTCTTCGAGAACGGTTCTCAAGGTCCTCACATTTGAGCACGGCGGCGCGTAATTGAGAGTTCATATTGGCGGCTCCCTCTTCCAAGGGCTTCGGTCTAAAGTGCGGGTGCCCACCGAGTCCACATACGCCTGAAGCGCCACTTGTTTCGTTCCCATTTCCGCTCGGAATGCATCAAACGAGGCTCCGATGTCGGCCCTAATATCTTCTCTTAGTTCTTTCTTAAAGTCTTTCAGTGATGCCAGCAGATCTTCTCAGGTGAGTGCCATTCCGCCAGCCGCTTGGTCTCGGTTGGGGTGAAGTAGCTGGAGCTTCTCTTGGTTTAAGCCTTTTTCGGTGGCATAGGGATGGGGGCCTGGGTCAGTGCGGAGCTGCCTCCTCCCCGGTCAAGTTTGTGTTCAGGGCGAGACCCTCCGGGGCGTGGCGGTTCCTTTTGTGGCAGTCAAGGGTGTCTGAGGCTGCGGGGCTCCAGGCGTTCACTCAAATTAGCTTGGGTCCCGAGGGACCAGTAGCCCCCAGTTGTCCGTTGGTTCACCCCTCGTGCACAGGCAGCTGCATTCTCTATTACGCTTCCATATGCCTCTATAGATACTGGCCCAAGTCCTCCCCTCATAGCGTCAGTTCCAGATTGTGGCTCCTCGATCTACTTAGGGCCCGTCGGGTGCCATGTTAAGGTCAGGCAGCCTCCGTGACAGCCAGGCCAGGGCCCTTCGGTGTCTCTTCCCGGCCAGGAATTGCCGTCAGGGAAACCCAGGGAGCGCCCGGCCCCCCGCCACCCAAGCCGCGCACTACCACCTCGGTGCTGGATTGCTCGGCGGGCCCTCCTCCTTCGAAGCTTCATGGGGCAGGAAGGCTTCTACTGGTTCCGCCGGGCCTGGATCTCACCACTGCTCCGGCGTATCTCTGGAGTTTGCCGCCCCTGGGGGGGCTGAGCCATGCCCTGGGCCCTGTAGTGTAGGCTCGGCCGCCCCTGCGGTCCCGGAGATCCCGGCACCAGCACTTCGCCTACCCTTGCCGCCATCTTGATTTTCTTTCCGGGATGCGGACTTGCACAAGTTCATCTCCAAAAGACGGTTGCACAGTGGCTGTCAGATCGTCGCCACGTCCTCCTGTAGCAGCGCACCTTAACCCATCAGTGTGGGTGGGTTTCGCTGCATCTCGTGCGCTGTGGCCTTTAGATTCCCGGGGCTCGGAGCGGAGCGGAACGGAATCACGACTGCGCGGCCATGATGGTTGGCCACGCCCCCTCGGCCGCTGCTTTTAATTAAACCAACTGTTCCTGTTTTGCCAAATGCCTCTTGACTTTCATTTTTGCAACGCAAATTCATATTCAAGCAACACTTTTTTTATGACAGAGTGTGACACGGCTTGGAGTGAAAACTTCACAGAATGAATTGCACATACACCTTATTTGATCAATAGCTGTTTTCTTTATATAATGCAACATTGATTACTTGTTTGTTTAATTTCTTTTTCATGTTTCTCTCTTCTGCTTATTACTGATTATTGTTTATTATTATTTATCTCAATGCCTTTGTTTTTGGTATGTCTGTTTCTATCTGGTAGCCTGACTATTTGTGTTGATATTCTTTACAACTGCTATATACAGCCTTGAAAAAGCCCCAGGCCTGCGCACCACTAAGGGGTGAAACACGTGTTGGCTGGTTCATCAAACTTAAGGGAGCTCAAAATTTGGATTAAGATATTGTAACACACCATAAATGTACTATTGACTGGAGAGTCACTATAATATTGTCTAATATCGCCACAACTGTCTACTAAGACGTATTCTCTTATACAACTGAGATGAGCCAACATAGGAGGCATTTCCCAGGGAAAAGGAAGAGAGAAAGGATCAGAAAGTATTCTCACGGATCTGGTAGTACATACAGGTGTGGTCAGGGTAAGGCGTGTCTCAAAGTAGTTGAAGAAGGACGGATTTGCATATTGCTTTATTCGAATTATTACCAGAATGTGAGTATGTGTAATACTGCAGCAATGCTTGACAACCAATAATCCCCTTGCGAGTTACTTTCCGACATTCTAGGTCACACTCTGTTAAGCTGGTCGTGTAAAGTTTGGTTCTTGAAGAATCTCCGAGGTGGAGGAAAGCTGAAAGAAGCAGAAGCTTAGAAGGGAAAAGAAAGAACAAGGCAAAACTCAGGAAGTCTTTGTGAGCAAACCTAAAGTGACCAAAAGAAATCAGAAAATAAAGTTTTGGGACGTGAAGTTGGTGAACAAACCATTGTTAAAGTGGACAATGGTGCAACGTGGAGTTTTGCCAGGCATCAATTCAAGTGATTACTGGTCCTAAATCCTTCTCTGCCAACACTGACCAGGAAGTCAATCCCCACCCACCCACGTGTTATATTGGAAGCTGCACTCTGTACCGACGCCCCAGCCCCCACAAGCTGGTCCACCTCAGAGGTTACCCTGAATAACCATACGACAATTGCGGACTTGGCCTAGGGAGTAATTGTTTCAGGTTCTTGGAATTCTTGACAATGTGTTGCTTACGAGTCTTGCATCTCTCCTTCTCCAGGTTTCCAAGTTCCAATCTCTGTTAAAGTGCTTCTTGAATCATTGGCTGGACTGGTACCTATGGCATCTCCTCGTGTGTCTGGACTCCAGTATGCGAACAAAGACCTCGGCAAGAGATTTGGATGGCACTTGACCCATGGCACTAGATACAAAGATGCTAACCTGAGATTCTCTTTTCCACGGCTATCTACTCCTTCTCCAATTTCCTATCTTTTTCTCTTGCCTTTCCTGTTCTTTCCTATTCCTGTTCCCTCTTCTTCTCTCTCTAGACCACTCATCTTGTCTATCCCTTTGCCTCTACTCTTTTTCCTGGTGGCCTAACCTGAGTTTCTTCCTATCAAGCTCCCTCGCCTTATCCACTCGCTCATCTTTAGCTAGCTAGTTTCATGCTTTGAGAAAAATCTAGACTGCCTAAGGGTGCGATACTGGAGGTAGGGGACATATGTACCTTAGAGATGGGTGAAATAGACTGCCCAGGGGAAACACTAGAAAACAATTTTGGCAACACTGTGAGGGACAGCCTACTAGAAGTCTGTATCCGGGCAATACGAGAAATACAGTCTTCTCGGGGGTATCTTTCACTGAACCCTGACCTGAACTTCCTGCAACCATCTCCTTTACTCTAAGGGCCTGTTTCTCCAATTATGATTTATCTATCTTTATGCATCTTTATTATCTATCTTTATTTATTTATAGGGAAGCCATCCATCCCCTAGCCCAAAACATCTCCTTCAAATCATCTAAGGACAGGTTTCTGGGGCTTCCTTCCTCCCGTTTGCTACCTGCCATGCGTATGTACAGGTTATGTGAGAAGAAGCTGGACTTATTGACGTCTCTTAGCATCTACTGGAACTGGAACCTACCAATCCCACTGCTTACCACCAATTTTGGGAACTTTTTCAGGAGTCCTAGAGCATTCAGCGGTTGCTGGGCTGAGACTGTGTCACTCCAAGCCCTTCACCACTGGTGTCCTAGGGCAAACCTTAGTTTTGGACCTAAACTTGATCACCAAGAACACCCATTTATCACTTGACCATCAGGATACTGAAGTCAAGCAGTTAAAGGCTTATTAAGGGAGGTGGCGTATGGTTAGAGACGCATGACTCAAAAATCAACTTAATAGGTATCAGTAACAGAATGTCCACCCTGTACTTAGTCTCATAAAAGGAAGTCATTTCGTTGAAATTAACACACGAAGTACGATTGCATACAAATGGTTCAGACACCAAAAAAATCTGAAACGGGCAGTACAAGTACTCTTTATCGATTATTGCCAGGAATAACTCTAAACTACTCTAGTGGGACAACCTTGTAGGATATATTTGTTCCACTAACTCACACTCGTATTTCTGAAGTCTCCATGGTAAATGCTGAAATTCTTAGGGGCGATCATGTGATGTTGGGTGTCTGGTTGGCTGTTCCCCTTACTCAATGACACAGTTTGGGATATCTCCCTTTGCCTAGGCTCCTTTTAAGGGCACAGTGCCTTTCCCGTTGTCTGATAGTGGGTCGAGAGTCCCAGTGGGACTGTGCTGCTCACACACTGTGCATGCGCTGCAATGCCCCCAAGAATCAGAGAAGAGATCTCATCCCAGCCTGACTTGTTGATGACCGGCCAGCATTCATAGTGCTGGCACAGGCCTTAGGTGAGCGGAGGCAGTACTAGCACTAGCTGCAGAGGTTGTTGGCAGGGTGCGGTTGTGCCCCTCGGTTAATCATACAGAATGAGAATCTTCCTTGGACCGAGACACAAAGCCACCATGCAAAAAGCCAGGTGCCCACCGCTGGTAAGTACTCGGATTCTGGAGTTAAACTCTCTTCTTTGGTGGATCTCTTCTGGCACTTTGTCTTGTCTCAAGTATGGATCGTGGATGGCGATTCAACCTCTTCCAGTATCTCTCGGGTTTGTGACGCTTGGTTGTTGCAGGAGCTCTCAGACTGAATTGAGCTCTCAGTTACCTTTTGTCCACAGGGATACATGACTTGATCATACTGTGGAGCTCCTTGGGTGACTTCTAGGTCTCGCAGAGTAGTGCAGATTGTTTTTGGTGCACAGTGGATGTCTTTGGCTCGGCTCCTACATGGGCTCCATTCTTCTGAGCAGAGCCGCCTTTATGGAAGAACAGCACCAATGTCTCTCCTGAGAGGCTGGTCTGCTCTCGCTCTCTTGAAGTACAGTCCACGCAGCCTCTCCTGGTAGATTAAAGTGATGCCCCCAGGTTTCTGGTCTCGAACTTGGGAAGGGGAGTTGGCATCTTGGGCACAAAAGAATGACTGGCTGTCCAATGCAGCTACCTGTTAACCTGTTGGGGGGGAAAGGTAGCCCTTCTAGAGAACAATGAGCCCGGAAAGGGCTTGTGAAAACTCCCTAGCTTCCAAAGGGCTCGCTATCTCTGTGCATTAACACTTGTCAGTCTGCTCCACTACAAAGGATCCCTGGAGTGTCCTGGGAGAGCTCTTCAGTATACATCTGTTGTCTATGATCTCTCCAACCATCCATCTCCTAAACTACTTGGCTACAGTGAGGATAAAAAATGGAACCCAGGATCTCCAGGTCCACATGCCACACACACTCCACACTTCCCCTGCATTCATGCACTACTAGTGCACACACACACAACATTTATGTCCCACATGGAAGGCCCCGGTTGCATGAAACCAGCAAACCCAATTTAAAAAGCAGGAAATGTTAGTAGGTAGCTTGTCTGGAAAGGACATGTAAAACAGCCTGTCATGCAACTAGAAACTGTGTCACTGCCACCACTATCAGTCTTCTACAGCCCAGTGAGCTGACAGTAGTCATGCTCATACGAAAACACTTGGGGGCATTTTTTCAACAAAAGGAAGGTGCACCAGGAAAGAAGTCCACATCTAATTTGATTATTCCAACATCTTCTTTTATTGATAATATATATAAGTTAAAATCCAGCCAACGCTTTTCATTCCATGTTACAAAGGAACTTCATCATTGCTCAAGAGTAGTGTTGTGAAGGAGTCAAATATGCCTTTTGTGGTACAGTATCACCACATATTGGGAAACATCCTCCTCCTTGTAATCAATGTCATTTCCAGGTCACCAATGGTACCCAGGGACCCTATTACGTCCCATATTTAATACCCGAGTCCGGATGTCGAAGGGTATGGTGTACGGTCTGCCAAGGAGGAGGATGTTTTCCAATATGTGGTGATACTGTACAACAAATGACATATTTGACTCCTTCACAACACTACTCTTGGGCCCTGATGAAGTTCCTTTGTAACATGGAATGAAACGCGTTGGCTGGATTTTAACTTATATATATTATCAATAAAAGAAGATGTTGGAATAATCAAATTGGATGTGGACTTCTTTCCTGGTGCACCTTCCTTTTGTTGAAAAAATTCTGGATCTGGTCGTCAGTGGCACTCAACGGCAGCAGGTGGCGGAAGAAATATGCACAGGACACTTACTTTGATGTATTTGGATTGTGGTGCAACATTTACAGTCTGCCGCTGAAGTCTTTGTTTGTGTAAACACTTGGAGGCATATTTACAAGAACTGACGCATTAGCATCGATGCATCTGATTTCTTGAGCCTGCTGCAAATGCCCTAACGGCGCCATGGATGCGCTGTATTTACAATACAGGGCTCCATGGTGCAAGGATTCACTGATCCGTCAGAAATTCTGATGCATCAATCGGCGCTAAAGTGACGTTGGTTGAAAGACTGACGTAACTCCAGCAATGCGTCAGAACACAGCAGGGAGTCCCATGTTAAATGCCCTGAGTCAATCCTTACGTCTGGTTTGAGAAGGCGTAGGGATTTTGATGCAGTCAAGTCTTAGAGTGACGCAGTGAAAGGTTGTAAATTTCACTGCATAAGTTCTACGTTGCTTTTAAAGTGGGTACGCCTACCCTCCATACATTATACCTGGCGCAGATATAATGTGATGCAGGCCTCTAAAAACTGACACATTGGGCCCAATGCGTCAGTTTGTAAATAAGGAGCAGTGTAAATCACTGATTCCGCCGCCGCTGCGTACAAAAAAAATGACGCTACGGTGGCTCTCGCTCCTTGTAAATATGCCCCATAGTGAGTCCTTTGGGATCGTGATTGTCATGTATGCTGAGGTGGAAGTCAAAATCCTTCTGCTTGCTATGTGGTAGTCGAGGCAAGGGTGAAACACTCCAGAGCCATGCAGGGGACCTTCCCCATCACAACACACACTGGTAGAGGCGCTGACTCACGGTGGTGCATTATGGGGCTGATATTAAAATATTTTCCAGTGCTGTTTTTAGCTTCTAGTACAGCCCAGCTTTCTTCTACACCGCCCTTCTTACAGAGACACTTGTGGCACTTACTTCCCCATGGAAAAGGAAGTCTGAGTGAGTAATACAAAAAGAATAACTGTGCCTCATCCTAGGAGACAAGCCAGAAACAATGGAAGGTACAGCAAAGCCTCCCTGCGCCTGTCAACTGGACATGGCATGAAAAGACATACAGCCTCCTTCTCTGGCCGCCCGCTATAAAAGGACACAAAAACACCCAGGTGGGAGTACTGTGTGTGCACATTATTGGGTCTGTTTTTGTGCTCTATTATAACTTTGCGGTAAATATTTGAGGATAATGTACACAAATTAATTTTGTGACAGTTTTTGCGCACGGTATTACTGGTGCTGCATTGTTTCACCTGTGCAATTTCCTCCTGTTCAGACCTATAATATATAAACCTCAATGCAGCATTTGCGCTAATCCCTGAAAGCAATTATTCGCTTTGCACCCATGACATGTCAGGGTTGTAAATAAGGGGACGGGGTCCCCAACTATTTTTAGAAAGGGGACTCAGTTCCCCTTGGCCCAAGGCAGAAGGAGACTGGGAGCTGCTGGTGTCACCTTGTGCCCATCATTACCGCCGTCTGCACATGCTCTTGTAATGTAGCCTCAGGGTGTCTTTAACACTTTGAAGCTGGTGAAAGACCATCAGAAGGATACATAACAGCAAACTATTAACGCTTAAATAAAATGTGCTGGTTTATTTTATAGGTTGGTGAAAGCTGTTTAAGAAATTGATTTATAGGTATTTGCTATACAGCTGGTTACATTTTTATTAATGTTCAGATTATGCTTTAAATATGGACATTCACATTGTCTAAACAGTCTCAGCTGCATATTGCTTTCGCAGACAAGTAATGTACATGAATGTTCGAGATGAATACTAAATTGGCTACTTATATTTACTTTCAGAAGTTACATAAAGACTGTATCTGAACTGTGAGCATATTTACTGTCAGAAATTACGTAAAGACTGTATCTTAACTGTGAGCTCGACCTTTGCCAGCACTGGCGGGGGGCTTCTGAACAAATCTTTTGTAAAAAGAGTAATAAGTAATTACTGCCGGGTCTGTGACCCCGAAGGACCCTGCCCACTTAAAGCCATGGATGTCACATTACTATCATATCCTTTACATGAAAGAGAATGGGCCAGACCTTATAATGTTTAGTTTACAGTCTCATAGTTTCAGAACTAAAATGTCTACAATTCTAAATATTCACAACAAAATCATTGTTGTTCCTCATTTAGCTTATTCTTTCAACAAGCATTGGTAAAGCTAATAGGTTTGGCTTGTTTTAAGATGCATGCCCATTACTGTGTGATATGCTTGCATGTAATAAGAAAAAGCTCACAGAAAGGCACTAAAATACTAGTTGGATGATATCCTGTGAGAAGAACAGGATCGTAGTTTACACAATCACTACCACCAGGGCTTTAAGTGAGATGAAAAAACTGGAGGGTCTTTCAAAGGGGCGTGGCCAATGTAATTAAGGGCGTGGCTTAAAAACACGTAAGCTAAAAATCTATGCTTATGCTTGTATTTGGCTGTTTCTGTCATTGCATCCAGATATATGATACAACAAGTAACATCATACCTAAAACAAGTCAGGACTATTGGCTTTGTCAATGGTTGTTAATTGCATAAGATAAATAAGCAGCAACTATGGCTTGTATATAATATTGAAAAAGCTTCATCTTAAAGCTCTGGTGACACCACGACAATGTTGCTGCTCCTGAATTTCAAAAAGAGAAGGGAAATCCAGAGAGAAAATGACTCTCTTTAAAGGATTTCCCTTCCCCTACAACGCTCACCTGGCATGACGTCATGCCGTAACATCTCCACTAGGTAGAAGTGAGCAGTGTGAGCACGCGCACATCGATGTGCCTGCTGTCACTGCAGTCCGGAAAAAAACGGACCGCCTGTGTCAGGGCACGAATCAGAGCCCGATAGAGACCCGTTTCGAGGACCCCTTTAAAGAACTGCCAGTGCTCAGCACCAGTGAGACCTGGCCCACTTAAAGCCCTGACTACCACTATTGTATGGCAGCGTTTATATAGAGCTTACTTCCCCTATATGGGGTGCTGAAGCACTTGTCTACATGCATAGCATGCTGTAAGGTGTGTGTTTGGATGAAGTTGTTTTTGTTTTGATCCTGTGTGAGCAGTAATTCTATGTCGTGCATGATGACCACTGAGGTGCTTTGTTGTGACACAGCACACAGCAGTGTGTTGGAAGAAGATATGCAAGATACAAACATAACGTGTGACAGGTTTCTTCAGTTATTCGATGCCTGTTCATTTGGTGAGGTTTGCTTTTTTGGCTGAGCAGAGCTAGTGATGGACAGCCCTTGCAGCAGATATGACTTACATGAACATAAGAGGTACAAGTTACATTTGATTTGATTTTTGCAATCTCGCCCTTGGCACCTGCCACTCTCTGTGTGGCTGCTTTGCTCTGCATTCCAGCTGGGAGGGGGGCTGAAATACTTTTAAAATACATATGCACAGATTTATTCGATTCTCTACTGTTCTCCTTCCTCCTCTCTCGCGCCACTCTCTACCTTCCCCACTCTACATTTCCTGTTTCCCCCTTCTTCGCCCCCTGGTCCACGCCTTCTCTCCTTCTCTCCTCCTCTTGTCTTCTACTTCTCCCCTTCGTTTCCTTTTTCACTATCCCTGTTCCTCCCTTTCCCTAACACATTTCAACTCCCCTTGACAAGTTAACCAACCCCTCTAATCTCCTACCGCCCATGCGTTTCTTGCTTACTTCACTCCGCCGCTTTCAGCACTTCTCTCGTTAATCTGTTGCCCACGCACCCTTCTCACCTGTCCTTCCACTCTACCTCCGCCTCCCCTCCCACGTCTTCCTGCCTTTCTCCCTGTCACGCTGTCCAGTCTCTCCTATCCTTCTCCACTTCCGATCGCTCCCCCCACCATGGCCTTGTGTGCGCGTTTTTCTCTCTGCTACAAGCCCCCTCGCGGTCCGTCTCTTCTCTTCTCCTCTCTTCCTTTCCCCACCTCCCCCTGACGCTGCTCTGGCTCTCGGGCCGGTTCCGCATTCCCGGCCCCTCCCCGCCCAGGGGCCGCTATAAACCGGGGCTGATGCAACCCGAGGCCGCGGGAGCAGAGGGTGGTCGGGCTGAGCCCGCGGGAGCGGCGGAAGTCCGGGGGGACTGGAGCAGCGACAGCACGGGCCAGGAGTGGTACTGGAAGCCCGCAGTGAGTGGATGCAAGGGAATGGGGCGGGGGGAGGAAGGAATGGAGCTTACATAACGCAACAGGGCACCGAACAGGGACCATGCCGCCCTCCCCTGCCTGGCGAGTACTGGAAGTGTCACTGCCTCTCCGCACAGACCGACCCACTCATGAATACTCTATTCAGTACCAGTACCCTCCTTCCCCAGAGGCGTAGACTGGGGGGGGGGCACCGGTTCATGGGTGAATACAGTGTAGCCGTCAGTACCTCCATGGTTCAATTTTGCGGTTATCTGTACCCCTCACTCTTCTAGGGTGCAGAGTCAGACTTCAGGAATCCGTAACTTCCCACCATGCATGCTGCTGTGGGTATGAGCCTACCCTCGCCCCCCCCTATTGGTGACCATTTGGGAGTGGGGGGGGGGGGAGGGGGTATTTGCCCCACGGATTTCGGCTGCAGGTATCGGCATCTCCTCTCCGCAGTGGCGTAATGCAGGCCCCTGCAGCCCCTATGGGGTGGGTAGGAGTATTGGGGCGGTGTTGGCTATCCAGTGGGCTTCCATCCAGCTCAAGGCCAATGCATATTTGTGAGGTATGGGAGACTACAGGGCCTCTCATCATGTTCTGCGGTTGGTCATCATTTTGAGTTACGCCACTGCTCTTGCCCCTTCATTTAAACCAAGGCCGGGTAACATTCCCGCACAACCTGCATTACTTCAAGTTCCGAGTCAGTCAAAAACATAGTTACTTACCCAACATTCTTTTTTAAACATTTATTACGTTTTCAGGATTTTTATTATTTCTTTTTGATCAAACTTCAACATAAATTACATTATATTATAAAACACAATTTATTATATATTATATATTGCTTATACAATAAAAAAAAAACGTAAAAACCATTGCCTATTCATTACAAATCCCATTCAACTCCTCCACTTCACATACACATCAGTCATACATACTCAAACAGACTCCTGGCCATCATCCACACTGTCCCCAAGATGTCCTTAACCACCCAACACGGAGAGAATTACCAGTCGTGTGCTAATTATAGACAGCTCTGTGCTAGCACTGCCACCATGTGCCAGCTGTGAGCACATTCAGAAACATTGTCTTCGTGTGCCATCTGCAGACAAACCCTAGCCTACAGTGTCACTTGTGCCAACATAGGCGTGCCAGCACAGCTACCATTCCACATAGACTGACTTACCAAGGTGGGCAGTGCTACCATGTACCAGCTGGAGACATCATGGCAATCATGGCTGTAATGTGACCTGGAAACCTATCCTAGCCGGGACTGTGTACACATATATGTGTGACTTTATAACCACTTAATGCAGTATTGTTCAACTATGACTCTTATGAATCCCTTCATGTACCTCTTGTAAACATCACATAACATATAAAGCGCTCTGATACTTTCAGGTCTAGCTAGCACTGTATAAAACTCAAACTAATAATATATCAAAACAACTGTGGCCACCGTGTGCCATATGCAAACATGTGGAGGGCACCACGGCACGAATCATTTGCAGTCATTTTGAGGGCGCAGCACAGAAGACAACTCTTTTGGGAGAAATCATGGCCTGTAGGGAGATTATACATAAGGCTCCCAGTTTTCAGTTTTTACTAATTTTTACAGATAAATACAGATTGAAAACAACTTGTTTCCTGTCTGTTTTTATTTTTAAAAGTGGAAAAATACAGAAAATTGTGCTTCTTGCGAGTGACTTTTCATGCTGCCCTTCATGATTTAAAAGCAAACACAAGGAGATGATGGACGGAGTGCTGAAACTTTTCAAACACTCACCCCCAGTCACAGATCTGGGTTGAATCCATCATCATTCTTTAGCTCACTTTGCCACCACAGTTCAGACACAGCTATATGCAAATCAGTCTCATGGGAACAGTCCAGCCCGAGTGGGACGGGTATGCCCAGACGTGGGTCCCGTGCTCTTCATGCCACTGGAGTCAAGCTATCCTGGCTGATGAGGGCTGAAAGCCCGAAACCGGTCCTAGGATGCTTGTTTCCAGTCCAGGGAGGACCTGGCTTGGCAGTTCGGGCTGGACTGTTCCCATTGGGCGCAGGGTCAAGACTGATTTGCATATGGCTTGGTCCAAACTGGAATGGCATGGTGAGCAAAAAAACGATGGATTTAGGCCCAGATCTCTGTACTGGGGTAAATGTATGACATTGTTCTGCATTCTGTCCATCAATTGTTCTTTATGCATTTGTCACCCGAGTGGGACGGGTATGCCCAGACGTGGGTCCCGTGCTCTCCATGCCACTGGAGTCAAGCTATCCTGGCTGATGAGGGTTGAAAGCCCGAAACCGGTCCTAGGATGCTTGTTTCCAGTCCAGGGAGGACCTGGCCTGGCAGTTCGGGCTGGACTGTTCCCATTGGGCGCAGGGTCAAGACTGATTTGCATATGTCTGGGTCCAAACTGGAATGGCATGGTGAGCAAAAAAACTATGGATTTAGGCCCAGATCTCTGTACTGGGGTGAATGTATAACATTGTTCTGCATTCTGTCCATCAATTGTTCTTTTTGCATTTGTCACCCCGAGTGGGACGGGTATGCCCAGACATGGGTCCCGTGCTCTCCATGCCACTGGAGTCAAGCTATCCTGGCTGATGAGGGCTGAAAGCCCGAAACCGGTCCTAGGATGCTTGTTTCCAGTCCAGGAAGGACCTGGCCTGGCAGTTCGGGCTGGACTGTTCCCATTGGGCGCAGGGTCAAGACTGATTTGCATATGGCTGGGTCCAAACTGGAATGGCATCGTGAGCAAAAAAACTATGGATTTAGGCCCAGATCTCTGTACTGGGGTCAATGTATGACATTGTTCTGCATTCTGTCCATCAATTGTTCTTTTTGCATTTGTCACCCCGAGTGGGACGGGTATGCCCAGACGTGGGTCACGTGCTCTCCATGCCACTGGAGTCAAGCTATCCTGGCTGATGAGGGCTGAAAGCCTGAAACCGGTCCTAGGATGCTTGTTTCCAGTCCAGGGAGGACCAGGCCTGGCAGTTCGGGCTGGACTGTTCCCATTGGGCGCAGGGTCAAGACTGATTTGCATATGGCTGGGTCCAAACTGGAATGGCATGGTGAGCAAAAAAAATGATGGATTTAGGCCCAGATCTCTGTACTGGGGTCAATGTATGACATTGTTCTGCATTCTGTCCATCAATTGTTCTTTTTGCATTTGTCACCCCGAGTGGGACGGGTATGCCCAGACGTGGGTCCCGTGCTCTCCATGCCACTTGAGTCAAGCTATCCTGGCTGATGAGGGCTGAAAGCCCGAAACCAGTCCTAGGATGCTTGTTTCCAGTCCAGGGAGGACGAGGCCTGGCAGTTCGGGCTGGACTGTTCCCATTGGGCGCAGGGTCAAGACTGATTTGCATATGGCTGGGTCCAAACTGGAATGGCATGGTGAGCAAAAAACGATGGATTTAGGCCCAGATCTCTGTACTGGGGTGAATGTATGACATTGTTCTGCATTCTGTCCATCAATTGTTCTTTTTGCATTTGTCACCCCGAGTGGGACGGGTATGCCCAGACCTGGGTCCCGTGCTCTCCATGCCACTGGAGTCAAGCTATCCTGGCTGAAAGCCCGAAACCGGTCCTAGGATGCAAAAAAACGATGGATTTAGGCCCAGATCTCTGTACTGGGGTGAATGTATGACATTGTTCTGCATTCTGTCCATCAATTGTTCTTTTTGCATTTGTCACCCCGAGTGGGACGGGTATGCCCAGACGTGGGTCCTGTGCTCTCCATGCCACTGGTGTCAAGCTATCCTGGCTGATGAGGGCTGAAAGCCCGAAACCGGTCCTAGGATGCTTGTTTCCAGTCCAGGGAGGACCTGGCCTGGCAGTTCGGGCTGGACTGTTCCCATTCTGCGCAGGGTCAAGACTGATTTGCATATGGCTGGGTACAAACTGGAATGGCATGGTGAGCAAAAAAACGATGGATTTAGGCCCAGATCTCTGTACTGGGGTGAATGTATGACATTGTTCTGCATTCTGTCCATCAATTGTTCTTTTTGCATTTGTCGCCCCGAGTGGGACGGGTATGCCCAGACGTGGGTCCCGTGCTCTCCATGCCACTGGAGTCAAGCTATCCTGGCTGATGAGGGCTGAAAGCCCGAACCCGGTCCTAGGATGCTTGTTTCCAGTCCAGGGAGGACCTCGCCTGGCAGTTCGGGCTTGACTGTTCCCATTGGGCGCAGGGTCAAGACTGACTTGCATATGGCTGGGTCCAAACTGGAATGGCATGGTGAGCAAAAAAACTATGGATTTAGGCCCAGATCCCTGTACTGGGGTGAATGTATGACATTGTTCTGCATTCTGTCCATCAATTGTTCTTTTTGCATTTGTCACCCCGAGTGCGACGGGTATGCCCAGATGTGGGTCCCGTGCTCTCCATGCCACTGGAGTCAAGCTATCCTGGCTGATGAGGGCTGAAAGCCCGAAACCGGTCCTAGGATGCTTGTTTCCAGTTCAGGGAGGACCTGGCCTGGCAGTTCGGCTGGACTGTTCCCATTGGGCGCAGGGTCAAGACTGATTTGCATATGGCTGGGTACAAACTGGAATGGCATGTTGAGCAAAAAAACGATGGATTTAGGCCCAGATCTCTGTACTGGGGTGAATGTATGACATTGTTCTGCATTCTGTCCATCAATTGTTCTTTTTGCCTTCATGATTTCAAGGCCAACAGCTGAGCAGACAGACAGCACGAGGAGCTAAAAGAAAGATTAGATTTCCTTAAATACAGACATATTTTAACCCCTTCGGTGCGTTGGACGGCCGGGGGCCGTCCGACGCACCAGTGCTCATGTGCGTAGGACGGACCCCGGCCGTCCTCTCATATGGCACCAGGAATCCCTCTGGTGCGGCACCAGAGGGATTCCCTTTACCCCCAACAGCCTCGGGAGCTGGGGAAGAGCTTCCCCAGATCCCGAGGCTGCTACCCTGGTTTCCCTGAAATGACGATCAGCGTGCACGTCGCGCTGACGTCATTTCAGTGAAACCGAAACTGAAATGAGCCAAGAGGCTCATTTCAGTTTCAATTTCCACGTGCTCAGGAAGCTGTCTCAGCCCCCGAGCATGTAGAAAGACGGGAGAGGTATCATTGGAAAGGGGAGAATCTCCCCTTTCCAATGGTACCCCTCCCTAGTGGATCCCTGCTTGGGGATCGCCCCAGGAGGGCGATCCCCAAGCAGGGATTCACCCACTAGACACCAGGGAGGGGGGAGCGGCCCCTTGGGCAAGGGCCTTTGCTCCCCCCATATTTTGTCGGGCATAACAGTCTTTCTGCCCGCCCCCTCCCCCCCCCAGGTGGGCAGAAAGCCCACTAGAAACCAGGGATTTTTTTTATTGCTGTTGGGGTGGGGGCCACCCATAAAGGGCATGGCAATGCCCCCCCCCCAGAGAAATGTCAGTCTTTCTGCCCCCGTGGGGCAGATGGGGGCAGTAGCTCCCAATCTGCCCCCGGAGGGGCAGAAAGCCCACTAGAAACCAGGAATTTATTTATTTTATTGATGTTTGTGTAGGGGCTGCCCAAAAAGGGCATGGCAATGCCCCCCCCAGAGAAATGTCAGTCTTTCTGCCCCTCCAGGGGGCAGACGGGGACAGTAGCCCCCAATCTGCCCCCCGGGGGTGGGGGGGGGCAGAAAGCCCAATAGAAACCAGGGATTTTTTTTTTATTGATGTTGGGGTGGGGGCTGCCCAAAATGGGCATGACAGTGCCCCCACCCCCAGTGAAATTCCAGTCTTTCTGCCCCCCGGGGGGGAAGATGGGGGCAGTAGCCCCTAATCTGCCCGGGGGGTGGGGGCAGAAAGCCCACTAGGCACCAGGGATTTTTTTTTTTTTGATGTAGGGGTGGTGGCTTCCCAGAATGGGCATGATAATGCCCACACCCCAAAGACAATTACCAGTCTTTCTGCCCCCCTGAGGCATATTGGGGCAATAGCCCCTTATCTGCCCCCCCCGGGGGGGGCAGAAAGCCTACTAGGCCTCAGGAAATATATATTTTTTAAATCCAGGGGTGAGGTCAGCCCAAAATGGGCATGCCAATGCCCACACCTCCCCCCAAAAATGCCACAGTCTTTCTGCCCCCCACCCCCTGGGGGGCGAATGGGGGCAGCGGCCCCTGATCTGCCCCCGGGGGGCAGAAAGCCCACTAGGCGCCAGCGATTACGCTGGCTTTTTTATGCGTGGGGGTGGGGGCTGCCCAGAATGGGCATACCAATCCCTCACCCCCCCCAAAAATAGCCACAGTCTTTCTGCCCCCCTTGGGGGCATATCTGGGCAACCCCCCCACCTCCTATTACCCCCCAGGGCGGCAGAAATCCCACTAGGCACAGACTTGTTTTTAGTAATGTGCCTACATGTGGATTGTGGGCCCTAGCGCAGCCGGCACATAGGGAAACCTTGAAAACCTGTACATTTTTGAAAAGTAGACACCAAGGGAAATCCAGGATGGGGTGACTTTTGTGTCTCTCACCAGGTTCTGTTACCCAGAATCCCTTGCAAACCTCAAACTTAGTTAAAAAAAACAAATTTTCCTCACATTTCTGTGATGGAAAGTTCTGGGATCTGCGTGGATCCACAAAATTACACCCACCCCGCATTCCCCAAAGTCTTCTGAGAAAAATGGTGCCTCACTTGTGTGGGTAAGCCTTGTGCCCGCGACAGGAAACGGCCCAAAACGCAACGTGGACACCACATTTTCTCAGTGAAAACGGACCCTTTTTTTGCAAAGTGCCTAGCTGTAGATTTTGAACCCTAGCTCTGCCGGCACCTAGGGAAACCTAGCAAACCTATACATTTTTGAAAACAAGACACCCAGGGGAATCCAGGATGGGGTGACTTGTCTGGCTCTCACCAGGTACTGTTACCCAGAATCCCTTGCAAACCTCAAACTTTGTAAAAAAAAACCACATTTTCCTCATATTTCTGTGGTAAAAAGTTCTGGAATCTGCGTGGATCCACAAATTTCCTACCACACAGCGTTCCCCCAGGTCTCCCGATAAAAATGGTACCTCACTCGCATGGGTGGGTCAAGTACCCGCGACAGGCAAGGGCCCAAAACGTATTGAGGAGACATTAAAATTACCTATCACAAAACAACCTGGTTTTGCAAGGGGGGTCATCTGTGTTTTTGGCCCCGGGCTCGGCGGCCATCTTGGGAAACCTACCAAACCCACACATTTCTGAAAACTAGACACCCGGGGGAGTCCAGCGAGGTATGGCTTGCGTGGACCCCCCAACGTTTTCCTACCCAGAATCCCCTGCAAACCTCAAATTTAGCTGAAAAAAATCACTTTTTTCTCAAATTTCTGTGTGGGAAAGTTCTGGAATCTGCGTGGATCCACAAATTTCCTACCTCCGAGCGTTCCCCCAGGTCTCCCCATAAAAATGGTACCTCACTCGCGTGGGTGGGTCAAGTACCCGCGACAGGCAAGGGCCCAAAACCTATTGAGGCGACATCAAAATTACCTATCACAAAACAACCTGGTTTTGCAAGGGGGGTCCCATGAGTTTTTGGCCCCGGGCTTGGCGGCCATCTAGGGAAACCTACAAAACCCACACATTTCTGAAAACTAGACACCCGGGGGAGTCCAGGAAGGTATGGCTTGCCTGGATCCCCCAACGTTTGCCTACCCAGAATACCCTGCAAACCTCAGAGTTTGCTGAAAAAATCAAATTTTCACACATTTCTGTGTGGGAAAGTTGTAGGATCACCGGGCAGACACAAATTTCCTACCACCCAGCGTTCCCCCAGGTCTCCCGATAAAAATGGTACCTCACTTGTGTGGGTAGGCATAGTGGCTGCAACAGGAAATGGCCCAAATTGTACTGTGGAGACTTCAAAATTACCTATAGCAAAACTACCTGGTTTGGGGGGGGGGTACCTGTTTTTCTGGCCCCGGGCTCGCCGCCATCTAGGGAAACCTACCCAACCCACACATTTCTGAAAACTAGATAACCTGGGGAGTCCAATGAGGTATGACTTGCGTGGATCCCCCAATGTTCCCCTTCCCAGAATCCCCTGCAAAACTCAAATTTAGTTGAAAAAAATCACTTTTTCCTTACATTTTTGCGTGGGATCGACGTGCCGGCACAAATGTCCTACCCCACAGCGTTCCCCTTAGTCTCCCAAGTAAAATGATACCTCACTTGTGTGGGTGTCCAATGCCGAATTGGCTAAAAACGTATTTTAAAAAAAATGTAGCGCTTAGAATTCTCGGTGCTATATCCTTAATCCCTATGTTTTGGGCTCTTCCCAGTCACAGGCCTTTGGCCCACCACAACCCCTTTGTTGATACCATTTGCAGGGAAAAAACCAGACGCTTTCATCTGTAGCCCTTTTTTCCCATTTTTTAAAAAAACCACCAAAATGTAGCTGTATTTTGGCTAATTTCTGGGTCCCCTCAAGGGGAATCCACAAACCCTGGGTACCTTTAGAATCCCTGTGATGTTGCAAGAAAAGGACGCAAATTTGGCGTGGATACCTTATGTGGTCAAAAAGTTACAGGGGCCTAAGCACGAACTACCCCAAATAGCCAAAAAGAGGCTTAGTACAGGGGGGGGGGGGGAAAGGCCTAGCAGCGAAGGGGTTAACATATATTTGTATACAATCCTAATATTTACCCTTGGGTGTAGTGTTTTGCTATATTGGCTGCTTAATTTGCTAAAAAACAACAGGCATCAAAGTATTAGTGCATGTTTATCAGTTAAATAAATGTGGAAATATACCATTTTATCACTCCAATTGTTCATAAAACGCAAACTAAATATGGACAAATATCAATAAGATAGGCAAAAAATAAATATGGATAAATGCAGACGGAAATGTTTAAAAACTAAATACCATAAAACCGGAAGCCCTAATTATAAATCATGTTGACCTTTTAGAGAGATATAGGCTAAGAGAGATGAGGCAAGCAAGAGGCTGGCAATCTCCCAACGCCCTCTGATAGTGTTTGAACTCCCAGACCTTTCATGCGTCCACTTTCTTAATAATTAATTTACCTATGAGCCCACAAGCTCAAGAGGGAGGTACACACCACTTTATTTACCGCAGTGCCCTATCTTCTGGGAGGAGAGAGGTGTCAGGATTTGACCATGCACTATTTCCAGACATATATGGTCCAGTGTTGCTACCAAGCACCAAAGGCATATATATCAGGGTCAGTTTTGCCACTGCATGCCACGTACAAAGATATGTGGGTCAACACAGCCAGCATGTGCCATCTACAGACATTTGAAACTCAGCAATGTTGTTGCGCTCCATCTCCAGAGGTACCAGGTTTGTCTTTCCACCAAGTGCGACCATACAGTTATAATAATACCATTTTTTAACCTTAGCAGAAATATTAAGGCTAGCGACCATTGAGTGCAATACACAGGCCAATCGAGGCAAATACTGGCATCATGTGCCATCTACAGACATATGAAGGCCAGAACTATCATACTCTGCCAACGTATCCAGCCCTGCCACCGTCTGAAATCTGCAGACCTCACCAAGTCATAACTACCACCATTTGCCGTCTGCAGAAATTGCCAGGCAGTTGCCACCGCCATGAGGCATTTGCAAACATAGCCAAACCAGCAGTGTCGCCAGTCTCTTCTGCACAGTTTACCTACCCAAGCAAGCACTGTCAGTCTGTGTCAACTGGAGACGTAATTAGCCAAGCACGGCTCAGAAACACAGTAACCAGGGTTGGACTGGCTTATAGGGCAATCAGGCAGTGCCTGATGGGCTGGTCTGACCTATTAGTGCATGGGATGGCATTTTAACCATATGTGGGCAGGTTGTATGGCCAGGTGGGCTGGTTTTTACTGTTGATTTTCCTGATATTGCCACAAACAGTGCCTGCAGCGAACACAAATGCATGCAGTCTCCCATACTTTGCAAAATACCCATACATCGTGTCGTTACTAGTTGTCAGTCAGTCACATAGCTTTATTCGATCTTTATATACAGACCATAAAAGCACATAGCATCAATATTAAAAACATCATATCAAATATATATAAAGCCTATATACAATGTTAATAAAGAATTAAACAGTTTTACCATGATCCAGATCCCCATTAAATAAACTTTACAAATCCAATAAAATATCTTAAAATCAAAATCAATCATTGTTATTAAAAAAAAAAATTATCCCGCCAATTTCCTTTTTCTTTAACATGCCCATAAAAATGAGGCTACCGCATAGCATACAAATGGATTCGATAAAGCCTTTAAAAAATACATTGCCACCTGATAGTGTTTAAAATTATGATACCTCAAAATCGGAATTATAAATGTTTTCCTTTCTTCGGAATAATTTTTACAAAACAGTAATATATGATGGTCTGACTGTACAGCAAAATTATTACACGGACAAGAAGACAAATCTGCCAATTTATATCTCTTAGCCGGGTATCCCAAAAGTAGCGGGATCATATTCATTCGAAAACGCAGTAAAATAAATCTATGCTGAATATTATGTACACGTGATAGATAATAAAAACCCTCCCCAGGTCTTGGGGGAACCAAATCGTAAACAATGGTGGAATGGTAACGTGATTTCTTTCTCCTTCTCTCAAAATTTGCTCTCCGGTTAAATAACTCAGTTAACGTTTTCTTTGTGATCCTTTTACAAGAATCAGGGTCTTTAAATAGTTCTCCCAGCCCTAGGGCGTTCAGTTGGACCTCTACATAGTTTAACCACCCAATTCTTTTGTAGTAGTCCAACTTACAACAATCCCTAATAATAGTTTGTGTCAGATCCACCGTTGTCCTCCTCCAAATCGAGAGCCACAACAATAATGGTGCTAGTCTAATACAATCACTAATGTAAGGAAGGCCTAACTCAAGGTGTAAGATATAATTTGGGGCTGATTGCGGTAAAGACACCCTATTTTTAAAAAACTATCTTCTGCTTGCTGGAGCTGCTCAACATTTACCAGCCCCCATACTCCTGCTCCATATGTTGCAGCAGACTTTGTTTTTGCAGAATAAATGTTTTTTATTATATCCAAAGGGCTCCCTCCCAACTTTTTAGCAAATCTTTTTACTGCATTGAGGGTCCTTTGCATACCCTGAGCTCTCACTGCCACTAATCTGGACCATGTATGGTCCTTATCGAAAAGAACTCCCAGGTAAGAAAATGAATTGACAACCTCAATTTTCTTTCCCGCCAGCTGAAAGTGGGGGTTTCTCTCCCTAGAGGCTCCCGACACAATAATAAATGATTTTGATTCATTTACTTTAAGGTCAAGTGAGGCCATAAAAGTGGAGTAGGCTGTAATTAGCACTTGCAGGGCTAACCCTGATCTAGCTATCAATACTGCATCATCAGCGTACGCTAAAATCGGGAGGGGGGCTTGATCAAATTTCGGAACATCTATAGATAAAGCAGACAGGGCGGACTCTACCCCGTTTGTATAGATAGAAAAAAGAAACGGGGCGAGAACACAGCCCTGTCTTACTCCTTTTTCAATTTTAAAGTGACGTGTGCATTCCCCCCTCCTACCATAACGAACACAAGCGGTGGCGTTGGCGTACAGCTGACGTATGAAAGCAATTATCGGCGGATCAATGCCCATCCCCTCCATCATGGACCATAACCTTGAATGGGAAACGCAGTCAAAGGCTGCGGTCAGGTCCATGAAGGCCATATAGATCTTCCCGCCTTTAGCCTTTGTATATTTCTCTAAAGTTAAGGAGAGGTTTAGGCATTGATCCACCGTACCCATGCCCCTGCGGAATCCATATTGTGCCTTCATAAAAATGTTATTAGTTTCAGCCCATGCCTCCAATCTGGCCAAAAGGACCCTTCCCATAAGTTTGGCAGTAGTGTCAAGAAGGGATATAGGGCGATAATTCTTTGGTAACCCCCTCTCCCCCTTTTTGAAAATGGGTACAATAATACTCTGTCTCCACGATAAAGGGGGACCTACTGTCTGAATGCTGTTAAAAATATTTGTTAAAAGAGGGACCCACAAATAATAATTATCCTGAAATAGGTCAATGGGGACCCCATCTGGACCTGGGGCCTTGCCAGGAGTGCACGCTTCAAGTGCCTTTCTAACCTCTAGATGGGTAAAAATTAATCCTCCTTGCAATGGAGATGCTATGCTATGGAGCAATTGATTCAGGGGGGTTGGGACACCAAATATATTTTCAAAATAGCTCACCCATACTTCTTCGTCTACATGTACATCTAACGTAGGGTCACTGGATTCTTTAAAGTACGGGGCGTTCACTATTCTCCAGAAATCTCTACTACTCCCCGAAATGGCTGCTTGTTCAAGGTCTTCCCAAGCCTGATCCTTGAGATCCTTCTCTCTGGCTCTCCTGGCTAATTTGTAGTCATTACGTAATACACGAATATTATTTGGATCTCTAGGATTCATTTTTAGGGCATTTACAAGGGCTTTTTTAGCTTTGGAACAAGCTACGTCAAACCACCCACTATGAGTAATGGCGTTTGGTGACTTGTATCTAGTAAATGCCGCTTTTATTTTTGCCAAAAGGGCACTAAAATAAATAACCAAAGACGCAGGGGGTGTATTTTCTCCTAGACACAGTAATATGTCATCCTTAACTTGAACTAAAACTTCAGGGACTATGTTTAGCTTATGTGCCTGTGACCATTTTAATTGATACCCATTCTTCCTGGTCAAATTCACATCTGCAGCTACCTCATTGTGTTCTTTAGCTTTAGGCAAAATGCTTAAATGAATAAATAGGATAGCATGGTCACTATGGGTAGTGAATAATGTTTTCATATGTGTCACTTTCCCATGTATATGTAGATGAACCGGCACTAAAATATAGTCAATATTGGACTCTTGTATGCCCCGTCTGAATGTTAACGCATGCTCTCCCTCTTTTATTTCATTGGCTATGCATAAATTCCACTTGTGTAACAAAATATTTAGGGTTTCACCATACTCACTATGGGTAAAGTGTAACGATGGATTACCTTGGGAGTCTTCTACTCCACATACTCTAGACCCATTAAATTTACACATGTGGATATTAAAGTCCCCGCCAAAATGACGTTTGCACTTTCCCTCTTCTTTACCATGTTCAACTTCTCAATCTCCATCTCTAGTGCGTCCACCACTGCCTTCATATTTCTCCCAGTTTCATTGTTATAAAAATTAACAATAATCCAGGGATCCTGACTCCTATATCTCAACTGGAAGATCTGAAAATGCTTATGTATGGGGCCAACCTGCCTAACTTCAGTAGATATAGTATTCGATATCAAGGTCAATAGACCCCCTTTGCCCTCCCCGAGGGTGACGGAGATGCCGGAGAATAAAAAGTGCGAAACCCATGAAAGTAGACTGGGTCTTTAGCCCAAGTCTCCTGAAAGAACACTATCTCCATACTTTGCCACTTATTTAACCACTGACAGTTTCCAAGTTTGGAAGCTATACCTGCCACATTCCATGATATCATATTAGACATGAGGCCCTTACTGTCAATCATAGAGTATAGGTGGGTCTGTGCTTGTGCTGAAGTACTGGGTATAGGGCTAGAATCTACCAAGATATTAGCGGGGAGTAAATTAATGCGTTGGATCTCCACTTGGTTATTATTATTCTCCACTGCAGCCGAGATATTTGCCTTTGGTGTAAAAAAAGGGGATGGAAGAATTAGTCAATCACAGTCCTCCAGAGTTGATAGGGCTTCATATCTATTTTGTAATCTAATTCCTTGATTTGCAGGAGGGCCCTCTCTCCCTCTCTCGTCCAGGTTAAAAAATGTTTCCCTGCCCCTATATTGCCTTTCCTGTTTGTGTCCATGACCAGAGTAAAAATACCCTAGTGATAGGGGTATTATCTGGGTGTTTCTTGAGGAAAAAGTACACAAATTAGCTAAAAGTTTCGGGGTCGTATCTACATTATTAAAATTTATGACCACACAATCACCAGAATAAACTTTTCTGAGGCCACCCACCCATCCTACTCTTCTTGCCATAATGATTTCATTGGCTAACTGCTTTCTTCCCATCTCTGTTATTTTGACATTATTTGATAACCAATGAAGACATTTGTCCATTAATTGTCCAGTTGATTCAGTTTGTTCCTCACGAAGAAGTGGGACGTTGGCTAGAACCAATACCAATGGAGCAGCGGCAGGTGGAAGATGGAGAGGTTGTTGCGGATGACCCTCACTCTGTTTCAAAGAAATCTCAGGTAGTTTTGCCAAGTCAATAGCCCCTCTTGTTTCCTTCTCGGCTAATATGGAGTGAGGCAATAACCCATTTTTATTTGGCCCTTGGTGCGTCCGGTTGCCTTTTGTCGAAATGATATTAGAGTTTGCATTTGAGGCTTGTACTAAAGCATTATCAGGACCAACCAAAGGTATTAGTGTTATTACTGTCGTTGTCACGGGATCAGATGGTCCTCTTGCTTCCACCTTTTGTGCTATGTCTATACTTCTTGTTGATGTTAAAGGAGGTACAATTATCTGGGACACTTGCTCAAGTAATAAGCAGTTTTGAGCCTCTAAGTCTGCCAACCGAAGTTCGATTTGTGACAGCTTGGTTAAAATGGGAGCCAATATCTTATTTAGCCTGAGCGTAAGTTCCGGCCAAATGATGTTATCTTGCTGAGCTTGAAGGGATGGAGGATTAACAGCCACTGAGGGAATTGCTGATATTTTACGGTTCATTGTATGTGACTTTTTTTGGGGTGCTTTAGATTTAGTGGTGCAACTATTTCTAGATTGTTTCGATTTAGCACCACTTATGACACCCCCTGCTCTAGTACGCTTAGCCGGGGGTAACGGTGAAGTATCCAAAGAAGATGTATTTTCCGGTAAAAGGATTATATGGGCCTCTGGGGAGATCTCTGTGATCTCTGTGATTATGTTGGGCGGGGGGACTGACCCGCTGTTGGACAGAGTCTGACAAGGTCATTAATGGTAAAGACAGAGTAGCCAGGGAATGATCAATAGCAGGCTCAATAGATAGTCTCGGTATTGAGAGGCCTGGCTCGAGAGAAAGACGTCTTTCAGTTAGCTCAATCTCATGGGACAAAACACTCGCTGCTCTTACCAAAAATTGGTCCAGGGTAGCTCCCACCCCCCCCAACCTTCTCCCTTGGGCCCCTTCTTTTTGCCATAGTCACTGCAGCCAAATCAATACCTTACTCGGTTCCAGTTGAAAGAGGGTTGGCCCTGCCCAGCCTCCTCCGGACTCCGACGGGCGCGGATGGGCCCGCCCTTGGCCCGGGCTTTGCCCGGGCGCGGCCCGGGCATGTCCCGCGCCGCGGGCCGGCGTCGCACTTTAGTAGCGCCTCCTCGCGCTATGGACACTGGGGGCTGTAGTCCTCCTGGACCCGGTGAGCGCGAGCTGGCAAGCGCCCCAGGCAACAGCAGCGGAAACCGTGGACACAGGGCGCCGCGGGCCGGCGTCGCACTTTAGTAGCGCCTCCTCGCGCTATGGACACTGGGGGCTGTAGTCCTCCTGGACCCGGTGAGCGCGAGCTGGCAAGCGCCCCAGGCAACAGCAGCGGAAACCGTTACTAGTTAAAAACTGCTCAAATATGGGCCACATTTTTAGCTGTCTAGTTTGCTAACGGGGGCCACTTATATTTTGGTACCCGAGCCTATTTTTTGTTCCAGACTGGCCTTGACATTAACACCATGTTACAGAATGAAGGTTGAGACCTGACCTTTTTCTTGTGTAGTCAGCGACTAATAAAGGCTCGCATTTGACATCTCAGCATGCACTTAGTTATAGAGGGTCCCAGAGTGGGAGGCAGGGCTGAGCTGTAACGTATGAACTTGCACCTGTATGACAAGAACTTAAAGAGTGAAGGGTGTGAGAGAGCAGTGTTGGAGGAGGCACTTACCACGGATGGGGTGGCCAGAGGCCAGTACTATAAAAACGGCTAAGGGGGGTGGGGGGGTTCACTGGCAGTGGCGGCTCCTTCGCTATGGCTGAGGAGCGTCGCCCCACTGCTTTGAGCAGTGGAAAGGAAAGGAAATATAAAACAATAATAACTTTAAGTTATTATCATTTTATGTTTCCTTCCTTTGTGGGCGGGGCTACTCTGCTCACTGAGCAGGGCAGGGGAGGAGTGGTTTTCCCACTCCTAAGTGCCCAATGGCTTTTTGGTCGGCCCTCTTGGGCTGCCCAAACCAGTATTGCACACTTTCCCACTTCTCCATACAGTCTGCATTACATCCTAGGCTCCTATTCCCTGGTTGAGCGTCCAACCAGGACGCTCAAAACCAATCACAACGCTGCATTGTGATTGGTCAATGGAGCCTTGCTGTTGTTCCTGGCTTCCTGTCCCACGCCACGAGGAGAGAGCAGGAGCAAGGAGCAGAGACGCGGCGGCGGGAACTGCGGTAAGGTGTGTAATTTTTCAATGCGCTACCTCCCGCCCGCACCCCCCCACCCGCGATTCATGCCGGCCGCGACTGGTCACTGGGTCACTGTCATAGAGGCTAAGGATGGGAGGTGACCAGTGCTGACTGGTCGTTTTGAAAGTGTTCAGGTGTAATACTTGCCACAAACTGCAGTAAGTGAGAGAAAGAGCATCTTTGTCTCATGGAGCGGTTCGAATGGTTCTCGCCTGAGAAAATGTTGACAAAATTGGGTCATACATCTTATAGCACATTGGTCACATTAATTTGTGAAAGAGTAATAGTATCTGAAAGGGCACCCATGAAATATCTAAGTACTGCCATGATGTGCCAACTAAGCCTGATCATCTTGAGGAAGATCACAGGTTTACCCACCCCATCTCCAAATCATTTTGAGAAAATGGTGGAAATGGTCAATGTTTCAGCCCAATTCCTACTGATAAAAAAATGTTTAAAAAGCCAAAAATAGGCAATTTAGAAAGTGCTATTAAGCATGGTCTATCGTTTATTATAGAATATATGTATATGCCATAAGGTGGGAACCAAAATGCCAAGGTTGCCCTAAAATACCAGGAATTGCCATCGATAAGTCAGCCACAGTATTTTGCCCAGGGCTGGGTACAAAAATGCCGTGGATGCCTCTTATATGCCGAAAAATTACCACCAAAAATTCCTCCTAAAGCCAATATAATTATCAATGTTTCACTGTTCAGTTTTTAGGTCTCGCCTGAGCCAGCGCATGCGCTGCTCTGGCGAGACTTTTAGTAAGGGCTTCAGAAAATGCTACCACTGTGGCCTAGAGCTTGCGGTTATGAGCGCGGGCGCGCGCTTACGAGCAGAGGCGCCATATGGCTTCCTCTCTCGTCATGGGTCATCAGCTTTCAAGATACGAGAGCTTTCTTTCACATTCCTAAGGCGATAGCTTCCTTGTCATTTGCTACTAAGCAATCCTGGGCGGAGCCAACTGTTAAATTAAATGAATCAGGTTATTGGTGTTTACAAGCATCTCCTGAGAAACGCGGTGAAACTTTCAAACGACTCCGTGGTTTGAAAGTTTCGCGCTTGTATTCAGCTTTCAAGATAGGAGAGCTTTCTTTCACATTCCTGAAGTCGATAGCTTCCTTTTCATTTGCCTATATATCACTACCTCTCTTCTACCCCTCTACCTCTACCCCACTCTCTCACAGACACTCTCTCACACACTCTCTCACAGACACTCTCACAGACACTCTCTCACAGACTCTCACAGACACTCTCTCACAGACTCTCACAGACACTCTCTCACAGACTCTCACAGACACTCTCTCACACTCTCACAGACACTCTCTCACACTCTCACAGACACTCTCTCACACTCTCACAGACACTCTCTCACAGACTCTCACAGACTCTCTACCAGACACTCTCTACCAGACACTCTCTCACAGACTCTCTCTCACAGACACTCTCTCACAGACACTCTCACACAGACACTCTCACACAGACTCTCACACAGACACTCTCTCACAGACTCTCTCACAGACTCTCTCACAGACACTCAGACTCTCACAGACTCTCACAGACACTCTCTCAGACTCTCACAGACACTCTCACACAAACTCTCACAGACACTCTCTCAGACTCTCACAGACACTCTCTCACAGACTCTCACAGACACTCTCTCACAGACTCTCACAGACACTCTCACAGACTCAGACACTCTCACAGACTCTCTCACAGACTCTCTCTCACAGACTCTCTCACAGACACTCTCTCACAGACTCTCTCACAAACACTCTCTCAGACATTCTCACAGACACTCTCACAGACACTCTCTCACACTCTCTCACAGACACTCTCTCACAGACTCCCTCACAGACTCCCTCACAGACTCCCTCACAGACACTCTCACAGACACTCACAGACACTCTCTCACAGACACTCTCTCACAGACACTCTCTCACAGACACTCTCTCACAGACACTCTCACAGACTCTCACAGACACTCTCACAGTCCCTCTCTCACAGACACTCTCTCACAGACACTCTCTCACAGACACTCTCTCACAGACACTCTCTCACAGACACTCTCTCACAGACACTCTCTCACAGACACTCTCACACACACTCTCACACACACACTCACACACACACTCACAGACACACTCTCACAGACACTCTCACAGACAGACTCTCACAGACACTCTCTCACAGACTCTCACAGACTCTCTCTCACAGACACTCTCTCACAGACACTCTCTCACAGACACTCTCTCACAGACACTCTCTCACAGACACTCTCACAGACACTCTCTCACACACACTCACAGACACACTCTCACAGACACACTCTCACAGACACTCTCACAGACACTCTCACAGACAGACTCACAGACACTCTCTCACAGACTCTCTCTCACAGACTCTCTCTCACAGACTCTCTTTCACAGACTCTCTTTCACAGACTCTCTCACATACTCTCTCACAGACACTCTCACAGACACTCTCACAGACACTCTCACAGACACTCTCACAGACACTCTCACAGACTCTCACAGACACTCTCTCACAGACTCTCACCGACACTCTCTCACAGACACTCTCTCACAGACACTCTCTCACAGACACTCTCACAGACACTCTCACAGACACTCTCTCACAGACACTCTCACAGACACTCTCTCACAGACACTCTCACAGACACTCTCTCACAGACACTCTCTCACAGACACTCTCACAGACTCTCAGACACTATCTCAACAGACCCTCTCTCACAGACCCTCTCTCACAGACACTCTCACAGACACTCTCACAGACACTCACTCACATACACTCTCTCACAGACACTCTCTCACAGACACTCTCACAGACTCTCACAGACACTCTCTCACAGACACTCTCTCGCAGACTCTCTCGCAGACACTCTCACAGACACTCTCACAGACACTCACAGACACTCTCTCACAGACACTCTCTCACAGACACTCTCTCACAGACACTCTCACAGACACTCTCTCACAGACACTCTCACAGACACTCTCACAGACACTCTCACAGACACTCTCACAGACACTCTCTCGCAGACACTCTCTCGCAGACACTCTCACGCAGACACTCTCACAGACACTCTCACAGACACTCTCACAGACACTCTCACAGACACTCTCACAGACACTCTCACAGACACTCTCACAGACTCTCACAGACACTCTCTCACAGACTCACACAGACACTCTCTCACAGACTCTCACAGACTCACAGACACTCTCTCACAGACTCACAGACACTCTCACACACTCTCTCACACACTCTCTCACAGACACTCTCTCACAGACACTCTCTCACAGACACTCTCTCACAGACACTCTCACAGACACTCTCACAGACACTCTCACAGACTCTCTCACAGACTCTCTCAGACACTCTCTCTCAGACACTCTCAGACACTCTCTCACAGACACTCTCTCACAGACTCTCACAGACACTCTCTCACAGACTCTCACAGACACTCTCTCAGACTCACAGACACTCTCTCACAGACTCTCACACTCTCTCACAGACACTCTATCACAGACACTCTCTCACAGACACTCTCTCACAGACTCTCACAGACACTCAATCACAGACTCTCACAGACACTCTCACAGACACTCTCTCACAGACACTCTCTCACAGACTCACAGACACTCTCTCACAGACTCACAGACACTCTCTCACAGACTCTCACAGACACTCTCCCACAGACTCACAGACACTCTCCCACAGACTCACAGACACTCTCACAGACTCACAGACCCTCTCTCACAGACTCTCACAGACACTCGCTCACAGACTCACAGACACTCTCTCACCGACTCTCTCACAGACACTCTCTCAGACTCTCACAGACTCTCACAGACTCTCCCAGACTCTCACAGACACTCTCACAGACACTCTCACAGACATTCTCACACAGACTCTCACAGACACTCTCTCACAGACACTCTCTCACAGACTCTCTCTCACAGACACTCTCTCGCAGACACTCTCTCGCAGACACTCTCTCGCAGACACTCTCTCGCAGACACTCTCTCGCAGACACTCTCTCGCAGACACTCTCGCAGACACTCTCACAGACACTCTCACAGACACTCACTCTCAGACACTCTCTCAGACACTCTCTCAGACACTCTCTCACAGACACTCTCTCACAGACACTCTCTCACAGACTCTCACAGACACTCTCTCACAGACTCTCACAGACACTCTCTCAGACTCACAGACACTCTCTCACAGACTCTCACAGACACTCTCACAGACAATCTCTCACAGACACTCTCTCACAGACACTCTCTCACAGACTCTCACAGACACTCTCTCACAGACTCACAGACACTCTCACAGACTCACAGACCCTCTCTCACAGACTCTCACAGACCCTCTCTCACAGACCCTCTCTCACAGACACTCTCTCACAGACACTCTCTCACAGACTCACAGACACTCTCTCACAGACTCTCACAGACACTCTCTCACAGACTCTCACAGACACTCTCTCACAGACACTCTCTCACAGACTCACAGACTCTCACAGACACTCTCACAGACTCTCACAGACTCTCACAGACACTCTCTCACACTCTCTCACAGACACTCTCACAGACACTCTCTCAGACACTCCCACAGACACTCCCACAGACACTCTCTCACAGACACTCTCTCACAGACACTCTCTCACAGACTCTCAGACACTCTCTCACACACTCTCACAGACACTCTCTCACAGACACTCTCTCACAGACACACTCTCACAGACTCTCACAGACACTCTCTCACAGACTCTCACAGACACTCTCTCACAGACACTCTCTCACAGACACTCTCTCACAGACACTCTCTCACAGACACTCTCTCACAGACACTCTCAAACACTCTCTCACAGACACTCTCAAACACTCTCTCACAGACACTCTCTCACAGACTCTCACAGACACTCTCACAGACACTCTCTCACAGACACTCACAGACACTCTCTCACAGACACTCACAGGCACTCTCTCACAGACACTCTCTCACACTCTCTCACAGACACTCTCTCACAGACTCTCACAGACACTCAGACACTCTCAGACACTCTCTCACAGACTCTCACAGACACTCTCTCACTCCCCTCTTCTACCCCTCTACCCCTCTTCTACCCCTCTACTACCCTTCTACCCCTCTACCCCTCTTCTACCCCTTCTACCCCTCTTCTACCCCCCTACCCCTATTCTACCCCTCTTCTACCCTTCTACCCCTCTTCCCCTCTACTACCCCTCTACCCCTCTACTCTTCTACCCCTCTTCTACCCCCCTACCCCTCTTCTACCCTTCTGCCCCTCTACCCCTCTACTACCCCTCTATCCCTCTTCTACCCCCTTCTACCTCCTTCTAACCCCTTCTACCTCCCTCTACCCCTCTCCTACCCCTCTACCACCCTCTACCCCCCTTCTACCCCTCTACCCCTCTTCTACCCCTCTACCCCTCTTCTACCCCTCAACCCCTCTTCTACCCGTCTTCTACCCCTCTACCCCTCTTCTACCCACTGTAACTAGCAAAGACACTGTGTCACGGCAGCATCACTCAGCACCACCACAGCATCACCACAGCATCACTCAGCACCACCACAGGATCACTCAGCGCAATAGCAGCATCACTCAGCGCCAACACAGCATCACTCAGCGCCACCACAGCATCACTCAGCGCCACCACAGCATCACTCAGCGCCACCACAGCATCACTCAGCGCCACCACAGCATCACTCAGTGCCACCACAGCCTCACTGCACCACGACAGCATCACTCAGCACCACCACAGCATCACTATGCACCACAACAGAATCACTCAGCGCCACCACAGCAACACTCAGCACCACCACAGCATCACTCAGCACCACCACAGCATCACTCAGGGCCACCACAGCATCACTCAGGGCCACCACAGCATCACTCAGCACCACCACAGCATCACTCAGCACCACCACAGCATCACTCAGCACCACCACAGCATCACTCAGGGCCACAACAATATCACTCAGCGCCACCACAGCATCAGTCAGCACCACCACAGCATCACTCAGCACCACCACAGCATCACTCAGCACCACCACAGCATCACTCAGCACCACCACAGCATCACTCAGCACAACCACAGCATCACTCAGCACAACCACAGCATCAGTCAGCACTACCACAGCATCAGTCAGCACTACCACAGCATCAGTCAGCACCACCACAGCATCACTCAGCACCACCACAGCATCACTCAGCACCACCACAGCATCACTCGGGGCCAGCACAGCATCACTCGGGGCCAGCACAGCATCACTCGGGGCCAGCACAGCATCATTCGGGGCCAGCACAGCATCACTCGGGGCCAGCACAGCATCACTCTGGGCCAGCACAGCATCACTCGGGGCCAGCACAGCATCACTCAGGGCCAGCACAGCATCACTCAGGGCCAGCTCAGCATCACTCAACGCCACCACAGCATCACTCAGCGCCACCACAGCATCACTCAGCGCCACCACAGCATCACTCAGCGCCACCACAGCATCACTCAGCGCCACCACAGCATCACTCAGCGCCACCACAGCATCACTCAGCACCACCACAGCATCACTCAGCGCCACCACAGCATCACTCAGCACCACCACAGCATCACTCAGCGCCACCACAGCATCACTCAGCATCACCACAGCATCACTCAGCGCCAGCACAGCATCACTCAGGGCCAGCACAGCATCACTCAGGGCCAGCACAGCATCACTCAGGGCCAGCAGAGCATCACTCAGGGCCAGCACAGCATCACTCAACGCCACCACAGCATCACTCAACGCCACCACAGCATCACTCAGCGCCACCACAGCATCACTCAGCGCCACCACAGCATCACTCAGCGCCACCACAGCATCACTCAGGGCCACCACAGCATCACTCAGGGCCACCACAGCATCACTCAGGGCCACCACAGCATCACTCAGGGCCACCACAGCATCACTCAGGGACACCACAGCATCACTCAGGGACACCACAGCATCACTCAGGGACACCACAGCATCACTCAGGGACACCACAGCATCACTCAGGGCCACCACAGCATCACTCAGGGCCACCACAGCATCACTCAGGGCCACCACAGCATCACTCAGCGCCACCACAGCATCACTCAGCAACACCACAGCATCACTCAGCAACACCACAGCATCACTCACAGCCAACACAGCATCACTCAACACCAACACAGCATCACTCAGCACCACCACAGCATCACTCAGGGCCACAACAATATCACTCAGCGCCACCACAGCATCACTCAGCACCACGACAACATCACTCAACACCACATCAGTATCACTCAGCATCGCCTTTGCAATAGTACACCACCACATCATCATCACTCAGCAAGACCTAAGTATCATTCAGCATCACCTCAGCATCGTCTCAGCACCAGTCACCACCAGTCACCACCACCACCACCACCACCACTACCACCTCAATATCACTCAACACCACCTCAGTCTGCTCTCGGAATCTGCCATCTGTTGATTCTCCCCTAGCGTCTGGCCGCTGCTAGTGTTATAATACAGGTACTAGTTCACAACCTTCAACCTCCAATTGTTTATGCCCCCTCAAAAAAAAAACTTTAACAAGCATTGCAAGAACAAAAGAAAAATGAGGAAATTTTTTATTGTACATACATTTTTTAATATGGTCGTTCTGTTGGACATAATGCCTTCTTGGTCATATATAAGGTAGCAAAAATGCTTCTGGCACTTTTTTATTACAACTTTTCAGCATGCTGCACAGCAGCCACACTTCTCTACAGCACAGCTTAAACACATTGGCAAAGTCAATAGCTCTGCCTAAACACTTCTAAGGCCCCAAATGCGAGACCTATTGGCTATGCCAATGCTTGTTATTTGTGTCTCCCTGCCTCAGTGCCTCTGCCATCTCTCCCTTCTCCTAAGTCCATGCCTCCTTCGCCTTGTGAGCATGTCATTGTCAACCTATCCCAGTGTGCAAGTCAGTTTCTCTGTGTCTTTGTTTGATTTGTCAGGCTGTTGCTCTCCCAGTGTGTGTGAGACATTGTGTATCTGTCCTAGTGGGCATATTAGTCTGTATCTCCCTTTTGCGTGTGAGACTGTATTTCATGGCCTGTGTCATTGTCTTTTTGTTTCTCTGCGAGCATTCATGTCTACCTGATGTGTCCATCGCTTCCTGCCCCAATGTCCATGTCTTTCTGTAACTGAGATTGTGTCTCCTTGTCCCAGTGTGTGTCTATCTCTTTGTCTAAGTGGCTGGACCTCCCTGCTCCAGTGTTTGGACCCCCATGTCCAATATTTCACCCTATATGTCTACCTTCCAAGTAACCGTATCTCCCTGCCCGTGTCTATGTTTCTCTGTCCCTGTGTTTCTCTTTGACCTAGAGTGTGTCTGTATCGTCTTGTCCCAGTTTGAAGTTTATTTATAGGTGCTTTTAGCTTTGTCCCAGTGTCCCTCTACTCAACTCCCATTGTCCCATCGTCCTGTACCAGTGCCCTCGTCGCCACGTCCTGGTGTCTGTGTTGCCCTGTTCCATACAGTGTATGCATTTGTGTGTCTTTTTTCCCCCAGTTTCTGAGTCTCTGTTTCTCCACATGCTGGTGTGTTTCCAGGACTGAGAGTGATTTGTGCATTCAATGATACAGACAGTCGTTTGTGACACTCAAATTGGTCAGCTCTGTTCAAATACTTTAAATCTCACTTTTTTTAGGTTGAGCCTAGGCAGCGCACATGCGCTGTCTGCAAGACCTGCTGCAATCAGTATGCAGAGTGTATTCCCACCTGCTGCTTGCCATTGGTTCACTCCTTCATTGCTTTCCTGGCTTTTTGTTGGTTGGCGCTCCCGATACATCACTTCCAGTTTTATGCCGAGGAGCACCGGCCAACTACAGTTTACTTACGCTGTAGGTGTTTTTGTGTTTCGTTTAGGGACTACTTCTTTTATTTTCTGCTAGTGATATTTTATCACCACAGCACCTGCTTCACGGGCCACTGCGAGTATACCTTTACTGTACACAGACTCTGCGCTTCATGTTTCAGCACGGCGCCCGCTTTCATGTTAATTTTTTTATCACCATGGCGCCCGCTTCACGGGCCACCATGCGCATAACTTTTATGTGCACGGGCACTAAGCTTTATGTTTGAGCACAGCGCCAGCTTTCATGTTTACAACGGTCAATGTTTTGGCACATTGAAGTCTCTCAAGAAGTTTCTTCCTTTATTACCCAGGCCCGCTAGGGAGATGGTCATGCGCGCCCTGATTCTCAGTCGCCTTGACCATGCCAATGCACTTTATATTGGCCTTCCAGGATACCAGCTTAAGAAACTCCAGGCCATCCAAAACATTGCGGCCCAAGCTCTTTTGGGTATCCCTGGCTGGTCCAGCGTTAAACATCATCTGCGAGATTTGCACTGGTTACCAGTGGCCCAAAGAGTGAAATTTAAGGCCCTCACGATGGCCCATTCAGCTCTCTATGGCCGAGGGCCCCTCTATTTAAGGAAGCGGTTTAGTTTCTATACTCCACGAAGACATCTGCGTTCTGCCTCACAGTGCTTAGCTCTGATCCCTCGCTTTCGGCAGACAAGGATTGGAGGGAGCTCGCTATCCTTCAAAGCGGCCGAGGCGTGGAATTCCCTCCCCCTAGAACTACGCATCATCAACGACCCTTCCGTGTTTAAGAAAAGACTAAAAACTCTGTTGTTCGCCTAATAACAATCTCCCCCAGTTCCATTCTGTTTCTTTCTAACTGGTTTTTCGCGCCGGGACACTCATGAGTAGCCGAGCGCGCTATAAATGGTTATAACATAACATAACAACACGGGTGCCGCGCTTTGTTTCAGCATGGCGCCCGCTTTTATGTTTACAATGGCAATAGCTCTAAGTCTCGCAAATGACCTATTGCATTACAAAAGCTTGTCTTACTAACCACCATCAACTAAATGTGTTAAGTTTTTAGAGAGGATACTAGTTTTGGGTAACTTTGACAGTATTTATCATTAAGGGAGGAGGTGTAGTGGCCATGGAAATCTCTGGCTGTATTTGGAGTTAGAGATTACAGCGATTGCTGGAGTAGGTTGCATACTTTTACCTTTTGGTTACGGTTGGGGTGACTTTGTTGCTCAGCTTGCAGGCACTTGGGATCACATGGGATTCTTGGGCAGGTCAAGGTAGCCTGGCACAGAAGCCCTCCTATGGCAGCTGTTCCTCACACTCTGTTAAACAATGTAATTGAACTGTTGCAGTCAGTCTACTTGTTGCCTCAGGGAATGGCTTGGGATACTGTGTAGTTTAGCTGCTGATTTACATTTTGGTTTGCTAGGCTGAAATAGTCCTGCATAGTCCCCTGGGGTTCTGCACTTGGTGATCTGGGACAGTTTGTGAGCTGGAAC